>JAHRHZ010000017.1:23908269-24062193 GCA_024137785.1 Ginglymostoma cirratum | reverse complement strand
TGTGTTCATCCAGCCCCACACCTTGTTATCTAAAGAGTCGTGAATATGTTTTGGATTTAATACTTTTGAGAAAGAGGAGGAGGAGCAATGGGAACTGAAGGGAAGGCCAAGGAAATGGTTAAGAGATGAAGAAGATTAGATATCACAGTTTTTGAATAAATTGCAAAGTGAGTGGTAATGGTTGCAGAAAAGACACAAAAGATAAATCCAGAGTAGGTGTTACTCACTGTCAGTATTTCAAAAAGAACATTCCATCCACGAAACCAGAGTTGTAACCACTATTCTGAGGAAGTGTCACCGGACCCAAAACGTTAACTCTGATTTTTCCTCACAAATGCTGCCAGACTTGCTGAGCTTTTCCAGCAACTTCAGTTTTTGTTCCTCCACCAACCCTGACACCTTATGCCCCTCCCACAACACCTTCCCATGCAATTGCAGGAGCTGTAACATTTACACTTTTACATCCTCCTCTCTGTCCAAGATTCAACTATGCCTTCCAGGTAAAATAATGATTTATTTGTCCGACTTTCAATCTAGTCTACTGTATTCACTGATTGCAATGCGGTTACCTCTACACTAGGGAATCCAAAAGAAGGGTCCCAACCCGAAACGTCAACTTTCCTGCTCCTCTGATGCTGCCTGGCCTGCTGTGTTCCCCCAGCTCCACACTGTGATCTCTGACTCCAGCATCTGCAGTTCTTACTATCTCAAAGACAGTTTTATTGCTTTGCAGAACACCGTTGCTGAATGTTTTTAAGGCAAGGCCAGATAAATTTTTGAACAGTAAAGGAATTAAGGGTTCTGGTGAGTGGGCGGGTAAGTGGAGCTGAGTCTCAAAAAGATCAGCCATGATCTTATTAAATGGCGGGGCAGGCTCGAGGAGCCAGATGGCCTACTCCTGCTCCTAGTTCTTATGTTCTTATGTTATGTTATGTTCTCATTCAATTAGCAAACATGAGTCTGTCATTCTGATCACTTGGAATTACAAATATACAATCTCACTCTTGTACTCCCATTTCTGTCCTCGGCCTGCTGCCTTTTTTCAGTGAAGGCCAACACAAGCTGGAGGAACAGTACCTCATTTTTTGCTTAGACACTTTACAATTTGTGTACTTAATATTGAGTTTGACAACTTTACATAATGACTTTTGCACTGCATTTTGGTATATTAATTTTCTACCAGTCTCTATCTTGGGTTTGTGTTTTTGTTTTCGGTTAGAGCTGACCTACATACTGAATAAACATCAACTCTAAATCTGTGTTTTTCTCTTCTTCAGAACCATTACCACTCCCTTTGTCTTTTGTTCTGTGACACCTTTGATGTCTAATTTCCCTCTATCTTCAACTTTTCCTGACCTTCTATTCTATTTCACTACCTCTTTGACTGAATGTTTAAGCATAAAACCCATCATATTTCTAGCCCTGAGTGATAGTAAGAGCTGCCGATGCTGGAGTCAGAGATAACACAGTGTGGAGCTGGAGGAACACAGCAGGTCAGACAGCATCAGAGGAGCAGGAAAGTTAATGTTTTGGGTCAGGACCCATCTTCAGAAATGGGGGAGGGGGCTGGAAGCTCGGAAATATATAGAGAGAGGAGGAGTGAGGCTGGGGAAGATATGTGGGATGGTGATAGGTGAGGGCAGATAGGCAGTGGTGGGGATTGGTCAGTGAGATGGGAGGAGCGGATAGGTAGGAGAGAAGATGGACAGGTTGTGTAAGGTCAAGGAGGTGGCGATGAGAGGGAGGGTTGGTCATGAGATGAGGCTGTGGGTGGGGAGATTTTGAAACTGGTAAAGTCCACATTTAGGCCAATGGGCTGTAGGGTCTCAAGGAGGAATATGAGGTGCTGCTCCTCCAGTTTCTGGGTGGCGTCATTGTGACATTGGAAGAGGCCCAGGATGGACATGTCGCCCAGGGGGTGGGAGGGGAAATTGAAATGGTTTGTGACTGGAAGGTGTTGTTGTTTGTTGCGATCAGAGCGCAGGTGCTCCACAAAGCGGTCTCCCCCTCTGCTTGGTCTCACCGATGCGGAGGAGGCCCACAGCAGTGGATGTAATAGACCACGTTGATAGATGTGCAGGTGAACCTCTGTCTAATGTGAAAGGTTTGTCTGGTGTCTTGAATGCAGGTGAGAGGGGAGGTGCAGGGGCAGGTGTAGCACTTCCTGTGGTTGCAGGGAAAGGTACTGGGGGTGGTGGGGCTTGTGGGGCCAGTGGGGTGTGTGAAGCAGACGAGAGAGTCACAGAGAGAGCACAGTCCCTACGAAAGGCAGATGGGGTGGAGATTGTTGGATCAGATTGTAGGTGGTGGAAGTGGTGGAGAATGATACAGTGGATACAGAGGTTGGTGGGGTGATATTTGAGGACAAGGGCGATTCTGTCTTTGTTTTTGTTGCGGGAAGGGGATGTGAGGGCAAAGGTGCTGGAAACGCAAGAGACGTGGTCGAGAGCATTTTCGACCAAAGGGGGGATGTTGTGGTCCTTGAAATAAGAGGACACCTGGGATTTTCAGGAGTAGAACACTCCATCTTGGGAGCAGACACGGAGGAGGTGGAGGAATGGGGATAAGGGGATTGCATTCTTGCAGGAAGGTGGGTGAGAGGAGGTGTAGTCTAGGTAGCAGTGGGAGTCGGTGGGCTTGAAATAGATGTTGGTTTCAAGGCAGTCACCAGATATGGAGACAGAGAGGTCCAAGAATGAGAAAGAGGTATCAGAGATGGTCCAGGTGAACTTGAGGTTGTGGTGAAAGGTGTTAGTAAAGTTGATGAACTGTTTGAGCTCCTCTATCCCTGTTCAGTTCCAAAGAAGTCACATTGAATTTGAAACATTATCTCTGTATATTTCTCTATTGATGCTGCCTGATTAGTATAGTTTCTACAGCATGTCATTATTTTTCCAGATTTCCAGCATCCAGAGTATTTCGCTCTTGTTGTAAGACAGGCTATCTCTGCCACTGTTATTACAGAGTGAATTGATCAGCAACTTTTAGTGTCAGCACATGTAGAGTTAAATGTGGAAATTGGGGTAGTTGCTATTCAAGTTGCCATGCTCCTCTACAAGTATTCCTAAAGCTGTACCTCAGTGAAGATGCAACATTCAAGCAATGCATGAATTTGTGGTACATGGCTTTCCACACCTCAACTAAATCTCTCCATCAGCCTTCTCTGTTTCATATAAAAATCTGCAGCCTATCTAGCCTTTCCTCATGGCTAAAATTCTCCCCCTCCTGGCAATATTATTGTAAATCTCCTCTGCACCTACCTTTTCATCCTTCCTGTAATGTAGTGGACAGGATCATGTGCAGCACTTTAGCACAGATCTAACCAGTGTTTTATACCGCTTTTTCGTAACCTCTCTGCTCTTGTACCTTGGCTAATGAAGAAAAATATTGCACTGTCTTCTTACTGACTTGTCCTGCTACCTTCAGAGATCTGCAGATATGCATCTGTATAAATAATTACTATGAGGCTGTGTGTTACAACCATGGACATGCATAGACAACATGACCTATTAGAGTAATCACATTACAGTCCTTGTGCCCATAGAGTGGTAAGTAACCATGCTTGTAGCCCTGTTTACACAAGTTCCAAATTTCCTGTAGAGGCTACTAGACTCTCAGAATTTCAGTAACCGTAGATAATGTTCAAAATCTTGAAAACTCTGAAGAAACTCTTGCTCCCTGTACAAATACTGCCAGGAACAAAAACAAAGTTGCTGGAAAAGCTCCGCAGATCTGGCAGCATCTGTAGAGGAGAAAACAGTGACCCTTCCTCAGAACAGATACTGCCAGACCTGCTGAGTTTCTCCAGCGTTTTCTATTTTTATTTCAATTGAGTGTTGCTGGATGTTGGATACTTGATTATTTTAAAAGCAAGTTTCAAGTTCTTTCCAACAGACTTTGCATCAACTGTTAGTTTGTATGCTGATCAAAAAAAAAGCCACTGCAACTGATAATGTAACTGAAAAGTTGTTTCTAACCTGGTTAAAGAAACTGTTGCATCTTCTGGTTCAAATAATCTAGAAATAATCACACTTCAGCCTTAAAATGTGAGAGCTTTAAGTCTATTTCTTCCAGGAGTTGTCTGTGGCTGGGGGATTAATATATTGTTACATGGACCATGACTGCAGTGAAAAGTAAAATGGGGCACCCAGATGCACATTTTGATAACAATTAGTTTGTAAAACAATACAAACTATGTCACAATACTACACCCCTCTTTCTTTAAGGAAGTACATTATACCTGTATATCAACATAAATATTCCAATTATTGACTTTTTTGAATTATAAATGATTAACAACTGACTTTTATAATTAAACTGAACACTTTATAGCATCATTTTCTTCTCTAAGTTTCACGGTATCACTTTGATGGATTTGTTATTCAGTGGTAAATTGGCACCACGCACAGGCAACGTTTTGTGTGTTACTCCTGCTGGTGTACAACCTGCGTTTGATGCTGCTCATTGTTGTGTCACTTGCTGGTGATGTTGTCAATGTTTTGCTACTTGTTGGTGATACTGTTAATATTGTCAACCTTGATAATGATGTTGCTGGCCTTGTGGTGATGGTCTTGTCTGCTTTTCCAGCTCACCTTGCGCGACTGTCTGTGTTCAATTTGCACATTCTCCCCGCGTCCGCGTGGGTTTCCTCCGGGTGCTCCCATTTCCTCCCACAGTCCAAAGATGTGCAGGCTAGGTGGATCAGCCATGCAAAATTGCCTGTAGTGTTCAGGGATGCATAGATTAGGTGGGTTATAGGGGGATGCGTCTGGGTGGGATGCTGTGAGGGTCGGTGTGGACTGGTTGGGTCGAAGGGCCTGTTTCCACACTGTAGGGATTCTATGATAGCCTTCCCTTCCCATTGCAGCCGTCATCTATGATGGTAGTTATAGGTCAGACTTGTACTGTCTCCCTTTCCATTTGCTTACCAGTTTCGGTCTCATTGATGTATGACCTTGGAGTCTTAGCTTCACCAAAGTCTTGTGGTTGTGTTCATGAGGTTTTCATGATTGGATACTGTATGTGTATATTTTGTCCTTTCAGACCCAGATCTAGCAGGATTATGTAAGTGTCAATTCCCTTCCAATTGCACGTAAATGAGTTGTTGTCTTGGCCCCTCATGGTCACTTGAAGAAGGATTTTTCTTGAGTAGAGTTGGCTTATACTTTGTTCTATTCAACTCCTCAGCAGACAATTTCATGTCTGTCTAAAGAGGCCTGAGCAGAGTGAAAATAAGGCAAGGTTTGGGTCTTCCTCATCTCTGAGCACTTTATGAGGGTTCTCTTCACTGTCTGAACGTGTCCTTCCAGAAATTTGTGTTTGTTTGGGTTCCTGCTGTTGTAATCACTCAGCTCCAAGCCATTTAACAAATGTAATCCTTTCACTCCTATTCAGGAAAAGATGTAGCTGACCCTTTCTTCTTCGCTGGTGCCTTTTAGGAAACTACTGAATGACAGGCTGTGCTATTGTTTAACTTCTAAATGCCTCTACAGCATCATCAGCTTCCAATTAATTTATCCATCCATCTATATCTCTGGCATGAATTTGGGCTGATTCTTTAAAATCTACTTCAAAATTAAATTTACTTAAAATGCTTGGCTTTTTAAAACTGTTACCCACTGCCACCATATAAAGTGCACTATATTTACAGACACAGCAGTCATTATTTATGACTTTGGTTTTGGGGCATTGCAGTGCTATGACGGGATTTGAACCCTGATTTGTGAGATATAAACAGTTTCAGGAAGATTTGTTTAAGAATGGCAGCAATGATGACAGTTTTAAAAAGCAGTTCATGAAGAGGAGATATCATTAGATAAGCATGAAGACCAAGCAAGAAAGTTGGGTATTCAGCAGTTTTCTTCTGAGAATGGTGTTGAGAGAGGGCATGTTCTGATTCTTCTGATCTAACAGAGACTGGAGTGGATACGAGAAGAGCTAGGAGAGAATCTGGAGAAAGATGTATCTTCAGGGTAAGGGGTTATTAGAGGGACCATGGGAAATATTTGTCTTAGTCAGCCAGCAGAAAGGGGAATGTCACAGCTAAATTGTTAATACCAATCTTGGTGGCAAATTTATCTGAGAGTTTCTTGCACGTTTTTGTGATGAAGAAAAGAGGCCAGGAGTTGTCTTTAACATTCAAGGATAATCTTGGCACATTGACCTGTTTCAGCATAGGAAATGATCAAAACCCTCGAACACCTTCTTAGCACCCAGGTGAATGTGCCTCTGTCAAATAGTTCACAATGATTCAAAGAAGTGGCTTAGAATGACTTCCTTCAGGGCAACCAGGAATGGGAAGTAAATGTTCATCTTTCCAGAAATACCTACACTACTTGAATGAATAAAACATGAAGTTAGTGCCTTGAACTGATAGATAGTCTTGATAGTATTTGATATGGTATAGCTTTAGCGGATGGCAGATTATATGCCAGATAAATTCAAGCTTGAAATTTCTTAGTTGTCAGAAAACTTAGCAAATTGTATACTCAGAAGTCAAATTACTCCTTTATTAATTTTACGCAAATATTGAGGCAAAAATCTAAAACTAGCATATCCGTTAAATGATGCCGGTCCCTTTAAAAGCACATCATATTCCCACATAACCTTTCCTTTTCCCATGCCCTGTGTAATGCCCTCTGTGAATTTATGTTCAGTTCTCCTGTTGTTCACATTAGTCACATTGACATTGCTCATACGAACATGAGGCTCTTTCGAAAGTATTGTATCCAATTTTGGCCTGTGGGCATAATAATTTGTTTTATTGTTTGTAGGTGGAATAGTTTGCCAGGACTGCATTGCAGGAAGCTTTACTATTGTAATGGGCGTTACTTGTGCCTTCCAGTTTGACTTGCAGCATGTGTGTTCTGTCAGTGATTCCAAAGAGGGTCATTAAGCCTCAGTATAAGTAATTGAAAGATAATAAATTCTAAATGGCAATGATTGACATGGAGGCAGATTCAATTGATGCATTCCAGAGGGCGTTGGAAGATTATTTGGATAGAAAGTGTGTGCATGGATATTCAGGAACAAATGGTGTTCGGTAACGATGCTTATTTGAAGAGCTGGTGCAGGCACAATGACTTGAATGGCCTCCTCCTGTGCCATAACAATTCTGTGATTCTGTGACGTGCATAGGACATGAAGCATTAAGTCATACTACCTATCATCTTTCCTCCTTTTAAGGCCATTTGGTAATATCTGACTGAAGCAGCTGACTATGAACCTTTTCAGGTGCAAACCTATTTAATGGGAAACAACCTCATTTGAAGAAGAACCCTACTTACCAAATCAAAATGGTAATTGTGCCTAAGAAAAAGTAATAACACATTACTTAAATCGAAATGCCAGTCACTTAATTTGTCAAACAACATCTAATATATGTGCAGATACATCACCAAGATATCTGTATTTGTGGAATTGGCAATATTTGTTATTGAAGTGGGTACTCCATGCTTTACTTTTGTTACCTGCTAGAAGGTGATGAAGACAAAAAAAAGCTGCAGATGCTGGAATCCAAGGTAGACAAACAGGAGGCTAGAAGAACACAGCAGGCCAGGCAGCATGTGGAGGAAAGTAGCAGTCAATGTTTCGGGAATTGTCCTTCTTCAGGACTGGATGTGGGGGTAGGAGGAGCTGCAGATAAAGAGAGGGGGGAGAGTGGGGTAGTGTGTGGGAAATATGACTTCTGGTGACCTCCCCTGCACCACCTTCAGCTTTACAGTCCCTAGCCCCACATTGCCCAATTCTACCTGCTCCCCAAGATCCATAAACCCAACTACTATGGCCGACCCATCGTCTCCACATGCTCCTGGCCCACCAAACTCATCTCTTCCTACCTCGGCTCCATTCTCTCCCCCTTGGTCCAGGCACTCCCCACCTACATCTGGGGCACAAACCACATCCTCCACCTCTTTGGTAACTTCATGTTCCCTGGCCACCAATGCTTCACCTTTGCTATGGACGTGCAATCCCTTTACATGTCCATACCCCACATGGACAGCCTACAGGCCATCAGGTTTTTCCTCTCCAACAGACCCATCCAGTTCCCCCACCCCCTCCAATCAATACCCTCCTCTGCCTAGTCAAAATAGTGCTCACCCTGAATAACTTTTCCTTTAATTCTTCCCTCTTTTCCCATACATTTCACTGTTTTCTCCAACATTTTCACTGTTACATCAATGACTTCATCGGTGCTGCATCCTGCACCCAGGCTGAACCATGGCAGTTCATCGACTTCGCTAACAACTTCCATCCCGCCCTCAAATTCACTTGATCTATCTCAAACACCTCCCTCCCTTTTCTTGGCCTCTCCGTTTCCATTTCTGGTGACAGTTTATGGACCGACATTTACTATAAACCCACAGACTCCCATAGCCATGTAGACTACACTTCCTCCTACCCTGTATCCTGAAAAAACTCCATCCCATCTTCCCAGTTCGTCTGTTTCCATCGCATCCGCTCTGACTAGGAGACGTTCCACTCCCAAGCATCCCAGATGTCCGCCTTTTTCAAACAACACTCTTTTCCCCCCTCTGTCATCCAGACAGACCTCCACCATGCCTCCTCTCTTCCCTGCTCCACAGCTCTTAACCAACCCCCACCCCAAAGATAATAAATATGGGGTCCCCCTTGTCCTCACTTTCCACACCACCAGCGTCCACATCCATCGTATCATCCTCAAACACTTCTGCCAACTCCAATTAGACTCCACCACCTGGAAATTCTTCCACTCCTCTTCCCTCTCTGCCTTCTGCAAGGACCATTCCCTTCGTCACTCCTTAGTTCACACCACACTCCCCACCAACCGCTCCAACCCCCTCCATGGAACCTTCAATGTTAATGGGTGGGGGGTGCTGTGAAGGCTTTGCTTATGGTAATGCCATTGAATATGAAAGGCAGATGGTTGGATTCTCTCCGGTTAGAGATAGACATTGCCTGGCAATTGTGCAGTGTGAATGTTACTTGTCACTTATCAGCTCAAGTGTGCATATTGTCCAGTAATGCAGCTGAGGGACATGGACTGCTATGGTATCTGAGAAGTTATAAATTATAATGAACGTTGTGCAACCATCACCAAACATTCAAATTTCTGACCTTGTAATAAAGGAAAGGCCATTGATGTAGCACCTGATATTGGTTGGACTTAGGAAACTACACTGAGGAAGTCTGCAAAGATGTCCTTGGGCTTAGCTGATTGACTTCCAACAACTACAGCCAGCTTCTTTTGTGCCAGATATGACTCGAACCAGTGGAGAGTATTCCCTTGATCCCTATTGACTTCAGCGTGCTCAGGATCCTTGATGTCGTACTTGGTCAAATACTGCCTTTATGTCAAGTGCAGTCACTCTCAGCTCAGCTAGGATAGAATTTTTTGCCATAGATAGTAAGGGAAAAAGTGTTGGAAGGGGAAACATTATTGCATTAGAGGCAACATAATCAACTTCCTAATTCTGGGATGAAAGCTTGTAATTAAGTTCTCAAACTTTAAAGGTAGCTTGAGCTTTCCAGTGCTGACGATTGGGAAGCCTTTTACTTTGATTTGCGTATTATACATGCTCATTAAAAGGTTAGTTTATCAGAATTCATTTCTCTGCCCAATTAAGTTCCAAATGAGTGAACAACATGTGCCTTCATATTTCCAATTGGATATAACAGGCATTCAGAAGGCAAGGTATTGGACTTAGATAACACAGTGTGGAGCTGGAGGAACACAGCAGGCCAGGCAGCATCAGAGGATCAGGAAAGGTGTTGTTTTGGGTCAGGACCCGTCAGACCCCAGCATCAGCAGTTCTTACTGTCTCCAAGATATTGGACTTGCTGGACTTTGGAGAGAATAGCCATTGTATGTCCTCTTTGGGAAGTAAGTGACCATGCCATGCTATGATTGAGATCATGGAACACTCATCTGGGTTGGATGGGTCAAGGAGGCTGGACAATGGTGGAAGTTTGATTGGGGAAGGGGGGTGTGGGTGCAGTACCAATATGTTTAGTTACAGACATCCATTCCAAGAACTTGAGTAATGCTCCTGACTTGCTTGGAGTGAACGCCTGACCAAGTGCTCTTTAATTATGATGCCTGGACCTTCACCTCTGTAAAATCATGGGGTCTGCCCCGTCACTACAGGATTTGTAATTCTCCTCCTGTCTGCATTTGTAATGAGTTTTTAATTGCGCAAAAATAGCCAACACACCATTAAGCGGAAGTGAGGCTTCCATGCCCGCTGCCAGATTTGCACTCCAGAATGGAAGATTCCACACTTGATCGCTCCCAGTGACTGGGATAATTTGAGATTACCATTGCTTTATCTAGCGCCGATTCACTTGATTGCTAAGGCATGAGTACAACCATCTTAGTACCCGATGACAAAAGTGGTCCCAGTCTCTCAAATTATCTGGTGTAATACTAGCTTGCATTTATGTTTGTAATGATAGTATTTGCTTTCATTACACCATTGAAAGTGACTGACAGGAACTTTGGGAATCTGCACTTGTGCAGAAAACGCACAGAAATCCAGAAATGCTGTCAGTGGTTCTATCCTCCTCCAGATTGCGTAATCTCTAAGCAATTGGTGCATTGCTGCTTCTTGTTCTATTTATTAATCTCACTACAAAACCCATGGAAAAGTTAAACCTTAGTGGAAGGGGTGCAATCAGATTATTAATGATGCACTAATGTTTATAATCACTGTGAATGACCCTCAATGGCCCTAAAAAGCATATTTTATAATTATTGAATGTGAACAATGATATTTTCCACATTCTTCTGTATTTTCTTTATAACATTTTAGCTTCTATGTTAAACCTATTGTCATTTTTTTTGCTATCTGAAAATTCAAGTTAAAAGTTAACATTTGGTGCTTTGGCTTCCCTGTTGTAGCTTTGATTCTCCGACGTAATTATCTGCTTACCATTTGTGCTGCTGGAAGCCTGAGTAGACCCTTGAATTAGGTTTAGTTTTGAACTGGTTGAGAAAGACAGATACCTATGGACCAAACCTCGTGGATTGCTAAATCTGTGTAGGGATCTTTCTTTGAGATTGGTGGTGAATGTAATATTTCTTAGATGCTTTCAAATACAGCCTGATGTCTTAAATTTGTGTAAAACCATCTAGTGGTCAGAGATGGACTGATAAACAAATACTGTATTGCAGGGAAAGAGTCTGATACATTGACTACGGTCTTTTGCTTTATTCAGTCTCCTAAGAACTGTTCAACTTGGCTACAAACTTGTTTAAGCTAGAAATAACTGGGATGTTTAAATTGCTAAATCATTCAAAATTACTAAGAAATGTCACAGAAGTGTGGAGAAAATGAAAGGAGTGCTTTGATTTGTTTGCAGCTTCAAATAGGCCCGGAGAGAAAACAAAATTACAAGCCAGCACATTATACAATAAGTGAGGAAGTGCTAGAGGTGTGTAATGTGTTTATGAATGCTGCAGGAAGAGATAAGTTAATGGTGAGGTGTTAATGGGACAAGACTCAGGAATATTTTACAACTAAGAGTGATATAACATACAAAAAGTATGTTTAATAAAGGTTTTAAGACGTAAGGAGAAAGTACTGATTAACATCTTATAAATGTGTAGAAGAAAGGCTCATTCTCTTTGAGAAAGATCCTTTATAAACTGCCTCATTAGAGCCAGAATTGTGTTTGATATAATAGATGATCAGATCAAAACCACATTACCATTGAGAAAGATATCTAGATATTCACTGAGTCATTGATATTTACAGAACTACAAGGCAGCAAACCACAATTTTGAGATCTATGCTACACTGACACAGCTATAAATAATGAATGGACCAGAGATGTCACTTCGTACAATGGAAAAATTAATGATTTACTTGGTCAACAACAGATCGTGGATTATTAGCACTGTGGCAAATCATATAACAGGAAAAATGTGAGTTAGTTAGTGAGAAAATGTGTAAACAAAATTATTTTGCTAAACTATGCAAATCCACAGCAAAATCTTCCTTGTCAGGAATAGATAAAATAGTTTGTGGAATAGAAGCACTGACAGGTAGTGAAAATGATAAATAAGAACATGATGAGTAGACTGTCAAATTTGGGATGGGGAAAAGCTGTCAGTTATGCCTCAGTTGGCAGTATTCTCACCTCTGAGTTTGAACATTGTGTCCAAATGCCACACATCTGTGCAATCCTTAGGGATGCCTATCTGCTTGGCACTTGAAACTCTAGACCAGTCTGCCCACTCCACTGGTTGATTCACCTTGTAGGAAATTCTAAGACCAGAAGGCACAATCTTAGAGTAAGGGTTGTTCATTTAAGACTGAAATGAGGACGAATATTTTCTCTAGGGGTAGTCAATCTATGGAATTCTTTACCACAGAGTGGTGAAGAGGTTGAGTCATTAAGTATATGCAAGGCTGAGATTGACAGACTTTTAATCAATTTAAGTTTGGAATGTAAAATTCTCGAATAGTTTGTACAACAAGCTTTGGATTGCCAGAAGTTACAATTGGTCTAATGTATTTCTGCAGTCACTATCACCAGGGACAAAATGGATCAAATAACAGTGTTAACTCCTAAAGTCACAAAAAAGACTCAGGGACACCATAAATCTCACACAGAATCAAAGATATATCTGAAATAATCTGAATTATTCTCAAATTATGAAAAGACAACTCCACCAGAAACATTGAAGTTATTCACAGACAAACTAGTTGATTGGACTGAGGTGGAATCTTTCCTCCCACCAATAGCCGTGGACCTTGGTGAGAAAGTTGGGAAAGTAGGGGGAGATTGGCCGTAAGGAGATTCTTGCTATCGAGAGCAAAAAGTCTCATTTTCGAACCAAGAATTGAATAGTGAGTAAAGAATTTTGCAAGTGAGCAGATAGAGGCCTAGTTACATCCATTTGCCTGGATTAATATCTCATTATTAGTTCATCTCCCCTTCTTAATATGCAATTTTGCGTTCTCCAACCCAATGGACAGAAGCTGAATGGTTACAATTCCTGACATGTAAGTCAGACTAGTTACCTGACAACTCTAACTTGCCACTCTGTCTCATTATCAATGCCCGCCAGCCACCAACATCTCAGTGCACACTCCAAAGACAGAGCTCGTATCAACATTGACACATCTCTGACCCATTTCCAATACAGTGCTGCACTTTGAGGTGCACTGGCACCTTTCGTTGTATCACTGCTGCCAGGACATTTTACACTCCGGGATTTAAAAAAAATCATCTTGTGGATTGGATCAGGGTGCACCTCAGGGCTCCTCACTTGGTCTCATACAGCACACTCATACTACATCTACTTAAGATGCTCACAGCATCCCTGACTTGCCTTTTTGTTCTTTGCCCATCAGCCAGTTCTTAAAGGTTCACTTTAAGTACTTCTGTGTTGCTTTGCTGTTTAGTGTAGACACAAAACCAGGCAGCCTATCGTGGTTGTCAGCAGTCATCAGCCAAAGGCTAGATATGTTGTACATCACAGGGCTGCATCAATCACATACCTACACCATGTGCCTGTAACTTATGGGCCACTTTTTTATTGCAAAAATATACTTTTTTCATAGTACCTGTGTATGTATATAAATATTTTTCTAAACCAGTTCTATACATTCTTTGCATATAATGAAAGAACAAACATTGGAATTCACATTCTCTGCAATTGCAAAAAACCATAGACATTTCCTACTCATGCAGGACACTATTTATATACATTTGAGGCAAAGAGAGGGTCTGATGCCACTTGGAGCTGGAGGAGACAAAAGAGAGATTATGTCATGAACGAGGGGTGGAAATGTGGGTGTGTTAGGAACACATTCACAATGACAGCAATGGGAGATTAGTACAACAGTGGAGAATGCTTCTTACCTGGTTGCCAGGACATGAAGTTTTCAGAAGCATCACGTGATTGGTCATTATCGTGTCCAACCTAGGCCCGGATGTTCTTCTCTTAAGTGCTGAGGAGCCAGATGTCAGCATTCTACCACCTGTCTTGGCTCTCTTAGCCCTTTTGAGTGCTGTTTTCTCCTGGAAGGAGACAATGGGAGGGTGTGAGTGAGGTGACAATGGCTGGCACAGCTGTTGGTGTAGGTGGTGAGGTGGCCCAAGTGAGTGAATCAGCAGCACAGAGAGAATGTAGGGTTAGAGGGGTGGGGTGATTGTGTGGGTGAGAGTGAATGAGGGAAGAGATTACATGTGATAGTGAGAGTGGTAGACCATAGTGTCCAGGGATGTGCAGGCTAGGTGGGCTAAAAATGGGAAATGCAGATTTACAGAGAGAGGGTAGGGGGTGGGTTGGGGTGAGATGCTATTTGGAGGATCGGTGCGGACTTGATGGGCTGAATGGCCTGCTTCCACACTGTAGGGATTCTATGATAAGCCTTGCTGGTTGGTGCATACAGGGTTAGAGTGAGTGTGAAGCAGCAGAGAGGAGGTGGTGGTGACCACTCTCATGGAACATAGAAGGTTATTGACCACCTTGCGGCTTTGCTTGGCATTCCTCCAGGCTACATTGACCCAAGTGTCAACTTCCAATAATGCTGGCAGGGTCTGATGCCATAGTCTCCTTTGGTCCTGGGGGATGAGGATGAGTCCTTCCTGCACCAGAAGTTCCAGATCCCAGTTGGTAAAGCAAGAAACTAGCACCTTTTAAAAACTACTTGGGTGTTAGCGAGGCCACCTGAATGCTGTAGACAGTTGTGGTCCCCATATTCAAAAAAGGTTCCACTCGCATTGCAGGCAGTTCAGAAGAGTTTCACTGATTCCTGGGATTCGTGGCAAAACAGGTTATGTCTTTATTCATTACAAGTTAGAAGACTGATGGGTGACCTTATTGAAACGTACAGGATTCTGAAGGGCTTGACAGTGTAGATATTGAGTAGATGTTTCCACTAGTTAGGGAATCTTGAACTGGGGACATTGTTACAGAATATAAAGGCACTCATTTAAAATTGAGATGCAAAGGAATTTCTTCTCTCAGAGGGCAGTGAATATTTGGAATTCTCTACTCCAAACAGTTGTGGAAGCTAGATCACAAAGTATTTAAAGAGTATACAGATTTTTGAAATATTAGGCAGTTGAGAGCTGTAATGAACTAGCATGAGAGAGCATTTGAGGCCTGGGGCAGATGAACCACGATGTTGTGGAATGGTGGGGCAGGCCTGAAGCGACGAATGGCCTACTCCTCCTGTTTCTTATGTTGTAGTGTTGCCTCTGCCTGTGATATTCCAGGGAATTTACACGGATCGTGCAAGGTAACTCCAGACTGACCACAGTGGACCTGGTGCATAATTATGTTTTAAATATGGTGTGGAGGATCCTGAGAGGCCTGACAATTGTGAGTACTTCTGCCTATGGCAAGGACCTCCACCTGTGGTGAGAGGGAGGGTACAATGAGTGGGGCATCATGGGAAATTAGCACATGGGCACTTAGGCTTGTTCAGGAAGGTAGCAGTTGACCCTGTGTTTAAGAGACAGAAATAGGCACTCTGAAGGAACTTGAGACCAATTGCAACCAGTTTTCTGAGATACTATTCAAATAGGTAGAAAATGTCTTTATGTTGTTCCTGTAATATGACATGAACTAACAATGCTGACTTTGTCTAACAATCAATAGTTTAATCCTAAAATTATTCCCTAAGGGTAGTCATTCCTTGAGGATTTTTCAGAGAAAAGAAAATTCTATGATCAGAATTATCAAATCTCTCTCAGATAGAAGTTTTCAACATTGGAAGAGCAACTGTATTTCTTGAGGCAAGAAATAATTGGGGAAGTTGACCCAGCGGATTGCCTACTCATCTCTGGCTGACAAATACTGCAAGGTATCCAAGATGCCATGATGACTTAATCAGTTTAGTTTTGGCAGTGAAGACAATTAACAAGATTTTCATCCACGCATACGTGTACAGACCCATTGTACAGTTGGCAGAGTTAGCTGCCCTATCTGTGGCATTCTAGTACGTGCCCTTTTTGTCATCTCCACTGTAGGAATCATAGTAACCAACAGGTTTATTTCTTCTACATTTCTGTTTGTCATGCTGAAGTGTTTCACCTGAGAAGCAGAATTACATCTCTCCACGAGTAGAAACTTGAAATTACCAAACATTTTTGATCAGTGGCTGTCTGCTAAATTATTTTTGATGTGAATTACTATTAAGTGGATACTTTCTTACCTTGTTTATAGACATTTGCTTTCAGTGTAATGTGTAATGTCAGTAAATGGCTATGCATCATGCTGCCAGATTGCATTACAATGCTTTGATGTGTGAAGCGCTTGAAGATGTATGTATGGCAAGGCTTTCAATTGTATATTGCATCTTGACTGTGTGCTCTGTTTGAAATACAAAGACAGTGCTTGAAGCTTGTGAAAGAGCTTGGCATGGCATGCAATAAATGTAGCTTGTAATCTCGTACCATCTATTCAATACATAATACCCTTGGCTAATCATAGTTTGCCACATTCCTTAAATGTGTTTTTTTTTCAAATCTGTACCAAGGTCTCATTTTTACATAGACAGCTTTGTGTCCAAAGATCCCTATCTAGGTGTGGTGCAATGCCATCATCTGAAGAAGAGCTTCAGTGAGGCCAACTCTTCTAACATTCATCTCATGGAGTAAAGTTGTTCACTTGCTTGGTTTTGGATTCAATTTTGTGCCTATATGTCTAACTTTCATTTTGAATTGTCCATGGTTATTGATCTCAAAGCAAGCTTTTAAACCATGGGCTGTGGGGATGGTGGGTGTGAGAGCATATTTCTTCCCCTCCCTGCCCCACCCTTAAGAAAAGCTGGTCACAAACCAACAAACTTCAAGAAGAGATAAAAGGTACTGCAGATGCTGGAGAATCTGAGATAACAAGGTGTGGGGCTGGATGAACACAGCAGGCCAAGCAGCATCATAGGAGCAGGAAAGCTTGATGTTTCGGGCCTAGACCTTTAAGAAGAGTTGTCCCACAGCATTATTACGTTGACTGGCTACCACCTCAGGCAGTCCCAGTAGAGCCAGAACTCTATGGTTGGTACTGCTGGAACTGCATGTAATCCCACAGTATGTCAGTGTCACCACAAAGTGAGTCTGGTGTGTTTTGTGGGGTACAGTTTGGAGGCCAGGCAAGGAGGTAGAAAGAGGGTTGCTCTGATGTGCACAGGGAGCCTCTGAAGGAGGTACCACTGCTTCATCCCTGATCTTTCTGCACCTTTGGTGAAAAAAACACATTCTCACTGTCTCCCATCTTCCACTCTTCAGTATGTTATGGCATTGGAAAACATTCAGGCCTTTAATTGCCACTTAATTGGGTAATTAAGAGCCTCGAAAAGTTTGATCTTGTGAGTGCCTCATACTGCCTCCCTGTATTATGGGTCTGGGCAGGAAGATGGTGGGTAATCTGCCCAATCTATTTTTGCTGCCCCCTATTCAGCCATGTCCTTTTAAGGGTCCACGTGGTTAGTATTCATGCACTTGGAAAGACTGAGGCTTATGCCAGGGATTTGGTATGGGTCATTGTGTGGAGCAATGCTCAAAACACTACAGGATATAGAGTCCCTGCACAGGTGCTGAAGAAAGCCAGTTTTTAAAAGCGGTGTTTTTTAAAATAAAGTTACCAAGGTAGGCTTAGGGAAATGGAACTTGTTACTCCAGAAATATGTACGGTTTGAGAAGATTCAATAGCGTTACTTTATTCAGTCTATATGGCTACAGTATTTGAATTTGTTGGAATTTGGACAACTGGGGAACATACATTAGTTGTGCATGGAACTAGGTTAGATACCAGAAAGTGCTCCTTTTCCCACACCATCATCTGCAAGTTCCCCTCCAATCCACTTATTGTCCAGACTTGGAAATATATCGCCCATTCCTCCAATGTCGCTGTGTCAAAATCCTGGAACTCCTCCCCAAACTGCATTGTGGATCTACCTCCTGCAAATGGATTTCAGCAATTCAGAAAGGCAGCTCATCGCTACCTTCTTAAGGGCAACTAGGCACAGGCAATAAATACTGGCCCAAACAGAAATACCCCACCTCATGGATGACTTAAAGAAAATCATATTGAACAAATTCCAGCTGTTATGTTGACCATGGATTCATTGCAAATCTTTAAAAGGGATTAGTTTTAGCAATTAAAGATATTAACAATTCCATACTTCCAATAAAAGTACGCAGGACTTTATAAAGCGAACGGAGCTGTTCTGGCCCAATATGAAAGCAGAGCTACAACTGAAATTCAAGCTAAGAGCAGAGTTGCACTTTATGATTATTAAAGCCTGCCTGAGGCTCCCTGTTTTAAATATACAAGCTTATCCAAAGAACTTGGATCGACGGATATTTGGCTTAATACAATAAGGACATGATAATTTAAGAGCTACAGCCTGCCACAAAATGGAAAGTTGTTGTTGTAACAGTAAAGTGGACTATTGCTCACCATGGTACAGCAAATGTGAATGGATAACAATGTTCTGTTTAGCACTGAAGAGCAAAAGTTCTTACTGTGTGAAGTGAATCAATTGAGAATTACCCTTTTCGAGCTGAAAGGAGGGAGCTAATAGATTTAAAGCTGTAATCCAACTCCCTCTTGTACCTTACTGCAATGACAACAGTGCACTTCTCAGATTCTTGTAAGCTTCACCAAGTACGATATCAATGCAAGTTGGGAACTTCCCCGTCATTTGGAAGGAAATCTCATACGGGTCCAAGTAATGCAGGCTATGATGAGATTTATAGGAGAATCAGACAAGAATTCCATCCAGACCTATCTCAACTAATGGGAATATCTCACTCCATCTTTTAGATATTATCCAATTATACTTTTCAGAGGTGTTCTTACACACCTCTGGAGCAGGTGGGACTTGAACCCACCTCTTATGACTCAGAGGTAGGGACACTACCACTGCACCATAAAAGTCCATCACCGCATCTTTTATGCTTTTGTTGAGCAGTTTGGTGACGTTCTCTCTAGGCAGCAGCAAGTTGTCAATTAAGGGGGATTGTAGCTTGTTAAGCACCCTATTAATGTACATCTTGCCTCATTAATACTTAGCTTTCTGTCTTGCTAAACATGCAAAATAGGCTAGATGTTGAGAAGTGGCACGAACAGTGGAGTTAGTATGAGAGATGCAGTGAATGAAGCATGGGTGCTTACTCAGTTGGAGGGAAATAGATGTTTTAGCATCTTCCCTGAATTGGTCTTAGCCTTCTCTTCCTGCGAGGTTCAGGATTCATTCCTTTATAGAGACTGAATGTCAGGCATACCTCTACCTCTTTCTGCCCTATTGTGAGCTGTCTTCTCCTGGAATGAGAGAAAGTAAGGGATTGAGTGAACTAAAAATGAGTAATATAGTAATATCTGAAACCCAAATTTCCAACCTAAGAATACAGCATGCAAAATCCCACTAGTGGTAAATGATTTCGAGTGATTTATTTATCATGTTGTTTTATGCTTACTGTCTCATGAAATGCTATAAAAGGTAGTTTAAGTGTAGACAAGGCATTTCTCTGGAAGAGGTAAGGTTGATTTAAGTAGACTAGTGGGATTGACTGCTTCTGTTTGGGCCTGAATTTTGTACTTTGTCTTAACCAATTCTTTTTTAACTGAAGCCTAATAAAAGGGATAAATATGTCTTCTCTTTGTGGGTAAAAGGTCTCAAATAAGTTTGGTAGTCTCGACCTAATTTCTGCTGGGTGAGAATTCCTTACCTAATGGCACCTTAGGAGACAGTCTACCCCGTGGGTGGCAGTGGTTCAAGAAGGTAGCTCACTACCACCTTTTGAGTGCAGCCAAAGATGGCAATAGAATGCTGGTCTCATCAGTGATGCTGACATCTATGACTGAATCAAAAGAAAGAAAACTGTCCTTAATTTAGCTTTAGTTAACTCAGATGTAGCAGTCTCTTTCAGACTGTGAGCATGAATGAAATGGAAATATTCTAGATGAGTGCAAATAAAGTCCTGATGTCCCTTAGCTATTTTAGCACCAGATCACTCTGTGCTGTTTGTCCTGTCCCCACCTTACTCCAGCTCTACCTACCCCCCGCCAAAACAAATGCACAAAGAAAGCAAAAGGGCCATTTATGCCCATTTCTCAGTGGGTGGTAAAATGGCATTGGCATAGACTCTTAGCAGATTGCCTGTCTGCCATTCCTTTCAGCCAAGAAACAGTGCCTACTTGCAAGGAGATTTAAGAAGACAAAAATAAATTAACAAAACACATTTATTTTCTTTTAAAATCATCTCATCCCAGTTTCTTTAATAAGCAATCATTTGATTTTACAATGACAGAAATTTTATGTTCAATATATGTTGCCAATGAGTCATGCATAATATCATAGGAACTATGCCAATACTGCTTTTGTAAGAATGGCAAGCTGTGGCTCAATAGCGCAGTGGAGTAAGACAAGTAGTCAATCTACAAACAATATATTTGTAGCTGATTGATGACTCTGGTAATTTGTTACTAAGGAGGCAGTAGCTATCCATTTCACAAATGTGGGTATTAAGGACAATGCAAGCTTGCAGTGTCCGGCTTAGTATCCCTAGAGCTCTACAAACCGTACTCCAAGCTACAGTTATTAACTGCTTCCCTTAAATGTATTGTGCTAGTGAACTATTTGGATGTCACAACAACTACTTGTAATTAATTGAGTTAGTAAAAGGTCCCAAGGTGCTTCTGAGATAACAAGAGATTGTCAAACCCTTGGTCAAATATCTAAATTGTTCAATCACACGGTAGAATTTCTAAGAATCATGATCAAATTTGTGGCTTTTACTTTTTGTCTTCCTCATGAAGGTGGCTACATAGAAATGAAGTGTTGTCGTAGAAAACAGAGGGAAAGTTACCAGGAGCATTGTAAACAATGAAAAATCTAGTCTGTGATCAGCCTTGACTTTGTATGATATTTTAAAATGGGTTCAAGTGAGACAGCTTATTTACTTCTCATCCAAATGTTTTAAAAATTTCATCAAATTTAGGAGTGATGCTCAAGTGTTGCTGACTTGCTAACAAGATTTAAAGCACTATTCCAAAGTGACACTTGTTTCTTAATTTATAATGCATTTGCAATGCTTAAGCTCTACGACTTTTAACTGATGCAGGTCAAACAGAGAGCTTAATGCTTATTATGCTCGTAATTCTACGGAAAGCAACCCTTCCTTTCACTACGACTTGTTTAATATGTATCTACATATATCAATTTATTGATCTCTCTTTCATTTTTATATATCCGTTGAATTATTCTAGGCTTTACTAAAAGACATAATATCTCAAAGATAAACAGCCGAGCTGCGAATTTGGGAAAACATCATGAAACACCACTTAAACGAATATTAGATATGCATTATGTTATGGAGACAAAGTTATTCTACATTTTAGTAATGCATGTTGTGACATAAATATTGGTCAGGATATGTGTGGTAGTTCCCTGGTTCTGAAATGGTGCCATGGGATCTTTTATGTTCACCTGAGGGAGGTAATGAGACCTTGATTTAACTTGTCATCTGAAAGATGTCACCTCTGACAATGTAGCATTCATTCAGTCTTACAGTGGGGCTTATCCCAGTGCTATATTCTCTGTGCAACCTTCTGACTCAAAGGTGACAATTCAATTTACCACATCACCTACGTTGTTAAATCTCTTCAATGAGAACTAGATTTTTTCTGTCATGTTGTCCACTTCCCACTACTCATCCCAGCAAGTTCACTCTCATGATAATGCCAATATCCTTCAACACTTGAATATTATAAAACCTCCCTCACTTGCCAAGACAGACCACGACAGCAAACTTGTCATCTAAAAGGAGACTCATTTTTATCTTTAAATTTCAACTTCACTATTCATAACAATTGTTGGCTGTCTCTTAGATACTGCTATGATCACTGAACTTGTTTCAATTCTCTCCCCATGTCTGAACTATAAAATTGAATGCTCTTTCTTTCTCAATGTTTTGAAATCAAGCCTATGTATTCAACTGTCTTGATTGGTCAGCATACCTAACTAATGAGCTTTACAGGCCAGGAAACTTCCAGAGTGAATTCACAATCTGTACCATCTTGTCTGGCCCATGGAGTAGCACCAATATTGAAATTAGAATTAGTATCAATACCTTCAGTTTAAGGAAGGGGTTCTGGTTAGGCTGACCTGTCCTAACTTTGATCAGTTAGTCCTTGTTGGGGTTGTGTTTCTGTTGTTGTCACTTGGAGGACAGCAAGACGTCTTTCCTAAATCATTTCCAATGTTCCGGTGTGAGCCAGCATTTTCAGGGGAGGGGTAGCGGAGGATAACTATTTGCATAAGCGCAACATGATCATTATTAACATAATATTATTTTCCAAAAGGGTCATCAATCAGTTTTGTACTCTTATTACATTCTTTACATGATCAAAATCATAACACTGTTAACTCCTCTTACAAATTTCAGGCTTTCCAACCCCAACCTTGGCAGCACCTAATGAATAATTCTCAACTTACCTTGTCTTTTTAGCCCAAGTGGTATACTAAATAATCAGCTTTGGCCCCTTATCTAAGTTTCTCAATTTAAAGGAAAATGCAGACAGCAGATCAAGTTATTGTTGGCCTTGATCCCATTACATTGGTATACTTGCTGTGCAGCAGGCAAAGAACACAGTGCCAAAAAGGATGTTTTTCCTTGTTTGTTGCTTCAGCAACAATGAAAGCAAGCCAGCTGAAACTGTTCTGGTGAAACTACTGAAGGAAACCATCCATTTTCTGAGTAGACTGCTACTGAAGTCTTTCCTTGCTGTTGGATTCTTTTTTCTGAATACAGTCTTTAAATTTCACAGGATACTCCCAACACTAATCCAATCAGATTGTATTTAATTTCATTTTCTGCACAAACATTGACATATTCACTAGTTCACTTCACTGTTCTCTGGACATCCCAATGCTTGGTTTATCATAGCAAGATTGTCCTTGTACTATCATTGCCAACACGTTCTGAATTCTTAAGTAAATACATTTATAAATTATGTAAGAAGGTACAATGCAATTTTTTAAAGTTTCCCATTATCTATATCTCTAAAATAATACGAAACGCACATTTGTGTTCCTCTCAAAAGTAAATTCTAGGGAGGCATGCCCCCATATGGAATGATGTGGGAATGCAATATTTAATATTTGGCATGCATGCCAACAACTTTGTACTGCCAGTTCCTTCAGGCTAATATCTGCTGCTGATCATTTGAAGCAAATCCTGGTACCTGTTAAAAGGAAGCAAACTTAATGGAGTGGAGAGAATGAATATGAAAGCAGCTGTCCAGGGTTTGGAAAAATGGAAGACAGGAATGCGGTTAGAACAAACATTCTGTTTTATCGGAACTGACGGCAACAATGACAGTAATGCGGTGATCTGTATTATCCCATTATTGACAAATTCAGACTGCTTCAGATATATCTCCGTTTTCATTCAAATGTTTTTGGTTAGTTTCCCTGAACGTGAAAATGGGATAAGGGGAATTTGAAAAATCCATAGTAACTTGGAAAAGAATAATTTGACACAAATGTTAATTGTTTGGCCAACTTTTAATGAGAAGACAGGCCTTGACGGACAATACACCAATATAGACAGGTCCCTTGTAACATCTCAAATTTGGTTGAACTACTGTAAGACATTTGATCTCTTCCATTGCTTATGGTGTCAAAACAAGTCAAACCTTTTCATCATTTCTGGACATGGCTCTATAATCTCTATGGAGAGCTTGTACTTTCTGTGTCCACTTATGATATAAAAAAACAAATTTAGAAATAGTGACAAACCTTCAGACAAGGAGAATGGCCCAACTAGAAAAAATGTGCTTAGACAAAACCCTTCAAGGAAAATATTTTTACCTTGTATACATTGTTTTGTTTTTCTTAGACATTCGCTGTAGCAGATATATCATTATTATCACAGTATATTTAAAGTATTTTGAAATTAGTATCCATGTTCAGCATTAAAAAGGAAGCACATTTGGTTTGATGTTTAATTCTCTAGATCTTCCTCTTTTCCTGGCTCAATTCATAATCTCTGCTTTATAAAGAAGAAGATCACGGATTTGTATGGCTCTTTTACACAAGCTCAGGACATCCCAAATGTATAAAATTTACGCAACAAGGTAGGTTTTTGAAGTGTCATTATTGTGATTCAATTTCCATTTGGCAATATCCCACAAACACCAATGTGGTAATTATCAGACAATCTGTTTCACTGGTAATAGTTGAAGGATAAGTATTGGCTAAAGCACTGGAAGATTCCTCTGTTGTCCTTCAAGAAATAGCATGGAATTTGTTCCATCCATCTGATTAAGATGGATGCTGTATTGAGCATAATATCAGAAACATGTTTTCTCTATAGGTTGGTACTACAACTTAGTTAGTTACACATGTGTTTAATGTCTAGTTCCAACTATAATTTCTTAATATGTATGATTTGGCCACAAGGTTAAAGAGGAAAATATAATACAACATTAAAGCAAAGTAGATACTTATGCTCTAGTTAGTATATTCAGAAAATGCAAAATATTGATAATGATGAATTGTAATGTTCAATCTTAAGTTGTACAATAATGAATATTGGTCCTGCAGTGTTACAGCACTCCTTTAATTCATAGTTATATTATTCTTTTTTATAAAACTATATCATGGTACTGTATCAGTTAAATAGCTGTTATAAGTTAAAGCTGGCTGTTTTATGCCAGTGCATGGTTAATTAATTTGTACTGCTAATTATCCTAGATTTTCTGTTTCAGATGTAGCCTATTTTACAACTTTTCATTATTTAGAGACTGCCTTAACTTGTTGGTCAGGTTTGACTGGGGTAAAGATTCTGAAGGATATCAGTGCAGTGTATGTCCAAAATTTTTAAGAAGGGTGTTACCTGAAATTATCAATTAATCTTAAAAAAGTAGTGCATGTTTTAGCAAAGCTCCGAGGTTGTACAGAAAGGTTGTCTAGCATAGAAAATAAAGCCAAGATTGATGTAAATGCCTCCTCTTTTCTGAATCAAATGTCTTACAGAGCAGCATCCATCTGAGTCAGTGTGCTTGAATCTAACTTAGCTAAAACTTGAACCCTAGTATCTTTCTGACTAAAGCAAATGTACTTGAGCAATGCATTATGAGAAAGAACATTGGATTGCCAGTGATTTTTATCCATAATGCTACTAGGTTTTTAAAATAATTTCTGAACTGACTAAGAGCTGATTCAGTCAGTAGAATGGCACAATGTTCTAAAACTCTGATATGATACAATACAATGTAATAGCATATGAATCATCATCCACCTGTTGCTGCAGGGAGGCGGCAACGGCTGGTAGGTGCATCTCCAATCAGAAGGGAGATCAGCAGGGCAATTAACTCAACCCTAGCAGTGACTGTTTTCACAGTGGCATTAATGGAATATTTAGAGCAAGTGATATATTGCTTCCAACTCTTGGTGTTTTGTGTAGCCTGAGGAATAGGAGAAAATACAAATTGAACAAAAATGTACTGTAGCTGACAAACTAACAGCACCTACTGTTTGTTAAACTTAACTTTGATGATATAATTTTTATGACCATTTGCCCTGAAAGGTACTATATGCAGAGATTCAAATGGTGTGGCACCCTGCACAGAATATCTGGCACTTTGTGAACAGACTAAGCAACCAATCCAACTGAAATTTTATTAACTAACAATGCAGTGTCCAGGCTGGCAATGTAACATTGGATTAAGGCAGATAGCAATAACATAAAGATAACATAAAACATAAAGTCTTTCTGAAAACGTCTGCAAAATAATTAAAGTCTGATGGAAGGAAAAAAATCTCCTTTTTTATTCTGATGAAGGGTCTAGGCCCGAAACGTCAAGTTTTCCGGCTCCTATGATGCTGCTTGACCTGCTGTGTTCATCCAGCCCCACGCTTGTAATCTCCTTTTGTACAAATTTGTTTTCAGGGCTAGGAAGGTTGTTTGACAGTAATTAGAATTTACGTGCCATTAGAAAGTACACAGTCAGAAATGGACAAACCTGAACTTTCTGAAGTGACTTTAGTCCATACATGCAGTGCAAGAATTGGGACCTCCAATTTTGATAATTAACTTAAATGGTGAGACAGATAGCAAGATTTTTTTGTATGTAGTTCATAGAGAAATGGTGCACTTGACCCAGCAATTTCTGGAGATTCAGGATAGGAAGATGTAAGGTAGGGAAAAGGGTGAAGTGGGGGGAAGGACATGCTGGCTGCTCACTGTCGAAGAAAAAGTGTTCTGAACTGCTGCCAGAGCCTTCCTGTTCTCCATACCTCTTGGGAAAGCTCCGTTGATCAAATATGAAACTATTGTTTTGAGAATTACTGGGATCTAAATCTGCCATTCAAGGACTTTTTTGTTAAATTTTAACCTAATTCTGACATCTTTTACATAACTCAGTTTTGAAAAGATTGTTTAACTCACTTTGTTTGCTGGAATGCTGGAGCCTGAAGTTAGCATGGGAGGCCTCCAGAACATGGCTGACCCAGTTGCGGGGCTAGCTACATTACAATAAATGTTAACATTCATCCAAATGGATTCATTCTTTTTCTTCTCCCATAATACAAGTGGGTGTTACTGGGAAGATTAGGGACTTTTTGCTGGATCATTTCTTTAAAGTGGTTAAATTGATACTTTTAATTTTATTTTCATTCATTCATTCACATCTAGGAACACAGACCACTGTCACATTGGAGCCTGTGTTTCTGGTCACTTCCATATATTTGACAGACAAAATAAAGTAAATAAATGCATGAAACAAGTTTCTGTACCTCTGTGACAGAATATATCTGAAGGCTAATTTATTCCCTTTCTTCCTGAATGAAAGATATTTTTGGAAATATTTTATTTCGCTGTTAACTCCTGAAAACATTGCATCTCTAAATGAAGAAGCCAGAGCTCATATGTCCAGAAAGCAAATGTTTCAGTGCACCCTTGTTACTTGGTCCAGAAGCTCTCAAGGTCCAGGCAGACTGATATATTTATCACTCGAATTAGATATTCTCTTTGTTAACTGTGTATAATGTGTATTTTGTTTTCTGAAATGCCTGAAAATTTTAGCCCTTAAAAAGAAAATAATTCTTGATTGATTACCAGGGTGTATTTAGCTGCTCAAACCATGAAAGGATTATGGTTCAAACAGCGAGAATAGTTGTGACCACGGTCCATGTTTAAAGCTATTCTCAATGCATTTTCAATTTTACTGTATTTATTATGACTTTGACACAAAATGATTATGAAATGCTGCAAATGAATTGAACCATTATTATATTTCCTTTTAGCTTGCTGAAGTATTAAGTCATATTATAATGAAAGTATTGTTTCCCAACTGTCCCTTAACTAGCTATATATCTCCTTAGTTTTTAACTCTGGCTAGGAATTGCCAAGCAATCTGTCTGGCATGAGGCCCAGGAGGTTGAAATTTCAAGATCCTCACTTTTCCCAATGTTGACTGCTGCTTGAAGTTGGCAGGGATAACACGGACCTCAGTGACCCAAAGTGAACAAGGTTGGCAGTCTACCACCGAGGGCTGAAGGAAGTGTTTGCGAACAAGTTAACGGAGCAGGGACCAAATCAGATTTGGGATGATCATAGAGGCATGCTGAGAGATAAAGCAGGACAGAGAGGATCTCAGCCCTAGTAGTCTTTTTGTTGCTCTGAGCACACCTGGCTTTCCTGAACCACAAGAAAACTCTCCAGTTCTTTCTTTAAACGTGTCATTTACTTAGATGTCGAATCCCTACAGTGTGGAAGCAGGCTGTTTGGCCCATTGGGTCCACACCAACCTATCAAAGAGCATCTCACCCAGACCCACTCCCCCTAGCCTATCACCCTGCATTTCCCATGGCCAATCCACGTAGCATACACATCCCTGGACACCATGAGTAATTTAACATGATCAATCCATCTAACCCGCACATCTTTGGACTGTGGGAGGAAACCGGAGCACCCGGAGGAAACCTACTCAGACACGAGGAGAATGTGCAAACTCCACAAAGACAGTTGCCCGAGGGTGGAATCAAACCTGGGTCCCTGGCACTGTGAGGCAGCAGTGCCAACCACTGAGCCACCATGCCAACTTCTTTTGTCCTGATGTTGCTGTTCATTAAGCTTTATTTCAATCAAACTATTTCATGTTTACTCTCTGGCCATAGTGAAGGTATCTATTTAACATTAATATCCAGATCTCTCATTTAACTGGCTGGCTCAGTACTATCCAGATCAGTATGCCACAATTCAGAATGCAGTCATGTCTGATGATGCCCTTTATTCAGGGGATGAATTGAGGTGGTGGAAAATCATGGGGAGCTGGAACTTTGCCACACTTCAGCATCAGATACTGGCTACCTATCAATGCCAGCACTGAAGCTATGAGGATGTCCCATGTTTTCCTGCTTCTCAGCTGCAGATCAAACAATTCAACACACAGGGCTTCAGAGGAAAAGAAATAGGCAATATATTTAACACCAGACATTTCTTTTTAACTGTACATGTAAGACTTTTGCTCTACTCCAAACAAAGTCTCTCAGTCTCAAAAGAAGAACATCCCCATGCACTGCGCCATTTCCATTACATATCCTAGCCATTACTGCAACCTTTCTTAATGTGATGGCCCAATTTGGCTCTGAGCTTTGTCAATTCTGTGTATTTTCATACTATAGGTTTCTATCAACTAGAGCCAAATTGAGGTTTACTCAACGTATTGCACATTGGACACTGACAGATATTTGTCCCACTACTTCTCTTGAGCTTGCAGCTTTTTTGTTCAATGAAAATTAATAACATGAACTGACCCCTTTATAATTAATTTGATGTTTTATTTTTCTTCAACGAACTGCTGGGACTATTTCTACTAGAACAGTGTAGGAAAAGATAAGATTTCAATGAGCTTCTACAATTATGAAGGGCATTGGTAGGGGGAATAGGAAAACACTCGATCAACTGGCTGGGAAATTAATGACAAGGGGACACCAATTTAGATTTATCAAAATGTCAGCATGGAGAGAGATTAGGAGAAATTTCTTCATGCGAAGAATTGTTGGAGCATAGTATTGTTTGCTAAAGAAAACAGCTAAAATTGGCATAATGTACATTTACGAAAGGTGATTATGTATATGGGTGTTCGTAGTGACCTTAAGCAGTAGGAGATTTGAACCCAGCATGATTCTGCTTTGTATTCCAGCCATCTAGCCAACTGCGCTAACCAAACCCCATCTGCATTCAGTTCTGATAGCTCACAAAGTCAAGTAGCCACTTTGTTCTGCTGACCACATGGAATTGCTGTAAATTTGAGATATTGGGTTGTTTGGAGAGAAGCCAGTAGCTTGGTATCAAAGATGGTTTTCTCTGCACCCTTCCCCACCGCAATGTGGAATACATTAACCTTGCATCCAGGGAGAAATATTAATTACCTGTACTGACTCAATCCCTTTCAAATGAAAGGAAGTGAACAGTTTACTATGTAACTGGTTACAATCTGATACCTTTAACATAATCCTGAGACTTTAGGAAACAGACTGAGATTGTCATGAAGTTGTCAAAACTCCAGGGACTCTAAAATGGTAGACAGGACATGGATCTGGACATCCAACCCCCTTTTCCAATAAATCTATTTTTGCCAGAATGAAGGGAATCGATAACAGGATGTGACTCATGGGGGAGAAATCCAAACTCAGGAGGGCCAACTGAATTTAGTGCTTACCTGCAGTCTGTGAATAAGGTTTATTGAACTGTCAAGTTGTGAAGTTATTTTAACTGACTGCCATTTAAAAATAAAACAAAACTCCCCACCTTTGTCTGGGTTGAAATAAATGTTCTGTTAGTTTCAATAGCTGCTTATTGACAGAACAATAGGTATTATTATTTCAGTATTATTACTGCTTGCCTGCATTATACAACTGTCATTATCACAGTGGGGAAAGATTGTGTGACTGTAAGTTTGCTGCTTAATTGATTACACAAAGGGGTTATCAAAGGATTATGTATCTGAGTACTTATGAATAAAATACTTGCTTTGATAAAGGAAGTCTTTAAAATACAATTTGAATCTTATTTTGTTTCATCACATGATGGTTTTTGAGGTATAGGATAAATATTGGGCAAGTTTTCATGGAGGGTGTAAGGTCAAAAGTTGGCAGGGGTGTCATAGGTGTAGGAGTTGGCATTGTTGTGTTAGGAGAATGGAGAGATTTTGTGATAATGTCATGGAACTGCTCCCTAGTAGACATAAATGGTACGGTTTAGGAGCACTTAATTCAATTGGAAGAGTAAGTGACATGGAATGTAGATAACAGTCTTTAAATAATGGAACAGTAAGATCAGAGCCTGCTCTATTTCAGATTACTTCAAATAACTGTAATTACTATTAATATTCAAGAATCAATGTTCTAAAGAAGCCTAAATCGGTAGGCAGTTCATGACCTTGCCTTCTCCTTGACCAGTCTGTTTTTGAATTTGAACTCTCATGTGCACATAAAATTACAGAACAAAGGATGCACTAAATTGGCCATAAGTGACCGTGGGCATTGGAGGGGGTTCATGGGTTTCCATGTATGGACATAGGAATGTCCTCATTTTTCCTCACCGGGAGTGGCGGGAGACGGAGCGGAGGTGACGTTGGAGACCAGGAGGTTGTGAGGAAGGTAAGGAATTAGTATATATTTGGGCAGCAGCTAAACCCGAGGTGCTACACGTGTAGCATCTCCCTCCCACCCTCCTCCTCTAACCAGAAGAAAAAGACTCTGCAAAGTAAGGGTTTTTTTAAAAAATATATTTAAGTGCATTGTTTGGTATTAGATAGTTGAGTCAGAACTAAGGCTTACAATGGCAGGGGACCTCAGACCCGTGGCATGTGCCTCTTGCTTGATGTGGGAGATCAGGGACATGACTGACGTCCCTGACTGTTACACTTGCAGGAAGTGTGTCCAGCTGCAGCTCTTGTTGGACCGCATGATGGCTCTGGAGTTGCGGGTGGACTCACTGTGGAGCATCCGCGATGCTGAGAAGGTCGTGGATAGCACGTTTAGTGAATTGGTCACACCGCAGATTAGGATTGCTGAGGGAGATAGTGAATGGGTGACCAAAAGACAGAGAAAGAGCAAGAAGGCAGTGCAGGTGTCCCCTGCGGTCATCTCCCTCCAAAACAGGTATACCGTTTTGGATACTGTTGGGGGAGATGGCTCACCAGGGGAGGGCAGCAGTTGTCCGGATCATGGTACCATGGCGGGCACTGCTGTTCAGAAGGGCGGGAAAAAGACTCATAGGGCCATAGTCATAGGGGATTCTATTGTAAGGGGAGTAGATAGGCGGTTCTGTGGCCGAAAACGGGACTCCCGGATGGGATGTTGCCTCCCAGGTGCTCGGGTCAGGGATGTCACCGATCGGCTACAGAGCATTCTGAAAAGGGAGGGTGAACAGCCAGTTGTTGTGGTGCATATAGGCACCAATTATATAGGTGAAAAACGAGATGAGGTCCTGAAAGCAGAATTCAGGGAGCTAGGAGAGAAGTTAAAGAGGAGGACCTCAAAGGTAGTGATCTCAGGGATGCTACCAGTGCCGCGTGCTAGCCAGGGTAGAAATGAAAGAATAGGCAGGATGAACACGTGGCTTGAGGGATGGTGTAGGAGGGAGGGGTTCAGATTTGTGGGACACTGGGACCGGTTCTGGGGAAGGTGGGACTATTACAAATTGGATGGTCTACACCTGAACCAGACTGGAACTAGTATCCTAGGGGGAGTTTTTGCTAGGGCTGTTGGGGAGGCTTTAAACTAATGTGGCAGGGGTCTGGGAACCAGAGGAGAAGACTAGTAGACAGTGAGGTGGAAACTAGAGACTGTAAGGATCATGAAGTTACCATTACCAAGGGGAAGAGTAGGCAGAGAGCAGATGAACGCAAAGGAACTGGTGGTCTGAAGTGCATATACTTTAATGCAAGGAGTATAGTGGGTAAGGCAGACGAACTTAGGTCTTGGATTAGTGCCTGGGAGTATGACGTTATTGCGATCACAGAGACTTGGTTGAAGGAAGGGGATGATTGGCAACTAAATGTCCCAGGATATAGATGCTTCAGACAGGACAGGGAGGGAAGTAAAAGGGGGGGAGGAGTTGCATTGCTGGTCAGGGATGCTATCACGGCTGTGCTAAAGGAGGGCACTATGGAGGGCTTGAGCAGTGAGGCATTATGGGTAGAGCTGAGAAATAAGAAGGGTGCAGTTACATTGTTGGCGCTGTACTACAGGCCTCCCAACAGTGAGCGTGAGGTAGAAGAACAAATAGGTCGACAGATTATGGAAAGATGTAGAGGTAACAGGGTGGTGGTGATGGGAGATTTTAATTTTCCCAACATTGACTGGGATACACCTGGTGTCAGAGGTCTGGATGGGGCAGAATTTGTAAGGAGCATCCAGGAGGGTTTTCTAGAGCAGTATGTCAATAGTCCAACTAGGGAAGGGGCCATATTGGACCTAGTGTTGGGGAATGAGCCAGGCCAGGTGGTAGAAGTTGCAGTGGGGGATTTCTTTGGGAATAGTGACCACAATTCTGTAAGTTTTAGAATACTCATAGACAAAGATGAGAGTGGTCCTAAGGGAAGAATACTAAACTGGGCCAAGGCCAATTACATCAAAATTCGGCAGGAGCTGGGAAATGTGGATTGGGGACAGCTATTTGAAGGGAAGTCCACATTTGATATGTGGGAGGCTTTCAAAGATAGGTTGATGATAGTGCAGGATAGGCATGTCCCTTTGAAAACAAGGGATAGGAAAGGAAAGATTCATGAACCGTGAATGACAGGAGAGATCGTGCGACTAGCCAAGAAGAAAAGGGAAGCGTACATAAGGTCCAGGCAGCTAAGAACAGAACGGTCCTTGGAGGAATATCGGGAGAGTAGGACCAATCTTAAACGAGGAATCAAGCGGGCTAAAAGGGGTCATGAAATAACTTTAGCCAACAGAATTAAGGAGAATCCCAAGGCCTTTTATTCATATAGAAGAAGCAGGAGGGTAACTAGAGAAAGGGTTGGTCCACTAAAGGATAAGGAAGGAAGGTTTTGTGTCGAACCTGAGAAAATGGGTGAGATTCTCAACGATTACTTTGCATCAGTGTTCACTGAGGAGAGGGACATGATGAATGTTGAGATTAGAGATAGAAGTTTGTTTACTCTGGATCACATTGACATAAGGAGGGAAGATGTGTTGGGTAGGCTAAAGGATATTAAGGTGGACAAATCCCCAGGACCGGATGGGATCTATCCCAGGATGCTGAGGGAGGCGAGAGAGGAAATGGCTGGGGCCCTGACAGATATCTTTGTAGCATCCTTAAACACAGGTGAAGTGCCGGAGGACTGGAGAGTTGCTAATGTTGTCCCCCTGTACAAGAAGGGTAGTAGGGATATTCCAGGTAACTACAGACCAGTAAGCCTGACGTCAGTGGTGGGAAAGTTGCTGGACAAGGTACTGAGGGATAGAATCTATTTATATTTGGAAAAGAATGGGCTTATCAGTGATAGGCAACATGGTTTTGTGCAGGGGAGATCATGCCTTACTAACTTAATAGAGTTCTTTGAGGAAGTGACCAAGTTGATAGATGAAGGAAGGGCTGTAGATGTCATCTACATGGACTTTAGTAAGGCGTTTGATAAGGTTCCCCATCGTAAACTAATGGAGAAAGTGAAGTCACATGGTGTACAGGGTGTTCTAGCTAGGTGGATAAAGAACTGGTTGAGCAACAGGAGACAGAGAGTAGTAGTTGAAGGAAGTTTCTCGAAATGGAGAAAGGTGACCAGTGGTGTTCCACAGGGATCAGTGCTGGGGCCACTGTTGTTTGTGATATACATAAATGATCTGGAAGAGGGCATAAGTGGTCTGATCAGTAAGTTTGCAGATGACACGAAGATTGGGGGAGTAGCAGAAAGCATAGGGGATTGTCAAAAGAATACAGGAGAATATAGATAGACTGGAGAGTTGGGCGGAGAAGTGGCAGATGGAGTTCAATCCGGGCAAGTGTGAGGTGATGCATTTTGGGAGGTCTAATTCTAGAGCAAACTATACTGTAAACGGAAGAGCCTTGGGAAAAGTTGATGAGCAGAGAGATCTGGGAGTTCAGGTCCATAGTACCCTGAGGGTGGCTGCACAGGTGGATAGAGTGGTCAAGAAGGCATATGGTATGCTTGCCTTCATCGGACGGGGTATTGAGTATAAGAGCTGGCAGGTCATGTTAAAATTGTACAAGACTTTGGTTCGGCCGCATTTAGAATACTGTGTACAGTTCTGGTCGCCACATTACCAAAAGGATGTGGAAGCTTTGGAGAGGGTACAGAGAAGGTTTACGAGGATGTTGCCTGGTATGGAAGGTGCTAGCTGTGAAGAGAGGTTGAGTAGGTTAGGATTGTTTTCATTAGAAAAAAGGAGATTAAGGGGAACCTGATTGAGGTCTTCAAAATCATGAAGGGTCTAGACAGGGTTGATAGAGATAAGCTTTTTCCCAGGGTGAGGGATTCAATAACGAGGGGTCACGCGTTCAAGGTGAGAGGAGAAAACTTTAAGGGGGATACACGGGGAAAGTACTTTACACAGAGGGTGGTAGGTGCCTGAAACGCGTTGCCAGCAGAGGTAGTAGAGGCAGGCACGGTAGATTCATTTAAGGTGCGTCTGGACAGATGCATGAGTAGGTGGGGAGCAGAGGGATACAGATCCTTAGGAATTGGGCGATAGGTTTAGACAGTGGATTTGGATCGGCACAGGCTTGGAGGGCTGAAGGGCCTGTTCCTGGGCTGTAAGTTTTCTTTGTTCTTTGTTCTTTGTTCTAGGAAGTTGATGGGGGGTAAGGGGTATGAAGTGTGAGGGTAAGAATCACAAAGTTTAAGAAAATAATCCCAGGGAATTGAGGTTGGCCACTTAGCCAGCCATGCTTGCCATTCAGCAGTGCCCGTGGCCACCTCCAATCTTTATCTGGAGATGGAGGGCCACTTTCCATCAGCAGTTCCTGAATCCTACTCCGCCACATCCCGAAAGAATGCAGATTTCGCCATGCAGGACAATGATCCTGAATGGATACAGTGAGACAGGAGAACTCCTACCTCCATACATTGTCTCGAAGTTGAAAATCCAGACCCCAGATTCTACTCATTGTGAACTCAAAGACTGCCGCTATTGGCTCCAAGTGTAAATTCCTTCCACCTTCTTCCCAGTAAAACTATCTAAACATTTCTTTGCTCTCCAAGAGGCAAAACACCCAGTTGTACTGTCAGGAAGGTGGCATAACAGGTCACATACCCCACTTCAGTTACCTTAAATTCAAAGCTACAGCCAAAATATAATTTTATAATCCTTATAACTGCAGCAAGAGTGAACAAAAACACACTGTGCTTTATTTTCTGGTTCAATGTGCTTCTTCCAATAAGTAACAACTTTTTAGATACTCAGATTTTTGAAATCAACGCAACTGTTATGGGCTCCATTTCTCCTTAGCCATCGACCCACTGCACACTCCCACAACCTCCAGTTATGTACCCAAATTTATTTGATGCAACAGCCCTTGCTGTTAAACACGGATCCTTCTTCACTGTAGTATTAGATGGGAAGAACTTTTCTCATATTTTATGTATTATTCATCAGTTTTTCTGCATTGTTTTAAAGTGAGGAAAAATACAGGTTTATTAACTATGACTATGTTATATTTAACAATACCAGCACTTTACTATTTAACTAACATACATGAAGGATTAAAATACTTTGTTTAAGTCAAATTGATGAATCATGCCAGAGCAGGTTGAGTTGTAATTTACAAAGATTTTTATCTGCTAAGACTTGTACTTGATTCTAAAAGTGCTCTAATTCACAGTATTACCAAATACTCTCTGTCTAACCCCCGCCTTTCCTGTCCTCGGGCAATGGGAATTTTGCAGCCCATTCAGCAAAGCTGCACTTTTTACACTGCAGTAGTTATTACAAAGGTCACCATTACCATGCGTGACTCAGTTAAATGAATGTTTTCACTTAAACTTTTTGATGAGCTTAATCATCTCTTGGTCTAAGCTTACACCTGTAAAAAGCAGCAAATGACTAATCTGAGTTATAAAATGAACTTTAGCCTTTGCTGATGCCAGTACCCACCCAGTTTCAATATTAGATTGTGTTATTGTGTATAATTACATCAGTTAGTCCATAAAGTCCACAAAAGAGAGGGGTATATTTTTAATTTCTTCGAAGTGTTATATATTTGTTACAGTGGAATGCCAGAGTCTCAACTTTAATGGTAAGGAAGCATAGGCTTCAACAATATAAATAGTGATCCACAAGGATAAATGTAAAATGAGCAAATATTTTGTTGTGGAGAAAAGTCATTCAAACTGGGCCCATTCGGAAAGGATAGTGTTGCATCACAGCATATTACAAGGGAGTATTAGCTTGTATTGCAATATCAAAGATATACATCTACATTAGTACATTGAAGTATTCAAACTTTACTTATTGTGCAGTGATTGTTGTATCATAGACAAACAAATGTGGCAGCCATTCTCTACTTGTAATGTCCTGAGGTAGCATTGAAATAAACTTCAAATTTCTCTATTTTAGGATGATTTATTGAGACAGTAAATTGGCAAGATATTAGAGAACATTTCATTCCTCTCCTAAGATTGTCATCTCAACATGTACTTCAGTCACTGTGTGTGGGATGACCTTTCTTTAACATCTCATCTGATTTTCAACACTACACCGACCGTTCAGTGATAACAAGATGTAGAGCTGAATGAACACAGCAGGCCAGACAGCATTAGAGGAGCAGGAAAGCTGATGTTTAGAATCTGGACCCTTCGTCAGAAAGGCTCCACACCTTGTCGTCACAGACTCCAGCATTGGCAGTTCCTACTATCACCGACTGTTCAGTGTTGCATTATAATGTTGGTATAAGTTAACATGGCCAAGCTTAGCTTGGATCCCAAATTACCGTCTCTGCCACACAGATACAAGTGTTGACAATTAAGTTGGCTGGCTTGATTGGATGAACGCAGGATTTCCCGGTGTTTTCAGTTTATTAGCTTAGTAGCAAAATTGAAACATTAGAAGGTGAATCTCTGCTGAACACAGACTATGAATGACATCAATAACAGCACAATGGTGAGTGTTATGTCAACGATATTCATCTAACACTCAGTTGTCATCAGGGTTTGATTAAATCTGACAGTTAGTTTATTTAAACCAATAAAACGGGCTGTAGTGGTGTGGTGGTAGTATCCCTACCTTTGAGCGGGGAAGCCCGTGTTCATGTCCCACCTAGTCTAGAGATGTGTTATAACATCTCTGAGCAGGTTGATTAGAAAATAGGCTTAAACAAACAAAACGCATTACAAGTTGGAACAGATGTTACAGCAGACTGATTTCTGTGCGTGCGGCTTGGAATCCCACACCAGACCAGCAACCAAGAAGAATCCAAATGTTGTATACATACTCACATATAGTGCTTAAAGGTTAGCTCTCTTAAAGGCAAGGTATACGTACAATATTACCCTTTTTTCCAAAAGAAGGTTTAACTGTTTATAATAACAGATGAGTCTGTAAGTCTCCAATAATATACAGCTAATTTGCTAATATGAATCCAGATCTCAAAGATGGTATTCTCAAGTTTAGATTTATCCTGAGCTATTGATTCAGCACTTTCCTTTTGAACCTTCATTTTTCTTGCCACAACAGAGGGCTGAGATTTTAGCTCCATTAATTCGGAAGCAAGTGTGCCATTCTCAATTCTTCACATGTCTCTAGAATAGACTGCTGAAGTTTCCCTTGTGGCTGATGGTCATTTCCATGACTTGTGAATGGTGCAAGGTCAGGGCATGCTGGTATATGTATAAATACTGGTCCAGCAGGATTTTGAATGAACAGCATGTGCAAGATCCAGGCACACTGTGCTTGCACTCCAGCACCATTGATCCTACACTTAAAACTGATCAACCATAATTGCTGAATATTTTACATTGATAGGATTCCGCATGGCTTCCTATGTCTGTGGGCAAGTGTGCCCTGTGTTAGTCTTAGCCAGTAATGAACAGTTAACAGTTTCTGAGAACAGATCATATGAAATTTTGCAAATACTTTAGACATTGTTTCAATGATGAGATTGTCTCCCATGAGATTGACAGTATGAAACATGTGTTCATCGCTCTTTGTCATATCATGTACATTGTCAAATTCTGCGAGATATCAGAGGGTCTTTGTTGTAGCTTGAAGTCAATCACTGTGCACGGTCTGTTTGGGTCGCATGGCTCTTTGTAGCTACAAGAGCCTTTTTCTCTCCAGTGCACTGATCCTGCCAATAGCCTTTTCTGCCATTTGTCTTTAAAATTAGTTGAAAGCTGGGTGTTTTCTTGGTGCATACTGGAGGCCACACCTTGCACACAATATATTATGGTCAGAAGTTTTAGTGATTGTATCAAATGTTGAGCTTGTTTATCAACCTGCAAAAATCACTTTGTATTTATGTCCGTCCTTCAGTAGCTCTTTGCTGCTATTAATATTGTTTGCTATCAAATCTTTCTGGAAGGCCTCTTTGGAAATTGATGCAAACACAAATTCAATAATCCTATTTTCTAGCTCCTCACCGAAAACAATATATAATGAACCCTTTTCTCTACATCATGAAGTGGTCTGTGGATTCTGTAGGTTTTGACATAAATGACATAAATTCTTGTTAACAAAAATGGAAGTTTGGTCTGATTCTTAATTGGTCTTCTAAGGTGAATCAAATCTTTTGGGGATCCTTTACCTTTTTCATGGCTAATCCTGATTAAGTCCATGTAGACTTCATTCCCTATTGCTGAACAAATTTTAATGGTTTGCCTTTATACATTTGGTACACCCAAAGTAATCCTGAATGCTGTTTAATCATTTTAAATTTTGTTAGAATTTATAGTCTGTTCCAACTTGAAGCAGGGAATTGTGAGGTCATTCCGAGAATACGCTTTTGACATTCCCTTGCTTGCTATTGAACCAGCACACAACCAGCTCATTTGCCTTTCTTAAGTGAGTTAAACTGATCGAGATTTGTCTGCTTACCAGCAAGCTGTATTTTCCTCACACTCCAATGCTGTAATGAACAAAGACATCTAAGGTTGTCTCATACACTTTAGTATGATTTAGAACCATTGACTGTTTTTTCTACCTGTAGATTAGCTTGCTTGCTGACTGTTCGAGTGTGATTGGCCTTATTGGCGCTATGTTTTCTATTGCTATTCACCATGTCGTGTGAACAATAATGGCAGATAATCAATCACTCTTCAGGGATTGATTAACTCTAAGGCTATATTTTTAAACAGTAAAAAAATTATAAGTTATGCAGTGAATATTACAGTGAAATAACTGATTTCCGTGTATCTTGAAAACCCACAGCAGACCAACAGCCAGGCAAAATCCAAGTATTGTAAACATACGGAGTCCTCTAAAGGCGAAGTTTCTTAAAGGCAAGATATGCATGCAACAGTAAACAGCCATAAGCATATAGGACAAAGGAGCAGAAGCAGGTGATTCAGCTCATCAATTCTGCTGAGCCATTCAATGAGACCAGGGTTGATTTGATAATCCTCAACTCTACTTCCCTGCCTTTTCCTCAACCACCCTTGATTCCCTTACTGTTTAGAAGGCTGTCTGTCTTAACCTTGAATATACTTAATGACCCAGACTCAACATCCGTCTATGGAAAAGCATTTGACAGATTTTCAACCCTCTGAGAAAAGAAATTCTTCATTATCCCTGTCTTAAATGTGCAACTCCTTGTTCTAAAATTATGCTGTCTAGTCATAGATTTTCCTAGGAGGGGAAATACCTTTCTGCATCTACCCAGTCTGAGAATCTTGCATGTTTCAATAAGGTTGCCCCTTGTTCTTCTATATTCAAATGAGTATAGGCTGAATCTACTCACCTCTCTTCATAGGACAGTTCCTCCACACCTACTATCAGCCTAATGAACCTTCTTTCGTGCCCTCAAATGCCAGTATAGCTTTCTTAGATAAGGGGCCCAAAACTGCTCACAATATTCCAATTGTGGTCTGACTAGTGCCGTGTATAGTTTTATCAAAACTCGCCTACTTTTACATTCCATGTCCTTTGAAATAAAGGCCAATATTCTGTTTGCCTTCCCTAATACTCACTAAACTTGGATCCTAGATTTTTGTGATTATTGGGCAAGGGCTCCCAATTCCCTATCTTCTGTAGCTTTCTGCAGTCTTTCTCTACACAAATAATTTTTGGCTCCTTTATTCCTATTGCTGAAGTGCATAATCTCACATTTCTCCACATTATATTCCATCTTCCAGGTTGTTGTCCACTCACTTAACCTGTCTATACCCCTTTGCATACCCTTTGTGTCACCCTCACAACTTGCTTTCCCACATGTTATTTTGTCATCTTGGGTATAGTACATTCACTTTCCTCATCCAAGTCGTTAATATATATTGTTAATAATTGTCGCCTCAAGCAGTGATCCACCATGAAGTACAGGTTGCCATCCTGAAAATGCCCTCCCTTAACTGAACGTTCTGTTTTGGAGATGGCAGAGCATTACATGTGATTTATTTAGATTTTAGTAAAGCCTTTGACATGGTTCCACAAGGTAGACTAATTAGTAAAGTTAGGTCACATGGGATTCTGGGTGAGTTTGCCAATTGGATACATAATTGGCTTAATGACAGGAGACAGAATATAATGGTGGAGGGTTGCTTTTGAACTGGAAACTAATGACCAGCGGTGTTCCACAGGGATCCGTTCTGGGGCCTGTTTAGTCTGTCATTTACATAAATGATTTAGATAAGAATATGGAAGGCATGGTTAGTAAGTTTGCAGATGATACCAAAATTGCTGGTATAGTTGACAGTGAAGAAGGTTTTCTAAGATTACAAAGGGATCTTGATCAAATGGGTCAATGAGCTGAAAAATGGCAGATGGAGTTCAATTTGGATAAATGTGAGGTATTGCATTTTGATATGACAAACAAGGGTAGGGCTTGTACAATTAATGGTAGGGCCTTGGGTAGTGTTGTAGAACAAAGGGACCTAGGGGTGCAGGTACATAATTCTTTGAAGTTTGTGTCACATATAGACAGGGTGGTTAAAAAGGCATTTGCCATGCTTGCCTTCATTGCTGAGTCCTTTGAGTATAGGGGTTGGGAAGTCATGTGGAGGTTGTAGACGACATTCGTGAAGCCTCTTCTGGAATACTGTGACCAGTTCTATTTGCCAGTCATAGGAAGGATATTATCAAGCTGAAGAGGGTTCAGAAGAGATTTACCAGGATGTTGCCAGGTATGGAAGGTCTGTGTTACAAAGAAGAGCTGGGTAGGCTGCGACCTTTTTCACTGGAGCATTTGGGGGAAGGTGGTGTTGGCAGGTGACCTGATAGAAATTTATAAAATAATGAGAGGTTGTCTTTTCCCTAAGGTGGGGGATTTCAAGACTAAGGGACACATTTTTAGGGTGAGACATAAGATGCAAAATTTTTACACAGAGGGCAGTTTGCGCGTGGAATGAACTTCCTGAGGATTTGTGGATGCAGGTACAATTACAATGTTTAAAAGATATTTGGATAGATACATGAATATGGAAGGTTGGGAGGGATATGGGCCAGGAGCAGGCAGGTAGGACAAGTTTAGTTTGTGATTATGTTTGGCATGGATTGGTTTGGACTGAAGGGTCTGTTTCTGTGTTGTATGACTCTATGACTGTTACTATCCTTTACTTCCCTGGTTAACCATGGTGGCCGACACCTTCCCAGAATCCTCCTTCCTCACTAGGCTTCGTCTTTGCTGTGAGCCGTGACTACTTTCGTAAAAGTCTGCCTTTGATCCTCAACAGGTTTTGTTGCTTAACATCTTTACCAGTCCATTCCAACTAACGATGTCCTTATTCCCATTTAAGCTTAGCACAGCAAGTTTCTCCCTCTCAAAATGAATGCTAAATTCTATTATGGTTTAGCCACAGTTTCCAAGGGGATCCTTTACTCTGACATCATTTATTAAACCTATCTCATTACACATCACCAGATTCAAAAATAGTCTGATCCCTGGTTGAATCCACAACATACTATTCTAGGAAACTGTCTTAAATACATGCTATTCTTCTCTGGTTTCTTCCAAACAGTCTGACGAATCATCCGTGATTAATATGTACAGCCTTTGTTACATACCCTCATTACCTCCTGATTTATTCTCCGTCCCACTGCATAGCTACCGTTAGGAGCCTATACAGATGACAATTAGTGTTTCTCCTTCCCTTTTTATTCCTTACCTCCATCTGTATGGATTTTACGTCTTCCAATTCAAGATCATTTTTTGCTATCGTAGTTATTCCATCCGGTATCAGTAATGCTACCTCACCACCTTTTCCTTTCTGCCTGTCCTTTCAAAAGCATTACATACCCCTGAATATTTAGCTCCCAAGTTTGATCTCCTTGTAACCATGCCTGTGCAATGACTATAAGATCAAACCCAACAGCTTATATTTGTGATAACAAGGTATAGAGCTGGATGAACACAGCAGGCTAAGCAGCATCAGAGGAGCACGAAGGCTGACGTTTCGGGCCTAGACCCTTCTTCCGAAATGGAGGAGGGGAAAGGGGGTTTTGAAATAAATAGAGAGAGAGGGGGAGGCGGATAGAAGATGGAAAGAGGAGACAATAGGTGGAGAGGAGACAGACAGGTCAAAGAGGCGGGAATGGAGCCAGTAAAGGTGAGTGTAGGTGGGGAGGTAGGGAGGGGATAGGTCAGTGCAGGGAGGACGGACAGGTCAAGGGGGCGGGATGAGGTTAGTAGGTAGGAAATGGGGTGGAGCTTGAGGTGGGAGGAGGGGATAGGTGGGAGGAAGGACACGTTAGGGAGGCAGGGACGAGCTGGGCTGGTTTTGGGATGCGGTAGGGGGAGGGGAGATTTTGAAGCTTGTGAAGTCCACATTGATACCATTGGGCTGCAGGGTTCACAAGCGGAATATGAGGTGCTGTTCCTGCAACCTTCGGGTAGCATCGTTGGGGCACTGCAGGAGGTCCAGGATGGACATGTCATCTGCGGAACGGGAGGGGAAGTTGAAATGGTTCGCGACTGGGAGGTGCAGTTCTTTAGTGCAAACCGAACGTAGGTGTTCTGCAAAGCGGTCCCCAGGCCTCTGCTTGGTTTCCCCGATGTAGAGGAGGCCACGACGGGAACAGCAGATGCAGTATACCACATTAGCAGATGTGCAGGTGAACATCTGCTTGATGTGGAAAGTCTTCTTGGAGCCTGGGATGGTGGTGAGGGGGGAGGTGTAGGGGCAGGTGTAGCACTTCCTGCGGTTGCAGGGAAAAGTGCCGGGTGTGGTGGGGCTGGAGGGGAGTGTGGAGCAGACAAGGGAGTCACGGAGAGAGTGGTCCCTCCGGAAGGCAGATAAGGGTGGGGAGGGAAAAATGACTTTGGTGGTGGGGTCAGATTGCAGATGGCGGAAGTGTCAGAGAATGATGCGTTGGATGCGGAGGTTGGTGGGGTGGTACGTGAGGACGAGGGGAATTCTGTTTTGGTTTTTATTGCAGGGAGTGTGTGTGAGGGATGAGTTGCAGGAAATGCGGGAGACACGGTCGAGGATGTTCTCGACCACTGAGCGGGGGAAGTTGTGGTCCTTGAAAAACAAGGACATCTGAGATGTACGGGAGTGGAATGCCTCAACCTGGGAGCAGATGCGGCGGAGGCAAAGGAATTGGGAATAGGGGATGGCATTTTTGCAGGAAGGTGGGTGGGAGGAGGTGTATTCTAGGTAGCTGTGGGAGTTGGTGGGCTTGAAATGGATATCGGTTTCTAGGTGGTTGCCAGAGATGGAGACAGAGAGGTCAGGGAAGGAGAGAGAGGTATTTGAGATGATCCAGGTGAACTTAAGGTTGGGGTGGAAGGTGTTGGTGAAGTGGATGAACTGTTTGAATTCCTCGTGGGAGCACGAGGCGGCGCCGAAACAGTCAATGTAACGGAGGAAGAGGTGGGGTTTAGGGCCAGTGTAGGTACGGAGGAGGGACTGCAACTTCCCCTCCTCAGTGGTCGAGAATGCCCTCAACCGTGTCTCCTGCATTTCCCTCAACCCATCCCTCACACCCTCTCCTCGCAATAAAAACCAAAACAGAATCCCCCTCGTCTTCACGTACCACCCCACCAACCTCCGCATCCAATGCATCATCCTCCGACACTTCCACCATCTGCAATCCGACCCCACCACCAAAGACATTTTTCCCTCCCCACCCTTATCTGCCTTCCGGTGGGACCACTCTCCCCGTGACACCCTTGTCCGCTCCACACTCCCCTCTAGCCCCACCACGCCCGGCACTTTTCCCTGCAACCGCAGGAAGTGCTACACCTGCCCCTACACCTCCCCCCTCACCCCCATCCCAGGCTCCAAGAAGACTTTCCACATCAAGCAGATGTTCACCTGCACATCTGCCAATGTGGTATACTGCATCCGCTGTTCCCATTGTGGCCTCCTCTACATCGGGGAAACCAAGCGGAGGCTTGGGGACCGCTTTGCATAACCTATGCTTGGTTCGCAGTAAACAACTGCACCTCCCAGTCGCGAACCATTCCAACTCCCCCTCCCGTTCCGCAGACGACATGTCCATCATGGGTCTTCTGCAGTGCCACAACGATGCCACCCGAAGGTTGCAGGAACAGCAACTCATATTCCGCTTGTGAACCCTGCAGCCCAATGGTATCAATGTGGACTTTACAAGCTTCAAAATCTCCCCTCCCCCTACCACATCCCAAAACCAGCCCAGCTAATCCCCACCTCCCTAATCAGTCCTTCCTCCCACCTGTCCCCTCCTCCCACCTCAAGCCCCACCCCCATCTCCTATTTATTTCAGAGCCCCCTTCCCCTCTCCCATTTCTGAAGAAGGGTCTAGACCCGAAATGTCAGCCTTCCTGCTCCTATGATGCTGATTGGCCTGCTGTGTTTATCCAGCTCTGCACCTTGTTATCTTGGATTATCCAGCATCTGCAGTTCCTATTATCTCTGATTCAATTTAGGGCCAATTTAGACAGAAGATGAAAGCAAGGGGTTCACACTAGATTTGAAGTTATGCATACAAAATCGAAGATCATGTATTGATCTTATAGATCATGCACCCCAACGTGGAGTCTCATTTTCACCTTTCACTACTCTCTTGATCACCACCTCTACAGAGCAGCAAACAGAACTAGTATCCTGGTGAATTAATCAACTAGCGCTGTAGGGAGGGCTTGAAACTAATTACAACAGGTGGGGAGCATTTGCGATTTGGGAAATGTAGGCTGACAAAGCAAGAAAATATGGCAGAATTACAGAGCAGCTATTTGGATAAAGAGTGCTCAGAGTGGGGCCGGAGGCATCATAGTATACAAACATAGAAAGTCAGCAGTAAATATGGCCAAAAGGGGAAATACCAGTAAAAAAGCAAAATTAATGGCTTTACTTGAAACTGTCATATTCAGAACAGAACACATGAATTAACTGCACAAATATAAGCTTCTGATGAAGGGTCTAGGCCCGAAACGTCAGCCTTCCTGCTCCTATGATGCTGCTTGGCCTGCTGTGTTCATCCAGCTCTACACCTTGTTATCTCTGGCCCTAAATTGAATCAGTTTGGCCCTTTGAAGTCAGTCCCAGAATTTACAAATTGTAATGCAACATTATTAGTAAGTTAGCATTGTCTCTACCATGTGAATTCACTATTGTTCATTAAAATAAGCATTGTAAATGGTTACAAGAATGATGACATTTATTGCAACTCCAGCACACTAACGTGGCTTGCAAGTTTGTACTTGAATTTACCAGAATGAATGCATGAATATCTCCGAACATTTCTCTTCATGCCATACAGCTAAATGAATTTGGACAAAAAAATTGTTGAACTCAGTTTTAGATATAGAGAAAGCACATTTTTGATGCTACACATTTCAAATAAAGTTTATCTAAATGTAGCACTCTGAGGATGAGAAGCACAGTTGACAGTCAGCATTGACTGTGAAGATTATATAATAACATCAGCATTTACAAGACAATTGTCAGTTGAATTTTCAGCACCCAATGTATGTTAATAACGTACAAGACAAATCAGCTAAATATGTAAATGCCTATTTGTTGGTATATATACCATCTTGTGAAATGTTTTGGTTTACATATCTAACTGTCTTTCAGTACAGCCAGTATTGGTGTGACTGGCACTTAAGTTTCTAGAGATAGCATGACCTTTGAACGAGCCTGCGGTCTTCAGTCTTTTTTCCCAAAGAAACTCCTCAACTAAGTTATACTGTGCAAATGACCATATGAATCTTATACAATTCAATAATTACTTGAGTACAATTATTATAAAAAGTCCATTTGTAGTTCTTGAAAATTGCACCTTGTTACAGCTTAACTAAAGTGGAAGATAACTAAATGTAACTGGATATAATGCATACTGTTACCTGATATGCAAATTAATCCAAACTTGTAATGCATGCTTACTACAAATCTTTTCATAGGGAAGCATTTTTCTGGACAGCTTTAACAATTTTACAGTATCGAAAGCCATTTAGATAATGACTAGCCTACCAAATCCCTTATTCATAGTATGGTCTGCACACGGATCAAAATTAGCAATTTAAATTTGAATGGACTCATTTTTATTGCACTCCATTTAGACTGCTACATTTTAAATCTTACATTGGTGAAGAGAAACTATCTCTAAGAGACATGCAATGAGAAAATGTACAAACAAAATTACTTGTGTTCATTATATCAAGAAGTGTCCCTGCCACTGTAGTTGAAAAATTCTCTGCACAGCAGGTAAATATAAGCCTTGAACTTGCTGCTACTCAATTGCTATACCTTGCACGTGTGTCATTTTTTAAACAAAAGTTTAGTAACAAGAAGCACACGAGAACAGACAATCAAATTGAGTCAAAGAGAAAACAATAGTGTCCAGCTGATGTGGCATGTATTTCACACAGTCACATAATTGTTAGAGTGTACAAAGAGGCCATTTGCCCCATCAATTGGTGAACCTCCTCTAAATTGTCTCCAATGTCAGTATAGTTTTCCTTAGACAAGGGGCCCAAAATTATTCACAATATTCCAACTGTGGTCTAGTTAGTGTCTTGTATAGTTTTAGCAAAACCTCCCCATATTTATATTCCATTTCCTTTGAAATGAAGTCCAATATTCCATTTGCCTTCCCTATTACCACTGAATTTGGCTGTTATTTTTCTTTGATTCATGCGTGAGCCCTCCCAAATCATTCTGTTCCATAGTTTTCTGCAGTCTTTTTCCATTTAAATAATATTCAACTCCTCTGTTCTTCCTACTTCTCATTTCCCCACATTATATTACATCCGCCAAGATTTTTGCCTATGCATTTAACCTGTTTGTACCCTCTGCATACTCTTTGTGTCATCATCACCACTTACCTTCCTACCTATTTATGTGTCATCCACAAACTTTCCTCATCTGATTCATTCAAAAATATTGTAAATAATTGTCACCGCAGCATTGATCCCTGTGGCACACACATTATAAGTTGCCACCTTGAAAATACAGCCTTCGCCCAACTCCCTGTCTTGTATTATTAGACTTCTTAATACAAGAGGATTGGCTATGTTTGTACCTTATCAAATGCCTCTGAAAATGATGGGGCATGTTTCTGGGCAATTCAGGTTACATAGAAGCTTTTTTCAGCTATCACAAGACTCTGCTTAATACAATTTTGTTGAAAAGACCATTGCAATTCAACTTACTGTATATACTCAAGGAAAAGTCAACCCCCCCATTTTAGCCAAAAAATCAGGCATTTTTCCATATATCTCATGTAAAAGTCAACCCTAGTCTTCACAAATAATAGATCAACATTCGTGAGTCAAGGTATTATCCTATACATAAATGTTACAATGGGGAAATGAATTCTTGGTGTGCTATCATGCATTTTGAAATTTCTTCAACATTTTGTGTAAAAATGCCCTCCAGAAAAAACAAAAAATATACAGCAGTGTTTAAACTGAAAGTTATTGAAGTTGCAGAGAAGACAAACAACTGTGTAGCAGCAAGAGAATTTTGTGTTTCAGAGAAATTTGTGAGAGACCGGAGAAAGATAGCGAACCGACTTCAGAAAATACCAAACAGGAAGTGTACCAGTAGAGATAAACCTAGCAAGTGGCCACAATTGGAGAAAAAAGTTGATGAGTGGGTACTTGAAAATCTTCAAAATGGAGAATGTATTAGTCATGAAGCCATCCGAATCTACGCACAAAACGTATCAAAGAAGGTTAGAATTTCAGATTTCAAGACAAGTGCTGGATCATGCACAGGTTTCATAAGAAGGCATGACATAGTACTTCAGCAGAGAACGAAGATTGCACAAAAGCTGCCTGCTGAACTTGAAGATAAGAAATTACAGTAATTACCGTAATTTGTTGTGTTTTGTTTCTTTATTCGTTTAGATATCAATTGGGCTTCCGCTAATGATCTGGTATTGTGGACTGTAGCATAAATTTCAGTCCCTCAAAAGTAGTATCCATGTAATAGACAACCCCATAAATTTAACCTTAAAAAGCCCTAACAAATTCGACTTTTACACGAGTATATGCGGTGCTAACATTTCACTGTGCATCATATTTGGCTGGGATTATTAATGTTTTTAATCTCTTCAATTTAGTTGTGAATACTTTGTGCATTCATTTATGTAACACTCAAATGTGTCTTCATCTTTTGGAAAGTTGACCCATATTAGTTTTTCAGTTTTTCGGTTTTTCTCATTTGCAAACACACAACTTGTGGAGATTGGATTGAGTGAGAAAGCCTGAATTTGAAGGAGACTACAGGCTGAATGTTACCAGAAACAACTAATGTGTCATTTTTAATTGGTTTTGTAGCAGGATTCTCTCCTCAAGCCCCAGCAAGTTTTCTCACACTATCTTCCCAAACTCACCTCATTACCTCCAATACCACACCCTTATAGCACCCCAGTCATTTTATTCTCCCACTCCTCAGAGCTGGAAGTATTGGCTACTGCAGGGAACTCAGATTACTAATAACGTTGCTTTAGTGGATGCAATAGCCTAGAGGTATTATCACTAAAATATTAATCCAGAAACTTGGTGATTGTTCGAGGGACCTAAGCTTGAATCCTGCCACAGTAGATGGTGGAATTTGAATTCAGTAAATATCTGAACTTAAGAATCTAATGATGACCAGTCCTGAATGCCAGAAAAACCCATCTGGCTCGCTAATGTCCTTCAGCAAAGGAAATCTGCCATCCTCACGTGGTTTGATGAACATGTGACTCCAGTCCCACAGCAATGTGATAGAACTCTACAACTGCCCTCTGAAATGGCCTAGCAAGCCATTAAGTTGTAACGATTGCTACAAGTTTCAACAAAGAAATGAAAGTGGATGGACAAACTGGCATCGACCTAGGCCTCGGAAATGACAATGGCAGAAACAGCTCTGTCAACCTTGCAAAGTCCTCCTAATTAACATCTGTAGACTAATACCAAAATTGGGAAAGCTGTCTTACAGACTTGTCAAGTAACAGCTTGACTTGGACTTACTCATGAAATCATACCTTACAAATAATATTCCAGACACCATTATCACCACCGTCCCTGGATATATGCTGTCCCACCATCAGGACAGACCAAACAGAGGTAGCGACACAATGATATATAAAGTTGGGAGTCCCCAACATTGACTCCATACTACATAGAGTTTCATGGCATTAGATCAAGCATGGGAAAGGAAACGTCCTGCTGAGTACTATGTACCATCCTCCCTCAACTGATGGATCAGTATTCCTCCATGTTGAACAACACTTGGAGGAAAGGGTGGCAAAGGTGCAAAATGTAGGTGCAAAATCTAAGCTCTGCAGTGTTGCCATATTTCGTCATGACTGATGGTGGAAAATTAAACAACTCATTGGAGGAGGAGGTTCCATAAATATGTCCATCCTTAATGATGAAAGAACGCAACACATTGGTGCAAAAGACAAGGCTGACGATTTATTGGGAGAATTGGGAAATGGGGGACTCCAATAATTAGGGAAAATTCTCCACTGGTTGGAGTCATACGGGGAACATAGGAGGTTGGTTCTGGTAGCTGAAGGTCAGTAATCTCAACTCCAGAGCATCTCTGCAGGAGTTCCTCAGAGTTCCAACTTCAGCTGCTTCATCAACGACCTTCCACCCATCATAAGGTCAGTAATGCTGATAACTGCACAATGTTCAGCACCATTTGCGACTCTTCAGATACTGATATTTGGGCTGAAAAGCGGCAAGTAACATTCACACCACACAAATACTAAGCAATGAACAACCCAAATGAGAGACAATCTAATTACCACCTCCTGATATTCAGTGAAATTACCATCACTGAATCCCCCACTATCAACATCCTGGGGTTTACCATTGACCATAAAATGAATTAGACTTGATAGTAAATACTGTTGCTACAAGAGCAGGTCAGAGGCTAGGAATACTGCAGTGAGTAACTCACCTCCTGACTCTCAAAGTCTGTTCACCATGTATAAGTCACAAGTCAGGCGTGTGATAGAATACTCCCCACTTGCCTGGATGGGTACAGCTCCAAGAATGCTCAAGGAGCTTGACACCATCGACACAAAGCAGCCCACTTGATTGGCACCACCCCAACAAACATTCACCCCTCCATCACCGACGCTCAGTAGCAGCAGCGTGTACTATTCACAAGTTATACTGCAGAAAATCACCAAAGATTCTTGGACTGCACCTTCCAAACCCATGACCACTTCCATCTAGAAGGGCAAGGGCAGGAGATACATGGGAATGCTACCGCCCACGAGTTCCCCCCCAAGTCACTCAGCATCTTACCTTGGAAATATATCACCAGTCCTTCAGTATCATTGGGTCAAAGTCCGAGAATTCCCTCCCTAAGGGCATTGTGGGATTACCTACAGCACATAGACTGCAGCATTGAAGAAGGCAGCTCACTGCCTTCTTCTCAAGAGCAACTAGGTTTAGACAATGAATGCTAGCCAGCCAGCGACACCTATCTCCCATGAATGAATAAAGAACATCTTTCATGTCCAGCCTTGCACCCGATCAAGTGATGCCAGTCTGCAGCTGCCCTGTATGGTTCCTTTCAGTGGCCCCAGCCATGATGGGCATAAGTAAATTGCCACCCTGCTTTGCGATGGGGTCCTAGTGGACGGAGTTTTGTGTGAAGTCACTGCCCAATGGAGATGTTGGTGATTGATTGAGGTTCGAAGGAGCAAGCAGGTAGCTGGAGTCACTAGGTCGTCGCTCTGACTTTCCTGTTGGGAATTGTCACCATCCAGTTTCCATGTGGCAGGTGGAAAATAAAACCCTGCGTCTCAATGAGGGGTGATGACATAACGAGGATGTTAAATAATGCTACTATATACAGATAGGCTTCTAACCACTCACTTGTGAGAATTCTGTCTTGCTGTTCAACACTTGGCTGGAAAATGGGACTTTTGCTTGTGATGTTGAGAAGCTGCTCATCAGCTGTCACTCACTACCTTCCTAATTTTCGGCTCATGTCATTCAGGAACTGGATATATTCAGCTTTATGTTATTTCATTCAGAGTTAGTAACTCTGGTCACATTAAACATTATGTTTGTTGTAATCTACATAGGATTTAAAGCACAGAAGTAGGCCATTTGCCCAAATGGTTCATGCTGTTTTTTATGTTCTTTACAAGCCTGCTTGTACCCCAATAAAGTCAAAATGCTGTGGATCCTGGCAATCTGAAGCAAACACAAAATGTTGGAGAAACTCAGCAGGTCTGGTAGCATCTGTGGAGGATCTGATATGACACTTCTTCCTTTCACCCTACTTCATCTGACCTTATCAGCATAACCTTGCATTGATTTATTTTTCCTTATGCACTTTCTCTGCCCTTCCCTTGAATGCATCTGTGCTCATACCCTTAACTACTTCATGTGAGAGAGAGCTCTGTATTCGAAACAAAAAAGTTTTCATAAATTCCTTCTTGAATTTATTAATTGCTATCTAATGTTTATGATACTAGTAGTATTTCCCATTATCTATTTATTAGCAGTGTAGTTTGAACTTTGTTTGCTTGTCTTTAGAATAATCCTTGTCACATTCAGAATTTCTAAAACTAAATTAAATAGGTAGATTGTTGAAAAAGGAGTGTTATACTGTCTTGCTGCTTATGGTGAAAATTAACTGTCTTTCCCATTTAGATATACTCCATAGATTTCCTGCATGTATTTGACTAGGCTTTCAGATGTGTTGTAATTATTTTTGTAGGTTTGGCCAATATTCTGAATATAAGGAGAGATTTAAGGGGATACAATCGGCAGTTAATTAGCTATTTGTGTGACAGACAGCCATAGAATAACCCCTATAATCCTCTTCTTTGTGGCTTATGTCTACCAAAGGGCTCAGTTCTCTGTAAAAGTCAGTAATGCTGCCAAAATTCTGTGAAATGTACACAAAGCTGCATTTGCTAAGTATATGAGCATGGGAATGGCCTATGAAGTTAGGCAAGGCTTTGTTACTTCCTAACATGTAAATAGTGAAATTTCACCCTTTTTACAGAGGGTCTGATCATTAAATAACCCTTGAAATGATGTCCACAATTTTTTTTATTACTTCATAGCTCTGGAGCAGGTCCTCTTAAAAGATAATGAATTTTCACTTTTTGGCTTGCTTATGTTTAGAACACAAGGAATATATGCCATTGTCTGTCTATTGGATTATTTTCATAATGTAATCTGTTTTACACTATTTTAGAAACTTAAGCAGCGGTACAATGCATGTTTTATAAGGATCATTTTAGAAGTATTCCTGGTAACCAAAAAAAAACCCTCATTGTTTCAATTTACCTATTATTTTTCCAGTGCCACACATCAGGAAATTAGATTTTTAACTTACAAAATTGAGTTTAAATTTCCTTTCAAACCAGGTCTAATCTGACAGTGCCATTACCAAGGAATCTGAAATGGTATTAATTAATAAAGGACAGTTCGTTTGGATCCTGCAGTTCATATCTCTGAGGAATTATTGCAACAGTGGAGGGAAAAGCAGGACTTTTTTGAAGGTCATTAATAGAATTAAAAACAAACTTCCCACAATTTGAAACTGATATAAATTTGACAACTTTGCATTTGAAAGCCTCAGCACACACCACAACGCAATGTTTGGAGATTTAAGATAGAAATAGAGGTAATTAAATATACTGTTTCTCTTGCCTCTATTTTCTGTGTAACTGAAAATTATGACAGGAGTTTACAAAATGAATAATGGACTTAATGCAATGAGAAAATGTTAGGAGGGGTACTCCTACTTCTCATGAACAACACTTCTGTATTCTTATTTTCTCTTCAATTTGTTCTTGTTTCTTTTCTTTCCAGCATTGATTATTACTTTTCAGTCTCCATTTCCTTCTTGTCCCACATCTTAAAATATGCCAGGTTACTCAGGTCACAAGAAGTGACATGTTAGTTCATATAAAACATTTTAATCGCCTCCCAAAGAACTGGGGAAGCAATAAATGCTGAAGTGTATATATCTACTCCTTTTCATCTACAGCATGAAGATAAAGAGCACAATTGGACCTACTGATGTTGACCATGCTTGAGGAGTGGAAACAATAGCAAACAGCCTCCTGCATTGCTTTGAATGTGGCTATATATGATTGAGTCGATAGGATCAGTAAACTTCCTTAACCCAGCAGGATGAATGATGTGTTTCAACGACTTGTTTAGGGAAACAAGAGAGCAAATGTTCAGACGCTACTCGGCAAGCTTTCAACAAGTCTTTGCTGTGTTGTTTATTCCACTTTGACAATAGAAGTACTTGCAACCAAGTTTTTATGAAGCATTTGTTTTCGTTCTACAATTTAAATGTACGGCATTACCTCACTCATCATTTTGGAAATGTTTTTAACTTGTGTCTCCTGTGTCCAATGACTGAAGTTTAACCCTTCCTTTAATGCACTTTGAAAGGCAAAAGTAAGAAAACCCTGCTCCCACTCTTTCACTGATCAAATCCAGCATGGAAGAAAGTTGTAGTGGAAAACCTATGAGCAGAGTTGTTCAGTACAAAAACTTGTACTATCCCTACCCCACCCTCACATCACAGTGCAGTTCATATTGGAATAGTCTTCGTGCCCACTTGGTGCAGACACAGAGCCATAGCAGTCAATTCACTTTTTCACCTGTATCATTTATAATGTAGGACATCAGTGTTGGGGAATCCTTCCCTGCACTCCTGTCCATTTCTGCATCTCTTGTATAAGAGACAGGATTGTTTTGTCCTACATATGGTCTGATATAGTATAAACTTTACAGAATGTGGATTTTGTCCATGTATTTATGGTGGCTGATGTCAAAGTTGGGCTGGTTAAAAGCCATAATCTCCTGCAGAATTACGAATACCTGAAATTTAGTATGAAAACTCAGTTGTGCCTACATACCTTATTGTGTAAAATGCTGAATGAAGAATACTCTTAATCTGTTATTAACAAATGTAATCCACAATAAAGTCAGACACTAGATATGCACCAAGTATTTGCTTAGCAGGGAGATGGATATTATTTAAAACAGCTTAGAAGGAATTATATAAAGTTGAAGTAGAGTTTAAAAGCTTTTCTCTGTTCCTGCTTTTGCAAATTGTTGCCAGTGAGTGTATGCTGAGCTGACCAGTGTTCAGAGACAACATATCAGTGTTTGTAGTCATTTATGTTAAACACTTTCTTGTGAACAGCTGAATCTTAAATCATTCAAGTGATTGTACTTTCTTTTTAAAAGTCATTCTTTTTTCTAATTCTTCAGCTGTTCTTGTATTCTTATGCCACTGCCTAGAATTTCACTTCGCTGATTTGCAAAATGGATGATTATTATGCTGAGAGAAATAAAACCTGATAAAAATAAAACTGAGGAATTCTAACAAAAAAATAGTGCTTTCAAAGTGTCTGGCTCCAACTGCTGAAGTGTAAAGGGTCACAGTGGCTAAAGCCTGGCAAAGCTGCTAATCTGGGCACTCCTGTGCAAGCTCATTTCAAAGTCTTACATCAACGCTCAGGCATCTTGAGGTGGAGCTACATAAGGACAAACACAGCACACAGATAACAGCCAAAGAAAACTCTGAAAACACTAAGATTTTTTTTCTTTTTTCGTTTGGGTCTCATTTATGTAACTATTTGGAGCAACAACTGGTTAAAATTGAATGATATTCACACTACATTCCACTTTTACTGATGCTTGTGAAAGCCTCTTAAAAGTCACAGTGCTTAACTGTTGGGCATTACTGAATCTTTAAAGGTTAGATTTATTCCTTGATTGTAGGGTCACCAAGTTGTAAAGAAGGCACAGCCTCTAAATTTGTCAAATTTTCACTTGAAGTTCAACAAAGATTTTTTTCGTTAATATACTGTGGAGTAAACATCTTCAAATGTAGCAGAGGTTTGGACTTCTTTAAGCCCATGTTACTCATTTATTTTATATTTTACCCATGGTCTGGTCCAATTTACCTGCTAGATTTAAGGAAATTTTCTTTATTGGATGTTGTGCAGTACAAATACAATATACTGCAACAGGTTTAATAAAGTTTCAGAAAGTACTAAAGTGACACCCACACTATGAGGGAAAACCAAATTTGTTTTCTCTGAAGGGAATTTGTGTTTGTAAGGATGATTCCTGGGGGCTTTGTTTTCAGGCCTTGATGTGTGACCAGCAGCCTAGGCTGCCCCTCACCCCTGGCCTATTCTGCCAGTGTTCTGCCCACCCATACTGACACAGCAGGGGGAAGGGCTTCAGCAGAGGGACAATCAAAAGCTGAAGAAAAAAAATGCTTTTCAGGGTCTGATGTGTGGGAATCAAATGAGAGGCCTTGCTCAAATCCTGTGTCCAGGCAACCATGGCAATATGCTGGGAGAATATGATTAATGCTGGAAACAAGGCAGCTTCTCTATGTTGGTAAATCTTAGCTGCAGTAAGATGACGCACCAGAATTATCATAGAAAAGCTCAATTTTTGCACGTAGAAAGCAGCTGATTTGTAGGATTTTATTCCCCTCTTCTTAAATGGACAATGAGTGTCCGGACCCAGGTTGGTGGTAAAATATGGTATCTGCCAGGGCTGCAGCTGGCCCTCCAACAGAAGATTAATAAGTCGCTGTTTCCAAGTCGACCACAACTTAGTGGGAACTATCCAGCACTTCTTGAATTCTGGGTAGTAGTCTCACTGCAGGCTGGTCTGGTTTACTGCAATGTTTTGTCCGTAACTCATAATGTGTAGTAAACATCTGTGATTGGGGGAGAAAGTTCTGTGACCACAAGCGCTGTGACTTGTCTACCTCAGACAAGTAGATGGAATTAGAAATAAAACCACACAATTTTTTTTTAATTGCCTGCTGTTTAAGAAAATGTGGCACAATTAATTTTTTAATGGCCACACAGCACTTTCTATTCAGACAGAATTATGCCCGTGCAGTGGCAGTGCCCTCTAGTGAAAACCATAGTCAACTTAAAGAAAGGATCATTGGGGTTGTTTTTCACCGGGTGGTTGATATACTTTGAAATTCTAAGTCAACTTTGTTTCTAAATTTTAAGTCAACTTCTAACTTTGTTTCATTTGGTATACATATGGTTTTGTAATAATTCACAGTTAAATTTTTTGCTAATTGAATTGGTTGTGCTGTGGCTGGGTACATCATACTGAACAGTTCTTCTACTGAAAGTAGTGAATCTGATTGTTAATAAGAAATAACCTTAAGAAAGTGCTATGTATAAAATGATAAAGGAAGCAGTTGGCAAATTTACGAGTGATAAATATGTTCATAACCTATTAATTTTTCATTTTGGTGTCAGGATGCTTATGGACCTGATTGCTAAATGATTAAATACAATCGTACTGCTAAGCAACTAAAATATTTTCACCATTTCAAACATAAATGCAAGTATTGTATCTTTGTCATTATTAAGAATAAGTGTATGTATTTTGCATTTCAACTTTACATTCTCCCTTCTTTGGTCAGCACAATACTGAGGTCCTGGTGGATGATATGGCAACACTGATTACCTGAATAGTGAGACCACTATCCCATCTAAACCTTCCATTCTATCATTTTATTACCTTGTTTATTAGAAATTTAGATTATTGCAGAACAGAATCAGCCTGCCTACTTCATCAGGTCTGGTCTATTGATGCACCATTAAATTTAATCCATTTTCCCTTTCCTTTTAACTTTCCTTTCTTTCAAGTTACTTTATTCCTTTTTAACATGTTTTACTGATGCTGTTTGTGCAATTGTTCACGGCAGAGAATTCCACTTTCTAACTCACCTGTGTGAAAAGAATGTTTTTCTAAGTCCCTCTCTCATTCTGTTCCTGTGATTATCCCAAAGTTTTGCCACCTTGTTGCTAACCAGTGAAAAGAATCCATCATTGTAAACCTCTCTAATCGTCAAGATCTCCATCAGATCACCCCTTAACCTTCTCAGCTCTAGTGAAAGAAACCTCAACATCAAATTACATAGAAATTACAACAGAAAACAGGCCCAACTGGTTTGTGCTGGGTTTAATTCAGTCTTGGCTCAATGATAGCACTCTGTCCTCTGATTCAAAAGGTCATGGGTTTAAACCCTACTGCAGACATTTGAGCACATAATCTGGGATGATATTTCAGTGCAGTACTGAGGGAGTGTTATACTGTTTTTCTGATATAGATGTTAAACCAAGGCCTCATTTGCCTTCTCTTGAACACAAAAAATCCCACAGTCCTGTTTACAGAATAACACTAAAGTTCCGGTCATGTCCTGGTGAATAATTATATCTAGGTTCATGGATCCTGGAATATTTTTCTTTAATTCCCTGAAGGAAGCAGAGTAGGTAGATAACGTGGACAAGAACATACAAGATACTTTCCTTCGTTGTCTTAGCCCAAGACTATAAACTGAGCGGTCATTCTAGAACTCATTCAAAATATCAGTTAGACTGAAGCTCGGGTACTATGTTCATTTCTGTGCACTGGTATATAGGAAAGATAAGATCAAACTGGAGAGGGTGCCGAAGATTATGCTGCCAGGAATTGAGAGTCTTAGCTGTGAGGAAAGATCCGATTGGGTGAGATGCATTAAAATATGAGAGAACCAAACTGGTTGTGCAGGAACTATCTACTTCCATTAGTAAAGGATCAATGGGTGTGGATTGAAAGTAATAGATAGATGGATTAGATGCAAGTTGAGGAGAAGGTTTTCTTCAGGAGTATAATTGGAGCCTCAGACCCATTGCCAGAAAGGGAGTTAGAGGCAGAAATCCTTGCTGCTTTTAAATATCTGGATATGCATTGAAGTGCTATAACCTCTCTGGCTATGGACCAAGAAATGGAAAATGGGATTAGGTTTGGCTTGCATAAGCACAATGGACTGAATGACTTCCTCTCTGCCATTAATCTTTCCATATTTCTTCTATATTTGGCTTGTCAGAATCCCTAAACGATAATTAATTAAAGGCTTTCCCATGCTGTTTAGTGCAATGATGGCAGTTGATTTTTCTTAAATGAATTGGTACGTTTGGCAATGCATGCTTGTGTGTGTTGGCACCTCAATGACATGTGACACAATATGATGTGTTATGGTTTCACTCTTATGATTTTTCTGCACAGCTGGCCCTTGTTATTTGTGCAGCATCAAGAGAGACATTGGTGGAAGATTTGCAAAGAAATTCAGCGAACATGCTACTTGACCTGTTATCACGTAGCTCCTCTAAAGCTGGCTGCAGGATTTCTTTGGTAAGACCTGGCAGTGAGTCAGCTGCCAGCTCTCTGTTTGAGAAGGGGAAGAAAAATAAACACTGCAGCAAAATTAGGATTGAGCTGATCAGCTCTTTATGCAGCATGAAGTCCAGATGATTATATCTGCCTGAATGTCTGTCCATGCACTTGTGCTGCTGGTTAGTCCCTCACTACTAAAATTAGCCTAGCTTGCCCCACACCTAGATCCTACCCAAAGCAGGTGAAAGGCTAGCACAAGGATTGACGGTATTTGCATTCTTGTGTCAAATGAAACTGCATAGTTTTGCAAAATACCACCTCAGTTTTATACAATTTGCATATGTGCTATTTGTTTTGAATATAGTGTACCTATACAATCAGCTCAAATCTGTCTGAAGGTTTTCTCGAGTAATGGCTTTCTTGGAAAACATCTGAATCCTTTCAGGTGTAAATAAGTGGACTAAGTTCTCATTGGCTTATTTGTAAAGTATCTAACTCATTTCAACTGAGTTGCATTTATTAAGAGGACCGTGTGTCAAGGGAAGAAGGAGTTTTTAATTGCCAGCAAGGTTTGAGGATGTGAGTTTTTCTTTCTTATCCAAGCAAACTTAATAAGGATGTACGAACACTTTTAAAGCCAGTTTCTCCATGCCCCAACATATTCAAGTGGTAGCTTCTTCATCTTCTCAGGTAGCCCCTCAGGAATGAGGATGATTTGTTTGCACTCTGGTTTGATATGTTCTAAGATGACTGATGAGTTATATGCAGATTCTGTTACATGCACGACAGGTGATACTTGAGCATTGATTAGATGGGTTGTTTGGAGGTTTGTGGACTCTCTCCAATACTTCTCCACCATCCCTGTGGTTTCCTAAAATCTGTCAACATATTCAGTGCCACCTCAAAAGAACTCCTCTATTTTGGTTGGCCACAAGCAAGGTAACTCATGAATCAGCACAAATGTTTGACATTTTCCAAGAAGCTTTGAGGACATCCCTAAAGCATTTCTATTGTCCTGCTGGAGGCTGCTCCTGCGAATGAGTTCTGAGTAATTACAGTTGCTTCAGAAATGTTGTGTCAGGCATACAAACATGTTCTGAAGCTGATTTTGAGTGGTTTGTGCCTCTGTGCAATATGGCTTGGGAGCAGACACTCCTGTAGGCAGAGGGACCAATGGAAAAAGCCACAAATATTTACACCATACAGATTTGTATCTCAAAGATAATGACCTGATGGAATTTTCTTTTAGTGCTATTTTGATTTTCCACTAAGGTGACTTTACCTTGCAAGGTCCTCACAAACTTAAAGTTATATTTTCCAGACCACTGTTCTCAAGTACTACTTTATAGGTTTATGCAAAGACAAACCCATAGTTAATGTTTTCAGGGTACATATGAATCTACATGATTCCCTCGCATGCAATTTTCATTATACCCATTGAGGCTAGATGTCATAGTGTTAGATGGTAGCACAGGTGGATAGAGGAGCAAAGAAATTCCAGCTGAATAGGAAAGTAGTATTCTGCATGATACAAAGTGGATGTGTTCTGAAGGACCTTGCTGCTAGACTGCATGCGCAGCAAATGATGAGAGGACAATATGACGCTTCATCCTCATTGATATATCTGCCATTGATGCATCTATCTACAGCAACATTGGTAGGAGACCAGCACAATATCATTTTAAATTGTGGACTCCAGCACGATAGTGTTCTAAGATACTACAACTGTGGCAAATAGGTTAGAGTTTGATTAGATCTAGCAGCTCAAAACTGCACAACTATGAAGCACTGTATTTCACCACGAACATAGATATGTATGCAAACACAATTTGCAACCTCGAGCCCTGACATATCCTTCAATCCACCATTACCATCAAACCAGGGAACTAATCCAAATTCAATAAAGTGAGAGAGCCAGAAACATTACCGGGCATATCTAAAAATGAGACATCAACCCAGTAAAGCCACAATGTGGGAATACATGTGGAAGTTGCATGTGATAGACATATTATGAATCTCCAAAAAGACTGTTAACATTTGAAGAAAAATTCAAATACCTAGTTATTTACTGAAAACGTTATGCCACAATATTCTATGCTTTAAAACGAATGAATGTTACTGCACAAGCATCAAATAAAGCAAACACTACTAACCAAACACTATTATATAATTACTTACACGGTTATATCAAAAAGCATAATGAAAGACAACAGTTTTGAATAAAATATCCAACTGAAACTTTCATTTTCCCCTATGACTGCACCCAAGAATATCTTTGATTTATAAATTTCTCGAAGTTAATCCATTTTCTCGGGGTCAACTCCAAACTGTTTTACCCTTGTAGGTCTGGGTTAGTTCAGCTCAAGCCCAAGCTTCACTCACTATTCCTGTGCTGACTTAAACAGAAAATGAGAAACTTTCTAAGGAGCTCTACATTCCTCGTCTACAGCTCTGGGAAGATTCATTTCTTCAGCCTTCTGAACTCAGGGCTAACTCTCACCAATTTAATCATTTTTTCATTCCATTCTGAAAATCTTACAACCTCCCAGAATTCCAATCACCACTCCATTTATATTACTTGTTTCTATGGTAACTGAGGCTAGTTGGGATGTCTGAAGTATTAATTAATTAACTTGTACCTTTAAAACCAAAGCTTTGATTCTGAGACATACATGAATAATTTATATTTCTAATGAAGCTAATGAGCTTCTGCCTAGACTTCCTAGCTCCAACAAGGAATGTTCCTGTTTACAAATGTGCATTTGGTTTCTTTGATATCCATACGACTAACTTAACCTCATAAGACACTCAGGAAATGTGGCTCATTGTTAATGTTTTCAAACTTTCACCTCTGATATCTTTATGTATAGATGGACAATCCTTTGAATGATAAGTACCATGGTGTACTTACTAATTTCTCAAACCCAGATTTTTTTCCCACCTTTCTTACAATGAACAGTTCAATTCCTGAAACTAAAAGTGAAACCTCAAACACATGAATTCTGAAATTATATATTTACAGATCAGCCAACTGACCCCACATCCAATGGTTTTGATCAAAGTTTTGCTGTTTTGTCATATCTAGTCTTAAATAATGGTGAACACTCAAACAATTAATAGGAGGAAGAGGATCTGCAATTAACCTGAAACTTCAATGATTGAGGCACCCATCATTTCAGTGCAAAAGGCAAGTTTGAACAATTTGCAACCAACTTCAGTCAGAAATGTTGAACAAATGATCTATTTTGGCTTGCTCTTGAGATCACACCATCATAGAAGTCAATTTTCAACCAATTCAATTTACACCACATGGTATTAAGAAACAGCTTAATGCATTAAATAAAACAGAAGCTTTTGGTCCTGACAACAGTTCTCATGTAATGCAAAAGGTTTGTGGTTCAGAATCAACTGGTCTTCCTGCTGGTCTGTTTTAATATGGTTACAACTCCAGCATCTACCATCAAATTTTAAAAATTGCCCAGGTATGTCATCTCCAAAAAAGAGCAAGACCAATGCAATCCAGCCAATAACTGCCCCATCAATCCATTCTCAATCATCAAAAAAGATGGAAAGTGTTGTGGTCATTGCTTTCAAGTGGCATTTACCCTATAGTAACCTACTGATCAATGCTCAGTTTGGGTTCAGCCAGGAGTATTCAGCTCCAAATTTCACTGCAGCCTTAGTGCAAATAAATGTTGGTTCCGTAAATGAGATATGGGTGACTGCCCTTGGAATCAAGGCAGCATTTGGCTGAGTGTTGCATCAATTGAAGTCAATGGGATTTAGGGGAAAAACTTCTGAATGGTTAAGAGTCATACCTAAGTTGTAGCAGTGGATGTTGAAAGCCAATCATCTGAGCCCTAAAAGCTGCAGGAGGTCCTCAGAGCAATGTTCTGGTCTGGGCCAATCCAAGTACCAGTCAAAAGTGGGAATATTCTCAGATGATTATAGTGTTCCATTCCAGTTGTAACTTCTTGGGTAATGAGCCAGTCTAAACCCAATTTCACCTAGTCTAGACCATTCAGGTTTGGGTTCAAATTGCAAGAAACATCCATCCCACAAGTGCCAGGCAATGATCATTTCCAACAAGAGAGAATCTAGCTACCTCCATTAATTTTTAATGGTATTATCATCACTGAAATACCCACTGTCACCATTGTCAGGCTAACTATTGGCCATTTAAGTGGCCGAACCAGCCCAAAAAAGTACTGTAGTTACAAGGGCAGTGCAGAAACAGGGTAATTTTCTGCAAATGATTTAGCTTCTCTCTGCTGTTGCTTTTCCACTGTCTACAAAACCTAAGGCAGGAGGATGATGGAACTCACCATTAGCGTGGATGAGTGCAGCTTTAACAACATCCACTTGATTGACACCTTCAAGGACAAAGCTGCACATTTGATTAGAACTCCATCCACTATCATTAATATTCAGTTGCTATACCACAGATGTATGATGATAGCAGTGTATACTAGCTACAAGATGTCCTGCAGCAATTCAATAAGACTTACTCTACCTTTCAAACTTGTGACATGACCATCACTAAGGGCGCTTATAGCCAGTATGTAGGGAACACCGCCACCTGCAAGTCACATATCAACCTGATCACAAAACATATCACACTTCTTTCATTGGCATTGGATCAAAATTTTGAATCTATACCCCCAAACCTTCACTACACCATTCAATTAGGGAATAAGGTATTTAAATATGGATTATAAATACTGCCTTTGCTAGCTATGTCTGTATCACTTAAAATTAATGTCAAAAAGGACTTGGTACACATTTTAAAAAGGAAAGCTCTTTTATTACTCCATATCATTGCTGTACCAATATTTTTAATTTAGCTGTGAGTGAAATTATTACATTCTTCAGTCAGTAAAAGAACATCTCAGCTTGGGGTGAGATCTGTTTTCCTACAAGTGAGGATGTCGTCAGTTCTAGAAAGGAGTGCAACTTGTGTTGATGGAAAAGTTCACGAAGCTCATTTCCCAGCCAGGCTCAAGCTAAAGTAACCGAATTCAAAAGCAGATGTGTAACTCAATCGCCAAAACATTACCAGCAGTGCTTGCAGAGGCCCTTGTAGTACTTGACATCATCTTTTGGACAGATTATAGGGTCCTCTGAAACAATCATTGGAAACAGGTCCACTGTACAGGGCAAAGTCAGCTCCAGAAGAAAATTAGCGCATTTATCTGTCAGCAACAAGCTAAACTTTCAACCCAGTCGGTTAGTCACAGAGTTCAGTTTTCCTTTCTGCAGGGAAGTGAATCTGATACACCTGAGTAAAGAGGTGTCATTTGTAAACAGGAAATTTACATGAAGAAAGTGGAGAAATCTAAATTACCTTCAGTCTCCCTATAATCACACTTCATCAGGAAGAGTTAACTTCTTTGTTTTAAAAGTTTCAGCTTGAAAGATCTCCAAGGAGAAAAGCAATTTTATTCCGCAGTAAACAGTCCGCCCACCACCCCCACAACCACCGCCCACTGCAAACCTGCTGCTAACTCGACCCAGATCACTTAGAGTCTCATTGCATGGGGAATAGCTCTCGTCTATCAGTCGCCAAGGAGGCAGACAGAACAGGGGAACAACAAGTCATTTGTACCTGTTGAGGAGGACACTCCTGGGAAACAAACAGATGAGCCACCTTCTGAATAAAATCCATTCTCTAAAACAAACCCCGTGGTAAATAGAACTTCATGAGAAACACACAGGCGAGGTTCCCAAGCAGCAGCAGGAAATATTATCGACTTTCAGTTTAACCCTTTCATTCCTGCTATACATAAAATGATATGAAGACGGATTGAATTTCAACAGATACCTTAGGCACAAGCTTAACCCTTTAAATTTCAGCTGATTTGTATGGTGGCAGGGTGTTGTTTAAATATGCAGACTGCCTATTAATTTTCCAGATTTTGGAAAGAAAATTGAAAATAATTAGAAATGGAAATTCTTTTTCTCCTGTACAAGGATACTGCAGAAATCTCAGGCTAATCATTAATTGAAAAGTGTATATATTTTTCAAGATACTTACAGCCTAGTATACTGGTGCTCTGACACTTCATCATGGTGTAAGCTAGTTTTTGAATCAAATAAATTGTGTACCACAATATTAGTATAAGTTTCTTCAGGTGGTTGATATAAATCTTAAGGTTGCCTACAGAGCGGCATTGGCAGAGACTAGAAATGTATTTCAGTGCTCCTTGGTGAATTATGAGTGTGACACATACCATTATCCACCGAACACCATATAATGGAGGAAGAATGTTCATAAAAATTCTTTATTTTAATGATGGAGGACAATTGTCATGTGGCCTACATGTTGGATCCCAAAGGTAAATGTCACCTCAATTTCATTCATACAGTCAATTCCATCTTGCCGTTTGAAAGTAACAACATCGTTCGACTGTCGAAAAATTCGCCAACGCATGTCACAGGAATGTTACTGAACAAAATTTAATGGCAAGCCACATGTGATATTAGGATAGGTGACCAAAAGGTAGATTTGAAGGAGCATCCTAAAAGAAGAGGAGAAACCAGAGAAGTGAAGTAGCTTATGGGGGATTCCAGGAATTGGAGCCTTGGAAGCTGAGGCATGGGCACCGCTGACAACGGCACCATAGTGAGATGGATATTTAACAACGACAAGTCAAAATACAGAAGGGACATAGAGGGCTTTGTGACATGGTGCAATGAAACAACCTCTCTCTCAACATTGGCAAAACTAAAGAACTGATCGTTGACTTCAGAAAGTAAGGAGGAGAACATGCCCACATCTGCATCAATGGGACTGAGGTTGAGAGGGTGGAGAATGTCAAGTTGCTTGGAGTGACGGTAACCATCAACTTGTCCTGGACTTCTCACATAGATGTGACAGTTAAAAAGGCACAACAATACACCTTCTTCCTCAGGCAGCTCAGGAGATTTGGCATATCCATAAGGTCCCTCAACAACTTCTACAGATGAACCATTGAAAGCATACTGTCTGGGTGCATTACGGCCTGGTCTAGCAACTGCTCTGCGCAGGACCATAAGAAACTACACAAAGTGGTGTGCACAGCCCACACCATCATGGAAGCCAACCTTCCATCCATGAACTCCATTTACATGGCTCACTGCCGTGGAAAAGCTGCAAACCTCATCAAAGACCCATCACACCCCGGTAGTGATCTCCTAAAACTCCTTCTGTCAGGCAAAGGTACAGAAAACTGAACACATGCACAATCAGGTTCAGGAACAGCTTCTTTCCGGCCATTATTAAACTCTGGACTCTGTAGTGTCAAATAATGCTGATCTTGCTAATGTTGATCTCACCTAGTGCATGCCCTGTGCAATGTAACACTTATGCCACTAAGTCTTTTTGATCTGTACAACCTTGCTTACTATGAGAGATAATAGGTACTACAGATGCTGGAGAATCCGAGATAACAAGGTGTGTAGCTGGATGAACGCAGCAGGCCAAGCAGCATCTTAGGAGCAGGAAAGCTTGACGTTTCGGGCCTAGACCCTTCATCAGAAATGGGGGAGGGAAAGAGGGTTCTGAAATAAATAGGGAGAGAGGGGGAGGCGGATAGAAGATGGATAGAGGAGAGGAGGCAAACAAATCAAAGAAGCGGAGATCGAGCCAGTAAAGGTGAGTGTAGGTGGGGAGGTAGGGAGGAGATAGGTCAGTCCAGGGAGGACGGACAGGTCAAGGGGGCGGGATGAGGTTAGTAGATAGGAGATGGGGGTGGGGCTTGAGGTGGGAGGAGGGGATAGGTGAGAGGAAGAACAGGTTAGGGAGGCGGGGACAAGCTGGGCTGGTTTTGGGATGCGGTTGGGGGAGGGGAGATTTTGAAGCTTGTGAAATCCACATTGATACCATTGGGCTGCAGGGTTCCCAGGCTGAATATGATTTGCTGCTCCTGCAGCCTTCGGGTGGCATCATTGTGGCATTGCAGGAGGCCCAGGATGGACATGTCGTCTGAGGAATGGGAGGGGGAGTTGAAATGGTTCGCGACTGGGAGGTGCAGTTGTTTGTTGCGAACTGAGCGCAGGTGTTCTGCAAAGCGGTCCCCAAGCCTCCGCTTGGTTTCCCCAATGTAGAGGAGGCCACAACGGGTACAGCGGATGCAGTATACCACATTGGCAGATGTGCAGGTGAACATCTGCTTGATGTGGAAAGTCTTCTTGGGGCCTGGGATTGGGGTGAGGGGGGAGGTGTGGGGGCAGGTGTAGCACTTCCTGCGGTTGCAGGGAAAAATGCTGGGTGTGGTGGGGCTGGAGGGGAGTGTGGACCGGACAAGGGAGTCACGGAGAGAGTGGTCCCTCCGGAAAGCAGACAAGGATGGGGAGGGAAAAATGTCTTTGGTGGGGGGGTCGGATTGCAGATGGCGGAAGTGTCGGAGGATGATGCGTTGGATCCGGAGGTTGGTGGGGTGGTACGTGAGGACGAGGGGGATTCTTTTTTGGTTGTTATTGCGGGGATGGGGTGTGAGGGATGAGTTGCGGGAAATGCGGGAGACACGGTCGAGGGCGTTCTCGACCACTGCCGGGGGGATGTTGCGGTCCTTGAAGAATGAGGACATCTGAGATTTACGGGAGTGGAATGCCTTGTCCTGGGAGCAGATGCGGCAGAGGCGAAGGAATTGGGAAGAGGAGATGGCATTTTTGCAGGAAGGTGGGTGGGAGGAGGTATATTCTCGTAGCTGTGGGAGTCGGTGGGCTTGAAATGGATATCGGTTTCTGGGTGGTTACCTGAGACGGAGACAGAGAGATCCAGGAAGGAGAGAGAAGTGTTCGAGATGGTCCAGGTGAACTTCAGGTTGGGGTGGAAGGTGTTGGTGAAGTGGATGAACTGTTCGAGCTCCTCGTGGGAGCACGAGGCGGCGCCGATACAGTCATCAATGTAATGGAGGAAGAGGTGGGGTTTAGGGCCAGTGTAGGTACGGAAGAGGGATTGTTCCACGTAACCTACAAAGAGGCAGGCATAGCTTGGGCCCATGCGGGTACCCATGGCCACCCCCTTTGTCTGTAGGAAGTGGGAGGGATTGAAAGAGAAGTTGTTGAGGGTGAGGACGAGTTCGGCTAAACGGATGCTTACTATGATCTGCTTGTGCTCCTCGTAAACCAAGCTTTTCAGTGTACTTCAGCACATGTGAAAATCAATCAATCAATAAGAACTGGGGACTCATAAGAAGCCAGCATCGGAGGAGTGCATTTGTAACGTTGGAGGAGGTTACCAGGCGCCTATGTGTCCAAAGAGGATTTAAAAGCAAGGCTGAGACTTTTTAAAATTGTGGCAATAGGAATTAATGTGGGTTAGTAAACCGTGCAGTAGATGGAATTTGGTGCAAGTTAGGCTACATGCAATGAATGAATATTCTGAAAGGAAAATCTAAATCTAGCACCATCTGATTGGGCTAATCAGGAATCGCTTCTGGTGGAACATGGATAAAATCTTATGTTAGCATTAACACATTACATTGAAAAGGATTAACAATTGTGCAAAGATAGCAGCACAGCAATATTGTTCAAGCATATTTTTGTTTTTCACGTGTACTTTGATGACTGGCAATTCTGTAAATCTGCAAATTTAAACTTTAAGCAGAAAATGTTAAATTAACAGACAGGAGCTCACTTCTAAAGTGAATCCATTTTGTACTCAAAGTGAGAATCATTAACATTCTTCTATTCATGAAGATGTTGGGTGCATTTTATTTTTTCTAAATCCAATTTTAATTTATCCAGGCAGGTGAAAAGGTCATTCTAAAATTTGAACAGGCAAGAATGGCAAGGATGATTATTCTGATTTGTAAACCAGCAATCAAAAATTGGTGTTGAACTCCCTAATTATAAGGTTAATTTTCTCATTTAATCATGATACAATAGCCATAAAATACATGCAAGCTTTTTAAAATATATATAAACTATATATATATTTATATATCGCCTGGCAACAGTAATCAAATATCATCTGCTTTCATTTTAATTTTAGAGGATCAAAATCAGTTAAATTTGTAAGAATGCTTCTTTAGTCAGTTCACAAGAGCTAGGCTTATAGCATAAAAAGAACCTTACATAAATATAGGAGGTGATATGTATATTTTACAATATAGTTCATTAGAAATCTCTATTTAACCCTTCAGTATTGCTGATGCCCTTACACCTGTTCCTGCAATATGTATGAGTGTTCAGAGATCTTTGAGCTTATTAAAGATGTAGAAATCTGGCTGTGCAGCATCTGATTTTCAAGGCTCCTAAAATGCTCCTATTGCCTCCCATATGGCAGGGAAGGAAGTGTTTACTCATTGTAGACTAGAAATATCATAGTGGTAAAGGTAAATAAAATTGGCATATACCACCCACATCTGAAAAAGGCAACAGTCCCTTTGCATATGTGAATAAATGGCTTACCCTCTGAGGTCTCCACTGCATTGGTTTGTCCTGACACAGCCACTGCTAGCTGAACTCAGGAACACCAGGTCCACACGCAGCCTTAAAGGGATTATTGCAGATTGCAGCCAGCAAGGCAAGATTTCTAAATGTGCATATTAATTGTAGAGCTGTAGTGCTTTCCTGGATCCTACTTTCAAAAGATCCAAGAATGTAGAAATCTGCCTGCCATAGTCTACCATGAATTTATGGCAACACTTCACACAACGCTATTTTGCCACCCCAGCTGCCACTGTCATACTTAGCAGATGCTCTCTGCAAATATTGCAACATCCCCATTTTGTATCCCATCCCATTTCTACTGAGTTCAAATTGACCTTTAACTTTTGAAGCTCATCTTTTCAATCAATACTTTACAACATAAGACTTAATAGCTTGCTTATTGCCTCTGGCTTACGACACAGATTTCTTAGTTTAGACAAACTTTCTTTATTATGGTACAGCATACTTTAATCCTAACCCCTAGCCTTACCCTCCTTGTCTCTGTAACATCATCCAGCCTTACAAACTTCCAAACTCTCTCTACTCCTCCAATTTTGCATTCACCTAAACACCTGAATTTCTGTCCTCAACCATTTATCTTCTATTTAGGACACTCTTTAAAGTCTATCTGTTTGACCAAGCTTTTAGTTGCTTGTTCTTGTAACTCCTCATGCTCAGTGTCAGATTTTGTTTGTGAATCATGTTGGATATATTTACTAATGTAAAGTTGCAATATAAATGCAGGTGATTGTTGTTCAGTATATTGTCTAAAATCTTTGCAATGGAAACAGGAACTGTTTTTATCACTGACACCTGGGTTCAAATTTTAAGCAATTATTTTGTGAGCTGTAAGAGTTCTCTATGAACTGTGGTTCAGCAATATTTTTCCAGTTCCTGATTAATAAAAGCTGTACAGAATTTATGGATTGGATAGAAATCAGCATCAAACTGATGCTTTACTTATACTTCTACAAGCTTGATAGAATGGATTGTGCTTTGGTCTTTGTTGAGCAAAACAGTGCTTTATTCTATGTATGTCTTTGCTGTGCCTGATAGTGAGTGCCAAGAATGAAAATGCGGCATCTGCAATGATGTATTCCTTTGATGAGTATCAAAAATATACATTTGAAAAAGAATAGGTGAATATCTGTATTGTACAGAGTTTTCAGCTCTACAAAGGAGAATGCAATACATTTGTCTAAATAGCAGATGTACTTTACTCATGTTCCTTTATGTTTTAGACATTACTGTGCAATTGGTTCATTCCTCCTGGCTCAATAGCAATAGAAATTTATTCATAACTTTATTTTAACCCTTTCTACCTGAATTTGTTGGTCATTTGTAAAAACTAACCTCTTTATCCAGAGAGTGGTGAGAATGTGGAATTTGATGTCACAGGTAATACAGATAAATTTCAAGAGAAGGTAGATAAGTACATAAGAGAGAATGGGATAGACAATTATGCTGATAGTTGGATGAGGATGACTGGGAGGAGGTTCACATGAGGCATAAATATTGGTTGGGCCAAATGGCCTGTATATTCTGTGTAAAAATAAAAAAAAAATTCAGGTAAATTTCAGGGAGGTGAAAGATTAGACCTTTGTGAAACTCCATCCCTGTGGATTAGCTGAGTAAGTGGTGTGGACTGATCTTTGATCCCTGACGGCAATCAAGTGCCACCCGACGTTGCACTCCTGTCTGTTAGCTAGGTAATGTTTCTAGCCAGGTTTGATTGGGCAACCAATTGAAACATACAGAAAATACTCACGAGTTAAAATCTTACAAGACTCTGCAGATGTCAGGAAGGTTTGCTGATCACCTCTGCCCTGCCCATCCAGTTTCCTTCTGATTTAATCAATCATTATAGCTACAACACTAACAATATCCTGTCCTATTAGTTAATGGTAAAAGGTATTTATAAAAAATATTTAACATATTTTTTCACTGGAAAAAAGAACATTTTTGGTATAATTATGATGCTTGCATTGGACTCAATGATTTCAAAATAATTCCCCTCATTATGCCATGTTTTTGCAAACAAATGGCAAATAATTTACCAACTTCTCTTTCACAAAGATTGAGCACCTTTCGAATGAAATAAATTTGATAACATAGGCCTTGTTGCTTCTTTCTAGGACCAACAAACAGAGTTGTTATAGCAGCCAGAAACAATGCCATTGTTCCCATATCCACTTCAGTTGCTGCCTTCCTTACTCTGCACATATTAACACTGTCACTGGATTACTCTGTAACTGTTTTCTGGCTGACATCAAATTCATGTTAAATTTCCTTTGCTGCTGAATGGTTTAAAAACAAATTGTGTCATTTTTTGTGAGTAGTTCAATGATTAAAACATCAGAATATTCTTTTGAAGGTGTTGAAATGCAATTCACACTATAGTGCGGACTGAAGGTCTCCCACAAAAATATCATTTAACATGCAAATTTGAGAGGATGTTAAATGAATGCAAACAAAACTTGCATAAAAATTCAGTCTGTAATTTTTGACCATACACTGTCACTTCTACACACAGTTAAATTTCTGTACAATTGCTTATTGAACTCATTCAACTGCTGGCAGTACCGTTTTGTTGATTATACAAAATAGCCTCAGAGGTGTTTCACTTTCGCAAAACAGATATCTGTTTGCTACAGTTTGCTGGCTTTAAAAATAAGCTTTGGGTCCAGTGAGTTCATAGAAAGTTAAGCCTTTTGATACAGAATCTACTGAGGTTGGCTGCCATTAACCTCTGTTTAATATGTATTTGAAGAGAATGAGTTAATGATAAACGTCAAGCAATGTAAATTTTAGTTTAAATCCTTTCGTATACTATAATGAAGGCAAAGAGGGAAAAGGTTGGTGAAATCTAACAGGTGTAAACCCTTAAACACAGAGAATGCTGGAGAAACTCAGTCAGTCTGCCAGCATCTGTGGAGAGAGAAAAATAATATTTTGAGGCTGATGTGACTCTTCTTCAAAAGAGATCCACAGTGACAAGAGGCCCAGTGCTACCAAAGTCACACCACTGGCACCACAGTGGTCCTGCCTTTTAAACATCTCCTAGGGTTCATGCTTAAAATATAAAAGGAGTTTCAACCCTCAGCAGCTTATGTGCCATTAACTTCCTGACCTATCATCACATCTAGTAACTTTTCATGAAAGGGTGGCATGAGAAAAGGATACAACCACAAAAGATGGCCTTTCGAGTTGAAGCCCCTTTTGAGTTCAGACCTTCCCCCACCGTTGATTGAAAATGCCCTCAACCGCATCTCTTGCATTTCCCACACTTCTGCCCTCAAACCCCTTGTCCCCAACAAAAATAAGGACAGAACCCCCTGGTCCCCACATACCACCCCACCAAACTCCACATCCAGTGTATCATTCTCTGCCACTTCCGCCACTGGCCCCACCACCAAAGAGATATTTCCCTCCCCAGCCCTATCTGCCTTTAGTAGGGATTGCTCTGATCATAACTACCTCGTCTGCTCCACACTCCCCACTAACCCCACCACACCGGGCACCTTTCCCTGCAACCGCAGGAGGTGCTACACATGCCCCTACACCTACCCCTCTCACCTCCACCTGATGCCCAAGACAAACTTTCCATATCCGACAGGGGTTCACCTGTACATCCTCCAACCTGGTCCAACAGTATCCATTGCTCCTGATGTGGTCTCCTCTATATTGGTGAGATCAAACATAGACTCGATGATAGATTTGTGGAGCACCTGTGCTCTGTATGCTATAAACAACAACACCTACTGGTTGTTAACCATTTTAACTCCCCCTCCCACTCCCTGGGTGACATGTCCGTCTTGGGCTTCCTCCAGTGCCACAATGACGCCACACACAAACTGGAGGACCAACACCTCATATTCCACCTCGGGGACCCTACAGCCCAATGGCCTAAACATAGAATCCACCAGTTTTAAAACCTCCGCACCCCTGGCCTCATCCCATGTCCAACCCTCCCTCTCATCCCCGCTTCCTTGACCTGACACTACCTGTCCATTTCCTTCCCCAGCTATCTACCCCACCCTTCCCAATGACTAATCCCCTCTACCCCTACCTGCATCCACCTATCGCCATCTCACCTACTTTCCTCCAACCCAACCCCTCTTCCCTCTATTTATTTCCCAACTCCTTTGTCCCTCGCTTGTCCTGATAAAGGGTCTAGGCCTGAAACATCGACTCTCCTACTCCTCTGAAGCTCCTTGACCTGCTGTGTTCCTCCAGTTCCACACTGTATCGACTCAGACTCCATATGACTGAACCTTCTCGTGAGTTGATTTACATAGAGAGGTTTCACCTTTAATGCTGTAAGTGATTGTGCAAAGAAATGCTTTGGTTATCAAAGATCCAAGTTAATAAAGGAGTTTTTTTACTCTCTGGAGCTCGAAAGAACCAGCCTACCCCATTAGGTACACACCTCATAAAAATATTTGGGTCTGTCAACACATGTTTCCGGTTTTTGGCTGACAAGATTACAACCATGAATGTAATTCCAGGAAGCTGAAGCGTTAATAAGTATCCATGACATTTGAGAAAACCAACTCATATGAGAAGTTCTGAGAACTTAGTGGCAAAACAGTGACCAATTGCTGGGAAACTGACTTTTTGCCTCTTGCCCAATTAAGTTCTCCCAATCCACATTCTAAAATCTCCAAGCAGGCATGGAAATCTTGCCCAAAAAACAAAGTGGTGACAGGGGTTATGATTTAGAGATCTGGAACTCAATATTGAGTCAAAAAAGCTGTAGGATGCTGAGACAGAAGATGATCAAGGAACATTTTTGTGGAGCGCGCATTGAGTATCATTGGAATCTTGGGGTTATGTTTGCAAGCAGAATGTAGAGATGACCACATGGTGAACACAGAACACAGTAAAACAAATTGAAAGAAGTACAAGTAAGTCACTATTCACTTGAAAAGCATATAAGGCCTTGGGTGGTAAGAAGGGAGGAAGTGAAGTGTGCTGCAGGGAAGGGAGGGGGTGTGAGGGGTACCTGAGGATCTGTGTGCCAGGAAGTCATGGAGGGAATGCTCCTTTCAGAATGCTGAAAGGGGAAGATATATTTGATGATAACTTTGTCGCAAAACTTGCAAAAATGGTGTTTTTTTTTGTGTTGTACTGTTTCTTTTTTGACCCCTTCATGTTTCATTCAGATGGCTGCCATTCACACCTCTATAAAGTGTACCTTAATTTCATTTCAGAACCCACTAGTACGAGAGTGGAGTTTGTACATTCACCCTGTATCTGTGTGGGTTTCTGTCAAATGCTGTTGTTTCCTCTCACAGTCCAAAGATGTGCAAGTTGTGCAAGTTAGGTGGATTGGACCTGGTAAATTGTCCTGTAGTGTGCAAGGATGTGCAGGCTTGGTCGGTTAGCCATGGGAAATGCAGGGTTCAGCTCCTCTATTCTTCCTGCTAAAGAACATAGCTTCATATTTCCCCATACTATATTTATTGTGCCTAGTATTTGCCCATTCTGTTACCCTGTCTATATCCGTCAATTTGAAGATCTTCCTTTATTCATTTTCTTTAACAACAGCTTGTATTAATGTAGAGTTTTTAGTAAAGTAAAATGTCCCATGCCCCTTCTAAAATGGCAGCAGTGCAGTGAAGGGGACTCGTGCCTGGCCACCAGGCCCATGGCAGAGTACTTAACAAGAAGGACTGTAAAGGTGGACATTTCATTATTTGTTCATTTTTCTGCCTTTATATTCTATGATTGTGTTTTAGCTTTCTGTATTTTAAGATGGCGCCGGAGACTGGTGACACTATACAACCCTTTTCAGTGTTTTTTAACAAGATACACAAGACAATAAATAAATTCTCAACAATCTAAAATCTTTATGAAGCAAATAGATTGAATCATTTTGGAAGAAAAGTAAAACTCTATGTGACAAAAATAGAAAACAAACTAGAAACTGGAAAAATCGAGTTGTTAGGATTAATGATAGCTTCTCTTCACATCACAGGCAATCTTTTCTTTCTAAGTTGATGTCTTTATTTCTGAAAGTGTTTCACAAAACATGTCAGCTAAACTCTATCCAGCTCATGATTTTGAAAACCTCTATCAGATCTCCTTTAAGCCTTCTTCTCTCCAGGGAGAATAATTCCAATAACTTCAACCTATCCTCATAACAGAAGTTTCTTATCCCTGGAACCAATCTTGTAAACTGCTTCCACACTGTCTCCAACGCATTCACATCCTTCCTGTAATGTGGCACCCAGAGCTCTACACAATATTCCAGCTAACGTCTAACAAATATCTGATACAACTTCAACATTACCTCCTTTCTCCTTTGCTCCAAGCTCTTATTAATAAAGCCAAGGATACTGTAGGTTTTATTAACTGCTCGTTCCATTTGCAACCACACCGTCCCCCCTCCCCCAGTTAGGATCTATACAGTCTCATTAAAGGACTACATGACTTAAGGTAACCTCTTTCCATTTGCAATTGGATGTGTAAGTTGTAGTACAAAGGTTAAGTCTGAGTGTGTGATATGCTAATGAGGTACAATGTACATCATCATACTCAGTTATGCAATGTCACATGATCTTGCTCTCTTTTTCAACCACGTGACAAGATGAAGCCATTGTAAGATATGAAGTCATTAATAGATATGTTTCAAAAATAGCGTTAACATTTTTGTTCGTCAGCAGAATCTGTAAGTATTCTTTAACACAACAACTGCACTTTGAATATGAGTTGGGCAAGAAACTAGTGAAATCTTCACGTAGCCAAATAGATATCTGAGGGCAAAGGAATATAAGCAATACAGAGGAAAATTGTTGGAAGCACCCACCAGCATTTTTTAATGTTTCAGGTTGATGAGCTTTCGTGAGGACTTCTAATGAATTGTCATTGACCTGAAACATGAAAGAAAGTTACAGTACTGGGAAGGGGGGTTCTCTCACTGGGCTATGTGATATAGTTTGTTCCTTTGACTTTGTGTGACCATAGCTGGCATAAAATGGGCCTTGTAGCACAATGCAATATCCATACTTCTGGGCCAGAAGGTCCAGATTCAAGTCATTCACTGTGGAGCTGAGTCAGAACATGTCCTAGCAGGTTGATCAAAAATATATTTTGGCTTGTATGGAATTGCCCCTGAGAAAAGGTCATAATTGCTTGATTATGGGAATTGGGTTGTCATGGGGTCATCAGCTTTGGTTGGAGATTGGCTGGAATATGTCATTTCTACGTGCGTGAGATAAACTGAGGTTTTGACAGCCATGTCATTTGACGTTCTAGTTTAGAATGATGTAGACCCCACGGGACAAATGGCAAAAGCACTTAGCAACAAAGGAAGAATGACAGGACAAAGAAGAGAAGCCTTTGTTGATCACACCATAGACTATAACATCAAGCAATAGCTTGGGCCCATTTTGGGCCTGTTGGTTTTCTGCCAGGGATGTAAATTAAAATTACCCACATCTAGTTTAAAAACCAATTCATGGCAGTAGACTAAGAAATGTTTTGGATTTCTCTTGCTAATTTTGATTATACTCTTAACATTCAGTATAGACATTTGCTCAAACATTTTTTCCATTTCATTTTTTAGGTGTTATGGGAACAAAAAATGTATGCTGGCTTTCTGAAGAGCAAATTAAATAATGTACCATCTCACATGCTTGACAATTTAGCATTTCTTCCCTTCTCAAGCTTGTCTTGCATCCTCTGAGCAGTGAAACTTTGTGTATTGCTCTGTAACTAATAATCAAGGAATGTCTGCTGATGCCAACAATCTGATTATAAATTCCAACTGCATGTTCACCTCTGATTTTTTTAAATACACGTGCCTACGCATGCACAATACTTTCTCATTAATTTTTTTTTATTTTTAAGAGTAGGGCTTTTATCATTCTTTATTTCACTTTATTTCAGAAATTTGATTGCTGCTGCGCATGTGCCTGGATGTCAGCGAACACAGCCGATAATCAATTATTCTGAAGAAGATAATATTAAGGGTTTAGCCCCTTGTGTTGGAGTACAGTAATATACCAGCTACGTTACTTCAGTAGTAACCCATAGACCTGGATTAATGATCCAGAGGAGTGGGTTCAAATCACACCATGGCATCAGTTTATATTCAGTGAATTAAATAAATCTGGAATAAAAATCACATCGGTAATGATGATCAGCTATTTGGTCATTGTAAAAGCTCATTTGCTTCAATGATGTGCTTTAGATAAGGAAATTTGCAATCTGGCATTTTTGTGACTCAAGACCCACACCACGCGGTTGACCCCAGACTGTCCTATGAAATGGTTTAGCAATCCACTTGGGTAACTGCTATCAAAAGCCTTAGCTTGTGGATGCATCTACATCATTTAGATTGCAGGCGTTTATGTTGGGTGTTCACCAGTGATAGCTACATTTCAGGAATGAATGAATGAATAGGAAGAAAATATATTTCTGCACTAACAAGAGTTGGAGGAACTGGGGTGGGAGGAGCATAAATACTGGCATAAATCCGTTGGGCCATATTGAAAGTTTTGATGAATAAGTTACTCCAAAAATTTAACTGGGAGAGACATGGATATAGAAAATAACAAAACTGAGTGAAAGGCTGCTGGAAGTCTATTCAGAATGGGAAAAAGTGGATAAGTGACCAATATAGTAGCAGTAGGTTGCATTGCAAGCTTAAAAATTAAGTCTGTATCTTTAGAAACGTAAAATGAATCAAGGTACAAAGCTTTGAATCCATCACAGTCTCGACGATATTAAGTCAGATCATGTCACCTGCCTTTTATTTTACCATTGAGACTCTGCCTGCAGAACTTAAAATAACACTTAGTCATCTGGACCATTACTCTGCAATGCTAGGGGCATCTGAAAAGAAAGAAACTTGATTTTACTAGCATGACACAGTTGAAGTTGACTCATGTCCTGCTTCTGAGTAAGCAAAATCTATTACTCTTAGGAAAGTCATCTTTTGCCACAAAATATGATCTTTTTTGGATTATTTAAACTACAAAAGAGGCTGGCGGGGGAAATTTGTTGCAGTATCCCCAGCAGCACTGAGCAGTGAATATTATAAGTTTTTATTGCATCAATACAACTTGAATTTAAATAATACCTTTCAGAATTTCAAGCACTTCACAAGGTTATAAATATATTTTGTAAAGGAATTTGTTATATCTCTTTGAATGAATTCATGGCAAACCTGAAACAGAAGTAAAGCAGACACCTTTGTGCCTTTCAACACAGCCTAACTTTAAATTATATTGTTACTAAAAGGCAATTTTCTTTTTTTTTTAACTTGTGGATAAAAACATTCACCTGTAACATTGTTTGCACCACTGGAGCAGACTGCAGTGAGACAGATTACATAATGTATGTGCTGAAAATTGTGTATTAACAAATAATTAAAATATCTCACTGATGAAATGTTTACAATTCATAAATAGGTAACTGACAATCAATCATCCTTGTAAACTCTCTAGTAATTAGTAATTGTCTGGTCTAATTACTTCTCAGAAACCTGAGCAGAAGCACTCAGGTTTCTGAGAAATGACTGATGGTTCATTCTATAAACGTACTGTTTCTGAGCTTGACAGAGTTTGTAGCAAGAGCCATGCAATCTGTGTTCCTTCTCCACTTTTAGTGTTCTTCATTCAAATCTTCAAGGAATATACTTGCATTTCATAGAAAAAAAACACTAATTACAGCACACACAATCATGAGCATCCTCTATGTAGTGCTGAAGTCAGTCATTTATAGGAGTCCATCTATTATATTTAATAGTTACTTATTGTCTTTGTATTTTTATAGGTTAACACTGGGAAGAAGAGTGTTCAGTCCCAAGCAATTAAATAATAGCCTATCTGCAATACAACTCTACTTTCCCATCTTCATTCCATATCGCTCTGTACCCTTACCTAACCAAAATCTATTTATTTCAGCCTTGAAAGTTCTAAATGCTCCAACATTCTCACTTTTGGAGAAGAAGTTCCAAATTTATACTGTCTTTTGTGTAAAAACTTTCCTTATTTTGCTCATGTATGGCCTAGATCTCATTTCAAACTTACTTTGCCTGGTCTTGATTCCAACGTAAGGGAAAATAGTTTCTCCGTATCTTGTTATTTAATCCACTTTTAACTTGATAAGCACGTCAATCATGCATTATCAATGCTTATATCTGCAAGTTTTTTTTAAATCTACACTTCACAATAAAATTTTACATAATATTTAACACAGGTATTAAAATAACTTAGCAGTTTAATCTATTGAATTTTGTACAAAATAATTGAGACAACTTTTATTTTTAAAATTGTGCAATTAGCAACAATCAGGATATTATACCACATAACCCATACAAAATCAGGATGATAGTGCTTGCTAAAGTGTATTGCAAACAAATGGCGCTGTCGTTAGTGTTGGTGCAGGCAAGGCGTTGTCCTAAGTGTGTGACTAAGCAGTGCAATGGACATGCAGAGTTAATGCTGTCAGAAGTGACAGCAAGTGAGTGAAAATATTGCAAACCATAGTAGGTTGGTGGAGTTGAGCCTTTGTGAGAGATGAGTACAGTAGCTGAGATGGAGTTAGTGAGCAGTATCAGAGAAAAAATGTTGGCAATTACCTGGCACAGTGGAGAAAGAAATTGATCTTCTCCCTCCATTCTTGAGCATTCCTCTAGACTGTTGGGTCTGTACTGACCCAGGTGGCAACCTCTAGCGTTGTGGCCTTCTCTGCTGGTCCTGGTGGATGAAGATATTCCCCTATGCACCACCTCATCCTGCAAGACCTCCACGTCCCTGTCCACAAATTGGGGTGCCAAATTTCCCGTATCTGCCATGTCCTAGGCAAATGTCAAGAACTATGCAGGAAAGGTCCACACTCCCAGTGCTTGTCTGGGAGTACGGCAGCCTTTTAAAGATGTGCCAGCACTAGAATGCCAGTCAATTCTGGGATATCCTATCAAAGGTGAGTTGTGCTGGGAATGGCATGTGGTAAAATTAAACAAGAATCTGATGATAGAGATGCCACAGAGCAGAATTGCTAGTTAATGAGTTGAGTTTGGTAACAGACAGCTAGAAGTCTTGTGAAAAGCCCTTCAAAAACTTGTGCAACGGGCCTTTATTTTAGAAAATGCAAGATATAGCCCATTATTTTAAAATGTTGTTGATTGTTTGATTTAGAATCTTGTTGATTGTTTTAAATGTTGTGGATTGTTTCAGCTACCTTGGTGCAATTTATCATAGCTGTCAAAATGCAAACAGAGTTTTCAGAGCAGTTATTAAATGTGGATTTGTCTGAAGCCAACTTAATGAGATAGAAGCTTTTAATTTAAAAAAGAATTTTTTAAAAAATTTAGCTTTGTACTTACAGAGCATAGACCAAGAGGAAAAAACTTAACGAAGAGATATAAGCTCTACTGTCCTCTTCATTTATTCAGTGACATAACATTCATGATGCAATCAGATGCTCACCAAAATTTGTGCTGTTTGTGTCTACTGTTCTTTGTCTCTGCAAAACATTGACCAAGTAACGTGCATTAGGAATTGCTTGTTTTTTGCACCCTCTAGTTTACAATGGACTACAGGGGAGTGCAGTTCATTGCTTCAAACCTATATTCCTCAAAAGGTGTATTTGTTTTGCATTAATTCCTATTGTGAAACATTCAATATTCCAGTTGACCCATGCAGAGAAACTTTAAACTGATGTCCCTTTGTCACTGACTCCCCTATGACAGTAAATTATCTTTGCTGTTCACTGTAAATAGTCTTGTAAATTTTGAAAATCAATTGACATATTCCCAATATCAATTTTTTTTATGTAAGTAGTTTCCTCTCCCTGCTGTTATCCTGACAATTCCACACTATAAACCCATTGGCTTTCATCTGTTACTGTACTGAAGTGCCTAAAACAGTGTCTGATTGCTTATGAATGATAACCCAATCAGAGGATTCAACATTAAAATTAAAATAAAACTTCAACAGGAGTATTGTCTTATAATTGAAACTTTCATTTGTGAAAATTGAGGTGAAACAGCGTGAATGTCTGAAGAGTTGAATGTTAGAGACTTTTAATTGCAACAAATGATGACAATGAGTTAAGAACCTGTTTGTTTGTTGATCCTGTCAGTAAATGCCAGAGTCTCCCTTGCTGTATTTGCTCTCTGCACCACTTTTTCTTGTCTGCAGTGTGATGCAGTGTACAGGAAAACATGCTGGCATTTCATTTTTGCTGCTTGAGTTGCTGTGACAATGGAGTGCACTAATGAACTTTTTATTTACACACACACTTTAGAAATCATTGGAGCAGCTGTACTTAGAATGCCATGTATATTTCTGGTTACCATAATGCAGAAGTATTGCAAAAGGATACAGTTGAAGGTAACCAGAATTATTGAGGCAATATTATAAATGCAATTTGTTTCCATTTGAAAAGGTCTTTAGAGCTGATATAATTTTTGTTTTTAAGATTCTAAATTGGCTGAGTAATGTAGCTGCTTCACCTTGTCCAGAGCAGTAGAAGTGGAGGACATAGCCTGTGTTTGAAGTAAGGTAAATTCAGACCAGATTCATGGAAACACCATTTCAGTGAATAAATGATTGATGTATTCGATATGTTCCCAACAGAGATGATAGGAGCTGAAAATTTTGATTCATTGAAATGCAAAATATATTTTTTCAGACAATAATATTCTGGGATATGAATAACCTGAGATATGACATATCTAATTGTAGTGTGCTTGAAAGGAACAGGTAACTTTGGACTTAAGGCTTGTAATTCTTTCTACCACTGGGTTTCCTTACTGGTGTTCTGTTGCAGACTAATTACTAGAGATTGGTTACAGTGATTAGTAAACAACTCCATTATTGCTATATTGTGTGACTAACAGTAAACTCTATTGGATCTGGTCCTTTTTTTAAAATCCAACAGTTCATAAGTTTCTAGCTCAGGAGTTTCTGATATTCAGATTGGATAACATGCCTGATACAAATATATCTCAATATTAGCTTGATGAAAGCTTGAAAACATTTTTTAAAACTTGTTTTTATGTTAAAATGCCTGGTCATTTTATTATCACAATCTTTTTCATTTCTGGTAATATACAGAAGTAGTCTTTCAATTAAAAAAGAAATCTAACATAGAACATACGGCACAGCAGCAGGTCATTCAGCCCTACTGGTCAGTGCCAGTGTTTATCTTTCACACAAGGCAATGTTAACAACTCATCCACTTCGTACTCCAGAATTATGGGTGAAATGGACTGAACCTAGTCATGCACAAACTGAATTGTGCAAGATGACTGCGTGCTCATATTTTGGACTATTTATCAGTTTATCAGTAAATAGAGAGGCTCCAAATGTCCAAGGTATTTCTGCAGTTCTCCAATTGCAACTTTGGCTAATGGCTGGTAGAACTGTGGGAACATAAGCTGGTACCTGGATACAGCAGGTCATGTAATGAAATCCCCAGAAATAACTCTAGCCAGAGTTGACAACCCCAGCTGATTCAGCTAGAAAATCAATGAAGTACAGTGTGTGAAGATATTAGAAAAGAAAGTATAAATATCTTAGCAAATAGTTGCAAATTTGTTAAGCTAGGATATGGGTTTGGAGAGGGCTAACCATTACCCACATTTAACTAGCATTTTAAATTATGGCCTGTTTTTATGTAGCAATTTGGAATAATGACAACAGAGGGTTAAACCTTTCAGCCACACATAATTCAATGAGAGCCAAGTTGCCTTGTAGATTGTATATCTGTAACTGCTGTTTCTTTCTAGATAACGAAGAGTTTGTGTTTGACTTTCAAAATAATTGGCCTTGGAAGTATGACTCAGCATCTTAATCATTTTTATTCAACTTTTATTTTTATCCCCACTTTTGCCTTTCTTTTTGTCAGAGCCACCAGAAACGTTCAGCCAGACACAGAGAGCTTCATGAAGGCCATAATAGTAATGAATGCCCTAATGTAGTATCCCATCATGCCAAAGGCCACAAATGGCTCACCCAATGATTTACTTTTCAAGAGATTTGAGGTGTTTGACGTGATGGGATATTACAGTTAAAGAGCCAAACCTGTCAAATGTTCTACTTTAGCAATATCTCTGAAGTAACCACACGTATTAGAACTAATAAGTACTGGTGGCATTGATTCAGGAATAAGTGTTGACCAGGCTCACTCTGGATCATTTTAAGGTTGTCATAAAGCACTGGAACAGGCAAGAGGAGAGTTTATTTAATACCTAAAGTATTAAATAGAGTGACAGCCTAAGTTATAAGTTCCTTATACATTAATGTTGAGTTACAAGGTGTACTGCAAATACATGTTTTATTTTGGGATTTGGATGTTACAAAACAGGTGGGTGGATGTGGTTCAATTCTGTGAAGGTTTATTGAAAACTCAAATCAGGTCAAACAGGCATTTGAAACAGTGACCTATGTGCATCAATTCTGAGACATCATCTGACCACAAACAAGGGCCTGGCAAAGCCCCTGCAGTGTTAATGGGTGGTATGTCTCTATTGCTGAGTTTACAATATACCAGAAAGCTATGAGTTTAAGTTTGACTTCAAAATAAAAGATTCAAGGTCTCAGTTCAGGAGAACCAAGAGTTCATTTCAGAAGGGAGCAAAGCTTCTCCAAGCAGGAGAATCAACTTTTAGTTCACCCTAGCTGAAATGTTGTTACTTCGTGGAGCTTACAAAGGTGAGTTTGTATAGAAGTCTTCAGGTTGATAGAATGAGGAAACGAGAGGACATCAGAATTGTGAAAGATTCATGTGAGCCATACAAAAATGAATAACGAAATCAACTCTTCAGTGCATCAAGTAAAAGAAACTGGGAGGAGTCATACAGTCATACAGCATTGACCAGTTAAGTAAAACTTAAAAATTGAGATAGGAGTAAAATTTCACCCGAATTGAATATCAGTAAAAGGTTAATTTTGGGGATAGATTGAAATTTATTTGGCTGTTCTTATTAAAATCTATGTAACTGTCATATATACAGCTTTGCTTATTTGTATGTGTGTTTCTTCTTTGGTGTAGTAAACTTACATTCTTTTGTTTAAAAATATATGCAGACTTGTATGAATATACTCAGGGATGAACCATGTTAGTTAGCAACTGTAAAAACTAAACATATGATCTATCAAGCCAACTATTCTGGGATCTGATTTGTATAGTATTACCATCATCTGCGTCAAATCAGTGTTCAAAGTGTTGAATTACCCCAGCTTTCTGGGGGAATAGTTCTGTTCCTGGCCTTTCATTTTGTTATTGGGAAGACAGTGTCTGTGTGGTAAACTAGTAATCCGGAGGCTGAGGTTCTGGGGACATAGGTTCAAATCCCATCATGGCAACAGGTGGAATTTAGTTTCAGTTAATAAATCTAGAACCTAAAGATGGTCTCAGTAACAGTGACGATTGAAATATCAACCATAACGTGATCATAAAACATAGAAGCAAAAGTAGGCCATTCAGCCTGCTCTGCCATTCAATGAAATCATGACTGATTTAATACTTCCCAACTCCACTTTCCTGTCTTATCATTTATGAATTAAAAATCCATCTTAGTCTTGAATACATTCCTTTACTCATTCACAGGATGAGGGTGTCACTGGCTAGGCAGCATTTATTGCCCATCCTTAATTTCCCAGAGGGCAGTTAAGAGTCAATCACATTGATGTGGTTTTGGAGTCACACGTATGTCAGACCAGGTACAGATGGCAGTTTCCTTCCTGAAAGGACATTAGTGAACCAGATGTGTTTTTCCTAACAATCAACAATTCACCATTAGACTCTTAATTCCAGATATTTATTTAAATTTAAATTCCACTATCTGCCGTGGTAGGATTCAAACCCAGGGTCCTAGAACATTATCTGGGTCTCTGCATTAATAGTCCAGTGATATTACCACTAGGCCATCGCCTCCCTAACCCAAACTTTGCAGTTAAGAACTCTACAGATTGAAATCCTCCAAGATTAGTGATTCCTCCTCATCTGTCTCCAAATTGGGCATTCCTTTAAGATTATATTCCAGGTCCTTGATTCTATTAAAAAGCGGAACCAACATTTCCACACCTACTTTGTCAAGCCTCTATAATCCAATGTGTTTCAATAAGGTCTGCTTTCATTCTTCTAAACTCTAATGAGTACAAGCCTGACCTACTCAACCTCTCCTCAATAAAAAAAATCTCTTCTTACCTACGATCAACCTAGTTAACATTCTCTGGACTAATTCCAATGCCAGCATATATTTCCTTAGGTAAGGGGACCAAAAATGTTCATGGTATTTCAGCTGTGATCTGACTATCTCCTTGTATACTTTCAGCAAAATTACACTTTTTTATACTTTTATTCTTGTTGAAATAAAGGCCAACGTTCCATTTGCTTTTCCTATTACCTGCTGAACTTGCATGCTAGTTCTTTGTGATTCATGCAGAAGGAGGCCCAAATACCTTTGTGCTGCTGCTTTCTGTGGTCTTTCTCAACTTGAATAATATTCACCCCTCTATTCTTCCTGTCAAAGTACACAAGACATAACATCACATTTTTCCCACACTGTATTTCATCTGTCAAAATTTGTCCATGCACTCAACCAGTCTATATCCCTCAGTGGATTCTTTGTACCAACCTCAGCACCCTGGTTCCCCAACCTTTTTGTGTCATTCACTAACCTGGCCACAGTACATTCATGTCCCTCATCAAAGTCACTAAATATATATTTCAAATAATTGTGGCTGCAGCACTGATTCCAGTGGTTATAGATTGCCATCTTGAAAATGCCCCCTCTATCTCAACTCTCTGTGCTCTATAATTTAGCCAATCCTCTATGCACACAGCATCATGGGCTCTTACCTTGTTAAGTAACTTATGTATGGAAATTACTGAATGGCTTTTAGAAATCCAAGAATATTAGGTTTATTGGTTATCCTTTATTTGTCCTGCTTATTACTTCCTCAAAAAACTCTAACGCATTTGTTAGCCATGATTTCCCCTTGATGAAGCCATGTAATGCTGTTTGATTATACTATGTATTTCTAATTGCTCTATTACATCTTTTGTAATGGGCTGTAACATTTTTCCAATGACAGATGTTAAGCTAATTAACCGATAGTATAATCAGTATTTTGTCTCCCTCACTTTATAAATAAGGGTGTTTCTTTTCCAGAATATAAGAGTTCTTCAAAGATTACAACTAGTGTATTCACTATCTCTGGAGCTACTTCTTTTAAAATCCTAGGAAGCACGCCGTTAGGTCTAGAGGCTTTACTGGTATTCAGCCCTATTAGTTTCCCTAGAACCTATTTTCTAGTGATGGTTATTGTGGCTATTTCCTACCCCCATGCGCAACACTTTGGCTCCTTGATTATTTGGTATTCTTAGAATGCTATTAGTGTCTTCTACTATGAAGACCAATGCAAAATATTTATTCTTCTCCGCTGCCAGTTCTCTGATTCCCTATTGTTAGTTCTCCAGTCTCATTTTCTAAGGTGCCTATGTTCATTTTGACCTTTTTATATACATACGGAGGCTCGTACTGTCTGTGTTTTATATTACTTGCTGTTTTTCCTTCAGTTTATTTTCTGTTTTTTTGGGTTTTTTTTGGTATTTACAATTTTTTCAATCCTCTGGTTTACCACTAATTTTTACCACATTGTATGTTTTTTTCTTTCAACTTGATACTATCCTTAACTTCCTTGGTTAGTCATGGTCAGTTTATTCCCCCTCTAAGAATCGTTCTTCCTCACTGTGATTACATCTTGCTCTTAGCCACGAATGTTTTCTTAAATGTTTGTCATTGTTCTTTAACAGCCTTTTCTGCTAGAATTGATTGTTGTAAACTCTGTCTGGTTCACTAATGAGCTTTATGGAAGGATCTGTCATTGTTACTTGCAGTCTGGCCTATATGTGACTCCAGGCCCACAATAATATTGCTATCTCTGAGTTGCCCTCTTCACATGTCCAGCTTGCTATTCAGTTCCAGGGTGAATAGTGTTGGACCAGAAATGCCCGCGAAAGAACAAAGAAATAACATTATAAGATTAGCTTCAAGTTGCTCAATTTTATTACAAATTATATTTTATGAAATAATCTGCAATTGGTATGAATTTTAAGAGTTCTTAGAATCACCAAAGTGTTTTCAAAATGGAACTCATTTTGTGAAAGTTGATTTCTTAGTTGCATTCAAAATCATTCATATTTTAGTCATTGTATTCTAAATCTTGTAGCAGCAGTTGCTGCACGCAAGCTGTTACAAACGATACGGTTATTATAATGAGTTGAAGTGACAGGCAATGCAGTTTGTGCAGATGTGTTTTTAAGTCCCGATGCTTGTTAACATTTGCTGAGATACACTAGGCTGACTGTGCTATGTCGCCAGAGCCAGCAGCACCCTGGCTGTGTAGCCCACAGTCTTGCTGGCTCCACATTCTGTACGCTTCACTTTCCCCAACCTCTCAGGGCTGGCGTCACCCAACCATTCACAAGTCTCTGAGTTTGCCATGTGCACTGACCCTCTACTGACCCTGAGCCATGATACAAACTACAGGATTGTAATTAATCCTTAATTACCCACAATACCTCAGCCAGCTGGGTCCAGTAGTATTTCTATCAAAAAAAACCTTCAGACAGTAGAACCACCAACGGCCCATTCCAAGCCACATAATCATCTTTGCGCTCAGTGGCTCTCTCTCTTTGCCACCCCCTACATTCAAAAAAATGCAGGCCCTCCCAAACCACCAGCACTACATAAACACCTGGCAGCTTAAAGAGATACACTCTTAAAGTCTGACAAACAAAGCAATGTGCACTTTGCTGTTTGATCTGTATCCTCCCAAAGCCAGCTGCAGGCTAAAGGAAAGAGGTGTTGGTGCTTTTCATGTTGGAATCTAAAAACATTTTACAATAATGTAGTAAATCCATAAATTGCACTGTAAAATCATTGTACAAAATCTTGCCACTTAAGGAAGCTATGATGAAAGTGGGCAGAAAACCATATTTCTTTCTGAAATGGTAACTGTTTCCCATAAAAATCACATGCTAAATACTGCAAAGAAAATGAATTAGTACATTAATACCTTTTGGATATCAGTTTTCGGACAATGCCTCTGTGTGTCCCACCCTACTGGCCACAGGGACTTGGGTAGCTAGGAAACTGCATAGTTGGGAGAAAGCCGTACGTTGGAAATGATAAATAGATGTATAATGTCACTGATTATACATCATTTCTGTTTTTCATAACTGCATGTATCATTTACTGAAAAGAGAATTTAACCTGAGGCATTCAATGATTCATTGAATAAAGAAGTTGCTTGATTCATGGTAAAGTTAATATTTGGCATGGATGTGTGGAAACATAGCATGCAAAAACGTCCATTTACATGCAACAACTGGAGATTGACATTTCTGTTACTGCTTGACTTTCAGTAAGTTTCCTGATTTTAGCCTAGATTGTAAATAGTTTCTATGAATACTGGGTAAATAAGTAAAATATTGCAGTTGTGAAAATGGACAAGAATGGATCATGGAGATTACGTTTGTGATTGAAATACAGGACAAATATTGAGTAAAACCAAGGCTACATCTTATTAGTTCAAGCCTTAGCTTTCTATTCTATATTTTTTATTTTAATTTTGAATGCTTAAATCTTTAATGTCAGTTCTTTTTGCAATGTATTGTGTGCTGCAAGGCAAGTTATGGAAAGTACAATTTGCTAATGCTGTTTTTGTTGTAACTTCTGATAAAAATTCTGTTGCATTCCCTTTTGTTGAAAAATTGAACATTGGGCAGAACTTTCAGCAGTAGCAATTACGATGAACTATATATTGCACCTTTACTGTCATAAAACAAGCCATTAAGCTAGATTAGCAAAGGTTGGTCGAAGAATTATGGTCTATGAAGAGGAAAGGGGAAGAGACTGCAATGTTTAGAAGGAGTATTTCCAGCCTTACAACCTAACAACCGAAAGCATGGTCACCCAACAGTAGAAAAGGAAGCAAAGGATGCACAAGGGCTAGAATGGGAGGAACAGAGTTCTTGGAAGGTTGTCAGGTTGGAATAAGTTATGGCAAAGGGGATGGAAAAGGCCATAGAGAAATTTAAATGTGAGGATGAGAATTTATAACTGGAGTCTTGATGACCAGTTGCTAAGATGAGTCAATGAGCATAGGGTGATCATGAAATGGCACTGGATGCAGGTTCAACTACAGGCAACAGAGTTTTAGTATAGGTTATGTTTATGCAGGTTGGAAGATAGGCATGCTGCCAGGAAATAATTGGGCTACTTGAGTCTGGAGTTCATCGAAGAATCAGTGGACATTTTAGTACAAACAGTCTGGGGCAGGTGTAGAAAGAGGTATCACAGAGTTGGCATTGAGTGGTCTTTGTGATGATGGATATATAGAATTGAAAGCTCAGTTCAAAGTAAAATACAGCACTGAGATTACCATTGAATCCATTCAGTGCAGAAACAGGCCATTCGGCCCAACATGTCCATACAGCCCTTCACAAGACCATCCCACCCAGACCCATCCCTCTACCCTTTCCCTGAAACCCTTCATTTCCCATGTCTAATCTACCTAACTTATATACCCCTGTACACTATGGACAATTTAGCGTAGCCAATCCACCTAACCTGCACATCTTTGGACTGTGGGAGGAAACCGAAGCACCCGGAGGAAACCCACACAGACACAGGGAAAATGTGCAAACTTCACATAAACTGAAGGTGGAAGCAGATCCAGGTCCCTGGCACTGTGAGGCAGCAGTGCTAACCACTGAGCCACTGTGCCGCTCAACAGTTTAGTTCTGGCTGAAACAAAGGACAGGGAATTTAATGGAATTAATGGCTAGGGAAGAGATTTTAGGGACAGGAGCCAAAGACAATAGCCTGGATTGTTCAGTAGTAATGATGGTGAGACTGTCAGCATTACTGCTCTGAAAAACTTCTGGAGTCTGTACAGCACAGTTAAACTCAAATCCTAGAAGTTATTGTCAATGATTCTACGCTTCTGTATTGAATTGCCTATTGAAGTACCCATAGGCCACAATCAATTTGGGATGAACTTCAAGAGGAGATAGATAGGCTCTTGACAGTTGAAATTTAATGCTGAGAAGAGAATAGTGATATATTTTGGTAGGACAAATGAGGAAAGGCAACATAAACTAAACGGTATAATTCAAAAGTTTGCATTGCATTTTGTTGGATGAGCCTTTTAAGCTAATAACTTTTTTGTTCAATGTATCTAGCTGGAGGAAACAGGATCAAAGGTTGACTAACAGCGTGATGTCATAAGCAGGAGAAGGTTGTGGGGTTGAGTGGAGTGCTGTCAGTGCTTATGCAGAATCTCAAACTGTGTGTTGAGTTACTCTCACCCAAGTGGTAATCTGTAGATTAGGAGGGATCCAAAGGTGGAGACCTCCAAAAGATGACACTGTAGAGATAAAGAAAGCCCATTGGAGGAGTTTCTCCAAAGTATGTAAGGCTCAAAAAAACTGAGGGCAATCATGCTTGACTAGACAATAAGTGAGGTAAGAACTTATATCAATGGCTTTAGAGAGGTGGAGGAGATTTAATGTACTATAGTTGTAAGTCACATAAATGCTATTAGTGAATTTGATTCAAATTCTGTATGCTGTAGAAGGTAAGAAAAGAACTTGGTCAGAGAGATCCAAATAGAGTTGTGGGAGAAATGAAATTACATTTGCAAGACAACAAGATATTGAAGGACTTTATAGAGGAACAGCAAGTTGGAGATAGGCTGGGGTTTGATGACAGATGTGAAAGGATTGTGGGGGGCAGGAATGGGAACTGTGAACAATATGATAAATTAGGGCAGAAAGGAGAGTTGTGTGGTCAGCAGTTTGATGGGAATATGGTTGATGGAGAAGGTGGCGTTTGTCATGCACAATCTGAGCTCAGAGAGAGCCCCAGGGAAGATAGGAGAGAAACTGGAGAAATTTTCAAGTTCTGGGCATTTGGGGATTATCACTGGAACTTTCATGGTCAATGGAGTGTAAAATGGGTGATATTAAGTTGACCTCCCAATGTTCAACCAGCTCACATTTCTTTCCATGGAGTTTGAGAGAACACAAAATCCGGTGTATAATTAACCGCTGAACTAATGTAGTCCATTTTACATCCAAACTGATGTTGAACATTCTAGTGATATTTCCAAAATACCTTTGACTCTGTCTCTGCATATTTTTTAGTAACTTGGTAAACAATGCTATTCTGCTGTTTGTCTCCCAACCATGACTTTGCATATTTGTCTGTGAAGATATGGTTTGAACAATAAGTTGAAGTAAATGCTAAAAGAATAAAGAAACTTCTAACTAGATTTAGAACTGGAGGGGACTGTGATAAATTTAAACTCCATATCATGAAAGATCTCCATTGAAGCTAACTATTTAAAAAAAATTGGAACTTGTAACTTTCCAGGTAAACAATGAATAAACCTACAATTGTAGCTCCAAATGCTTAAAATATTCACCACCAGCGCCAAATGTACAGACTGCTCAAACCACAGACGACTCAAGCAAATACAATAGCTGTTGCAAACATGGATAAAGAAAAAATGAGTTTTGAAGAATCGAACTCTGGAACCTTTATTTCCAGGAATGTTTAGATTCTGTTCATGCTGTACCATGAAAAGGAATTGTTTAAAAATAATACAAATGAGACACATCAAATCAGATAGGTTTATTCAGCAAATCTACTGGCTTTTTCCTTTATGTTGGTTCTCCTTGGTCCATGCATCATTTTCTGCCAGAGAATAAATAAACAGGCAGAACACAGGACCTGCTTTAAGTCTTGAAATTGTGTGGGAACAGTTAGGAAGGGCAGCACCTTCTGTAATTCATAATGGAGAAATTTCTCTTTTAGACAAGATAAGGAGCAGGATTATGAAGTATTTACAGACACACATTTGCTGCATGCCTCCACTACTAGCCAATTAAAAACATAGAAAACAGTTCTGATGTGACAAAATGGTAGCATTAATACGTTCATGGAAATAAGGCTCTCAGGTAAATGCTCATTCAAATGGAAAATGTTTGTCAGTAGCAGTTTATACTGGGGATTTAGTTGAAAGGGTTCATTGGCTATGAACAATTCAAACATCCAGTAGCTGGTCACACTGGAAAGAAAGGCATAGCTTATATTTTACTCTGAAGTACTAACTGGAATATATAGCTGAATAGAAATTTCATCACATAACATCTCTCACCTTTTGATTACTTGAGGTACAACACCACAACATTATTCACACTGTCTTAGGTGATGCAACAGTCTAAAATGTAACAGCAAGATATTATTAATTTTATGTGGAAAACTACAATTTTTTATTAGTTAAATGCATTGCTGTTCACTCAAAGAAAACCAAAAAATTAATGTGAGGCAAACACACGTCTTTATCCCAAAGATGTATCGATTGTACTTATGAAATGTGTTCCTTTTGCTGTTCGCTTCACATTTACAATATGTCTCAAGATATTCCTGCCTTCAACATATCAGAGTCAGCTAATCATTTGTAAAATAATAAGAGCACAGAAATTTTCCCTCTTACGTATAGCTTCTTCCAATCTCACCACCATTGTCTATTCATTGTACCTTCTGACCTTCACTTCTCTGATGATGAATGATCAGTGCTTAGCAAAGGACTCAGTTTTATCCTGTCATGGCCTCAATGAATTTTGGGTACAAGGTTGAGCTCTTCTGTTGCCTTCATGTTCTCGCTCACTTCTTTGGCCTGAAATTCACCGGTCACTAAACCGACCCTTTCATGTGACCCTTTCTCTATTCCTTTCGCAATAAATTCCAAAATTCCATTTGTCTTCCTTATTACCTGCTGTACTTGCATACTAGTTTTCTGTGATTCATGCACGTGGACACCGTGATGCCTCTTTGTATTATTCTTTTATGGTATATGGGCATCACCGGCTGTGCCAGCATTTATTGCCCCTCCTGAGCTGCCATTGCTTTCTAGAACACCTGCCGTCTGCTGTACTTAGACCCAAAATGCCTTTAAGGAGGGAATTCCACGATTTTGAACTGAAGGAATGGTGAAATACTTATAAGTCAGGATGGTGAATGTCTCAGAGGGGCAACTGCATGTGGCTGTGTTCCCATGGTATCTGCTGCCTTTGTCCTTTTAAATGGAAGAGGTCGTGGGTTTAGAAGGTGTTGTTTGAGGAGACTTGGTGAATTTCTGCAGTGGATGTTTGTGGATGTGGTGCCTACGAAGGGGGTTGCTTTGTCCTGGATGTTATCCGCTTTTTGTGTGTTGTTGGAGCTGTACCGATCCAGTCAAGTGGGAAGTATTCCATCATACTACTGACTTGCACCGTGTAGAAAGTGGACAGACTCTGGGGAGTCATGAGGTGAGTTACTCGCTGCATTATTCCTAGCCTCTGACCTGTTCCTGTAGCCACAGTATTCATATGACTAGTCTATTTCAATTTCTAGTCAATGGTAACTCCAGGACGTTGATAGTGGGGGTTTCAGTGGTAGATTCATAGAGTTTTACAGCATGGAAACAGGCCCTTCGGTCCAATTCATCCATACCATCCAATTATTCTAAATTAATCTAGTCCCATTTGCCAGCATTTGGCCCATATCCCTCTAACCCCTTCCTATTCTTATACCCATCCAAATGCCTTTTAAATGTTGTAATTGTACCAGCATCCACCACTTCCTCTGGCAGCTCATTCCATTCATGCACCAGCCTCTGTGTGAAAAGTCCCTTTTAAATCCCTTTTAAATCTTTCCCCTCTCACCATAAACCTATGCCCTCTAGTTTTGGCCACCCCTATCCTGGGAAAAGACCTTAGCTATTTACCCTATGCATGCTCCTGATGATTTTTTAAACCTTCTATAAGGTCATACCTCAACCTCTGATGCTCCAGAGAAAATAGCCCCAGCCTATTCAGCCTCTCCTTATAGCTGAAACCCTCAGCTTTGCTGAAGTCCATATCGACAATGTCCATCATTCTGCCTTCCTCAGTCTTCGTCATTTCTTCAAAAAACCCAGTCATGTCAATGAGACATAACTTCCCATGCACCAAGCCATTTGTCCGTCCTTGTCTTTCAAAATACACGTAAAGTGTGACCCTGAAAATCCCCTCCAACAACTTACCCACCACTGACATTAGGCTTACCAGTCTATAGTTCTCCGGCTTTTCCTTACCACCTTTCTTAAATAATGGCCCCACATTAGCTAACCACCAATCTTTCAGCACCTCACCTCTGGCTGTCGATGATACAAATATCTCAGCAAAGGGCCCAGTAATCAATTCCCAAGCTTCCCATAAAGTTCTGGGATACACCTGATCATGTCCCAGGTAACACCATTGAATGCCAAGGGACAATGATTAGATTGTCTCTTATTGAAAATGGCCATTGCCTGGCAATTGTATGGCAACTTGCCAGTTGTCAGCCCATGCCTTGATATTATCCAGGTCATGCTTCATTTGGAGATGGACTGCTTCACAATCTGAAGAGTTGTGACCATTGTGCAACCATCAGTGAACAACCCCACTTCTGACCTTATGATGAAGGGAAGATCATTGATGAAACAGCTTAGGATGGTTGGGCATAGGACACTAACTTGTGGAACTCCTACAGAGATATCTCGGAACTGAGATGACTGACGTCCAACAACTACAATCATCTTCCTATGTGCCAGGTATGACTCCAACCAGCAGAGAGATTTCTCCCTGATTCTCATTGACCTTAGTTTTGCTGATGCCATACTCTTGTCAAATGCAGCCTTGATATCGAAGGCTGTCACTCTCACCTCACCTCTGGAATTCAGCTCTTTTGTCCATGTTTGAACCAAGGCTGTAATAAGGTCAGGAACTGAATGGCCCCGGTGGAAACTAAACTGGGAATTGCTGAGCACGTGCTGCTTGATGGCACTGTTGATGACACCTTTCGTTATTTAACTGATGGTTGAGAGTAGACTGATGAGGCTGTAATTGACTGATTTAGATTTGTTCTGCCTTTTGTGTACAGCACGTTGCCTGGGGTATTTTTCACATAATCGGGTGGATGTCAGTGTTGTAGCTATATTGGAACACGTTGGTGAAGGGGACAGCTAGTTCTGGAGCACAAGTCTTGAATGCAGTCAGGGCACAATGTTGTCAGGGCCCATAGCTTTAGTAGTAAGTATTCAGTGCCCCAAACTATTTCTTAATATCACATGGAGTGAATCAAATTGGTTAGAGACTTGCATCCATAACGCTGGGGACCTCTGGAGAAGACTGAGGTAGATCATCCTCTCAGCACTTCTGGCTAAGGATGGGTCCAAATGATTCAACGTCATATTTTGCATTGATGTGCTGGGCTCTTCCATCATTAAGGATTGGGATATTTCTGGACCCTCCTTCTGCACTGAGTTGTTTCATTGTCCACAACCATTCACAACTGGATGCAGCAATATTGGTGAGATTAGATCTGATCCATTGATTGTGGAAGCACTTGGCTCCGTTTAACATTTACTACTTATGTGATTTTGGTACACAATAGTCCTGTGTTTTGTAGCTTTGCCAGGTTGGCACCGCTTATTTTTGTGTGTGGATGTGCCTGATGCTGCTCCTGGCATGCCCTCCTGCACATTTCATTGAACCAGGACTGATCCCCTAGCTTGATGATAATGTGTGGGTTATTCTGGGCGACGGGGTTGCAGGTTGCATCAGAGTAGCGTTCTGTTGCTAATGGCACACAGTGCCTCATGGATGCCCAGTCTTGAGTTGCTAGATCTGTTTGAAGTACAATTTAGCATGGTGATAGTGGCACTGAACACAATGGAGGGTATTCTCAATGTTAAGTTGGGACTTCGTCTCCACAAGGACCAAGCAGTGGTCACTCTTCCCGATATTCTCCTAGGCGGATACATCTGTAGCTGGCAGATTGGTTAAGGATGAGGTCAAGCATGTTTTTCACTTGTTGGTTCCCTCACCACCTGCCACAGACCCAGTCTAGTCACTATGTTTTTCAGGACCTGACCAGCTCGATCAGTAGTACTAATGCTGAGCCACTCTTGGTGGTGGACATTGAAATCTCCCACCAAAAGTACATTCTCTGTGCCCTTGTCACCCTCAGTGCCTCTCCCAATTGTTGGTCAACATGGCCAAATACTGAATCATCAGTCAAGGAAGGACAGTAGATGGTAATCAGTAGGAGGGTCCCTTGCCCATGTTTGATCGTAATGCATGAGACTTCATGGTGAGTAGAGTCACTGTTGGGATTCCTAAAGCAACTCATTTCTGACTGTTGCCAACTCTGCTGGGCCTGAACTGCTGGTGGGACAGGACAAATCCACGGATAATGGTGGTGCTGTCTGGTTCATTGTCTCTAAGGTATGATGTGTCCAGATAGAACTCACTGGATGAAAAATCAATCTGACTGGTCCTGGGATAAGAACACAAAATTTAACAACACAGACCAAAATATTGAATGAATGATGAGCAGGGTTTATATTTTGTTCTCAGGTTTCAATGCATCCCACAGTCCTCTTCCCTCCCAACCCAATCCATCTTATGTACTGCAGCTGATCATGGACCCCAAAGTGTCAACTCAAATATTTACTGTTTTTTCTTTAATATGTTTTGAAAATTGAACACTTCACCATTCTGTGTGGGTCAGCAGCATCCATTGTAAGTATAATCTTAAATATATTAACCAGGTCACGTCAAAGTAACTCTGCTTCAAATACATATCACAATTTTCATAGCCTTTCATCACAACTTAAATCCTGTACCTCACATCATCTTGATCACTCAACTCAATTTCACACATTCAGCACTACATTTCCTATGATGATGACTGTAGTCTTGCACTGCCTTATATAAGGTCTGGCAAACATGTCGGAATTAAGTCATGATATTGAGCTGAGTTATGGGAGTGATAATCTCAGTCCACAATACACTTCTTCATCTAGAAATCTTATGCTAACAATTACACTAAAACATACAAGAACCTTCCTCAGTATCACATCTTACACCATACAATTCACAAAACAATTGACATTTAAAGCTGGAAGTCCCTAATTATTTTATTCTGCATTGGTGAACACACTCCAACTGAATCACATTAAACACATAACACATAGTATAAATAGAATCACCTGTGCATTCTCAGAGTACATCATAAACTTGTGTGGCACTCAGTCGGAATCCCTGAAAGGATAGATTTCATGACCAGGAGCTAGAATTTTTGTAAAGCAGTAAAGAATAAAGAAGCTTTGTTTATCACTTTGGCTGATGAAGCCAACTCTTGTATGGCTCCATGTGTAAGGTTGAGTATTGCGGGACTTTTTAAAAAAAATATTAAGTAGCATGTCAACAGGATGTGGTAAAAGACAATTGTTACAAGGATAGACGCCTCGTTAACTTGACCCTGGTGGTTTTTGGGAAACAGAAAAAGAAATGCAGAAACTGTCAGGAAATGCAGAGGTTTGCAGCAGTGTAATGTCTGATTTAGCAAGGCAATGCTTTTAAAACCTGTGTTGCTGGAATCCTGTGAAGGATTTCTGTATTGATACAAAATGTGCAGTTGCAGTAATAATGAAATTCTCTTTTAAGCACGCGGAAGTATTGTAATGCCAGCCATTTTCATGGAGAGACCAACTATACTTCTTCAACGTTGTACATCAATATAAAGTAGGCCAGCTTCATTAAATCAGATTAACTTTCTGTCAAATTGCCTTCCATTTTGTTTACAATAGTCAAAGGCAGAAAGTAGGGAGCTCCAGATATCCTGAAGGAATTTCAATGATCACTATGTATTGCAGCCATTCTTATTCCTTGTTTGTCTGATTAAGTTTACTAAGAAAGCTAATATTTTCAATGGGAGTGTGCGTGCAATGTTTAAGTAAGCAAAAACTGCAACCAGCCTCTTGTAACAAACTCACTGAATTGTCCTTTTCCCTGCTGAGCTTAATACACCTACAATGATTTGTTGTCATTTGGGTAACCAACCACAATGTAAAAGGCATTATCATTCAACTGGTACTATTTTTCCTCTCTGCTTGTTTAGCATATCTTGGATAAAGATGTTCAAGGAAATGAAGCTTAAACATGCTTCATTGAGGGATACGTTGTAGGTGGTGTGAAAAATAGATAAATGTTTATCACATCCTTCGAGTGTTGTTTTATAAGATTTACTGAAATAAGGGATATGTATGAACCCTCTCAAGGCTGTTTTGAGATCTACAGTTGCCAAATCTAACAAAAAGAAATGTACATTTTTGATTCCAGGCATTCATTTATGACAAGTTAAGTCGACGCCTTTGGCATCTTACACCTGTGTGAAGTTTGGCTTGGGAATTTCACACTGAGGTTGATGACCACGATTTTTGAATCGTAGCATTTAATGTTGAGAAAGTGAAATTGAAAATAAATAGTTGGAACACAGGCATTGGCTCGCCCCTAATTATTAATTAACCATCCATCATTTTTCCTTCTAAAGGACTCCTATCTAGACCAGAGTTAGGATGGGAGTCAAGGTTATCAGTATACAGAGAAATGACAGCCTTTTTGGAATTATATAGCCAGCTGTATCTTTAAGTGGAAGCTTTTCCTGTTAAGCTAGGCGTATTCATTCAGAGCAGGTGCAGACATGGGTACATGGGTACATTTGATAGCACCCATGACATTAGAGAAGCAAGCAATGACAAAGAAACCCAGTTTGGTTGTCATTTTCTGCTGAGGGGACATTGGAAAGATGATATGGTGGGGGAGGGTGAGGAATATCTTTAGTAATGCAGCACTCAATTGAGAAGCAACTTTAAGCATTGTTGACTAACTAATGCTTTTAAAATATACCAGTAATATGGGTAGTGAGGACTGTGTTGTCCTTTGATAATTACAAAGTAATCCACAGGAAACCAATTGTAAATTCCTGCTCTGCACAGAAAAGGTAAATCATCTGCATTTGTATATCATCTTTTAGGACCACAACAACTTGAATCACTTTATAGCCAATGAAATACACAAGTCACACAACATTAATTTAGTTAACCTATTCCCTGAAAGAATCGATATCAGAATCATTGAAAATTGTTTGTACATCCTCCGGATTTCTTGCACTACCACTAGTGGTAAGTGGTAGTGCCTGATACTGTAAAACTTATATTTGTACTGTAAGAGTTCAAATGTAATTTACGAGATTGGCAAGAACAACAGCATGAAAGCTAAATGTTTAACACCTCCAAAACTGGTGGTACACTAACTATTTTTGCAAGGTATAGGATTGTCTAGTTTATGTAGAGGTCTGACGTAGTTTTATGTTACAGAAGTAGAGAATGTCAGCTGATTTTCAATGCCATAGCATACAGCGGGTTGAGACCAAATGATGAATTCTGGTCATGAGATTTGAAGGCAGGGATAACTGGATCAGGACATTATTTTGTCATTCCTCAGCCACCCCATAAGAAATAGGAGGAAGAGTAGATCATTTACCCATCAGGCCTGCTCCACCATTCAATACAATCATGGCTGATCTGGTTGTGGCCTTAACTCTATCTTATTGCCTGTCTTCAATAAGCTTTGACAGCTTGTCATTCAAAAATCTGTCTAACTGAACCTTGAATATGCATGAGTATTCAATGACCTAGCCTCCACTACTCTCTGAGAACGAGAATTCCTGATGAATAACTGACTGAGTGAAGAAATTGCCCGTTATCTCTGCGTTAAATGTGAGACTTTTTCTTTAAACTCTATCTTCTAGTCCTAGATTCCACCACAAGAGGAAACGTCCCCTCAACATTTTCCCTGTCAAGCTGCTTTAGAATCTTGGTTGTTTCAATAAGATCACCTTTCATTCTTCTTAACTCCCATGGGCCCAACCTGTTCATCTCCTCCACATAAGACAACCCTTTCATCTTAGAATTAGCCTCATGAAACTGTTCTGAAGCGCTTTCAATACAAGAATGCTCCTCTGAAGTATGTGGGCTGTACTCCAGGTGCTGTATCACCAATACAATATACAATTTTGCAAGACATTATATACTTATATTTATACATTCCATCCTCCATGGAATAATAGACCAATGATGCATTTTGTTTCCTAATTACTGGTTATATTTTACAAGCCTGAAAATAATACATTTATCCCTACTCACTTAGGGACATAGGAAATAAGAGCAGGTGTCGGTCACTCTGTCCCTTTAGCCTGCTCTGCCATTCAACTAAATCATAGCTGATCTCCTACCTCAACACTTTTATCCCCACACTATCCCATTTTGCGTAATGTATTTAATAGCTAGAAATCTATCAGTCTCTCTCTTGAACTTATTCATCAACTGAGCTTTCACAGGACTCCAGAGTAGAAAATTCCTAGGATTCTTAGTTCAAGACTTACCAGAAGAAAAAGAGGTAGTTAGCAAATATATCATGGCCAACACCATCAGCTCTTGAGCAATAACGTTTTATGTGAGACCTTATCAAATTCAAGGCTGATCCAATGCAATTTTTCCGATGTTCCTGTAAGTAAGCAGCCGACCTGTCTGAATGAAGGATGAGGCCATTTTAATAATGAGCTACTTGCATTTACATAACACCCTTAACGTAGTAAAACATCTCTATTTGGGCAGTATGGTGGCTGGAGTGGGCCAGGCAATAAAGGGACAACAGCTAAGGAGACTGTACTCCGTCAACCTCTCATTCCAACCCGCTTATCCTAAACCTGGTGATATCAGGAGCACATATGCATGCAGATGTTTCCCTTGACCTGTTGTAGCCAACTAACAGCACAGGTCATGTCTAAATATGTGCAGGGGCCTCATTAGCGTTATAAATAATCACTGCTTTTAAGAAGTGCCCTAAAGGAACAGAAAATGTTGTAGAAACAATGAAGTTTGGGAGGGATCGTCAGAGTGTAGGGCTTTGGGAGCTGAAAGCACAGGCCCTGATTGTGGAGGAATTAAAGTCAAAGAGGCAGAAGAAGCATGAAGTGAAGGAGTACAGTTATCTGTGAGGTTGCAGGACTGGAAGATGTTACAGAGAGTTCTAAAAGCAACAGTAAGAATTTTTATATTGAGGTATTGCCAGACCAGGTGTTGTACATCAGTGAGCCTGGGCTTTGGGTGGCCTGGGCTTGATGCAAGTTGGGATAAGGGCAGCAGTGTTTTGGATGACCTCAGGTTTCTGGAGAATGGAAGATTGGTAACCTACCAAGACAATACTGAACTAATCTAATCACAAGGTGGCAAAGATATAAATGAAGATTTCGGCCAGAGTCAAACTTAGACAGGGGCAGAGTTGGGCAATGTTCCAGTAGAGGAAGGAGGTAATCTACGAGATGATGTGGATATGTGTCTGCAAGCTCATGTCCAATGCAACGATAAATTTGTGAACAGTCTGGCTTGGCCTCAATCAGGAAAGAGAAGCCAGATGGATTTGGTAGTTAGGGAATGGAGTTTATGGCAGGGACTGAAGACAATGGCAGTGGTCTTAGCATCATTTAATTGAAGGAAGTATTTGTTCAATGCCAAGTCATAGAGGTCTACAATATAGAAAAAGACCATTCAGCCCCACTGAATGTGCTCCACTCAAAAACAGCCACCTAAATTCTACCCCATTTTCAGCTTTTGGCCCATAGCCTTGTACACCTTTGTACCACAAGTGCACATCTAAATATGACTTAATTGTTATTTGGGTTTCTGTCTCCGTCATTCTTACAGACAGTGAATTTCAGATTCCTACCAGTCTCTGGGTGAAAAAAAGTAATTCATCGCATCCTCTCTAAACCTGCTGCCATTTGGTCATTAATCCCAACAATAAGGGGAACAATTCCTTCCTGTGTACTCTACCTATGCCTGTCATAATTTTATACATCTCAATCATGTCCGCCTTCAGTCTCCTCTGCTCCAAGGAAAACAATTCTGATCTATCCACTCTCTAATTATGAACTCTCCAGCCCAGAAAACATCCTGGTAAATTCCTCTACACCCTCTCCAGTGCAATCACATCCCTTCTACAATGTGGATTCTGGAACTGGATGCCAGACTCTAGCTGTGACCTGACCAACATGTTGTACAGTTCCAGCATAGCTTCCCTGCTCTTAAAAAATATGTTTCAGCCAATAAAGGTGAGTATCCCAAATGCCTTCTTAATCACTTTATCTACTTGTCCCACTGCCTTAAGCTACTGATGGACAAGCACAACAAGTTCCTTCTGATCATCAGAGCTTCCTAAGGCCCTACTGTCATCATGTATTCCCTCGCCTTGTTTGTCCTGTTCAAGTGCATCACTTCACAATGATCCAGATTGAATTCCATTTGCCATTGATCAGCCCATCTGGCTAGCCCATTTATACTATCCTGTATCCTCATTGCTTACCACGCAGCAATTTTCAAATTATTCGTGAAAGTACTGATCAACCCTCTTACATTCAAGTCTGTATCATTTATATGTACCACAAAAGCAAAGGCCCCACCCGTGATATCTGCAGACTGCACTGGATACAGTCTTCTGGTCACAAAAACACCCCTCAACCATCACCCTCTGCTTCCTGCAACTCAGCCAATTCTAGTTTCCATCAGCCAAATTTCCTTGGATTCCATTGGCTCTTAGCATCGCTATTAGTCTCCCATGAGGGACATTATCAAAAACATTGCTGAAATCCAAGTAAACCACGTCAAATGCATTGTCCTGACCTGCACACCTGGTTACCTCTTCCAAACAAATTCAGTCAAGTTGGTCAGGTATGACTTACCCTTAATGAAACCATGCTAGCCTTTCTTGATTAATCCCTGCCTTTCCAAATGCAACTTAATTTTGTCCCTGAGAATTGCTTGCTATAGTTTCCCCACCACTGAGGTTAGACTGACTGGCCTGTAATTTCTTAAATTTATCCCTTGCTCCCTTCCTGAGTAACAATACATGTTGGCTGTCCTTCAGACCTCTGGCACCTCTCCTACGGCCAGAGAGAAGTTGAAAATTACTGCCATCAGCCCCTGCTATTTCTTTCCTTACCTCACTCACCAACCTGGGATACATTTCATTTGGCCTTGGAGACTTATCTACTTTTCAGCCTGCCTGAGCACTCAGAAACTCCTCTCTATAGTAATTTCTTTACATACACCACAGTCCTTTCCCCTGATTTCTCTACCCACTTCATCCATCTCACTAGTGAAGACCCACACCTATGTCCCCTGTCTCCATGCACATTTAACACTGTGGTCCTTAATGGGCCCTATTCTTTCCCTAGTTATCCTTTTACCCTTAACATGTTTATAAAATAACTTAGGATTTTCCTTTGTTATCTGCAATTATCCTTTCATGCCCACTTTTTGCTTTGCTAATTTCCTTCATAAGCTCCTTCTTGCCCATTCTGTGTACTTGTCTAGGGCTTCTGCTGTTTTGAGCCCTTGCTATCTTCAAGCCACAAGAAGAATTAAAATCAGTTAGAGGAAGTGGAGGTGTTGGGGTTATCTGAGTGCTGTCAGTGTGCATTTGGAAACAAATGTGTTTTTGAATGGTGAAGTTGAGGGATAGCATATGAAGAATTTGAGGAACCAAGGATAGATCCTTAGGGTGCATCAAAGGTAAGTGCTCGAGTGAGAAGAGAAACTATTGCAGCTGATTCTTTGACTTTTTAAAATTCATTTGTGGGATGTGGGTATCACTGGCTGGCCAGCATTTGTTGCCCATTCCTAGTTGCCCTTGAGAACGTGGCAGTGAGCTGCCTTCTTGAACCGTTGTAGTCTACCTGCTGCGGTTGACCCACAATGCTATTAGGGACAGTGAAGGAACAGTGAAATATTTCCAAGGCAAGATGGTGAGAGGCTTGGAGGGGAACCTGAAGGTGATGGTGTTCCCATGTAACTGTTGCCCTTGTCCTTCTAGATGGCAGTGGTCATGGGTTTGGAAGGTGCTGTCTGAGGATCTTTGGTGAATTTCTGCAGTGCATCTTGCAGATAGTACACACTGCTGCTACTGAGGTTCAATGGTGGAGAGAGTGGATGCATGTGGATGCAAAGCCAATCAAGTGGGCTGCTTTGTCTTAGATGGTGTCAAGCCTCTTGAGTGTTGTTGGGCTGCACTCATCCAGGCAAGTGGGGAGTATTCCATCACACTCATAGATGGTGGACAGGCTTTCAGGAGTCAAGAGGTGAGCTACTCACCACAATATTCTTAGCCTCTGACCTACTCTTGTAGCCACTGCGTTTATGTGGTGAGTCCAGTTGAGTTTCTGATCAAAGGTAACTCCTAGGATTTGATAGTGGGGGATTCAGTGATGGTAACACCATTGAATGTCAAGGGGTGGTCATTAGATTGTCTCCTATTGGTGATGGTCATAGCCTGGCATTTGTGTGGCACGAATGTTATTTGCCACTGTCAGCCCAAGCCTGGATAGTATCCACAGCTTGTTGCATTTGGACATAGACTGTTTCAGTATCTGAGGAGTCACGAATGGTGCTGAACTGGATCGATAAGAATGGAGGTAACAAGGTGTAGAGCTGGATGAACACAGCAGGCCAAGCAGCATCAGAGGAGCAGGAAGGCTGATGTTTCGAGCCTAGACCCTTCTTCATTTCTGAAGCTGCTTGGCCTGCTGTGTTCATCCAGCTCTACGCCTTGTTATCTCAGATTCTCCAGCATCTGCAGTTTCTACTATCTCAATAAGAATGGAACCTGGAACAGTCCTATGCACCTGGATGATAGAGGGTGATGTGATCAACCAACAAAAAGGCAGAAAAGTCAAGAAGAATGAGAGAATCCTCACCTTTGTCATAGTCAGATATGTCATTTGTGACTTTGATGGATTATTTTAGCACTGTTACAGGGCAGAATCCTACTTGGAGAAATTCACATATAGAGTTGAGGAAAGATGGCCATTAAGAAATGCCAACTTTAGCTTTGGAGAGGAAAGACAGACTAGGCAGCAGTTTTCAAGGACAGAAAGATTAAGGATTTACTTTTAAGGGGTGGGGGTGTGGAACATGGTTGATAGCAGATTTGAAGGGGAGAAGAACTGTACTTTAAAAATACTAAGAAAATTTAGCTAACATGAAGGCTAGGAGTAATAGTTGGGTGGTCAGCCATTTTGATGGAATAGGATCGAGGGAACAGGAGATAGAGCTCATGTCCAGGATGAACTCCATCAGGGCATAGAAGAGATAAGTAAAATGTCAGAACTAGTCCAGAGAAGGTGACCTAGTGGGCAAGGGGAAGACCATGAATCCACAGAGGCAGCTGACTAAATGGTGTAAGATTTAGTGACACAAAAGATGTCCACAGTCTTGTCACACTGAGAGTTAGTGAGACAGATATAAATGTTTATAGCAGAGAAGAAAAACTGGTGAATATCTTTCCTTTTTATGTTGATTCAGGAACAATGAGCCATTTTGGCAGAGGACAGCAGAACCTGATAGTGCCATATGTAGTCCAGTCAGATCTACAAATGAATAGCTGAAACATTTGTCTACACCACTTGTTGAAGTCTGTGAAACTTGCACTTAAGGGAATAAGCGGAAGGCCATATCATGGAAGCCACTAAGGTGAGAGAAAGCTGAATTTTCACTGTCCTGTGGATCAAAGCCATAAAGTTACACATCAGGTCAGCAAACAATTCCTTCCAGCATCTAATCAATTTTGACAGAGGTAGGATTAATGTGATAATGTCTAGCCTCCTGGCTGAAGTGGTTAACAAGTGGATAGGCACATTCATGAGTCAATTGACAGAACCCTGCCATGATCTTCCCACAATGACAATCCCCCTGCTGAGAGAGGAGCCCGGGAAGTAACTGGAGGCAAACTCCTGGCAGCAGGCATGGGGTCCATTGATACATACTCACTCACCCCAACATGAAACCAGTAGGATGTGATGGCAATAACTGCAGCCCAAAGCTGTCCTCGGGAGCGGTTTCCTTCTCTAATGATGGCCTGAAAACTGTAGTCATTCATATTTTTTAATTGTTCATATTTTTGCCTCCATTTTGAGGAGCCCTCATAACCTCCTCCCCATCTCATCAGCACTTACCTCTCTTGGGGAGACTGCTGTCTTAATATTGCTGCAGACCCTTCTATTGGTGTCCGGCTTCCATGTTGCATCTGCTACCCTGAATTGGATGGGGCTGCTGGAGGTGGTTTCTTGATTATCCATCTCAAAGAGACTGTGACCAAAGTCAAACTATGGTCACTTCCAGGTTCCTGACACGAAATTGAGACTGACATCACGACCACAGCCCAATTGTGAAAATTCAGACCAGAACTACAGTTTTAGAGGCTACTGTTTAGGGTTGATTGAAGATAGGTAGTTACAAAGTTGTTGCGATGAATGAGGGCCAAATGCTTAATAATTGTGAACTTGAAAGTACAGTTGTCAGCGATCTTAGGATATCAAAAATAAATGAAAGCATACATAAACACTATTGAAACTATGGAATGCTTCCCAATTTATATATTTATAATCCTATGGCAAAACTCATTTTGCTGTAGCCATTAATTACATATGATTTATTCTGTATCTGCAAATACACTATATGACGGTCTAAATATTTGTTAATAGCTATGTTGTTAATGAGAAATTATTCATTAATTTAATTAATGTTTCATATTATATTGGTTTAGTGGGTATTTTATTACAATATGTTTAATAGCACAAAAACACCATCTATAGGTGAATATAATCCAGTGTAGATTTGGATCAAACCTGTGAATGGGTTTGAGTTTGTGAAACGCTAAGCAGAAACATTTACTGAGGCACCAATTTACTCCCATACTTCCTGTTGTTAGCACGGTAAGAAAGAATAAAGAAATATTTTCAAACAATGTTGTGCTGTATAAAAAGCTAACCTGTCAGCTTGTGGTAGACCATGACTGGTTCATATTTATTTTATTAAAGTATGTTGGTCACCATTCCTTATTCACTCTTCTTGTGAAAAGATGACTAATGCAAAGATGTTACGCAATTCCAAAATTTGACAAGATCAAGTGTATAAAGAAATCCAAGCACCTAACTGAGATCCAATCCAACTAACAACCATGCTATCCATCCCTGAGGCCACAAATAGCATTAAGCAGATAATTCCATGAATAGCCAAACTTTACATTGATCCCTTTCATGGGTCTTTGTTCTTTAAGGAATCTTGTAACATCTGACAGCAGCAAACCAATTACTCAAACGCTTTACTCATGGTGCTAAAAACTTCAAAGAGCACAACATATCAGAGAGAGAAACCCTATTGTCTTTAGTTAAATATTCAGTGCCCATTGAAACACTACTTAAATGAATATGTTCCATTGTGGGTAGGTCACTTATCAGATGTGCATAACCATTCACTTTATTAACAGATTATTTTGCCTACCTTAATACCGAGAATTGTGTAGGTTTGCTTTAACATGTTTCAACAACATCCCAAAAAACTGAAATCACAGATTAATGTCAACTGAACTAGTTACTCTAATATATTCAGTTAAACATAACCAGCAGCAAGCATACACTACCTCACCCCATCAGTTTCAATACTTTGTAACTGATAACTAACTTCTAAGTCACTATCCTCCCCATGCCCCAACAATATCACCCCCCCACCCCAACAGACACACACAAATTAAGATCGGAAACCAGTTTGAAAGGCCATTTTTCCAGCTGACTAAAAATCGGAACTGTGATTCATTTATCATATACGACAGAAGCAGGTCAGGCTTTAATATACTGTACAAATAAAAGAGTTGTTTAATCAACATGAGTTGTTGATTAGCAAGTGAATTCATGGTCCAGCTCCAAACAATTGTTTGTCCTGGTAAATAAACTTTATATATACCAAATAAAAAAAAATTACAGTTCATCTATTGCTCAATTAGATAGCAATCAAATTATTAGGTGAACAGAGCATGAGATGGAATAAGATGCACGTAGTCCAAGCCTGAAATTGGACTTTGTGCAGGATGTAACCCATTAACTGGCTGAGAGGAAATTTGAGCTGGAATGGACCAAAAGCGTGCACACAGCATGAGAATTTTGTCTCACTATGGATAAGATAGCGGGAAAATTTGAAGGACTTTACAAGTGGAAATAGGAAATGTGACCTCATGGTGAAGAGCAGGATTAAGGGACATTATTCAATTCCTTGAGCAGGTGATGACTTTCATAGAGAAAATGACTGAAGGTTGAGGAAGTGGAATGACAAAAGTTGGAAAGATGTTTCTGAAGTAAACTGAACAAAGGCTTTTGGACCATGGCTGGTGGAGGCCCCAGAGCATTGGAAATTGGCCTGATGGCATCATGTCAAATATGGGCAAAGAAAAGCTCTGAAGATTACCATTTACTGCCTTCCCTCAGTTGATGAATTAGTACTCTTCTGTGTTGAGCAATACTTTAATAAGCATGACAAGGTTACAGAATGTACTCTGGGTAAAGAATTTCAATGATTCTCACTAAGACTGGCTTGGTCACACCACTACCTGAACAACTCTTTGATGACATATTCCTAGGGCACGTTTCTCTTTGCCAATTGCCAGACTGTTGTATAATCAGCCTATTTTATTTTAGCAATATCTTTATCTTCCACCATACTCTTCACACATATAAGGTCGAATCTCAGTATTTTCTCTGCAGTACCACTTGTTAAATCAACATTGACCCAAAAAGAATGATATAACGTTCTTTCAGCAAGGCTTTTTTTCCCTCAGGTCATCCCTTGCATAAGATTTCCTGTAAAATATTACAAAAGTATACCCAATATTATTTGCTTCTACTTGTGCCAGTGTTTCAGCAGCCAAGGTGATTTTAACTACCTTTTTAAAACATTTTTCTGCCTTCCCAGGCCAAAGGGCAATGTTAATTAAAATTTCCCAGATATGTCCTGCGCACAAAAAGCCAGATAATCCAACCTGTGCAGTTACTGCGCAATCAGTCTATTCTCAATCATCAGCAAGATGATAGGAGGGGTTATCAACACTGTTATCCAGCAGCACTTGAGAAGGAACAATATGTTCACTGCTTGTCAGTCTGTGTTCCATCAGGGCCACTAGCCTCCTGATTTCATTGCAACAGGGTCCAGATGTAGAGAAAAGAGTTGAAATCCTTCGCGTTGACACTACTCTGCATCATGTTGTGTGGCACTACCATCATGCTAAATGGGACAGACTTCAAACAGATCTAGCAACTCACGACTAGGCGTTATTGAGGTGTTGTGGTCCTCAACAGAAGCAGGATAGTACTCCAGTACAATCTGCAATCTCATGGCCTGGCATATCCCCAACTCAACCATTATTAACAAGCCAGGGAATCAAACTTGTTTCAATGGAGAGTGCAGGAAGACATGCCAGGAATAGCACCGGCCATATCTAAAAATGAGGTGTCATCCTGGAGAAGCTATCAAACAGGGCTGCTTGTATGCCAAACAGCATGAGTAGCAAGCCATAGATAGAGTTAAACAATCCAATAACCAACAGATCAGATCTAAACTCTGTAGTCTTGCCATATTCAGTCATGAATGGTGGTGAAAAATTAAACAATTCACTGGAGGAGGAATTTCCACAATATCCCCATGCTCAATGATGGAAGAGTCCAAGATATCAGTGCCAAGATAAGGCTGGATTATTTGCAGCAATCTTCAGCCAGATGTGCCAAGTGGATGATCCATCTCAATCTCTTCCAGTTTATCCCCAGTATCAGAGATACCAGTCTTCAGCAAATTCAGTTCACTCCACATGATATCAAGAAATCGTTGGAGGCACCAGATAGTGCAAAGTCTACAGCCCTGACAATATTCCAGCAATAGTACTGAAGACTTGTGCTCCAGAATTTGCTGCTCCCCTAATCAAGCTCTGCCAGTACAGTTACAATACTGGCATCTACCTGACAATGTGTGAAATTGCTCAGTTATCTCCTGTACACAAAAAAGCAAGTCGAATCCAACCCAGCCTCTACTCTCAGTCATCAGTAAATTGATGGAAGGTGTCATCAACAGTGCTATCAAGCAGCACCTACTCAGCAATAAACTGCTCAGTGATGCCCAGTTTGGTTCCCCAGGACCACTCCACTCTTGACTTCATTGCAGCCTTGGTTCAAACACGGACAAAAGAGCTGAATTCCAGAGGTGAAGTGAAAGTGACAGCCTTTGACATCAAGGAGCCTGAGCAAAACTAAAATCGTCGGGTATCGGGGCAAACTCTCACTGGTTGAAGTCATACCTGGCACATAAAAAATGGTTGTGGTTGTTGGAGGTCAGTCATCTTAGATCCAGGACTGCAGGAGTCCTCAGGGTAATGTCCTACACCCAACCATCTGCAGCTGCTTCATCAATGACCTTTCCTCTAGCATATCGTCAGAAGTAGGCACCAACATTCCTGATTCCTCAGATACCAAAGGAGTCTGTGTTCAAATGCAACAAAATCTGAACAATATCCAGGCTTGGGTTGACAAGTGACGAGTACCATTCTCCCCTCATAAATGCCAAGCATGACCATCTCCACTATCAACATCTTGGGGTTACCAGTGACCATAAACTCAATTTTATTTGCCACATAAACAGAGTGGATGCAAGAGCAGGTCAGAGACTAGGGATACTGTGGCAGGTAACTCACCGCCTGACTCCCTGAAGGCTAACAACCATCTACAAGGCACAAATCAGGAGTGTGATGGAATACTCCCCAATTGCCTGGATGGGTGCAACTCCAACAACACTCAAGAAGGTTTACGCTATCCAGGGTAAAGCAGCCTGCTTGATTAGCACCACATCGACCAACATCTGTTCCATCCACCACCAAGCATCAGTAGCAGCAGTGTGTATTATCTGCAAGATGCGCTGCTAAAATTTTCACCAGAGATCCTTAGACAGCACCTTCCAAACCCATGACCACTTCCATCTTGAAGGACAAAGGCAGCAGATACATGGGAACAGCACCATCTTTCCCCTAAGATCTTCCATAATTGGCAAAAGATTATCCAAACCTTCCTCAGTGTCCAGTTGGTGTGCTTCTGGCTTCAAGAATACTTTGCACCTTGTCCTGCTTTTGTTCGGAGGTGACAAAGCCCTAGCCATATTTTGTTTTTCCTTTCATAAGAGACTCATGCCCACATATCTTTATATTTTTCCATTAATCACAAGGTTCAGCTTCACAGAACATCATTGGGAAATCACATCCCATCACTTTACATTTAATTTCAGTATTCTTTTCCAAAGTAACTCCAATAATAATCTTCTATCTGAAAGAATTCTTAGATAGTTCATTTAGGCATCATTGTCTTCTCCCAGTGTAAGTAGAGTCCAAGCCAGTTGTGAGGGTTGAAACTGAGACAACTTTTACAGCAAGACTTTATTGGCTTCCTTTTGGCTTTTTCCTGTCATCCCCATTCCCCACCTGCAGCAGGTGCTCCCTACCTAGATATCTGCTCCAGCAATTAATAAACACTGCCTTTACTTCTTAATTTAAATATCTGCATGATTAACCAGACAGTAATGGTGCAGCACTACCACTGTATTAAATGGGACAGATTCAGAAAAGATCACGCAAAACTAGCATCTGTAAGATGATGTAGCCTATGAGTGGCAGCAGAATTGGATATTCGACCAGCATCTGCGACCTCATGGCCTGGCATGTTCCACACTCCACCAAGACCATAAATCCTGATTCAATGAAGCGTGCAGAGGAGTATGCCAAGACAAAAACCAGCATATCCCTAAAACATGAGTTGCCAACCAGCAGCAGCAACATGTAATAGATAGAGCTAAGTGACCCCACAAACAATAGGTCAGGTCAAAACTGTGTAATCCTGCCACATTCAGTTATGAGAGGTGGTGTATGGTTAAATAACAAACCCTTGGAGAGTGTGCAGGTCTCACCATTCTCAGTAATGGGTGGTCCCAGCACATCAGGCCAAAGCATTTACAATAATCTGCAGCCAAAATTCTGGAGTGGATGTTTTCTCCTGAAGTACTCAGCATGACTGTTACCAGTCTTCAACCAATCTGATTCACTCAACTTGATGTTAAGAAATGGCTGAAGGCAACAGATACAGCAAAGGTTTTGGCCTTGCCAACATCCCAGCTGTAATATTAAAGACATGTACTGCAGAACTAAACTTGCCATGAACCAAGCTGTTGCAGTAGAGCTACTACATTGACATCTACCAGGACGCATGGAAAGTGTGCATCTTGTCCACAAGTCCAATCCAGCCAGTTACTGCCCCATCAGTTTACTCTCATTCATCAGTAACATGATGGAACATGCCCTCAATGCTGTTAACAAGCAGCAGTCCTAACGTGCTTTGGATTCAGTCAGGCTGCTCAGTTCTTGAACTCATTGATCTGAACATGGACAAAAGGCCTGAATTCCAAAGTTGAGGTGAGAATGACTGCCCTTGACATCTAAATGACATTTGAACTGAGTGTGTCCTCCATGCACATGAGAAAGGTGAAGTAATTGAGAATCTGAGGAAGCTCCTCATTGGTGGCAGCCATACTTAGCACAAAGGAAGGTTGTGTGGCTGTCCGAGGTCAATCATTTCAACCACAAGACATTAATACAGGAGTTCCTTGGCCCACCATCTTCAGCTGCTTCAATAAAGACCTTCCATCCATCATAAGGTCAGAACTGAGGATGTTCACTGATGATTGCCATATTCAGTACCATCTACAACTTCTCAGGCAAGCTGTTCTGGGCTATATGTAGCTAGACCCGGACAATATTCAAGCATGGATTGGTAAGTAACATTTGCCCTACATAAGTGTGGTGAAATGGACATATCCAAAAAGAGAGAATATAACCATCGTTCCTCAAATTTCAAAGCATTACAATCTCTGAATCCTCCTCTATCAAGTTCTTGTGGGGTCACCACAAAACAAAAGCTGACCTGGACTTGTCATATCAATACTGTGGCTACAATAGCCGCTCAGAGTTTCAGGATTGTGTGGTGATTAATTCACCTGTGGTGAGAGTTTGATGAAACAAGAAGCAGAAGGCTTTTGATACATTGCATGTTGATTATTCAAGCAATAACCACATAAAATACAATAAGTTAGAAGGGAAATATAAACCAGCAAATAGAGTCTATGAGAATAGAGTAGCGGTCTGGTCCTGTTAGGAACAAAGAGAATGATATATATTGAGAGACATAAGGCAAGGCTAGAATACAGTGAGTACTTTGTTTCAGTGTTTGGCAGGGAAAAGAATGCTAAGAAAATATCGGCAGAAACGGAGATGGTCGAAATGATGGTTGAGGTGAAAATTGAGAAGCAAAGACACTGGAAAGTTTGGTTATGCTCGGAGTGAACAGGTTGCCTGGGTTGGATGATTACTCAAGGAGGTGGGAGTCAAGATAGAAGAGTTTGCTATAATTATCCATTCTTCTCTGGATAAAAAATGGTGCTAAAAGTGACAAACGTGGTGCCTTTATTCAAGAAATTATGAGACGACAGTCTTAGTAACTGCAAGACAGTCAGTTTAACACCACTGTTGATAAGGCTTTAGAAATAATCACCAGGTTAAAAAACAACAGGGACCTGGAGAGATTGGAATTATTTAAAGATAACCAGCGTGGATTTTTAAAGGCAAAAATAGAAATTGCTGGAAAAGCTCAGCAGGTCTGGCGGCATGTGCGGAAAGAAATGAGAGCTAACGTTTCAGGTCAGGTGACCCTTTTCCAGCAATTTCTATTTTTGCCTCTGATTTACAGCATCTGCAGTTCTTTTGGTTTTTAGTTTGGATTTTTAAAGGGTAGATTGTGCTTGATTGGCCATACATTTGTTTTGATAAAAGAAGAAAGAAGCTTGATGAAGAGAATGCAATGAATGTTTTCTGTATGGATCTTAAGAAGGCATTTGACAAAATATCACATAAATGCTGCTCATAGTATAGGAAGGTCAGTGCCAGTTTGAATTTTTTTAAAAATGCATAAAAACATAAAATAGTGAGCTGTAGTAAGTGGTTCTTTCTTAGACTGGAGAATGGCAGACAATGATGTTCCCCAAGGGGCAGTGCTAGGATCACTAGTTTACTGAAAAACAAGTTACTTGGATTTTGGAACACAAGTAAAATTTCAAACTCTGACAATCATACCAAACTTGGAAACATGTCAAATAGTGAGAATGGTGCCAAAGAAGTGACAAATGGATTTTATATAGAGAAGTGTGAGGTGGTATGTTTTGGCAGAAAAATTTGTGAGAATCAAAAAGACCTAATGGCACAGCACTAAACCATGTACAAAGACAGGCAAACCTGGAGGTGGCAAGGCAGAGTTAGAGAGTGACTGGCAAAGACTTTGGATCTTAAGATCCATAAACGGAAGCATTAAGTAAAAAAGCAGGAATGTGATGCTGAATGTTTATAGAGCTTTAGTTAGGGCTCAGCTAGAGCATTCTGTCCCTGTTGTGGCTACCACAATTTAGGATGAATGTGAGGGTCTTCGGAAGAGTGGAGAGGAAATTTGCTAGAATGGTTCTAGGGGTGAGTGAATTCACCCACAAGGTTAGGCTGGAGAAGCTGGGCTGTTCTCCTTGCAACAAATATATCTAAAGAAAAGCTGTTCCTTTTTAGCTGATTGAGTCATTGTGCAATGTTCCATATTTAATGCTTTGGGCATTGGGCACAGGGGTTATGTAAGGAAGAATTTCTTGAAAGTTCGGATGATGAATCATTCCAAAAGGAAATTGGAAGGGGCATTTGTGGGAAATTAACCTTCAGCAGAATGAAATGATTGACTGGATTGTTTTACAGAGAGTCAACATAAATTGGTAAGCCAAATGGCATCCTACTGTCCAACAAAACTACAGAGGTAGAATTTAATGTCTTCCCCTGAGGTATGTACAATGGCAAGAGGTGCATTAGTAACACCCGAGGGTGGTAGGTAGGCACTCTGCTGCTTCCTATCTCTGTCCTGATTAAGTACAGGACGGAAAGGTCAATGGAGACAATGGACGCCCACTTCAGGGTCTGATCCCACTGCCACTGGTGGGCCGGGGACTTGACATGCAGGCAAAATGAACAGCAAACCAATCAGGGCTGCTGGTAGGCTTCCGGGGCAAACGCTCTTTCAAAGGCATAGTGCCTGATTGAGGGACTGAGCATTGGAACGGCCAAACCTATACTTCATTATCCAGTGTGTTACGCCACCTGCACACTGAGATACCAGTCTTGATTATCCTCATGCTTGTCCATGCACTGTCCCTGAGGTTACTTGGTCCATATCACTAAGTAAGATTCATCAAATGCTTATGTAACTGCATCATTCCTTTATTGACATCTGTACATAGTAGCTTGTCGAATGCAGCTCTCTCGGTCCTGATTTATGAATGTCAAACTTATGAATGCTCATTATTATGAATGAGATCCCATATTAATATTAATCTTAAAGATATATCACGCAACTGTTTGCTCATACTTATGAACGGCTATTTTATATTGTACTGTTTTGTGCTTCAACTTGCATACAAATTGAGTTACAAACATGCTCAATAATGGGATCTGTTGGTCACCTGGGGACTGCCTGTAATTTTGTGTCTAAGACCTCTCTCTTCACATGCTCATCCTAGACTGGTCTCTCCTCTCTTACTAATGTCACAGTAATGTCATCAGCTGCATCATTATGATTAACATGAGACTCATTATAACATGTTGCTGACCCCACCTACCTGACCTTTCCATCCCACCACCTGTGGCCTGGGTCCATTGCTGATTCTGACTTCTCCCTGGCTGCATTGTTGGCAGGAATGGTCATTTTCCTGGTGGCAATGTCTGCAATGACAGTTGGTGTCAGATTGTTAAACAGCTCTTGGGGGAGAAGGTTTTCAGTCCCTGGAGTCCAGGGAAGAAATGTACTACCACTGCACAGTTAATTTGCAGGAAGGCTCTTGATAGGGCAGACCTTTCCAAAAGTTCTACTGTTTCCACCACAGCTAACAGAGTAAGATATGACCCTTATTTGTCAGAATCTACAAGATCAGATCTGCTTCTCTTCATGTTTTTGTAATATGATTCCCCACAAATTAAATCACATTTCCTAAAATCTGCAAGTGTGGTTTCCTCTTCAAAGTGGGAAAAATATTTTTTTAAAGTCCTCGTTCTACCTTGTGGTAAAAGTGTCATCTGTGCCACTTTGTTGATTTTGAAATGAAAGGTGGGCAGATGCTGTCGTGGCAACTCAGTTTCAATTTACCCCATAGTCCATTTCCAACCTGTTACTAAATTACTAAGCACTGTGGCAATGCATCAAAGAGCACAGTGATGCTGTTAATGTAATGAAACTAAACACTCCGCTGTCTGAAACATGTTGTGTCAGCTTGGAAATAAGAAGGTAATTTTTTCTGGCAGAATACCAAGCATTCATCCCTTTCACCTTTCCCTTTGGTACCAACAGACTTCAGCAGTCTATTTATTTACTTATTTGGACAATGGAAAAGAGAAATTGTTAAAAGCCCAGAACACACAAACTGTCATCTTTTATAATATCAACTTTTTTTTAATCTCGAAGTTTCTGTTTCGATACTATTGTAATCAATCCTAAAATGAAAGACCTATAATTTTTCTTTAACTGTGCTAGAGTTTGTTTAAAGTAACTTTAAAATCTGTAAGGCGATAACAGGAAAAATCTAAATTTAAAATGATTCACGAATGTTCCATGTGGTTGGTGGTTATGCTGAGTTCAAGCCAACCTTTCATGATGAACTCTGTAAGGTAATTAGAGCGATTTAACTCCTCATTTCTTGTGGTTTTTTTTATATATTGTGCACCACAAAAATCAGCAACATTTCAAAATATCTTTCGATTATTAAAATGATAGGTTCTCTCAAAAAGTTCTGTTTTTAAAAGTTTTGCATTTACATAGAATCATTTCACATATTGTAATGACATACTATCTATGGCAGTCTGCTAGTATTTCAAGGGTTTTCTCATGGGTGATCTTTGTTATCTCGTTCATCAGCTCAATGTGTCATTGCAGGGATAGACAAACACTGGGAGGATATCACATTAATCGTAATGTTTCCGGGGTTGAGATGGGAGATATCACATTAATGCTGTCATGTGAATAACAGTGTTTCTGGGTTAGTGAAAGAATCACAAGTAAACTCTGTTGCTTTTCTCTGGTCAACAAGGCTACCATAAGTTCATGATGGCCTTTTAAGTCTTCAAATAAATGCTGATCCAAATTTGTAATACAGCTAAAGTTTTAATTAAAACATTCATTCATGGGATGCTCGCTAACCTATTTCCCACCTTATTCATTCAGGGTCAACCACATTGTTGTGGGTCTGGAGTCACATGCAGCCCAAACCAGCTAAGGATTGCAGATTTCTTTCCCTGAAGAACATTTGTGCAGCTGATAGCTTGTTACAGAAATTGAGCGTGGTTATATCATCACCATTAGGCCAGCTTTTTATTTATTTAATTCAAAGTTCACTGTCTGCTAAGGTGAGATTCAAATCCATGTCACCTGATCATTAGCTTGGGCCTCTGGATTGCTAGCCCAGTGGCCCAAATGGAGTCCTGCCTGTGCACTCAGATCCTATATGGACCAGCTAGCAGGAGTATTCACAGACATCTTTAACCTCTCCTTACTATGATCTGAAGTCCCCATCTGTTTCAAGAAGACCACCATCATCCCAGTGCCAAAGAAAAATCATGCTTCGTGCCTCAATGACTACTGCCAGTGGCTCTGACCTCCATGATTATGAAGTGCTTTGAGAGGTTAGTCATAGCTCACATCAATTCCACCCTACAAAATTACCTTGATCCTTTGCAGGTCCAAAACAGATGCCATTCCCTGACCCTACAGTCATCCCTGGAACATCTGGATAACAAGGATACCTATGGCAGCCTCCAATTCTGCCTTCAACGCTATGATTCCAAACAAACTCATCTCTAAACACCAAGACCTAGGTTTCAGCTCCCTCTCTGTAACTGGATCCTCAACTTCCTGACCCATACAGTACAAGCAGTAAGAATACGCAACACTTCTTCCACCATAGTCCTCAGCACAGTTGCCCCACAAGGCTGTGTACTCAGCCCCCACCATTCTCCTTCTCCACTTAAGACTGTGTGGCCAAATTCCACCCCAACTCCATTTACAATTTTGCTGTTGACCCCACTGTTGTAGGTCAGATCTCAAACAACAATGAGACTGAATACAGGAAAAAGATGCGTATTTAATGTAACTGTGTAAAGACATCAATCTCTCCATCAGTGTCCGGAAAATGAAGGAGCTGCTCGTTGACTTCAGGAAGCAGAGTGGAGGGCACATCCCTGTCTGAATCAGTGGTGCTGAGGTGGAGATGGTCAAGAGCTTAAGTTTCTGGGAGTGATAATCACCAATAGTCTGTCCTGGTCCACCCATGTCAACGCAATGGTTAAGAAAGGACAACAACACCTCTACTTCTACAGAAGGCTAAGGAAATTCAGCATGTCCACAAGAACTCTTACCAATTTTTACAGATGCACGATAGAAAGCATGCAGGAAAGCATAGCATCACAACATGCTATGGCAACTGTTCTTCCCCAGACCGGAAGAAACTATAAAGAGTCATGAATGTAGCCCTGTCCATCACACAAACGAGCCTTCCATCCATTGACTGCATCTATACTTCCCACTGCCTCAGGAAAGCAACTAACATAATCAAAGCTCCCCTCCCAACCTGGTCATACTCTCTTCCACCCTCTTCCATTGAGCAGAAGTTATAAAAGTTTGAACACATGTAGGAATAGATTCAACAATAGCTTCTTCCCCGCTGTTCTCAGACTTTTGAATGAACCTGTCAAGTGTCAATTCTTATTTCTCTCTCTGCACCAAGATTTTACTAATTTTGAATACGATCAGTAACTCAAAGAACTTCTTTGATTGTTGCTCTTCAGAAAATATCACATCAGGCAGAAGAGATAAAAGTTTCAAAACATGTGTGAATAGATTCAAGAACAGCTTCCTCCCCTCTGCAATCAGACTTTTGAATGGGCCTCTCATCTGTTGATTCTGATCTCTCTCTGCACCTTCTCTGTAGCTGTAACATTGTATTCTGCACTCTGTTCTGCTACACTGTTGCACTTTGTATGGTACAATCTGTCTGTATAGCATGCAAAACAACACTTTTCACTGTATCTTGGTAAATGTGACAGTAATAAATCAATCAATTGATCAATACTATGAGATCACCACCTCCCCTGAGTATTTACTTATGTAAAGGTACAATAAAAACATCATTCAGGCAAGCTGACACCCATTAGAGGATGCAATAGAAAGCATATTCAAATTCAGTTCTATACACACAGGTATAACAGAGATACAAAAGCAAAATAATGTGAATGCAAAAGATGTCAATAATGCTCACCTGTGGACAGAGAGGCAGATTGATGGTTGATAATCTTTCACTTCTGATGGCTCCACAGAAGCCATCAGACTTGTTGCACATTTCCAGCATTTTCGATTCTTGTTATAGCAGAAAGTACATTCAGATTCCATCCTAACTGCAAGAAGATTCAATGGATCTTGACTGAATTTGGTCAACCAAGTCTTTTAAAAATCAGTATGTATTTCCATAACCTTTTAAAACAGCACTTTCAAAACCATCCTTTGTACCTTGATGCTCTTAGATTGTGATGTGATTTGATTTATACTTCTGGGATTTATACACTTCATAACTTTGGCTCAGATTTACTCTGCAGAAAACTCCTTTCAAATATGAACCAGTTTTCTGCTCTTCAAATATTAGACCATAGTGTTTACATACATATATCAGTAATATTAACACTCTATAATCAGACTGTCTGTCTATCTTACAGCAAGTGAAGAATGGTTCAAACTTTCCTCCAATTCATATAGACCAATTGAGACCATAAATTTTCATCCCCAGTCTCAACTCTGTTCTTTCATAGTTTGCTGAACCAGAGATGTGAAACCTTAGTGTTCTGGTCAGAGTTGAAATTCAAACCTCACATTCCACCTATCACCAAGATTGCTCATGATTATATAATCAATTATGTATCTCGTGTCGTCCTTTGAAAACACACTTCCATCAAACATAAACTTCATTTTTCTAATGCCAACCTAGTATAGAATCTGTTTGAGGTATTCGTGGAGTGGAATGTGTTGGCCAGGATACCAGGAGAACACCTGTGCAATTTTTCAAATTAATTTAGTTTTTTATGAACACCTGTTTGTTCAGAGGGACAGGGCTTTGATTTAACATATCTAAAAAGCAGGAACATGAAACATAGTACTTAGGAGCAGGAGGAGGCTATTTGACCCTTCGTGCCGGCTCTACTGTTCAATAAGATCATGGCTGATCTGGTTGCAGTCCCAGTTCCACTTTCCTATCTGAATCCCTTATCTGTCAAAAATCTGTCTAGTCGTTCTTGGAAAATATTTGAAGACCCAATCCCTGCTACCTTCTGGGAAACAGAATTCCACACTCAATAGCACTGTGAGAGGAAAATAAATTGTTCTTATCTATGACCTAAAATGGTGACCCCTAATTCTAAAATCATACCCCTTAGATCTGACTGACCCACAAGAGGAAACATCCTTTCAATGTCCATCTCACCAAGACTGTTCAGGAACTTGCACTTCAATCAAGACATCCTTCCCTCTTTCAAACTTCAAATTTAGAAACATACCAAATTTGTCCTACAATTTCTCTTAAGACAACTCATTCATTCCACATCTCAATCCAATAAACCTCTTCTGATCTGCCTCTAATGTATTTGCACCCTTCTTAAATAAGGAGACCAAAAATGCAGACAGCGCTCGGGAGATGAGCTCCCACCACTGCCCTGTACAACTAAAGTATGACATCCATACTTTTATTTTCAATTCCTCTTATAATAAAGGATGGCTTCCCATTTGCCTTCTTAACTACTTGCTGTATCAGCATACTAACCTTTTTATGACTCATGCACTACAACACCTAGACCCCTCTAGTTGTCTTAAGAGAAACGATTGGTCAAATTGCATTTGTTTCCACTGGAGTTTAGAAGAGTGAAAGATAACCTGATTGAAATGCATGAGATCCTGAACAGTCTTGATGAGATGGACATGGAAAGGATTTTTTTTTTCTTGTGGATCAATCCAGAACTAAAGGACACTGTTTTTAAATTAGGGGTCGCCTTTTTAGCAGAATTTTTTTTTTCCTCCCAGAGGTTGTGTCATTTTGGACTTCTCTGCTTCAGAAGACAGTGGAAAATGGTCATTGAATATTTTAAAGATGGAGTTAAACCAATTCCCATGTCAAACAAAAATGAAAGTTTGTTGACAGGAATGCGGAATTTGAAACACAAACAGAGCAGCCATGATTTTATTATACGATGCAGCAGGTTTGAGGGGCTTGAATGGCTTAGTTTTGCTCCTAATTCATTGACTCAGTTATATGTTTGTATATTCAGCACTCCTTCAGTATTGCATTAAAATGTTGTTTTATATACTCAAATCCGAGGCAACTGTTTGAACTATAGCCTCCTGCCTGCAAGGCAACACATCAAGGTAAGGGTTTAAGCAGAGAGAGGAAGTTTTATTGTCGTCATGCTATTTAGCAATTTTAAATATTGGAATCAGGGATAAAGCTTTTCTTAATCACTTGATTTACATAATATTTCATCTGTTTGAACTCTCACCAATCAGTGTTTCTATTGTTGCTATCTACAGTTAACTAATCACTTTGAAAATTCTCTTATGTTAGTTCCTAACATTCAGAATGTGCTATTTAGACAAAACTTTTCTCTAATTTGTACCTGAAACATTCCATAAGGCTTGAGAGAATTTTTTTTTAGTTTTGGGCAATTAAGATTAAAATGCCTCTTAGCTATAGGGGTTTGAAGTCAGCATTGTACAAATAATCTAGGTTTAATTATTGTAGAACAGTTAAACAATATAAATCTTCAGTAAAATCCTCTGCTTTTTAAGAATACAAAGTTAAACTTGATAAAACTTTCGACCAACATATATCTTATTCTTCAGCTCTGGAAAATACTGTCTATGGTTTAGAGTTTAAGGTTGAAATAGTAATCATTCCCTTACCATCTGTGCCACAGTCATTGCCTGTGTATAATTTACAGTGACTTTGAAAACAACATGTCAGCTTACTAATTCCCTACAACAGTATTGGAAATTTCTGCATGTACAAGCCTGCTGTATTTAACTCGCCCCGTTCAACATCTGCTCCAGTGCTGCGCGGTGCTTGAGTTTCTCAGGAAAGGGCGGAGGGGTTGCTTAAGGGGACGGGGAGCTCGAGCTGTCACTAAAACTCCTTGTAGTCCTTTAGTAAGTTTGTTCTTGCGGTTGGGCCAGATTTCAGTTCTCACAGATTTATATTAAAGTTCAATGTGAACTCCACCTAGTAATGGAAGCTGCTGGTTTTCTATTTCGTTGAGCTTTGTTAAAGAGTCCCTTGGTAACTGACTTTTTTTAATATATAAATTTCAAACAGTTAAATACACTTGCAATCCCTCACTGTCTGAACATTGTCAGGTCACAAATCTAATCACACTATCACATGCTCCTGACTACTGATCATAAGCTGTGTAAAGAGACTTGCTTTAATTAAAGAGAAAATTAAACTGCCTTTCTTCTCAAAGTTTCTAAATTAAAATATGTTATCAAATATAATTATAAAAACATTTAATTCATTTCGGCAAATAGATTAAAAGCCACCAAAACACTACTCGTGCCCATAATGTTGGTGGCTTAAACTTTATCTTGTCCCTGGATATGGGGGTTGCACTCTTCAGATGTTTTACCTCATTTTACGATGCCCCCAAAGTGCACTGCAATTGTGAGGGCAGTGGCAAGGATAAAATTAGCTGGCAACACACTCCACTTCAATTACCTGCCTGTTAAAGTCAACGAGAAGCTAATTCATATGCTGGGGGTAAAAGGAAATTTTCAAAGAGCCAGTGGCCTGTCTGGGGCAATATGTCTCGTATGGTCCTTTTTCACATTCACAAGATTTTTCCTAAAGATTTTAGTAGGTTTGGATACAACCAGTAACTCAAAGAACTTCTCTGCCAGTTGCTCTTCTGAAAATATCACACTCTGGCAGTAGATATAAAAGTTTGAATATATGTACGAATAGATTCAAGAACAGCTCCTTCCCCACTGTTATTAGACTTCTGAACTGACCTCTCAAATGTTAGTTCTGATCTCTCTCTCTCTCTGCACATTCCCTGTAGCTACATCACTGTATTCTGCACTCTGTTCTGCTACCCTGCTGCACTTTGTATGGTTCAATCTGTCTGTATAGCACTTAAAACAACACTTTTTACTGTATCTTGGTACATGTGACAACAATCAATCAACCGATCGTTCCTTTTGCTGAAGCACCTTCTAACCCACTGGTCAGTAGACACTATGGATTGCTGTCTGTGTGTCATGAGCTAAAGTATGTCAATCCTGAGATAGTAGGAACTGCAGATGGTGGAGAATCTGAGATAACATGGTGTAGAGCTGGATGAACACAGCAGGCCAAGCAGCATCAGAGGAGCAGGAAAGCTGACGTTTCAGGCCTAGACCCTTCTTCAGAAAAATGATTCATAACTGTGTTTGTCTTCTATTTTTCTTAACAGGCCTTTGCTTTTCTTCTTAGAACTGAATACAGTGCAGTTTTTGTTATTTTCTTTTATATTAATTTTGTGTCTCTATTCTTTTACTTGTCCTTTTTTGCTTCTGTTTGCCATCGTTTTCCCCTGTTGTACAACTTTGCTGACCTTGGTCACTTTAAGCCTATTTCTTTGAGAATTACTGCCATGTAGTAGTGTATTCCTGCCTCTGGGTGGCATTTGTGTTGACTAAGAAGTAGTCTTCCTACTCTGGTGCCAATTTGGAGAAAGAAAATGGTAGAATCAACTGACCTTTTGAGATTTTAAGAGTGGACATCACTTGAATGCTGTTGTGGTTGTGTCCCTATCTCTGAGCTAGGATGCATGAATTCAAGTCCCACCTGTTCCAGAGCAGTGTAATAACATGTCTGAACAGATTTATTAGGAAAATATCTAGACACCCGCATGCTTTTAGTGTTTTTTTAAAAAAGGGATAGATTGAATGCTCATGGTGTAACTTCCAATTTTACTTAGTTTTGCAACTTCAGCCTTTTTAGTTTTAGTTAATGGAACCATTAGAAATCTCACATATCTTTTAAAGAGCTTAGATTTGAATGAAAATTAACTGAGCATTATCTCTTGGCTAATCAATGTCCTATTTGCAGATCTGTGTAACAACCTGTAGTCAGAGAAACTTATACTGCCTAGATTATTGAACTGTTAAAATTAATACCAAACACTGATGAGCTTATTTCTGAAGCTTACCAATTAATGTTTTGGCCACTAAAGGAGAACTCCAGTCAGGCAATTGTTGAATTCACTTGGGAAACCAATATATTTTCATTGCTATAAGACAGGGCACATGAAAGTAAATTGTGACAGGCAGAACAGTAACCAGTGGCTGTTACGTGAATGCTTAAATGGTTTGTAGAAAGTCCAGAACCGTTAAAGGAAATAGATGTTAAACCAGCGGCACTAGTGCATGTGACAGAAATTCCACACGGAAGGTTGTATCAGAACCTTCTGAGCTTGTAAAACACATTTTGTCTATTGTTTTATGTGATGTGTTGCATCAGTAAGAGACAGTATGGAGACCATATAAAGACCTACAGAACTGCCAAATAATGGATTTCAGTTAGAAGGTGTGAGAGCAGAAAATGACCTTGTAGCGTCCATAACATCTAATATGAGATCAAGAGGCCTGGCCAGTGTTGAGAGGCAGGATAGAACAGCAGGACTCCAGGCACAAAAGACTTAATAAAATCCTAAAAGAATTGGAAGTATATGGTCTATGAACTGCATGAGATATTAAAAGCTGTTAGGAGAACTTCATGAAGTATTAAAATTGTTGGAAAAAGAAATTCAAAGTGAAGAATAAGGAACTTTATGGACACTGCTCAGAAAGAATTAAATAAAGCACATTTTGGAATAGGATCAGTCAAAATGGAAAGATCTCAACATTGCTCAGAGAACAAATTCCACAGGAATACAGTACCTTGTATTGGAATGCATTTTGATTACATTCTTGAATAAACCAGGATGGATTTTTTTTTGGAAAGTAGATGAATTGTTGGCATCCAACTTAGCCCGTTTGACATTACTACTTCAGAATGAGACGTTACTACATTTGGGTTTAGAAAATGAATTTAAGGTGGAAGTACACCTACAGGCGATGAAAAGAGTGACAGCTGAGTAATTTTTTTTGTTGTATTTAAACTGAAATTGCTGGAGAAGTTCAACAGTTCTGACAGAATCTGCACAGAGAGGTCAGAGTTAATATTTCAAGTTCAATATGATTTCTTCAGAATTGAAGGGACCTGTAAAAATGATGGGTTTTTATACCATTGAACAAAGGAGGAGGAGGACCATATGAAATAAATAAGAAAGGGTCCCAAAGCAAATGGCAAAATTAGTTCAAATGGCAGTAAAGAAAAGCTATAAATGAAGAGTAAGGGTTAATGATGGGTATTAATGGCAGAAAATGGGTCAACTCTGCTGAGAGCAAATCCATGAAATCAAGACGCTGTGGAGTTGGAGAAGGAGGCAATCAAAATAAGGACACAGTTCATGGTCTGAAGTTGTTGAAATCAATATTGAATCCTGACATCCCTAATGTAAAAATGATGTGCTGTTCCTCAGGCTCACATTGGACTTTGTTGGGATACTGCAGCAGGCCTACAACAGAAATATTAGCATGGCAGCAAAATGGTACATTGAAATAGCAAGTAACCAGAAAATTGGGGTCATTCCTGTGGATAGAGCAGAGGTGTTCTGCAAAGTGGTCAACCAATCTGCTTTTGCTCACACTGATGTAGAGGAAACCACTTTTGAGAGCAGCAAATACCAGATTGAAAGATGTACAAGTAAATCACCTGGAAAATGAATGGGATCCTTGGACAATGAGGATGGAGAAGATAAAGAGACGAGAGTTATGCCTTCTGTAATTGTATGGGAAAGTGCTATTGGTCAGGGTGAAAAAGCTTCAGGAGTAACAGAGGAGTGGATCAAGGTGGAGCAGAGGGAATAGTCCCTGTGGAACACTGATAGGTTGGGAGGGAAGATGTGTTTGCTTGTGGCATCTTGATGGAGGACAAAAAGCAGAGGATGGTCCTTTGAATGTGAAGGCTGGTGGCATGGAAAGCTAGGACGAATGGAAACTTATTGTTATTCCGGCAGGGAAGGTAAGGATGAGGGTGGAAATAAGGCAATAGGTTGGACACAGCTTATGGCCCTGTTAGCCATGGTAGAGCAGGGGAATCCTCAGTTGAGGAAAAGGGAAAACACATCAGAAACACCCCATAGAAGGTGGTATCAGCATTTGAGACAGAGGAAGTGGGAGAATAGAATGGAGTTCTTGCAGAAAGCAGGGTGTGAGGAAGTGTAGTCAAGACAACTATCAGAGTTGATGAGTTTGTAATAGATATTAGTGGACAGTCAATTGTCATAATTGAAAACAGAAATCAAGAAATAGAAGGGAAAAGTTAGAGATGGACAATGCAAAGGTGAAAGAAGGATGGAAACTGGAAGTAAAGTTGATTAATTTTTCTAAGTCCAGGTGAGAGCAGGAAGCAGCATTGATTATGTCATCAGTGTACTGAAGTGAAAGTTGTGGGAGAGGCCCTGAGTAGGACGTGAATAAGGAATATTCCACACACCCACAAAGAGACAGGCATAACTGGGACCCATGCAGGTACCCATAGACACACCTTTTGCTAAGAGAAAGTGAAATGAGTTAAAGGCAAAATTGTTCTAAGTTAGAACAATTTCAGCCAAGTGAAGTTGAGTAATGGTGGATGGGAATGTACAAGTCTCATTTCAAAGAAGAATTAGTGAGCCTTTCAAACATCCTGATGGGGGATGGATGTGTAGAAGAATTGGACATCTATGGTAAAGAGAAGTTAGCTGCTGCCAGGAACCTGGAGATTGTGGTTATGACGGAAACATCAAAACAAACATGAACTTGGGTGGAAACATAAGAACATAATAATTAGGAACATGAGCAGGTAATTCAGCCCCTCTATCCTGCTCCACCATTTAATACAATCATGGCTGATCTCATGTCAGCCTCAACTGCAGTTTTTCACTCATTGACCATAACTCTTCAACCTCTTACTAATAAAAAATCTGTCTATCCCTTTCTTAAATTTATTCAATGCCCTGGCATCTAACACATGATTCCACAGATTCACAACTATTTGAGAGAAGTAATTTCTTCTTATATTTGTTTTAAATCTGCTAAATTTTCTCCTAAAACTGTGACCTTTCATTCTAGGTGGCCCCACATTAAGAAACATCCTCTCTATATCTAGTTTATTAATCGCCTTGAGTGAGCAGGAGTGAAAAATTATTGTCAAGATAGAAAGAAATAAGTTCAGTGAGGCTGGAACAGGCTGGTGTGCATGCTGGGGCTGCGCTGTTTGTGGATTTTGAGAAGTGTGAAGATGGGGTCTGTGCAGGTTTGGGGGACTGTGAGGCTGGAAGCTGTGGAGAGGAAATTGCCAGAGGAAGAGAATGAGGTCAGTGGCAGCCCTGTTTAAAAAAAAGACAGCCTGATGTTTAATAGTAGGGTCATTGTCCAGGAGGAGCTAGAAAGAAGTGCCCGAGTCTTGGTGTTTTGCATCTGTAAACATGCTAAACAACAATAGCACCAACTTTGTTAGCTGATTTGACAAGAAAGTCAGGGTTAGCTCTTACAGAATGGAGTGCAGCATGTTCAGAAGGAGACAGGTGAAAGTTTCTGTGGAGTAGGGAGATGTCACCTACCCAAAGAAACAGGCGTGGAGGCAAAGGCAATGGAAGAAGAGTTCAATTTCACATTGTGCCCAAGGTTTCTTGAGGTGAGGAATTAAAGGAATAAAACTGAATCCTTTGCTCAGCACAGATCATTCAGCATCAGAGAATGGAATGGCAGAAGGTATAGTGAATACACACTTTCTTTTCTGATTTCTGATGAAGGGTTTAGGCCCGAAACGTCAAGTTTTCCTGCTCCTATGATGCTGCTTGACCTGCTGTGTTCATCCAGCCCCATGCTTGTTATCTCACACACTTTCTTTGTTGTGTTTGATCTGTGTTGGAACCGGCAATTCGTGAATTGTAACATTCGGGAACTAGGTGTTTCAATGGTTGCTAGGTGGCATCATTCACCTTTGTTTAATGCCACATATCTGCTCCTACTTGTTATGGTTATCTGGAACTTCACAAATCCAGGCATCAGCTCCATGTGGTCAATCTGACTTTGACATAGTCCTCTTTGTATATGCTCAGTAGTTGCACCCAGAGTAAAAGTTACAATTCCCTTTCTCGTACAATGCTGTCTCCATTTCTAACTACAGATGCTGCCTGACTTGCTGAGTGCTTCCACTATTTTCTTTTTTAATTTCAGATTTCTAGCATTTGCAGTGTAGCATTTTTCTTTTGTTTATTCAGGTTTTGAGGAAATGCTGCTTCCTCCTAATTTTTATTTCTTTCACTAGGACCTACAGGGAGGCACCTGAAAAATAGTGTGAAGCTCTTTCACTCCATCTCTCTCCTTAAAAAAAAACAACTTTAGAATATTTTTCAAAGATAAAGGCAGGCAGAGAATCTTACCATACTTTAAGAAACACGATCCACTTCATTTAGGCCTCAAGAGTTCTAGTGATAATTGTATGCATGATATCAGTGAGCTGGCAAAGTTGCACGTGATTGGGAAGTCAGCCAATCAATCTTATTAAAATAAGACTTGGTTACAATTGTTATAGGGCCTTAGTGCCAGCTCCACCTCCTGTACACCATTCCATCCCAGCTTAAATTCAGGCCATTGTTTGTATAGGTGCATAGAATAAGAACGGCTAGTTAGCTTAGCACCGGAAAATCACTGGCAATTGTGGAATCATATCATTGCCTTCAGGAGAACAAGTGAAAGGGAGGTTAAAATGTAAATACAGCTATGGAAATTAATTTGAACATTTTAACATTACGGAAGTAAAACATTGTGCATGGTTTGTTGTATGTTCCTATCATATGGCACAGAGACAGACAGATTTGTAGCAGAAACCTTACTATCAGGACTCTATTAACTTCACCCTTTCACCGTTATGCAGAACAATGTATGAAAACCACAGATTTATATCAAAGTTCTATGTTCACTTATGTTGAATCAAACTGTAAGGTACTCTCTTTTTATTTTGTTTAGGAACCAATTTTCTTCCCATGGGTTGTTCAGAGTGTGAAGCTTGTTCAGCAATGGAATACTGTGCCAACAAATTCAGGTTATATTATTTTATTGTCAAGGGACACAATTTGGGCTTTTTATCAAATATCAGTAATCAGGAGAAACATTGTGATTTACAAGAGTAACTTTAGTTATTAGAAAACCAAAGTAAAGAATTTAATTTAGTTATGACCAAGCTGAGGACGGGATAGATTTACAACAAACTACGCACATAAGGAACGTGATAAAATGAAGAAGGAGTATTTTTGATATGTGGTTTCACAATTTATTGCTAAACAAATTCCATTCTGTTAGGTATTAGGACCACAGTTACCATAGTGTAATTGATCAGTTCCTCCTCTCATGCCAATTAGCATGTGGCATTGGAGTAATCCTGAGATTACTGCTTTTGTTGTCCTGCTTTCTAATTTCCTCCCTAACTCCCTGAATTCTGCTTTCAGAAACTCATCTTTCTTTTTACCAATGTCATTGGCATTGATGTGGACAACAACTTCTGGCAGATTTCCCTCCCCTGGAAGGATTTCCTGCAGTCGCTCCATGACATCCTTGACCCTGGCACCAGGGAGGAGTCACTTTTACTGACCCACTCTCCTCATGTTTGCCAGTTCTGAGCCTTCAAGCAAGAGTTCATTCTTCTGCTCCCCTTCCTTGTGCTGTAAACTAGGAAAACCGCTGACCTTACACACAACTACACAAAGTTAACAAGTATACACCACCTTTAAATAAAGTGGGTGCCTTAACATTATTTTGCACTACTGATTTTATCTTGCAGGTAGGTTATAATTAAACAGAGTTTTGTGCTAGTAAGCAGTCATAATGTGCAAATGTATCACAAATAGGAACTCACCACAGGCTGATGTAATATATCTCAACTACCATTAAGAAATTACCTATCCCACCCCACCTAAGGAAATCACCCTACCCTAAGTCACCTATGCTTTTGTCCTTGTGGGCCCATAAATTCCAACTCCTTATCTCTGCGACCACTTCTTTAAAGCCCCTAGAATGCAGGCTGTCAGTCCCGGGGGTATTTAATTCTGTTTGTATTCATATTACATTTTCTCAAGTGATCATGATTATATTAAGCTCCTCTCTTGTTTTTCCTCCTGCTTTTCTCATCCTATTGGGAAGCTTTTCTGTTTCTGGTGAAGACATATACAAAATACTTGTTCAGAGTTTCTGCCATTTACTTGTTTTCCATTATTAGTTTTCCAGCCTTATCCTCAAAAGAGCTAATGTTGACTTCAGCTACTCATCCCTTTTTTTAATCTACTTGTAGAAGCTTTTACTGCCTGTTTTCAAAATTCTTGCTAGTTTCATCTCATTATCCAATTTCACACACTTTTTTAAGCTATCCTTTGTTGGTTTCTAAAATGTCCCATTTTCTGGCCTACCACCAATCTTTGGAGCATTAAATGTATTTCTTTCAATTTGAAACGATCCTTAATTCCTTAGTTAGCCATGAGATGGTACATCCTTCCAATGGAATATAATTTCTTTGAGAGTTTTGAAATAGGGCTTTTAATGGCTCCCACTGTTTCTCTATCTTAGACAGTAGATCCATTAATCTACTTTCCGATTTGTCATTATGCCCTTCTTATTACCTTAATTTAAATTAAAGACTGTGGTTTCTAACGCACATTTCTCATCCGCAATGTGAAATTATACCATGTAATGACCATTGTCATTAAGAGGATCCTTTGCTACAAGGTCACTGATTAGTTATGGATACAAGCTTCAAGACTGACTTATTTCAATCTGACGAATTGTGCATCATCCCTTCTCTACATTGTCACCAATGGTGAGATACAATCAACCATCAAGACCCGAAACTCTGAAATTCCATTTCTGCTTCTCTCCTACCCTCTCCCCTTTTAAGACACATCATAAATCTACTTCTTTGAACAAGCTTTTAGATACTAGTATTTCCTTCTTTAATTTGGTATCAAATTTTAAGGTACTATATAAATGCCTGTTGATGCAAATATTTAGAACATGTAACCCATTGTGCTATTGTGAACATGACTGACTTCTTTATATTAGATATTAGAGTGAGATACAACTCAGGTGAATATTAGAGACTGACATAATAAGGTGTAGAGCTGGATGAACACAGCAGGCCAAGGAGCATCATAGGAGCAGGAAGGCTGACGTTTCAGGCCTACACCCTTCTTCAGAAATGGGGGAGGGGAAGGGGGTTCGGAAATAAATAGGAAGAGAGGGGGAGGTGGATAGAAGATGGATAGAGGAGAAGATAGGTGGAGAGGAGACAGCCCGGTCAAAGAGGCAGGGATGGAGCCAGTAAAGGTGAGTGTAGGTGGGGAGGTAGGGAGGAGATAGGTCAGTCCAGGGAGGATGGACCGGTCAAGAGGGGGAGATGAGGTTAGTAGGTAGGAGATGGGGGTGGGGCTTGAGGTGGGAGGAGGGGATAGGTGGGAGGAAGGACAGGTTAGGGAGGCGGGGACTGTTTTTGGGATGCGGTAGGGGGAGGGGAGATTTTGAAGCTTGTGAAGTCCAAAACAGAATCTCCCTCATCCTCACATACCACCCCACCAACCTCCGCATCCAACGCATCATCCTCCGACACTTCCGCCATCTGCAATCCAACTCCACCACCAAAGACATTTTTCCCTCCTCACCCTTATCGGCTTTCCGAAGGGACCGCTCTCTCCGTGACTCCCTTGTCTGCTCCACACTCCCCTCCAGCCCCACCTCACCCAGCACTTTTCCCTGCAACCACAGGAAGTGCTACACCTGCCCCTACACCTCCCCCCTCACCCCCATCCCAGGCCCCAAGAAGACTTTCCACATCAAGCAGATGTTCACCTGCACATCTGCTAATGTCGTATACTGCATCCGCTGTTCCCGTTGTGGCCTCCTCTAAATCGGGGAAACCAAGCGGAGGCTTGGGGACCGCTTTGCAGAACACCTACGAGTGGTTCGCACTAAACAACTGCACCTCCCAGTCGCGAACCATTTCAACTCCCCCTCCCATTCCGCAGACGACGTGTGCATCCTGGGCCTCCTGCAGTGCCACAACAATGCTACCTGAAGGTTGCAGGAACAGGAACTCATTTTCCGCTTGTGAACCCTGCAGCCCAATGATATCAATGTGGACTTCACAAGCTTCAAAATCTCCCCTCCCCCTACCACATCTCAAAACCAGCCCAGCTAATCCCCATCTCCCTAATCAGTCCTTCCTCCCACCTATCCCCTCCACCACCTCAAGCCCCACCCCCATCTCCTACCTACTAACCTAATTCCGCCGCCTTGACCTGTCCGTCCTCCCTGCACTGACCTATCTCCTCCCTAACTCCCCACCTACACTTACCTTTACTGGCTCCATCCCTGCCTCTTTGACCGGTCTGCCTCCTCTCCACCTATCTTCTCCTCTATCCATCTTCTATCTGCCTCCCCCTCTCTCCCTATTTATTTCAGAAACCCCTTCCTCTCCCCCATTTCTGAAGAAGCGTTTAGGCCTGAAACGTCAGTGTTTCTGCTCCTCTGATGCTGCTTGGCCTGCTGTGTTCATCCAGCTCCACACCTTGTTATCTCAGATTCTCCAGCATCTGCAGTTCCTACTATCTCTGAAAGAATATTGGAGACTGTCAGCCAATGAGGTTGTAGACATGCTCACTGAGCCTTTGGGTTTGGTTGCAAACGTTTTGTCATCGTGCTAGGTAACATTGTCAGTGCGCCTCCGGTGAGGTGTCGGTGTTCTGTCCCACTTGTTATTTATATGCCTTAGTTTGTTGGTGTGTTTGGTACCACTTACGGTTCTGTTTCTCAGTTGTTTGTACACAGGGTCTAGTTCAACGTGTTTGTTGATGGAGTGCCAGTTAGAATACCAGGCCTCCAGGAATTTCCTGGAGTGTCTCTGTTTGGCTTGTGCAATTGTAGATGTGTTGTCCCAGTCGAATTCGTGTCTCTCATTGTCTGTCTGTAGTGAGACAAGTGAGAATTGATTGTGTCTCTTGGTGGCTAGCTGGTGTTCAGTATTTGTACTGACTGTTTTCTTCCAGTTTTTCCAATGTAGTGTTTCTCACAGTCCTTGCATGGTATTTTGTGTATTACACAAGTGTTATTGGTTTTTGGAATGATATCCTTTATGCTCATCCGTAGCTGTTGTAGGGTGGTTTTTGGTTTGTGGGCTACTCTGATACCTAGGGATCTGAGTAGTCTTGTGGTCATCTCTGAAATGTCCTTGATGTACACTAGGATGATTTAGTGAGTGTGAGAAACACTTCATAAGCAGTGAATAAAACATGTTAGTTTGACACACCTCCGATCACTGCACTCGGGACTTAAGTAAAATCAGGTTTCTGTTGCCGCAGTTTTCCTTGTTTTTATAATGCATTGTTGGCAGTGATTCTGATGTGCTCTAGCTGCACTATCAAACCAAAGGTTACTTTAGGATCATCAATTGTTGCCTCATGCTCTGACTATAGTTTTTAGCACTGCCTCCATTTTAAAAGAAATGGTAGAATTATTCCATATTTGAAGGAGGAACCTCCTAATGATCACAGTACTGCCATTTGTTCTGGCAGGAAACTCAAGTTAGCTAGTCTAGCTTTTTTTTTGAGTTGCATGAAAGACAGCCTGTAGAATTAATGTTGTGACATTGCTGAGATTATACAAACTGTAGCCTAACTACAGTCTTTCCTCCATACCGTATGTAATTTTAGTTTACTTTCTGCAGTATTTTGCATTTAGTTGTATTAGTAGTTAATATATTCATCTTGTCCAATAATTTGTAAGCTTTATCCACTATCACAGTGATCTCATTTTTGCCATGATGCCGGGAAGATAATGCTGAGCAAAATTCAGAGAGATGGTTCTGTGAGTCCTGCTCCTAGAATTAGAAGATGAAAGAGAGCCTCAGTTGGAGACAGTGATATAATATTGTAGCCCAGCTCTCTCAACTGTATGCCTGTTGATTGGAGTTCATGTCTGGAAGAAGTGTAGTTTGATAGATTAGCCATCCAGCCCTTCACTGCAAGGGATGAAAAAAAAAAATTGCAGGTCATTCTCTTGTGTCTTTTTGTTCAGAAGGCTATTAATAAACATGTTTTCTTGTTCAGTATATGTTCACAGCCTCAGACCACCCAAAAAATGAGAATAAAAGAAAGAATGGAAAGCAGTAAAATAAAATTAGAGTTTTTAAAACTTCACAATAATTATAAAGTAAATATTAATTTTGTTTAAACTAAAAATCTGTAAAGACTCTCCTACATACTGCTCCATGTCTATACTATCCCAAGTCAAATTTTACATGTTTAATTTTGTAAGCAGTCCTGGGTGAGGTTCCCAAAATTTTATCACATTCCAGACACAATATCCCAAGTTGTCAAGCTCCCAGGTCAGGAGGGATAAACTGGCTCCCCTTCTTTTTTCACCAGCCACTTGGGTTGGTCACAACAAGTAACTTTATGAAGTGGAACTATTTCCCAGACCCAAATTCACTTGTGCTTTAAAGGGAAGTAATTTATCCAGTCTTTGTTAAGTAAATGTGAAAGCATTGAGTTATCTAGTTATTAAAAGCCAAAAGAAATAAGAATTCAATGGTCATACGCAGATTAGAAACAAGAGGTTAGTCAAAAAAAATTAAGATATGCAGATCAGTCCCTGAGTTCCAGGAAGAGTAGATGAAGGGACATTACAGTGTTATATTGGGTAATATCAGTAACATTCCCCCCGCCCACTGCCCCCACCAAGCTAGCAGGTCAGTGGTTGATTTTGTCATGCCTGGCTTTGCAAATTCTTTCATCCTGTTTCAATGGTGCTGGCTTGTAGGCCTTAGAGCAACAATTTGTGTTTTACATTTAACCCATAGTGTAGGGGTATTTAATAGTTCTGAATCTGTGATCTCCATAGCACACTAGTCCACTAACACGTGGAGACAAGAGACTGCAGTTTGTTTTTAACCCCTGTTCTACATACACCTCAAAGGGTAAAACACAAACATGTCTTTCGAACTCACGTCCATGGTCTGAAGTATAATGCACAGGAAACATTTCCTGCTGGAAAGAGGTAATTAGATTAAAAACTAAAAGAACTACAGGTGCTGTAAATCAGAAACAAAAACATAATTTGCTGGAAAAATTCAGCAGGAAAAGGTCTGTGAAGAGAAATCAGAATTAACATTTTGGGTCCAGTGATCCTTCTTCGGGGTTCTTTGTTAACTCTGAATTGTCTTCACAGATGCTGCCAGACCTGCTGAGCTTTTCCAGCAACTTCTGTTTTGGAGGTAATTAGATTGATTTGTGCTTCTGCATTTGAATTTTTTTTTCTTCGAAGCTTCCTTGACACCAGTCAGGTGTGACATTTCAGAGTCTTCCTTGAGGCTGAGGATAATTCACACTGGCCTTCCAGACAGTCATTGAATTAGGTTACATATAATTTACATTCTTTGTCTTTTTTTAGCTGTAAGACCTCTTTTTAAAAAGAAATGCCTTATTTTAATTAGAAGTTCAATATGTCCAAAGATAATTTGGGATTCTGACACGTCAACTTGACAATAATGATGACATGTTACTCAATGACGTCAGCAATGTCCTCAGTAACCCCATTGTTCTCATTTGTCATGCTGCTTTGTGTAACTTCCCAATTTTGGATGAAATGGAAGTTTCTTCCAGATAATTACAGGGAAGACTAAAGTCATTAATGGACCTAATTTTCATTCTGTTGTTGGAATGAAATATGGAATGGAACAGACAAATATCAATGGACACAGAAGGAAATTTTCGAAAAGACAGCCATTTAAGTCGCCTATGATCCAGTTAAAGATTCTGGAGTTTGGAGGGCCAGTGTGAGGCTGTTGCTTTTGTACTCAATGGCCCTGGTAACACAGCAATTGGAAAATTCAACCCAATGTCTTTGGCATCTGCTACTACTCCATTCCCTATCCAATGATTCTATCCCTCTCCCTGGCAACACTCTGAAGCTGAACCAGGCAGTTAATCATTAGATATTCCTAATATACCCTGAGTTGAGTTTTTCACCCTACATCCATGACACCAACAAGACTATTTACATCCAGCACTATAACATGGGCTGGATTTTCACTTCCAATATGTGTACACGTAGTTAGGAAATTCTCAGCTGACTTCACTCACCCCAGGTAAGAGTGCCTCAAATAACAGGACCTCTGTTTTGATTGGGGGTGTGGTGAGAAGAAAGGTACAAGCATAGGCTGTAGTCAGGCCTGCTGATCCAGAAACTGTTCAGAGGCAGTTACGCAGGTGGCTGAGTGCCAACGCCAGCTGGTTAAAAGACCTGATTCAGTCCTCTGCAACTTAGTCACACCACATGATCTCTATACTCTCCATTGCCAACTCATACCTCTACACCACCCAAAAGCCCCTTGAATTCTCTATATCTATCGCTGACCTTCTCTTCACTGCGTCACCTCTCGCACCTCCCATGCAAACCCAAGCCTCTCGCTCATTGCTTCAGTGAAAGTGGAGTGTGTTTGAACTGGTCCAGTTGGGTTCATGTTTTCCCAGTGTGTGAGTCATTTCCTGTCCCATTCCCTACAGATGCAAATAGTATCTAACAGAAGTAGGAGTGGGATGTCTGGGCATTGATTTCATTTTAGAAAAGGAACAGAATCTTCATGACTCCATGAAAATCCAGGCTATATCTTTCCATTTCAGACTAACTGCTGCTGAATACTACATTGATGCCTTTGTTATCTCTAGACTGGACTACTGGACTGAACGGATTGCGTCCCACTGAGCGCTCTTTGTAAATCAGTATTCATTCAAAACTCTGCTTCCTGTACCCTTAATTCCATCAAGTCCCATTCAACTATTAGCCCGTGCTTACCATTCTACACTAGCTTGCAGTCTGGTAACTTTACTTCAACTTTAACATTTTCGTACTTGTTTTAAAACCCAACAAAATTCTCACTCTCTCTCTCGTCAACGCTGTATTCCCCTCCAATTATGCATCTATCTGAGATGTGTGTTCCTCTAATCTGGCCTCTTGGCACATATTTCCTTTGCTCCTCCATTGGCAGAGACCTCAATCAACATTCCCCTAATTTTTTTTATTGTTAATGGACCTCTGATACTGGATGTTAATGCCAGGATTGGCATAAATACAACAACGGCTGTGTGCAGAACTTTGGAGCAGCTGCACACCGCTTTGATTTCTGGATTTTACAATATTATTGCTTATTTGACCTAAATGATGCAGGATTATGCTTCTGAAGCTGAGAAGCTCCCTGATTCACAGCAATGTAAAGGCACTGGATCTTAGTTATACACTGACAAATACACTTTAATATATTGATGTTGAAACCAACACATAATTTGCATTTCCTGTGAAAGATCACCTCTTTACACTCATCTCTTCAATAGTTTACTATTTTGTTCAAAGCCAGACAAATTGAGAGCTAGCATCTTAGTTCAAGCCATTGATGGATTACATATATGATTTCATTGGGTTTCACCTGCTCATTTGCTGTGCTAACTGGTAGTTAAACTACATACAGGTTCCAGTTTTAGGAGTGGCTCACTCATTACAGGTTATCTGTGCTCAATAAAGCTAGAAATTGAATGGGCTGGGTTTTTAATAGAGATACTTTAGAGAACAATTTGTACTTTGTGTGTTGGTGCTTATTGGGAGGAGTTAGGGTTTTAGGAATAAAAGAAGAGGTGGAGAAAGAGTCTTGTTTTAGACAGGTGAGTAAAATTCATATTCAGTACCTGCAATTTGTTTGGGCGTAATATAAAGGGGCAAAAATAGCTTTTTCCAATCACTTTATAAGAACATTTCAGTATGGTGTGAAGCCAAATTTTACCTTAACTGTAATGAAGAACGTTCACAAAGTAAAGATGCAGGTTGTGAGAGCTTGGAAGAGGGATCAGCTAGGAAAACAAATTGGAACTCAATGGCCTGATATTTGCTGTATGAAGAACCACAAGAATATCACATTAAAGTTAATAATGGGGAAGGGTATGTTTTTAAATACACACTTCAAATCAAAGTGACATCTCCCTAGTTTGTTTTGTGTGTAAGCTGCTTTTCCTGACAAATATGGATATTGATAGATTCTAACAGAAATATTGAAGGTGTGAAAATGTAAACTTTTAATTATTTCAATGTTTTCCATGATTTTTTTTAAGGTGTCAAGAGTGAAGTACTTCTCATTTGCTTTTCCCAAACAAAAAAAAGTGCTTTTTCCAAACTCTTTCTTCTAGAAATACCATGTTTGATTATTAACTGCAGGTTTTTAATATTTTCTTTAAAATTATAACTGTTGGAGATCTTTAAGAGACCTCCCTGATTATTTCTTTAACTTACCACCTATTATATTTGAGATCCTTTTTTTTTCAAATACACATTAATGCATTTTTCTAATGCAAGGCTGATTTGTGACTGATGACCACGATTGTGTTCAGTGGATTTAAATAGTAGTTGCCTTGAGGCATAAACCATGAACTCGATGCTCTAGAAGCTTGCTGAAATTACAGTATAGGTCTCAATAGCATTGACACTTTGAATATTTATGTATTAGATTCATTATTTAAAGTCTCTCCAGTTCTGGAAAATGTGTCCAAGTGGAATTTAAATGTATTTTGTAATTTTCATGTTATACGTCATGGCCTTTATTTCAAGTATAAGAATAGGGAAGTCTTATTGCAATTGTGCAAGGTCGTGGTGAGACCACATCTGGAGTACTGTGAGCAGTTTTGGTCTCCATATTTAAGGAAAGATACCATTTCATTGGCAGCAGTTCAGAGGTTCGCTAGCATGATCCCTGGTGTGGAAGGATTATCTTATGAGCAAAAGCTAAACAGATTGAGACTCTACTCACTGGAGTTTAGAAGAATCAGAGGTGATTCCATTGAAACACATAGAATTCTTGAGGTGCTTGACAGGGTAAATGCTGACAGAATGTTGAATGCTTCCCTTCTCAGATGAGTCTAACACCAGAGAGCACTGCCTCAGAATAAAAGGATGCCAATTTAAAACTAAAATGCGTACGAATTTCTTCTGAGGTTATGAGTCTTTGCAACTCCTTGCAATAGAAAGTTGTTCAGGATGGAGTCCTTGTGTATGTTTAAGGCTGAGACAGATTCTTGATCAGTAGGGAAATCGAGGTTTATGGGGAAAGGGCAAAAAAGTGAAGGTGAGGAATGTCCAATCAGCCATGATTGTATTTAATGGTGGAGCAGGATTAAGGGGTTTAACAGCCTACTCCTGTTTCTCATGGGCTTCTAATGAACACAGCTTTGCTTACATACCTTTCATTTCAACATATGGATTTTCCCAGTTCTCTCAATTTCTTAGAAGTAAACTTATACCTTGGTTCAACTCTTTCAGGCAATAGCAAACATATACACCATATTTGTAAGCATCTCTTCATATTTCACAGTTTTTAAAATTTGTATTTTTTTTTGTACTATTCAGGTCAGACGTGTCCATTAAGAGTGAGATTCACTATCTTTATTATGTGGCTCAATAGCGAATCTGAGGCAAGATAACAGCAGGAGCAGAATTAGGCTTGGTTAAGCTGTCCACGACACTCTTCTACCTCCTTCTAGAGGATGCTCATTGATCTTTATTCTTTTGTGGAATACACAGATCCGCTTTTAGAGTGGCATTTGAGCTCATCCCTAATTGCTTTTGAGAAGGTGTTGGTGAACTGCCTTCTTTAACTGCTGCAGAGCATCTGGTAGAGGTTGCAGTGGTTCAATAAGGCAGCTCGCTGCCAGCTTCTCAAGGGCAACTGGGGATGGGCAAGGTCCAGCCAGTAACACACACTTCCCATAAGTGAATGAAAAGAAAATGTCCTGGTAGTGGGAATTGTCCCTACGTCTGGGCCAGAATGCCTGGGTTTGAGTCCCGCCTATGCTAGAGGTGTGTCATAATACTTCTGAACAGATTAAAAATATCTTCCTAATTGTTCCACTTTCTTAGGGGCCCTTGTAGTGCAGTGGTAGTGTCCCTACCTTTGGAGCAGAAAGCCTGAGTTCAAGTCCAACCTGTTCCAAAGAATGTAATAACATCTCCGAATAGGTTGATTAGAAAATATCTACGTTGAGGAGATCCTGTGGTGATGTTTTATGCCGGAGATGACTGACCTCTAACAACAACCATCATCTTCGTTTGTGCCGATATGACTCCAATCAGCAGAGGGGTTTCACTAAGGGTCCATGATGCTATGCTTAGTCAAGTGCTGTTTAGATATCAAATATAGACACCAATTTTCTGAAGGAGGGGCCCGACCCAAAACATCAGCTTTGCTGCTTCTCTGATGCTGCCTGGCCTGCAGTGTTCCTCCAGCTCCACACTGTGTTATCTCTGACTCCAGCATCGGCAGTTCTCACCATCTCAAAGATAGACACCATCTCAAAGATAGACACCATCTCTTCACTTGAGGTCAGGTCTTCTGTCAACGGAGTTATACTATTCATGGAGTACTCATCATTTGTTTTAGAGTCTGACCAAATTGTTAAAATTTAAATACAAAATGGCCTTCAAAACACAGTGTCCACTATGTGTCATGGTGGCCAGGGGAAGGTAAAGGGCCATAGCTTTCACAGGGGACCTGTAGACTTCCCTGGAAATTTGAAATCAACCTCCTTTAATTGACCTTTTGTAGGCACTTACAAGCTGTCATCTACCCATTATATGTGGATGTTGAATTAGTTTCTGCCTCCTTTAAAATAGCCTGGGGCGGGATGGAATAGGGAACGGGCTGTTGGCCAGTGGGGGTGTCTAGAGTTCTAACTGGTTACTGTTCCAGGCCTCAGAGCCCAGAGAGTTTGAATTGGAAGGGTTGGAGGTGGCATTAGATAGTAAAGAGCAAAGCAATGGATGGGGTTAAACACAAAGGTGATAATCTTAAACGTAAGGCATCATTTTTATTGAGAGTTGTGTTCAAATGAATTAATTTGGGAGTTTTTTTAGTGTAAACATTTTAGAATTGGTGAAGATTTTGGAAAATCTGTAATCGTCTTTGATTTCATTAACTATAGCTGTAAGATTGGTAAAGTCCTTCATCAATTTAAATTAGTGGATAATATTGTCGCCCTTCATTTTTAAACGATGGGGAGAAGGTTTCATGGTATCCTGAGTGAACTGAAAAACTAATTAAATAAGCATATCATCCTGGCCAAAGGAATGTAATGACTGTGTGAGGACCAGCTGTTGATTAGAATGAAGAGTGAAATTATTTGAGACATGTTATTATCACGTTGTTTTAAAAGGAAAATTAAAAATCTTAGAATTAACTAATATGACTTTCATAAAGCTAGTAATGCATCAACTTAAAATTGTCCTAGAAAATAACAATCATCACAAACTACAACAAACAACATTTGATCTGGAACCAGGTTGCCTGTAGAATTTATAGATTTATAATGCTAATGAGTTTTTCAATTTATGATTTAGAGGGCATCTAATTAGATACCAAGTCTATTGATCTGAAATTGCAGTAATAAAAAGTTATATATAATTGATTGTCAGATTTTACACTGAGTCATGCTGTTTGTGTATAATGTGGTTGTGAGATACCCCTGACTAATGCGTAGCCTGCCAAGAGACTCTCTTTGTCAGGGAACATCATTACTACCTTGACAAGTAAAACACCAAATTGCAATAAGGACCAAGCTGTCGGCTAATACAGGAAAAATATTTTGACAACTATAATTATTACTAAAATCACAACATTATTTCACTTGAATGTCAAGAACACACACTTTGCATGTTGTCACGTTATTTGAGCAAAATAAAAAGGATACATTTGCACTTATTTAAGCATCATTTATGTCCTCAGGATGTCACAAAACTTCAGAGCCAATGAACTATTTTAAGCTGTAGACACTGTAGCTGATTCGCCCATGATAAGGTCTCACACCTGTAGTGAGATGCCATTCCATTCCTGTTTGCTACGGCCAAAGGCAGAGCTTTGGCTCGTTGTCTGCTAATCCTACATCCTGAGCCAGTTTCTTTGGCAGTACATCTTTTTTGGTCAGTGCCATTTTTTTTGGTTAGTTTGCCATTGCCATCCACCCTTAAGGATAATGTGAGAGGCAGGTTCTAAGTCCAACTCTGAGGAAGGGTCTCTAGACCCGAAATGTTAACTCCATTTTTCCTTCACAGACCTGCTGGGCTTTTCCAGCATTTTTGTTTTTGCTCCAAAATCTACTTTAGCTGGAACAAGAATTGAACCCTGACTGTTAGTATTATTTCGCTGTTGGTATCTAAGCACTAGCTACTTGAGTTAAATAGCCCTGTAGCAGAGAGATGATCAATCAAACTCTTTTGGCCTGGAGATGAAGTTGCACTCCTTCAGTACTGTACTGTTATTTTGGTTTAATTTTATATCATCAAATCCAGCAGTAGGGTTTGAACCCACAATTCTCCGGCTGACAGAAAAGACTGCAACTAATGAGCCAAGCATTTAATGCTTAACATAGAAGACCATTGTATTTTATTGTAGTTCTGATGGCCCACTTTGTGAACAGGAGTGTGGCATAGACTACTAATTATGATATTAGAAAGCAATTATTACATTCCAACCAGGTTACACACACATTAAAATTCATTCTTAACTGCATTCACAAGAAGCTTAGACGGTAATCCTTTAATAATGTAATGCACCTATGATGCTCCAAACCCATAATACCTGTAGTACCTTCTGGCTAATACGGCAAGTAATATCTAGCATTAACTTACATGGAATGGACAACATTTGGAACTGACTTGCTGTGAAAAATGAAATCTAAGCAAATGTTACCTGTGGTGTTGGTTGACTTGCAGCTATTATTGTTAAGATGAAGTGCTAGACCTTTTGTCACTTTCTCTAGGGTGTATTGAGACCAGTCAGAAGTAATTATGGTTTTAGTGTTTCCTGGATTACCTGACAGGCAGTCTGGCATTTCTTCTGAAGTCAGTACAGCCTCTCCTTCATGTCATCTTGATTGATGAAGCACATTCATCAGGTATATGACTGACATTTCTCAACAACTATTGGTTTACACCTTTAGAAACTGACGTCTGATGTCCTTATCAATATCTTTATTGCAAGTGTACTTGTACATATCAAAACAGCATCTCAGCAGCTTTCTAAAATTTACTGAATGTTATCCCCAGCCATACTGAAAAGAACCAAAGATTTGATTTTAAGCCTTCTTAGTTGATACATGCTTCATGCTTAATAACTTGAGAAAATGCTGTGAAAAAGTGAACGGTGTTTAAAGGAGTTTATTTTGTTTATGATCAATTATAAACATTGCAAAACTATGCGCTAAATATCCTGCAATATTTATTTCACCACTTGCTGTCTGAAATGTAACTGTTCAGAAAATAAAATGCAATCGTTCATTTTTAATAATTTGAAGTTTACAGTTGCCGTCAGTTTGTAAACAAATGTGAACACATTGTCAGTAACATATTAAAGTACAAGTCATTTTGTGGTTTAATTTAAAACACAATCTTTACTGAGGACTCATTTGAAGGATTTACTGAAGCATGAAAGCAATTATAGATATTAATTGATCCTTTATAATCAATGCTATTTCCAAAGCAATTTTCTTCTAAACATTCTAACACATTTCATTGGGCAGAATTTTTTCATTTGCAGTCGGTGTTTTAACACATGGGATTCATGATGCCCACTTGACCATGGCTCAGCAAAACTACTTTCAAACAATATTCCGCACTTCATCTCATTAATTATACAGCCAGACTCTTCTTAGCTTTCTCAAGGAATTATAACAAAGAAAGGCAGAAGAACTTGCCACTGCCGGGATTTTCTGACTTTCAAGCATCCAGTGCCATGTTTAAAGCCCAGTTCCAGACCACCTCAATCTAGGAACTAGCCCTCACTCTGTGGTGCTCAACCGTTATTTTAGAATGCATAGCCCAGAGGTAAAGAGAACTCTCCCTGCTTCGTGGACAGGGATCTGAAAGCGTTGGTGGAGAGGATAGCAGTCTTTTCTCTGCTCACCACTACGGGAGATATGCCACCAGACCAAATCAGCCTGGACACAAATGGCCGTGTGGCTCAGTTCTGTGTCCTGGGTGAAAAGTGACACATGGTAGTACAGAAAGAAAGTCAGTAGTAGCATACGTGCCATCATTTTCTCTTTGGTATCTCAGGTTCATGGGGCCACCACTCACTTTCACTCTGCTCTGCACTGCACATGCCTCTCACCAAGGTTCATGAACTACAGCTCTCAGTATTGCAAGCATCATGTCCACACAACAGCTGTCAGCCACCTAATCATCCTAAACTACTAACCCTTCCTGCCCTCTGTGCTTTCTGTTCACTCACTGGGAACAATTCACCACTTCTGCTCATCCATTTGTGTTGTAATTGGTCACATCCTCTGTCTCATTATGGGAAAAATGGAAACCCTCAGGCCAGACTGATGCCCCAAAGGCATCCTAATCGACTTACCCTGTAAGGTAATGGTTTACTGCTGCCAACCTCCATGGATGAAAGTTCGAGGAGCATGGTATCCATGGAGTAATGTACGAAAATTGTTCTGAAGATGCAGTTACATGATCATCAGGAAAAGCATTCAATAAGCTGCAGCCGCTGGGAACCATCTTTGATTTTGGGAATTTACATTGGAGGAGAATTGGAAGTGGTGAGTGAGGTTTAAATTAGATGCAAATGCATGGAAACAAGGTAGTCACCAATCAATGGTGAGATTTTGATTTTTTTTTGTTACATTTTGAGGGAAAATTGAAAAATTATTTCTCAAATGTCAAGAATCAGACTTTCTCATTGTGTATACCGTGTTATCACGTTATTTTCCCATCTTTCTTGCCTTTACTCACACAACACTGCGGAATAAATTCTGCCCGTTATGTTTGTTGACCAAAAATAAGCCTGATCCTTGTCCGCTGCAGAGTTTAGTGTCAACAAGGTGTGAACACTTATTAGTTATAGTTATAAGGTACTATGACAAATCAAGTTGAAATTTCTCTAAACCCTGACTTCTATATATTTCCATGACAGAGCTTGAGGAGTTACTTTAGTTTAAAATCTTGCTGAACCGTAAGAATCCGAATGTAGAATGTCTTTATATTTAGTATGTTTTAGGCTAAAATTGATTTGATAGCAACTGATTCCTATTTGGGAAATTAAAAGCTGATTTCTTATTTGCTTTTTTTAGAGACCTGACCAGTCCAGCCCTACAAATTAAGCCTCTGCAATATTTCTTTAACCATTGTTCAAGCAGGTGCTCGCCAGTGGGATCAATAGAAGCAAGATTAGGATTTTCACCCCCAGAAAGTAAGATGTTAAGATCTAAAACACCTGAAAGGGTGGTGTAAGAAAATTCAATTCTAACTTTTCAAAAGAGAAATTAATGTTGAAAGAAAAATTACATTTTCAAGAATATGCGAAAAGAACTGCAAAGTAGGAGTGAGTGAATAGTTTGATCAAAGAATTAGCAAAGGTGCATTGGGCCAAATGCTCTCTTTCTCTGCTGCATACTTCTAAGAGCTTGTAGTGTTGTCTTTGGGTAGGTGCAAACGGAATGCTGAGCTATATTGTGAGATCATTAGAATATAACTTATGAGGCCATCTTGGATAATTTTTTAAGTGAATTAGTCAGACAACGTCTTGAGTGCTGATAAACCCAGGAAACATGCGAATATATTTCTATTTCAAGTTTAAAATCTGCATTTAGCTTTAATCAATGAGGCACGAGGAAAACATGAATCTTAGAACAAGTTTTTAAAAACGTGGTCAAAACTGATCCCAATTAACCTCAGATTCTTCAGCTTTAAAAAGTCAATTGAGCGCAGATATATAATAAAGTAAACAACTGTGGATGCTGGAAATCTGAAACACTGAGTGGTTAGCACTGCTGCTTCACAACGCCAGGGACCCAGGTTCAATTACAGCCTGGGGTGACTATCTGTGCGGAGTTTGCACATTCTTCCTGTGTCTGCGTGGGTTTCCTCCAGGTACTCTGGTTTCCTCCCACAGTCCAAAGATGTGCAAATTAGGTGGACTGGCCATGCTAAATTGCCCATAGTGTCTATGCTGGGAAATGCAGGGATAGGATAGGTTGGGGGGTGGGTCTGGGTGGGATGTTCTTTGGAGGGTTGGTGTGGACTTGATGGGCTGAATAGCCTACCTCCACACTGTAGGGATTCTATGGAAAAACAGAAAATGCTGGAAAAACTCATCAGATCTGGCAGCATATTTGGAGAGAAAGCAGATTAAACATTTGCAAGTCCAGTAACCCTTTTTCAGAACTCTGATTTTATACAGGAATGTGAGGTACAAATGAAATAACAAGGTGTAGAGCTGGATGAACACAGCAGGCCAAGCAGCATCAGAGGAGCAGGAAGGCTGACACTTTGGGCCTAGACCCTACTTCAGAAAATGAAAGCTAATCTATAACAGTTGTTGAAATTAACGCAAGACTGGAGGACAAAGGGATAAATAAACAAGTTGATTAAAAAGCAAACTTGCGACAAATGGCAGAAACATTTTCAGAATGGACATCAGGGAACAATTTCACCCTGAGTGACTTAATAATTAGAGCTATCGTCTGGGCAGGATAAGTAAAATTTTGAATCAGTATTGTGGTTGGAGGAAGACCATCGGTTTCCATGCATGTTATGCATCCGACCAAACCTCCTCAAAATATATTAAAAAGATAGTCTAGACCCCACCCTTTTCTTATTTTATAAGTAAGTGTAAGGAGTTGCATTCCGGATGCAATTCGATCGGTCAAACTAATCAACATTAAGCAAAACACTTTTATTTTAAACACTACAGTTAAATACAGACAATAAAAGTAAAAGAAATGGCTTAATTGTAACTGTAGTGAAAGTGCTTAACAAAATGATAGATATATTAACTGCTACTAATTAACCGTTCCAGTATAGTAACCCCCTCTCCATAAGCACACCCTTAGCAAAGGCAAATTCAGTAAAATAAGTTGTCTCACTTGCAGGAAGGAAGAGAACCCTGTAACAAAGAGAAGAATAAGAGCTTCTACATCTAGCTTCAAAAACCCAGCAACTGCTGAAAGCTAAGGTTAAAATCCTGGTTCTGTGGGAGCTTGACCCCAACCATACAGGCTTCTTGTATTGTTCCAATTTTAAAATAAGTCAAGGCCTCACAAGATATTTACTTTAAGAGCTTTGAGTAGACTGCTTGCTACCTCTGTGTCACCTTTCTTAATTTAAAAAGAAAGGACCAAATACACCTCTTAAAGTCATCGTATTGTCACATGCACAAGCGAGTAATTTTGTTGGCATTATATGGTAGGAATTGTGTATGGTGTAAAATTAGGGTGCTTTGGTATTCAATGCACTAGATTTTATTAGTGGCACAGAATTTAGCCAAGATTTCTTGACGCACCAGTTATACATTTTATCAAGAGATAGTAAGATAATATGGACTTCACAAGCTTCAAAATCTCCCCTCTCCCGACCGCATCCCAAAACCAGCCCAGCTAGTCCCCACCTCCCTAACCATTCCGCCCACCTCAAGCCCCACCCCCATCTCCTACCCACTAACCTCATCCCGCCTCCTTGACCTGTCCGTCCTCCCTGGACTGACCTATCCCCCACCTAAATCCCCACCTTCACTGGCTCTAACCCTGCCTCTTTGACCTGTCTGTCTCCTCTCAACCTATCTTCTCCTTTATCCATCTTCTATCTGCCTCCCCCCTCTCCCTATTTATTTCAAAATCCCCTTCCCCTCCCCCATTTCTGAAGAAGGGTCTCGACCCGAAACTTCAGCTTTCCTGCTCCTCTGCTGCTGCTTGGCCTGCTGTGTTCATCCAGCTCAACAACGTTTTATCTCTATACATTTTATCTAAATTGTTTTACTTTGTTTAATAATGAGAAATCAGTTTTAAATTAAAAACAGAGATAGAAGCCTCATTGGATATGGTTGTTACCTGAAATTATAGGGGTTTATGAACTGCACTTTCAAAAACAAAGTACATTGGCAACTGCTGTTCCATGACAGTCACTATAGATGATGCCCAATGTATTGGTTGGAATAGATTATAGAGGTCCAGTTCTCCTCTCCCATACTGACGTGGATATGGGCAGAGTGACTTCTGAACTTGTTCTGTGTGCTTAAATCATCTGTGACATAGCCAGCCCTCCCAGCCCACTGATCAATCCCCACCACTGCCCTTGGTCTTCTCGGTAGTACAGGTCACTGTTTTGGAAGGTGCTGCTGAAGGAGGCTGATGACTCCTTTCTGGTGAAAGAGGTGAATGTTTAAGATGATGGCTGGCGACATAATCAAATGGCTTCTTTGTCCTGTGTTGTGTTGACAGTTTTGTGTGTTGTTGACATTGTACTCATCCAGGCGCATGGAGGGTACTTCATCACACTCCTGACTTCTTCCTACAGTCGGTGGATAGGCCTTGGAAATTCAGGAAGTGAGTTACTCACCATAGAATTTCCAACCACTGACCTGGTCTTATGTGGCTACTAAAGTTTAAATTTTTGGTCTATAATCACCTCAACAAACTTGATGGGGCACCCAGTGATGGTAATATTGAGTGTCAAGGGGAAGATTGCTAGATAAGTAGGAGCATATGGTCATGCAATCAGAATTTGGAGAGCTGGGTAAAAACATATCAAGCAGGACCTCAAATGTAGTAACTCAGTGTTGTGTGCAAATGTGAAATAGGAGGAAAAGGCAAATGAATGCATGGCTGGAAAGATGGTGCAGGAAGGAGAGTGTTAGATTCCTGGAACACTGGGACGAGCTCTGGGACAGATGGCACCTGTAAAAGCCATTTGAGGAATGGAGTTCCTTCCAGGGCATTTTGCTGGTGCTATTGGAAAGGCTTTAAAATAATTTGACTGATGTGTGGGAAATAAGGGAGAACAGTAGAAGAGAAGACTATGGTTCACAAAACACTTAGAGATGCAACTGTCCGAGCATAGACAATAACAGGTCAGTTGTGAAATCTGCTTAAGGAATAAACGAAATGAAATCTGAGTCAGGTTTACTGCCCATGTTATGTGAATGCATGGAATACAGTTAATAAGATTGGACAGTTGCAGGCACAGATTGCCATGTGGAAATATGATGTGGTGATGATGGTAATAGAGAGCTGGCTGAAGGAAGTGTTAAATATTCCTGGGTACAACGTATTCAGAAAAGATTGAAAAGGAAAGAAAGGAGAAGGTTTGGCAACATCAGTTAAGCAGAGCATTTAGAGTTGGAAAAGAAGGGTGTCTCAGACAGTCCCAGCGCGGGATCAATTTGGCTAGAAATAAGAAAGAAAAAGGGCACAGTTTCATTGCTAGGTGTAGTCTATAGACCATCAATTACTGGAAAGGATGTAAAAGAAGAAATCTGCAGGGAAAATAGAGATGTTAACATTATAGAGTGTTTATAATGTGAGATTTCCATTCCCCAAATATAGGCTGAGATACTTGTAGTTTACAGGGCAACGAGGATCAAGTATTTCTGGACTGCTTTTAGCTGAGCTTCCAGTAGCTGCGTGTTTTTAGTTCAACAAGAAAGAATGCATTGTTGGACCTGGATCTTGGAAATTAGGTGGGTCAAATGGATCTAGTATCAATTAGGGAACATTTCAGAATCATGCTCATTGCATCATAAGGTTCAGTATGATGGTGGAAAATGACATGCAGCAATCCACAGTGAGAAAATTCAATTGGTAGAGAGCACATTTCAATGGGGCAGGAACAGAGTCAGGCAGGATTGACTGGAATCAGAGGTTGACAGGAAAAACAGTAACTGAACAATGGGCTAACTTCAAAGAGGAGGGAGTCTGGATACAGCCAAGGTGTATCCCCTGCAACAGATAATGTAGAACAAACAACTCCAGAGCTCCCTGGATGACTAAGAAATTAAGATAGAGTAGAAAAGTGTGTGCTTATGATAGGTGTCAGGTAGAAAATAAAATTGCGATTGCAAGAGGAATATCAACGAGTACTCTGACAGGAGGTGAAAAAGCAAAAAAATAGAAGCAAAGAGGAATTATGAGAAAAAAATCTGTCAGACAACAAAAAAAGATGTCCCAAAGTCTCAACCATATAAATAGTATAGGGTAATGAAAGGAGGAGTAGGGCTGATTGGGGACTGAACATCTAGAGGCAGGGGGTATGGCTGAGGTGAAGTGAGGAAGTGCTCAGTGAATAGTTAGGGTATGAAACCACTGCCTGTAAGTGCTGTGGAGGCAGGTTCAATTGAAGCATTCAAGATGGCATTGGATAATTATGTGGGTAAAAACCACGTACACATCTATGGGGTAAAAGAGGCTTGACATGAGGTAATGATGCTCATTTAACAAACCAGTGCAGGCATGATGGGTTGAGTGGCCTCCTTCTGTGCCATAACACTTCTATGTTTCTGTTAGAAATACCCTGGTATTTGTGTAGCATAAATTTTCCTTGTCCCTTATCAATCCAAATTTGAATATTGTCTATGTCTCACTGTGGATGGGCACAGAATATTTTAGTCTCTAAGGGATCATGAACAGTACTGAACTCTGCAATCATTAATGAAAATCCACAGCTATGACCTTACATTGGAAGAAAGGTCATCGATGGAGCTGCAGCTGATTTTTGGATCCAGCACACTTTCTTGAGGAACTCCTGAAGTGGAGCTGAAATGATTCGCCTCTGAAACACCACAGCCTTTGTGCTAGGTATCTTTAAAGAGCACAATTTGTAATCATAAAATGTAGGACTATCAATGTGCTATATACATATAGTGTGATCTGCATTTCCAGCTATCCTTTCGATCTACAGTTTTACAGAGATTATTGAAGTCCACTGAATTCTGTTTGAAACTAATTAAAGCATTCTGTCTGTACTAACTCATCCTGTCCACTCTGTGCAGCCCACTGTATTTACTTTGGCCTGTGGAAATGATAGCAGTAACCTTAAAGATGATTTTCTGTCATGATAAACAATTCTATGTTAACTTGCCTTTGTATGTTGTAATTTGAATGTTTAATACTCAGTTCTGCTCATCGTACTTTTCTTTGCTACTATCTTAGCATTAGCCTGAGGTACAGTAATCAATAAATAGTAGCATTTTAAATTCAATATCCTTAAGTTCTTAATCTCTAAAAGCATGCTTTACATTGATGCTCTTCCCTTCGTAGGTCCATGGAGTGGTGAGACTTTAAATATGTATCCATACGTATTACTGAGTGAAAGAGAGGCCACCTTCTGAGACACAGCATCCAAACTCTGACTATTGCTGGGCTTTCTGAAGTAACATGTGCTGCCATTTACTCTGACAGTCATGTACAATATGCTTATTTGCATAAGTTTAGTGGGTTGCATCTTTATTTGTCTCACTATGTAGCTATTGTTTCTACCTTCAGGAGACTCAATTATTTCTGATGTAGTGGCCATTTTTCAAAATTTTCTATATATGTATTACTTGGAATTATTGTTTTAATCTCAGGAGCTCCTTCCATTTTGATTGACTGTTACGCTCAGCCAAAAGTTAATTATGTGAATTCAATTGTATTTTTAATCTTCACATATTTAATTTCTGTTTTCAGTCTGGCACAGAAGTTCTAATATACCAAAGAATGGCTCCTTTGTTTTTTCACAGATAATTGAAAAAGTTCATATTTTCTTTTAACTTTTCTTTTGATATGATACATCTTTCTCCTTTGATAGCATACTTGAACATAATAACTGTTCACGTTACATCAACAAAGTAAGCCTGACCTATATTCAAACTGTGTAAGGCTGAGTTCTCACTGGGTTTAATTGAATTGGTTTATTCCAGACTGAGTATGAAATTTAGCTACCTTGCTATTGAAAACCAGAACTCAACCTACACCCAGCCAATTTCAACGTTTAGAATCAACAGTTTATCATTAAGCCCAGTCAAGTCCACAATAGTGTTTCTATGAAATAAGAATGTAGCACATGTCTTTATGGAACCTGAGTGGCTTTGCATCTATTTGACAACATATTCAAATTAGATTGTCCTTTGCTTTCTAATCTTTAGTTGCTGCATTAACCCGATTGTATCGCAACAATGCTTCTGATCACATGGCCAACTAGATTGCACAATTTCGTACAAAGACTTTATGGTATATTGACTGGTGACAATTGTAGTTAATTTTTCCAGATTTGCAAAGTAAAAATACTTATCATACAAGTCACAAAATATGCTTCCTAGCTGTAATGCTGATGCCGAAGAGAAGACGTTGATGGACACATGAGAAACCTGATGCTGAATAACAACTGAAAACTAAACTGCATGGAAGTGTGTCCGAGCCAAATGCACTGCCTCCTTCAAGTAACTAGATCGCTGTAATAATACATAATATTGAACCTTGCTTTTTAACAGGTACTGAGAAATTCTACCCTTATCTAAGATATTGGAGGAGGCCAGGTGTGTCTAAGGATCAACCTTCACAATATGAAACATGTTGAACTGGCTGGAGACTTGAACTGTGGTGACAGATGAAACACGTGATCATCGATATATTTTCATGACCATGAAGCTATAAAGGAGAAGAAAGTGATATTTTGAAAATGGGAAGTTGCTCCTCTGTCTAGCTGCCTCATGATATTGACGTTTACTCAAACTTGTCATGGTTTTACCTGCAATTTTCAGTGCGGCTGTAATTCAAGTGCCCTTTTACTTTCCTCTGAAATTGGATCTGGTATTGATCAACCCTGCATGTTAGTTTGGGCTTCTGAGTCCAATTTCATTTATCTTTTAATTACACAGTGAACCAGAATTTCTACTTTACCTTTTAGAAGTTGACTATTGACTAATATGTCTTGAATTTTAGTTAATATCAAGATATATTGGATTTTAGGTAATGCCCTGCATTCAGATTTGGAAGCATTTGTGTAACTGAATGGTAACTCTACTTGTTTAAATGCAAATTTCTTACCTGTTTATTGCCTGCAGTAAATAACACAATGCAAGCTAGTTGAAATTATATGCCATTAAAGGTTTAACTGTTTGAAATGAATTACTCAATCTACCGATAACAAAATTACTACTATTCTACAATGAGACTATAGTCTCCACTGAACATCAGGATAAGTCTGAAAACTCATCTGGCTTTAAGCTAATGAATACATCTGGTTAATACATGTCGAATGATAGAGATGTTCACATTATTGGCGTTTGTATTATTTTTATGACTGGACATGAAGAGAGAGATCAACCAGAAGTTGAAGTTTTCAGGATATTATCAACCCTAGGAGGAATAAAGTGGCTATTTTGGCCCACTAATATCTTCCTGGTAGTTTATCCTTTTTCTGAATTGTCATCCTTTTTAATACACATATATATGCTTTCAGTGGTGAAGATACGTTATGATGAATTATAGTAAAATATTCTAGTGGATGAAGCAGCCTGGGTAATATAATGGGTTGGTGCATTTGCTTTTTACATTTGGAAAAAGACCTTCAATCTGTATTTCACCATCCAAGACTCTGGGTTAGAAATTGGACATCTGAAGAAATGCTAGAAATATGGAGCAGATCTATGCAACCATGAAGATGGAAACAGAATTAATATTTCAGGCCAATGATTTTTCATCAGGGTGGACTTGAAATGATCTGGGTGGTTAATTATGTTTTGTTCAATAGTTACCAGCAGTTTTTTATTTGAAAAATTTATTCAGTACATACTCATCACTGACTAGGCCAAAATTCAACATCCATCC
>JAHRHZ010000017.1:23891749-23908259 GCA_024137785.1 Ginglymostoma cirratum | reverse complement strand
TTCAGTACATACTCATCACTGACTAGGCCAAAATTCAACATCCATCCAACTGATGTCCATTGATTCCAGTTTTGCTTAGGTTCTTAGATGCCATGCTCTGTCAAATGTTCCAGAGTACTGTTGTTTCCATCTCACTTCTAGAGTTCAGCTCTTTTTTTTTCCAGGTTTGGGTTAAGGCGGTAATGAGGTCAGGAGTAGGCTGGTTCTGACAGAACCCAAGCTGAGCATCAGTGAGCAGGTTATCCTCTTCCAACTGTAGCCTGGTAGCACTGATGATGACCCTTTCCATTACTATGATCAAGAACAAACTGACAAGGTGGTAATTGGTCATATAGGATTTATCCTGCTTTTGTGTACAGGAAATAGCCACAAAGTTTTCTACATTGCTGGGTAGAGACCAGTATTATAAAGGTATTGGAACAGCTAAAGACACAGCTAGTCCTGGAACTTAATGGTCGCAATGTTGTCAGGCCCCGTAGTCTATGTAATATCCAATTTTTCCAGCCATTACTTGATATCATGTAGAATAATTCAGATTAGTTAAAGCCTGACTTGAGGAAAATGGGGAGCTTGGGAACAGACGGAGATGAATTGTCCACCCAACATTTCTGTCTGAAGATGGATACAAAGTCTTCAACTTTCTTTTTTTCACTGGATTGCTGGGCTCCCCTATCATTGAAGATGGAGATATGTCAGTTCCTTTTCTTCCTGTTAGTTGTTTAATTGTTCATCAATATTCGCAACCAGATGTGGCAGGAGTGCAGAATATAGATCTGACCCATTGGTTGTGGGACCACTTAGCCTTGGCTTTTGCAATCTGATTCTATTGTTTGGCATGCAAGTAGTTCTGTGTTGTAGCTTCACCAGATTGACACCTCATTTTTAGGTACACCTGGTGCTGCTACGATCATGCCCTCCTGCACTCTTCTTTGAGCCAGGTTTGACCTCCTGGCTTGGTGGAAGTTGTAGAGTGGGGTACATGCCAGGTTACTGAGATTGTAATAGAATTTAATTCTGTGCTGGTGATGGCACACAGAGCATATTGAATAACATTTGAGTTGCCAACATCTGTTCAAAGTCTGTCCCAAAGCATCATTGTAGTGCTACACAAGATGTTGGAAAGTGCCCTTGATGTGAAGATATGACTTCAGCTCCACAGTGACTGACTGTGAAGTGGCTACTCCTACAAGTATCATCAATGTAAGATGAAACTGATGGGTAGATTGGTGAGGACAAGATCAAATACATTTTTTTTCTCACTCTTGGTTCCCTCACCACCTGCCCCAGACCCAGCGGCTCATTCCTTTATGATTCACCCAGCTTGGTCAGCAGTAATGTTACTGAGCCAATCTCAGTGATGGACATTGAGGTTCCCCACCCAGAGTACATTGTGTCCTTGGCACCCTCAGTCCTTCAAGTTCAACATGGAGGAGCTCTGATTCATAGGCCATGAGGGTGCAGTACGTAATAATTAGAAGTTTCCTTACCCATGTTTGACTTGATATCACAAGACTTCATGGGATTCAGAGTCAATGTTGTGGCCTCCCAAGGCGACTCTCTCCTGATCACTGTGTTACTACCACCTGATAGGTCTCTCTAGTTGGTGGGATAGAAAGTACCTAGCACTGGTGATGGAAGAGTCTAGTACATTTTCTGTAGGATGTGATTCTAGTTTCAAGCTATTTCTTAACTAAACTTGGCATAATCCCCCAGGTGTTGTGCATTTCTTTTGGGTGAAAGAACACAACAGTTTAAGTGGCCCAATTGCGGCTAATAAAAGAAATTGGGGATAGTGTTCAATCTAAAGAGAAGTCACATAAAGTTGCTAGAAAAAGAAATAAGCCAGAGGTCTGAGAAAGTTTACAATTGAGAAAAGGAGAATGAGATTGATTAAGAGGGGAACATAAAGTATGAGACTACAGAAGAAACATGTAAGAGCTTCTATAAGTATGTAATAAAAGGTGATTAGCATAGACAAATATATGCCCCTAGCAGTCTGAAATGGGAGAACTGAAATTGAAAGATTGAAAATTAAGAACAAGGAAATGGCAGAACAGTTAAACAACTTCAGCAGATAATAAGTACTGCAGATGCTGGGGAATCCGAGATAAGGTGTGGAGCTGGATGAACACAGCAGGCCAAGCAGTATCATAGGAGCAGGAAAGCTTGACGTTTCGGGCCTAGACCCTTCATCAGAAATTTCTGATGCGTGGAATGCATTGCCGGAGAGGGTAGTGGAATCGGCCTCATTAGGGGCATTTAAGCTGCCGTTAGGTAGGCATATGGATGATGGTATAAGGTAGGGGTGGAGGTTAGATAGACCTTAGGTTTCAGGTAAAAGTTCGGCACAACATCGTGGGCTGAAGGGCCTGTACTGTGCTGTACAGTTCTATGTTCTATAAGTGAAAGCTGATGCCCCCTTGACATGGTAATCTACATCTTAGGGTACTGAAGGAGACTGCCATGAAAATATTGCATGCGTTGGTTATTATCTTCCAAAATTCTGTAGATTCTAGAACAGTTCTGGCAGATTTGAGAGTGGCAAATGTAACCCTATTTAAAAGAAGGGAAGGAGAATATCAAGAACTACAGACCAGTTGGTTGGCCTAACATGAGTAAGTAAAGAAAATGCTGAAGTCCATTATAAAAATTGTGATAACACTTAGAAAATGCCAACAGGATCGCCCAAAGACAGCATGGGGTTATGAAACGGAAATTGTATTTGACAAATTTACTGGAGTTTTCTTGTGGACATAGCTGGTTGTATAGATGAGGGAGAACCAAGTGGATGTAGTGTATTTGAATTTTCAGAAAGCTGTTGATAAAGTTCCATATTAAATGTTCATGTACAAAGTCAAATACGTGGGATTGATGTTATCGTAATGATATGAATCAAGAACCAATCAGTGGACAGGAAACACAGAGTAGAAGTAAATGAGTTACTTAGAAAGCTGGAATTAATGCTCGGGCCCCAGATCTTCACAATTTTTTTTTTGTTCATTCAGGGCATGAGGGCATTGCCGGCTAAGCCAGTATTTATTGCCCACCCCTGAGTACCCAAAGGGCAGTTAAGTCAACAATGTTGCTGTGGTTCTGGAGTCACATAAAGACCAAACCAGGTAAGGATACCAGTTTCCTTCCCTAAAAGACATCAGTGAGCCAGATGGGTTTTCCTGACAATTGACAATGGATTTGTGGTCACCATTAGACTCTCAATTCCAAGTTTTTATTGAGTTCAAATTCCACCACTGTCATGGCAGGATTTGAACCCAGGTCTGCAGGACATTACCTGGGTCTCTGGATTAATAGTCTAGCAATAGTGTCATTAGGCCATCACCTCCCATATCAGATGAGAGAATCAAATGTCATATTTTTAAATTTGATGACAAAAAAACAATGTGGGATCATCAGTGATAACGAAGATGTAAAGAGACTTCAGGCGGAATTTGGACTAGTTGAGTGAGTGGGCAAATTAGTATCACATGCAGTATTATGCAAATAATTGTGAAGTTGTCCTTTTTGGTAGGAAAAATGGAAAAATAGAAATACAGGGTATTTTTAAGTGATTGCGAAATGTTGATATACAAGAAAGACCTCAGTGTTCCTGTGCACTGCTCACTGAAAGTAAGCATCCAGGTGCAGCAAGCAGGCAGTTAGGCAACTAGTATGTTGGAAACAAAAACAAATTGTTGGGAAAACTCAGCAGGTCTGGCAACATCTGTGGAGAGAAAGCGGAATTAATGTTTTGGGTCAAGGGACCCTTCTTCAGAACAGATACAAATGGTATGTTGACCTTCATCGTAAAATGGTTTGAGTATAGGAGCAAGGAAGTCCTACTGCATGTGGAGTACTGTGTACAGCTTTGGTCTACTTACCTGAAAGTATATAGACTTGCCATCGAGGGAATGCAATGAAAGCTCGCTAGACTGACTCCAAGGATGGCAGATTTATTGTGTGAGGAGAGATTTGGTCAATGGGGCCTGTTTTCATAGGAGTTTAGAAGAATTCGAGAGAATCGCATTGAAATATAAAATTTTAACTCGGCTGCACATACTGAGTGCAATGGTGATGTTTTCACTGGCCAAGCGTTACAGTCTCAGGGCATGGGGTATGCCATTTTAGACTGAGATAAGGAGAAAGTTCTTCACTGAGAGGGTACTGAATCTGTGAAATTTTCAACTTAGAAGACCGTGCAGGCGAAGTCAGTGAATGTACTCAAGAAAGAGATAGATTTATCGAGACTGAAAGTGTCAAGGGAATTTGAGAGAGGACAGTAATGTAGTGTTATGATAGAAGATCATGCTGAATGGTGAAGTGGGTTCAATGGGCTGAATAGCCTACTCCTGTTCTGTTTTCTATTTTTCTACATTAATAAGTAAGACTTTGCAGGGTCAACACAGCTGTCTTCACCATTGTCTTTTCCATGCATACAGCAGTGCTGTGTGCTCCATCCAGTCTCATTCCTTTCTCAAGACTATGGATGTTTAATACGATTGAGTGGCTTGCTGTGGGTCCAGAGTCACATAAAGCCAGTTTAGCAGAATGGATGAATTCCTCACCTAAAGGGTATTCATAAACCTGCTGAATGTTTCCATGCGATTTTATTTCAGATTTCCTGCATTTGCTGTGGGTTTACCAGTGTAATGGAAATTGTTCCTTGTTTGTTTTTGTTGCTATAAAATGGGTCCTGCAATGGCCAGTTTTGTGCACCAAAGCTCCAGGATGATAGGGTGCCTGAAAGACGAGGAGCTGGATTGAGTCCAGCTGCTTTTCAGGTGATTCTGTCCACTTAGGGTAGACATTAACTGCCTTACATATTCAAATAAGGAGTCTGACATGTGATTTAGACCTCCATCAGGAAGTTCCCTTCAAAGCAGCTTTTCAAGATCCTTCACCAGCTTTAGCAATCTAACCAATAACTGCCACCAAGATGTCAATTAAAAAAGATATTCATTAAATATTCTGTGAAGTCTGGAAGAGCTGCTCAATCTCCCTTCAGTGTACAGTCCAAATCTCAGGCAATTCCATTCAACCATACCATTCACATCCCTTCCCAAACAATTTCATCAATATTGTGTTGGCGAGGCAAGCAATCTGAAATTGAACCTTTTGATTTGATTAGCAATAGAACAATTGCCTGTCTAATATCAAACTTAACTTGCTACAATATTAGATCTTGCTGAAACTAGCACAAGTCTGTCATTTTAGAGTTAGTGATGTGGGCCCAAAAGCTAAAATTGATCCATGGAAAATTTCACTTTAAAGAAATGACTCCCTTCCAGAGATGGGAGGGTTACAGTAATGTTATAGAAAGGTAATAGCTCCCGTTATACTACAAGCCCTCTCAGATAACACACTAGCAGCTAGACAGCCCAGGTGCTTCACTGCCACTTTTGTCAAAGTTGGCCATGAATGATGCATAGACTTCCTGATGGAAGGGCTTTCAGTCATGAAGTTCTGTTTTCCCTCTACATAGTAAGAAATAACAAAGATTTTATTTGTAAGGCTTTCTAGCTCCAGAGATGTGATCGCTTCTAAAGACAAATTAACAGAATGGCCCCACTCATCAAAGCAAAACTGAATGAAGAGTTGAAAATGGACCCACTGTGGTTGGTCTCTAATAGCATTCAGCAATTTTACCGGGTGGAATCTATTGATTACATTCTACTGCAGCCAAGTGGTCAAACGATTCCTGTATGCAGTCAGAGTGCATGTGTTGTGCCTTGTGACCCTGTTAAATAGCTGCAAAATAAATCAACTTGGTTGACAACAAACATTTGAAATGTTTTGTCAACTTCCATTTTCAGTAATAGTGTAAAATGAAACCTTTTCATTTAGCAATGGTGTCACCTACAAATCTGTCAAATGGATGTGGAATGATTGTTTATGACATCCAGTGTGTGCTGACTTGCTGGGTGAATTCACTTGTGAATTAACCAAAGTAGGAAAAATAGGTAACTGTGCTTCAGCTTGTAATCTCGGTGATACTACCTGTTTTTGCACCATCACTAGGCAATATGTTTTCTCTTGCGACTGAAGAGGTCAATAGCTTCTGAATCAATCCTTTTTGATTTCTTAGTTTCATTTTTATATTAGTGGTTCAACTATGTGTTGAATACATAAAGATGTCAGAACGTCAAACCACCTCACGTGAGCAAATAATGCATAATGCCACGGCAGTTTGGGGCAAGAGCAGATGTAGGATTAAATGTACATTTTTAAAATCGGTTGACGGAGTTGTGATACTGTTAGATTTCGGAGAATTGTGTGAGTGGCAAGAAGTTACAAGGACAGGGGAAGGGTGAGGCCATAGAAGGAATTGAAAGCAAACATGAGAATTGGAGGGCCATGGTTGGCTATCTTTCCCCGCCAATCAAAGCCTTTAAGTGTTTGTTTATTCTCCATTTATCCTGCTGCCACTAACCCAGCTGCAGGCAGACATGTCATCATACTTCAAGCCTAACCAGTGTGAGCTGCTCATTCCCCATGAATGGGGTCCCTCCTTTTTGAAAGCATTGAGTGTTTGATTGAGGAGGGCATTAAAAGAGACCCCCTTCAATCTCCTCAATATTCTAGCCTATGTCTCCATTGGTATTTCTTCAGCAAAATGACATCCTTTTGTGTGTTCACCATTGAATTATTTTGGATTATTTCACTCTGTCTCCTAATTCAATCATTCTTTCACTTTTTTTGTGACTGTACCAGAATTGACATTAAATTTACACATGTTCATCTAACTTCCTTCTCAGTCCTTGCATTTTGTTTCACTATTCTTCAACCTAATGTTTAAATTGATGCACAGTTGCTTGCTCTGTCCACAGGTAGAGGATGCCACACTGTTTGCATCTCATTCCAGCAACACACTGGGCAAAATATCATGGAAAGTGAATGGGCACAAGCAATCTAACTAACAGTAAGCATGGTTCACTGAGAAGTTGCAACATATTTTACACAAAATTTAAGTGCAGAATTCTAAATAGGTGAAGGAGCATAGGTTCTTGAGAGTTTATGTGCACAAACCATTAAAGTGGTTAGGGCAAATTGACAAAAATGGTTAATAGAGTAAATGGGATGTTGAGTTTTTAAATAAAGTACAAAGTAGTTACGATAAACTTACTTTTAAAAACAACACTGGTTCAGCCTCAGATGATGCCCAGTTCTGGGCTTCACACTTTAGGAAAGATGTGAAAGTATTAGAGAAGGAGAAAAGAATCATTAGGCTGTTTCCAGGGCTGAGGAACTTCAGTTTTGCAGATAGATTGGAGAAATAGGTGTGACAGAATACAGTAAATATTCAGCACATAATACCAGAGTCTTAGTTGCCTGTGCTGTAAATTCTAATTGCAAGAAACAAAATAACTTCATTAACTGCTGGCCAACATTCAGCTATTTCAAAACTTTTTAAAATATATGGACCTTTAGACAAGCAGTAACTGTATTTTGTTTTAAAGATTTAGAACTCAGTATTTAAATGACACAGAAAACTGGAAACCTCTACTATTTGTATTTTAATTTCTACAGTTTCAAAAGCAATAGTGAATTTTTGAGCCTTCTGTGAATAAAAGTAAGTTTTGACTCCCTCCAATTGTAGCTGCAAGTATAAGATCTCAGGTTGTACCTTGTTTGTTTTTGTGGAGAGTGACTGAGGATTGTGGAATCATCAGTATGATAGTAATTAGAAATTTTGATTTGCCAGTTTGGAAATTAGACATTTTAAGACTGACAGCAGGCTTTGCATAAGAACTAAATTTTCAAAGTGGATTTGCGTCAGACAGGATTTGTTGCTGTGCAGAGTGGCTTGTTCCCTGGGGACTCATTTGACTCCATTTGAAGCATGAAGCAGTAAGGCCCAATTCGAATGATGTTTTATGGAGCAAACTGGGACACTTTGATCCTAGCTCAGGTGACCAGCGCTCCACCTAACAGGATACCTGGCAGATATATCCTTTTAGCCCAATTTAGCCTCAGGGGAGATGTCTGCCTGACCTCAAAGCCCAAGCTAGGCATCTGATACTTGAAGGAGGGTCTTTGAGTGGGCAGGCAGGACTGGCATCGCTTTTTATCAGCCTGTCAGTTTGCCTTTTAGTGCAAAGACAGAACATACTGGAAGAAACCTCCTGGAGGGATTGGTGTCAAACCAAGTTATTTTATCTAAAAACAGAAGGCAAGAAGCCAGGATACCTTAACTGGCATTGTCTTTCAGTTTGTGCTTTGTTATACTAATTGCCCGGAAACACGAAGTTTCCTGCTCTGTTTGAAAATTGTTATTTGTAAATCAGTAGAACACACTGACAGAAAATGCCAAAAGAATTTGCATCAAGCAAGACCAGAGAATTGCACGAAGATGAAGTTCAATTCAATACAAGAATCAAATTCTTGCCAATGGGCTATTTATCAATCAGTTGAATTGATGTAAATTATTTTTAAAATTTCCTTTGTCTATATGTTCATGTAGATAATCAATACACATTAGTGGATGCAACAGTAACACATTTAAAGATTATTTTTCAAAACTGTTTCCAGGATTTAGTCAATTTTGTTGGTCAGTGGGGATTGGTGTTTGCAGGAGGAATGAGGGGTAATTGGTTTTTTTTCGGGGGAGAATGGGGGCTGCTGTGTTTGTTCAAGGTCAGGACTAAATGGTTCAGGCCAGTCTGAGGAGACAATACAGATATTTTTCATCAACCAGTTCAGAGATGTATTGAAAAAGAAGAGTAAATATTTGAGGAGAATCAGACATGGTGCTTTGGGTGGAATTTTGTGGACTTTGAAACATAAAATCCCTACAGTCTGGAAGCAGCTGATTTGGCCCATCAACCCGCACCAAAGAGCATCCCACCCAGATCCCTCCCATAACCCTGCATTTTCCATAGCTAATCCACCTAACCTGCACATCCCTGAACACTATGGGCAATTTAGCATGGCCAATCCACCTAGCCTGTACACCTTTGGACTGTGGTAGCACACCCATGCTGACACAGAGTACTTAAACTCCACACGGAGAGTCGCCCAAGGCTGGAATTGAACCCCTGTCCTTGATGCTGTGAGGCAGCAGCACTAACCACACAGCCACCATGCCACCCACTGGTGTTCCCATTCAGAAAGGAACACTTTTGGGTCAGGAACCTGAGGCTGTTTTCTGGATCAAAGGCACTGGCATCCCACCTCCAGCTCACCAGCCAAATAGGGAGGACAGTTGTGTTGGATACCTCCATTCTGTCAAAGAAAGGAGTTCTAATTAATGGGCCCATAACATGGCTTACAAAGGTTCACCTGTATTTAGAGATTAAGTTTGTGGTTGCTGAAGCTTCTAGAGGAAACTTGAAATGGCTACTCCTTGGGTCTCTCAACCCTTCCTTATGCTAAATCATGAAGGGCTGCAGTGATGTGCGCTCTGTTCTGGATGTGAAGAAGGTGTAAATGGACGAAATCAGTAGCAAGTATGGATTCCATCTTAAAATGGCAACAGTGCACTAGGAAGGTGCCACTCTTTCAAGTACCAAGGCATACATTCTGACTTTGCCAGCCTTTTCAAGCACAGCACTCCTCCAGATAACGTTGATTGCAGTTCTATTCATTTCTCTCTCTGTAGGCACTTCACATCCCTACCGAAACAGGTAACACTTTCATACCTTCTGCCTATTTTGCCCTCTCTCACCCATGTGTCATATTAGCCCTCCACAAACCGTGTTCCTTCCATTGTGGAAGCATTATGAAGGCGCTGTTGTGGAACAATAGTAGTGTCACTGTCTCTGGGCCTGAAGACTTGACTTCAAGCCACACTTGCTCCAGCGTTGTGTCATAACATGACTGAACAGGTTGTTTTTAAAAATACCTACAAGCATTGTAAGTACTCGGATGCCTTACCTTTCCCCCATGAAGGAGAGGGAGCACACAAATTGGTGAAAAGCATGGCCCTGGGCAGCAGGGAAGGGGGTGGAGGTGGCCTTGCAGTGACAAACAACTCTGCCTGCTGCTGACAATGTGTGTTCGCCTGCTTTGGAAGGAGATCTAGAAGACTGCAGCTGTCAGCAATGAGCTAAAATCTGCTGGGGCTTGCACATGCTGAGAGAGTTGATCCTCTGCTTATGGTTTCTGCAATTGCCTTCTTTCAACAGAATCTTGATGTTTATTCCATCTGCCCTTTTGGAGAGACATACAACTGAACAGAGTTGTTGCAGGTACTGTCGATGCCAGTGTGTCTTCTGCTCTTAGCCTTTGTCAGACGTGCAAGATAGAGCCAAATAAGCTACTCCCATCTTAGGGTGAAGGCTGGCCACAGGAAAGTCCATCTGAAGGTAAATGAAGTGTTAGATAGGCAAAGTATCTTGGAAGCAGTTGTCAATAAGATGCAGAATATGTTCACTACTTGACAAGAATTTTTTTTAAATACCAACGTCACGCACAGCCATAGCTGTAGCTCTTCAGTGTAAATGATCAAAGTCTTCATAGCCTGTCACTTGCACTGAAGAAGTTCTTCTAATCCTGCATTCACCTTGGTGACCATGGTGGGTGCAGACACAGTGTGGTCGTCAAACATTGTTGGGAAGAAAGGAATCCAAAGGTAAGAAGACTTTAAACTGCCTTTATAATTGGTGTAATGGTTTTTTCATCAGATCCAAAGGGGATTGTGAACCTGCCCTAAGAAAATCGTAACGGGGTAGGATGATATTGGCATCATGCCCTGACGCCAATTTGAGATTTAATTTGTCACTTGCAACAAAACCCACCTCCGCATGGCTGCAAAAACTCTGCCCATTATAATTCCATCTCTTTGGCAGAGCTCTCTCAGGTCTACATTGAGAGATGATGGAAAGCAAAGACTGCCAGGCAGTACTACTTGTAAAGCTCAGCACCTCAGTCAACTGAACTAGTGCAGAATATTCTGTAAACTCCAAAGCCCTCTCTCTTCACTGTGTAGTGCAAACTTAGAGTCCAGAGACAGCCCATAAGAAGGAACTATTGGGACAGAAGTCAAACCCTTCTAGCCTCTTTTCCACACACTAATACTTAACTCTGTTGAAATTGAGGCAGACCACATGTAAGTTTTACAGAATCTGAAATACTTTGCAAAAAGTGCTTGTTTTTTATGAAGAGCTCTAGCAAATTAGAGATTAAATAAGGCACTGATTAGGCTTTAAATCCGACTGCCAATCTGTATTGTTTAATATTTGAAGAAAAAAACAACTCAATTTTTTTTTAAAAAGTTAAGACTTTTGATGCAAGTTTCTAATTTGTTTTATAAAATGGTGGGAGTTGATATGCCTGGTACTGTTTCTCACAATTCTGCCAAGAGTCTTGGCAGAATAGGTATTCAAATGTTCAAATTTGGTGAATTTTATAGTATGTAAGATCTGAGCTCAACTCCAACCAGTAAAAACCCAAGGACTAAAGATGTCTATTTTGATTATTTTTATGAGGGAAAACATCTATATCCATTTAACTTCATTGATTCTCCTAGCAATATCTGTTTTCTTTTTCATTTGTGCACTTCTTAGTCCATCATTCTCAGTGTGATTTTAATATTTTAAATCTAAAGAAGAACTGAAGGTTTTTATTTTACCAAAAAGTGTTGAGCTGCTTTGGACAATGGATTAAAAATTTCAACTGGAAAAGGAACTGTTTCTTGTTTTCTCCACAGACCTGCGCTGCCCTATTATTATCTCCAATTCAGATGTAAGCAGGTTTCCTTCTTGAACACATTGAATATTAGAGGATATCTTACTTGTAGTGTTGACCTTTAACCTTTCATAAGTAGAGGGATTATTACCTTGTCCTCTTTTATAAACATGAAATATGCCGGATAAATACTAACATCTACATTTTGTCTCTTTATCAGCCTTGTTGTACAAAACATTGCATTATATTCTTTCAAATCATCGTGTCTTTATACTGAATAATTCAGGTAATTGACTTTGCCTTAGGGTAGGTACTTTCTCTGTACAGATGGCAAAAGCCAAAGTGAAATTAATTATTCATAAAACAGACACAGGTAAAACAGACAGAAAAGGAAAAGAGAAGAAGGACTGCAAGAAGACAGCTGGTTTATGGCTCTAAACAAACCTCTCAATCTTGCCAGACGGGCACTTTGAATTGGTTAAATGAGAGAAATGACAGGATAAAAAGAATGTTACAAAGTGTTGAAGCTATAAATTCACAGTCCTAATGTAATCGATCATGTCTATGATGTACCTTACACCGCATCACATTAAAAGGAAGCAACTGTCTTTTCCCTGTCACTTTATCGGCTTCTGCAATTGGATAAATGAGGCAGGTAACAAGCCTTCTCACAGGCCCTGGGGTAATACCAGATAGAACAAAGTGTGCTTGCCCTGTATCTCACAGGAACACCCAAACCCAGGAGGCTGTAATGTAGCTAAAACGGTCAGAAATTAGATACCTATGATAACTGATCAGTGCTGACTATCCTGCTGATATTAGAGCAGCACAATTCACAGGAAGTTAAACAATCTACTTTCTGTTCACAAGTACATCCAAGCTCAACCTAAGATGTATTATAGTTCCTTAAACAAGTTGAAATTACGTTTTGGCTTGAAATGAACAAAGTTATAAAGCAATAAGACAAATTACTGAAGTAGTCATAAAAAAGATATATTTATCTCACAATTTCAAACTTTCGATTAATGTTTCTATAAACCAGAGCCAGCCTGTTTCCAGACTTCTTTGTTCTAGGATTTGGTACCGGGATCACTTGGCACATGAGTCCACCTGGATAGATCTATAATTTTGTTTCTTTTACAGTTCAAAGAAACTCTCTATGAATCTAAAATATGTATTTACACAGTAATAATATCCCCCACATTGAACCCTGTGCTGTGGAATGGTAAAAACAGCAACAGCCAGGAGAAAAGATTTTGTTAAGTCTGTGGAAGAGATTCTAGTAAATCTGTTGCTGGTTTGTTTCTGCATACATCCAAGTCCATACTAACATGCAACTTATTGTTAAAGTGCATCTGCATTCCACCATCCTTGATTTGGGATGCAAGTCTCCATTAGAAAATAGATGTTGATCACCTCTTAGCCACCGATAACCGCCCCACTGTCTAAAAGACTCAAACCAGGAGTGCTGTTATCCTGGAAGTAGTATATTTTATCATCATCCCTGCCAAAGGAGCCAATCCATTCTCTACTGGCACAGTGTAATAGCAGCACATACAATCCACAGGGTTCGCTGCAGTATCTCACCACGTTTACTTCAAAAGCACCTCCCAGCATCTGTAGCTCTATCAAGATGAACAAGAGCAATAGATCATACTAGGCCCCTTCTAAGACACGGCCTCTCCTAAAGTGCACACGTAGTTCTTTACCGGTATTGACCACATGCTGATTTAACTAAAAATAAAGTTAAATAATTCTCAATTTCAACATAGAAATGTGGCAGTAAAATACGTGAAAATGATATATTCTAATTTGTTATTTTCTTATGCTCACTTGCCACAATATGTTCCCTAAACGACCCTGCATACCCCCAATCCCACCACCATCACGTTGCCATGTAAAATCCGCAGTCTTGAGAAAATAGGAAACATGATGGCAGAACTCCGTCATGCTGTTCTGAATTGGTGATCAACATGAGTAAATTGCAAATGAACACATTTTCAACTTTTGCCTCCTTTGCTCTTTCCTCAGCATCAATCCACAACAACTTCGCTCACATTGTTAGCAGTGTAGCAAATTGAGATAACTGCATGTCCGACCGTCCGGTGAAATCACGTGCCATTTATTCTTTCAAATGTAGTACTTTAACGTTGCTGTATGTACAGCAGGCAGGATTTTACCACGTACTTTGAGGACCAGGCCCGACTTGTGTTCGGAGGTAACCAGTAAGGGAATATTCTCGAAGGCAGCTAACCTCCAAATCAGCTGCCTTTGAGCTCAACATTGTTGGGCTGAATATCCCCCAACCCCCATCTGTCCTCGGAGGTTCAACAGCCCCATTGGCTGAGGCAGCACAGACAATATGAAGATGTTTCAGAATAAAAGAATCCACAAGGCAAACTTTTCTTCATGTAGTCACTTCAATGGATCACAAAGTCTATGGCTCCAATGGCTTTCCTCAAACAGTTACTGGAAGGCCATCTCCGTAATGCTTCCAGGGCTTCACATGGTGGGAAGGGTTTATCTACCACGGCAGTGCTGGTGGCCCCTCCTAAATCACCTTGATTAATTGGTGTTCATCAATAAGAATACAATAGATGTGCATACTTATTTAAGAACACAGGTGGTTATGGAGCCCAGACTGGACATAAAGTCAGAAATAGTTGGGGGCATTGAAATATGTGGTGTAGCATGGAAAGATGCTGCTCTGTGACATTGTTTATGAGTAGCAATTAGATGTTGGCATCAATTCTTGTCAAAAGTGACAGAAGCTTTGTAGGTGAGAAACTGGTAAGGAAAGAGAATATGATTATAAACTGCCAAAAAAAAAGTGCACTTTAAACACTTTTATAGGTATTTGAAAAGGAGCTATTTGTTTAAAACTCATTGACTTATAAGCTGGAAGCCTCTGTTATTTACATTACTTTATAGGCAGGCAGCTAATGGAGGTGGAAATGTCATGTCAACATCACAACTACAGTATGTACCGGTTGCTTACATAGCAAACACGTTTCATGTTATATAAGTCACTGGCCATATGAGAATGTCAAAAGGGAGCAGTTCTTAGTGGGATACAGGTGGAGCATGGTCAGTCAGAGAGCACTGCCACAGTCAGCTATGTGCTTTGACCACTTCCAGTCCAACGGCATTGACTGTAAGGAGTCAAGAACTTGGTTCAACCAGAGGCAGGGGATCCATTTCCTTGCAGTTCAGTGGGTGGGCCGGAGTCAGTCCTACAGGTTGTGCAACCCTTCTGAGGCTTAAAGACGGAGCAGTCAGGAGGCTATGGAGACATCAATCTTGGGACTGGGCCATTCCCTGTCGGGACTGCCCTGGCATGCCAGCCCCGGTGGGAGGCTGATCTCCTATCCCTTGCCTTCAGACCCAGCCCCTGAGCTCTGAACATATCCACCCCTTCCCCTGCTGCCAGACTCCATTGCCCCATTACCTGTCACCTTACCCGAGTGGCAGCCTGTCCCCTATCTCTGGAACCCTCACCACCTGGCACCCTACCCTCACGCCTTACATATTCAACTTTTAACAGCAGCCGTCAAAATGGTTGCCAGTGATTGTGGACCTGCACATTTCAGGAGATGGCAACTAATAACTGTGCATAGGGAGGAAGGTTCATTTTCTCCCAATATTTTACTCAAACAGGAACCTGTCAGAATGTCAGCATAGCTCTGCATTTCTAAAGGAATCCTGATCAGAATCTCCTCTCAGAAATGTGGAGTTCTTCCATTGCATAAAAAAGATGTAGAGTAGCATGAAATTGAAAATTCAGAGCGTTAAGTTGTTCCATATCTTCGCTGACTTATTCTTTCATGTCATCTGAGCTGTTGAGATTTAGTGCCTGCGTGCTGATGATGTTCACACAATATGTTCAGCCCAGTATAAGGCACAGCTTGATGAGGTAGTCATTAATTCCAACAGTGTAGTGTAGTGTAGTCACAGCTTTCATTAGAGATAACCTTGAATTGTATGCTATGTATCCAGTCTACCCTCAACATTCATCCCTTTCAGAAAACATTGTGTTAAACCCATTTTCCTGTAGTAAACCCTCATTAGCTAACCTTTTCAACTGAGTACCACAACACCTCGATAATGTTCTAGTTCCCAGCTCTTGGTGTCTCGTTTCTGTCAAGCATGAGTCTGGATATTCCAATCTTTGAATTTTTTTTTGTTTCTTTGTGTTTGATGTTATTTGACAGCTTTGTAGACCGCCTGCCAGCTGTGGTATACTGGTCAGACACAGTTTGGGGATCTTTTCTAAATGCCTCCCTGATGGACGGTGGGTAGTGCTGTCCTGGAGAGAGTTTCCAAGTCACCATGGATGCTACCAAACTCCTCTGATGCCCTGGTACAGGGGTCAAGTGAACATTGATCTGAGGGTCGACAACATGAAGATTTATGACTACAACTGCCAGTGGTCACCTCCACCTGTTACTTCACCATACCAGCATCAGGGCAGGACTTTTGAACCTGTGTGAAAAAGCTTTTAAAGTAGGAGAACCACTGCAAATGAGCAATCTCACTCTCTCAGACACAGAAGCCTGGATTCAGGGGCACACAGAACCATTACAACTGGAGGCTTCTATGGCCACTGTAGTTGTCCATGATGTGCCTGTCATGCTCTTCGTGCAGCACAGTGATTTGATGACCTGCTGCCTTGGCCATTGAATCAAACATGTGCTTTCTTCTGCCCAGTCCATTGGAACAGTCATCACATACTCGAGATAGGCAAGTTCCAAATTCACCGAGGGGCGAAGACCTGTCAGCTACCCTGAGATAGCAAGAACTGCAGATGCTGGAGTCGGAGATAACACAGTGTGGAGCTGGAGGAGCACAGCAGGCCAGGCAGCATCAGAGGAGCAGGAAAGTTGACGCTTCA
>JAHRHZ010000017.1:23809097-23876749 GCA_024137785.1 Ginglymostoma cirratum | reverse complement strand
CCAGCATCTGCAGTACCTTTTATCTCTGATACAATATTTAGCCTTGTGTCTTTTCTTCTGAACATCCGAAGGTTTATCAGTGAATTGTGCATTTTTGTATTTAAATAAATTCAAAACATTAAAATACAATGCGTTGTTAAATTCATAAGCTAAAACTCCTTTTGTAATGCAACAGTGAGCTAAATAAACTGAAAGGCAAGAGAAAGCCTTTATGCATGATACATGGTTAAAAATCAGAAATACTATACACTTCTAATGTTAAGTAAATAATCTTTCTTCCTGGGAAAATAAAGGCAAATATTCTAACATTACTGCTGAGATCACAAGCTGCATGTTTCCCGGAAGATATAAAAGAAATGGGGTTTGCTGTTACATTATCTAGTTTCTGTTAAGGTCAGAAAGATGTAAGATCTGACAGTGGAGGTCAAGGAAACCTCGACCCTTGGTTATGGCCAGAAGCTATTCATCTAATCATTCAGAATGGCCTGTCAATCAGCATATCTAGAATGAAGCTGTCATGCTCTTTACATGATAAAGATACAACACAATCTAGTTAATTAGGGCTCCAAAAACTGCATATTATTTTTCCAGAGTCACATAATGAGCATAAGTATATAAGAGCATTTAACCTATTGCCCTCATGAAGAGACTTTGGATTTTCTTTGCAAAGGTAACAGGGTAGTAAAGTATTGAAGGTAAAAGATTAAAACATTGTATGTATATTGTGTGCATGCATCTAATTGGAGTCAAGGGTGTTGTTTTAATTGTTCTTTAGGAAGGTTTTGATGATTAACAGTTATCAAAAGGTAAATGAGTACAGATAGCTGAGATGAATTGCAGATGCCTAGATTTATTCAACCAGAAAATGTAGCCTCTTTGACACAACTGGTAAAGATTACAGCAGCACAATGAGAAAATGATGGTGAAACATTGCCATTGTTCATATCACAGGAGAAGGTTGTGTTGTCTCATACTAGTTGATCTGAGTAACAAATGTACAGAATAACAATGCACCTTGATGAAATCTAGCTCTGTGCCCAAATGCACTCAGAATAATGATTACATGTAAAATTGTTATTTGTCACAGCTCCATGTTGTAGTTCCATTCCAGTCCAACTAGCTGCAGTACATATGCACTGCAAAGATATTCCGTAGTAATTTTGTTTTAAACTTCTCCTTGCTCGTTTATTTTAAACCTTTCCCTGCATATTTTGTAATTAAGCAAACCACATCTATTTTTTAAAGTTCTAAATATTTTAGAACTGTTTAGGCAAGGTATTCTCAATTACACCTTCTAGTGGTTAGAAACTGTCATCTTGAGACCGAAGATCTCCAATTGCATCAAATTGTTCTGCACAGAATTTTTGTTTTGCTCATTGTCCAAACCCAAAGTAAAAGCAATGAAATTATTATAAGTGATTTCAAAAGTCACTCTTTTATTTGGATTGGAAAGGATTTTATAAATATTCATGTACTGCTATACAAGTGAACTTTGAATGGCAGCTACACACATAGCTTTCTTCAATGTAGCAGCCTTTTCTTTGGGTAGCATTTCCAGTATGTGTAAAAGCTCAAATTGAAAGAACTGCAGACCCTTCGAAGGGGTCACTTGACCTGAAACATTAACTCTGATTTCTCTCCACAGATGCTGCCAGACCTGCTGAGCTTTTCCGGCAAGCTCTATTTTTGTGTAAAAGTTCAACTGTATTATAGGTCTTCATTGGAACAATTATGATTTTATAGAACATGCAGCATGAGTTAGTAGATTAAATTGTAGTTTTAGAACTGTTCATAAGTGTCAGCAGATTTTCAGACTGTGTGCGTGTGTGCCTATTTAAATGTATGTATAATATGTATAACTATCTGCCTCTGTTGATATGTAAGTAAAAACAACAGAACTGTTGTGTGTTAGAGGGGTGTAATTTAGGTTTATTGCGGTACTTTGCAGTATAAAGACATAAAACTATTGAAAAATAAGATTTCCTCAGCTATGGAAAATATCATTAAAAATGGTACATCTTCTTATGGCACTGCCAAGTCAAAAGCAATGGTTCAGTGGTAATGTGCCTAGACTAGTAATCCAGCACACCAGCTGCCAAAGTGAAATTTGAATTCAATAAAATCTGAAACTAAAACTAATGGCAGCTATATGCAATGGTCAGTTGTTATAAAAATTTATCTGCTTCACTTATGTCCTTTTAGAGAAAAATATGCCATCCTTAACTGCTCTGGCCAACATGAGATTCCAGCAATGTGGCTGACTCTTAACTGTCCTCTGGGCAATTAGGAATGGGCAATAAATGCTAGCCTAGCTAGCGATGCCCATATTCCTTGAGAAAATAGAAAACTGTTATTGCATAAATAGTGTGATGAGAAATTAGATTTGTGTACTACTTTAATTAAGAACTCTTCTAATTTTTGGATCACAAATTTTTTTAAAAATTGGAAGAATAATGTTTTTCTGTATCCAAAAAGTGTTGGATATTGTGTTAGCCATTTTAAAAATCCCACTTTAAAAAAAATTCTAATTTTATTAATATTGAAGCAGTTCTGCAAAAAGAAAAATAAAAGTTAGATCTGATTGGCCTGATGAGGAGGGAGGGTTTACTGGATAATTTTGTAAGTGGAAATCTTAGCACAATCGCCTGCAGTCACATTAGAGAGCAGGATAGGGGTTTTGGTGTGCTGTGGAGTAGAGTAGTAAATTCATTAATGCTATGTTTGTGTGTGTTTGACAACTATATGTCTGTTAATGCTGACAGCAGAGCTTGGAATAGTAGTACTCCAGGCCTATCCTCTTAAGATGGTGGGGCTTCAATCTACTTGTATATCACAAAAGGCTGCAGTTTGCAATTTAGTGCTTCTGGAGTCAAATTCAGAATAGCAGAATGACATGGACACCGTAAATCTATACCGACATCTCAGTAACCATTTCATCTTCATTCATTTAATACTTATAGGTTAAATTTTTGGCTTGAATATCAGAATTACACTGGATTACAAATTAAAAGAGAAAGCGTACAGGCCTCAAATTCTGGTGGACTTCTACAGAGTAGTCACCTCCCAGGCTCGGTTAGAAAATAAGACTCTTCCTTCAGTCTGTGGATCAATATTCTGAAGTTTTTCAATATGCTTGCATATTAAATTTGGTCATTTCTGGGCCCGTTTTGTTGGAGTTTTTGGTTTTCTAGATTTACTAGAATTGTGTTGCGCACTTATGAAGTTGCTCCAGGTCATTAGCTTTTTGTGTTCTGTAGGATAGAAATTCAGCTTCATTCACCCATTTATTGAGTATATATTGAATGCATTTCAGGTCATGGCCATTCGTAGAGAATTAACCCTGTAATTGTTTTAATTACAATAGCTCAGATATTCCAAGTAGTGGCAAGTACAATGCCACTCCACTCCCATCTTTTTCTGTTAGTGCTGAGCTCCACTTTTATAGTTAGGAATTCCTGAGCCAACCCCTTCAAAACTGAGGACCATTGGTAAAATTATGAAGTCCCATCTGTTCCAGAAGTGTGTAAAAATATCTATAGTAAAATTGAGTGTCCAGAGTTTCAAAATCTTCCTTGTTGTCACAAGCACCTTCCATCTGTCTGACATCAGTGAGCTTCCAGCAACGGATGTAAGCAAATCTCAGGCAGAGTGTTATCGTAGCAATGAGTGACATCAGGAAAATCTGACTTAACAACGACTAAATGAGATCAAATCGAAAAATATCCCTTTAAATGACTTCTCAGGAATCATTAGTGAACTTCAAAACCTTTCAACTGCTATTCATATTTTGCAGTGTAACTCTGCCCCATAAGAACGTCAAGAAATTATAATGAGTAGTTAATTTATTGATAACAACAGGACAAAATATTTAAATACAAATCCAAAAAGCAGAGATTATAATAGTGCTGCTTCACAAATAAGTATAAAAACGGCTGCTTGTCCATGTGTGTAAAATCCAGCAGTTTTTTAAATATCATTTAAGCTTGCATGCATAACCATTGATGCAAATTCTTTTCGATAATGAAACACTAACTCCCAATTTCCAGAAAATGCATTCCATGAATTATTGTCTAATATAGAAGATATGCAGTGTGAATGAAATTTAAACATTTTAATGTAGTTATTATACAGATTTGTTTCAGTTACTAAACTGCTAAAATACTACTTTTATAGTTTGGTCGCATTTAAGAATTCTAATAACATTTATGAAAGAATTGTGCTGACAGCATGAAGAATTAGAGCTTCCATTAGATTCTAAAAGTATCAAGGGTAGGGAATTACAATTTTTCCCATCCCACCCAAAACAAACATTTGGCAATAGTCACTGGAGAACACAATGTGGTTTGTAAAATATTTTTCTTCGAATTGATGACTTCAAAATTTAGTTTTTCTGTACAACAGTCAATTTGGATAAGCAGTTTTTATCACGTTCTGGAAAAGTGTATTTACAATGTCAATTACTGTGTAACTATGTTTAGAAGCATAACTTTTTTCTATAGTTCATAATTTATATTTCTTTTGTCTTTCCTTAAGTTAGTTAAGGGAAAAACTAAGAGGGGAAAAATTCTGTTAAGTCTTTTTAAGCATTTTGTTCTGAAGCAGAGCTGCAGTACAATATATGAGGTCTGATACTGCTCCCAAGGCAGCGTTACAATGATGTACGACAAAGCTTAAATCAAAAGTCTATGGTCAACAGAACATCATTTCATAAATACTAAACATTGTTGTTGGGTAATTCAGCAGTTTATTTCTGAGCTTTCTGCACACAGCACCTGTAAAGAGAACCACCCTAACCGAGTTTCCTAGACCATCAATCTGTGGGATCCAACAGCTTAGCATAAAAAGCGAAGCTTGAAATAGAAGATGAAAATTGCATAGCAAAAGGATAGGAGCCAGCTATCTGAGGGCTCCGACTGAAACTCCATCCCCTCATATTACATTTCCACTCACTTTCATATCATAGTCACCTGACCCACTTTCAGTCACCACATTGGTGTTTTCATCCAAAGGCTAGTTAATGATGTAACAGGAGTGTGTGGGAAACAGAACTCCGAACCATACTGTGTGATAAATACAATTTTCCCACTGATTTGCCGTGCTTGGACATTAATTTGCTTAGTCAACAAGCTTCTGCCACTGGTTATCAAGAAATTTGAACTGGTGCAATGTTGAGTGACACAGTTCTCATACTGCCTTGTTTCTGACAAAATCAAAAACCAGAAACTTAAATGAATTTGAGCGAACAGTGGTAAACAGTATTAAACAAAATTGTTTTGATTAAGCAGAATCTTGGATAAAATCATGGCTATTGCCTCTGTATTACCATTTAACTCTCTCATTATTTTCCCACAGTTTCACATGGTGAAAATCTTACTCTAAATTAACATTTATTTATAATTGATTGAAAATAAAAGACAGGAAAATGTAAGATTAAATCATAAAGGTGAAATGTGTAAACATAACAAAGTTTTGTGAGAGATCTAACAAAATTATCTGGAAGTTGGAATTCTTATTTTAATGTTCATATTTTGCCAAATTTCAAATAAAACTTGTGTTATTATAAGAAATAATTATGGTATTGATAAGTTAAATTTTGTCCTGGGAAAAAATGGAATGATGGGGGATAAAGTCAATAAACGTTTTTTGTCACAATTTCTCTCACGGTAACCTTCCTTTGTGGTAATGAAGCATAACTGAATTTGAGCCCTGTTGGGTGCAGTGTTCCTTTTGGCTTTCCTAACTGGTCAACACATCAAGAGCACCTGTATTTCATAAGTAATATGCATTGTGAAACTGTGGCTGAAACTTGTCATTCACTAATTTGATTTTTTTTCTAAAGAAGGTTTACCCAAAAAAAACACCAGAGGAACATCATAACATTGAGCCAGCAAGTGCAATTTTGTTATAAGAACAGAACAGATGATGGAGATATCCTGCATCTGCAGTGCATTTCTGTTTCAGAACGTCTGCAGCTAAGTAAAATTTAGAAGATTTAAAGTTTGATTTTTTTTCCAGCATGGTAACTAGTGATATTAGCATGTAAAGCTGTTACTAACATGATAGCATTGGACTAGGTCTATTCAAGATAGAACTGCACTCTGAAGTCAAACATTCAAACCTTTTTATCACAAAGATTATGGATGAATTGTGTGGAAATTTCCATTTTGTGATTGCATTTTTGAAAGCAGACAGTGTTATATATTGGTAGATTGCAGTCCTGTGCTATTCTAGATTACTGAAATGGACTTGTTTGCTTCCAGCAGGCATTTCTACACGGCACTACAGAAATTCTTGACAAATGTACCCCAGTCATGGTTTTAACTGAGTTCACTGGAACTTAGTATTAATTGTTCCCTGATCTGCCTTTAAAAATTGTCACCATCTTTCAGCTGTCATATCTATTTGTAAATTCTTTGCTCAGGATTGAAGTCAAATGATAGCCTTTTAAATTCTATTTAAAAATGTTTACAAGCAGTGAAGAATGAAGTTTTTTTTTTCCTTCTGACTTCAGTAAATTGCTTTCACATTCAATTGTAATGCTGTGTACAATATAAAGCTAAATTGAATTTGTGAGAAAAACACTGAAAAGAAAGTTTAACATTATGCACCCCCAAGCAAAGAACAGTCAAGGAATAAGAAAATAATGGCCTGTTATCCCAAAAACAGGGGCTAAATTTACAATCAATACCTTGAAAATAAACCTACAATGAATTTTATATTTTGTTCAAATATTGAGTGTAATGAAATCACGGTAGCCTTGGGGTACTAAATCCAAAGCTCAGAAGGATATGAATTAATCACTCTATCCATAAATGTTAAAATTTGAACCTGCTCTTTATTATCTTCATTTGGAATTTGTCTTTGCTTAGTCTTGTTAATTATGTCCTCATTGTTCATTGTTCCATAGAAAAGAGTTCAGCAAAAAGGAAAAATTTTAAAGTAGCTATAATTAAAATCTCTAGAACTTTGATTTGAGATTGAGTTATCGTCTTCGTGATGGTGTCTAAAACAATACAATATTTTCAGTAGCAATGTTATTGACATTCCTACTATTGGCATAGCTTTTGCAACACTAATCATTAGAACAGCACACTTATGCATCAGAAAGGACTGAATATCTTAACAGCAATAATTATAGCATTTTTAATGTTGAGAGTATCTACAGGTGTTGGCATTTAAGGAAAGATAATGATAGAAATAAAACAGCATTTACTGAAACACTGTAGAAGATTGACAAAGTGACTCAGTGTGATCCAAAAGATCATTTAAAGTCATTTTTTGGAGAGAAATGGACAGATATAAGCTTAGAATTCTAGAGTAGCAAGGAGGCTGCTGAAAGCGATGCCATCGATGATGGAATATAGAGATGAGGGAATAGCACAACTGGCAAAATGGCCAAAGTTGCAGTAGGATATGAAAGGCTGGAGGAAGTTTCAGAGAAGGAATGAGATGAAGCTAGGCAAGGACTCGGAGATGATGGCAAATATGTTAAATGTACTACTTTAGAGAAGACAGCATGTTAATTAGTAAGGTGTAGAGCTGGATGAACACAGCAGGCCAGGCAGCATCAGAGGAGCAGAAAAGCTGACATTTCGGGTCTGGACCCTTCTTCAGAAATGGGGGAGGGGAAGGGGGCTCTGAAATAAATAGAGAGAGGGGGAGGCGATGATAGAAGGTGGATAGAGGAGCAGATAGGTGGAGAGAAGACGGACAGGTCAAGGAGGTGGGGATGAAGCCAGTAAAGATGTGTGTAGGTAGGGAGTTGGGATGGGGGTTAGTCAGGGAGGAGGGAGGGAAGGAAGACGGACAGGTCAAGGAGGTGGGGATGAGGCTAGTAGGTAGGAAGTGGGGGTGGGGGTTGGTCATTGAGGTGGGAGGAGCGGATAGGTGGGAGAAAAGACGGACAGGTCAAGGAGGTGGGGATGAGATGGGCTGGTCTTGGGCTGAGATCGGGGGTGGGGAGATTTTGAAGCTTGTGAAGTCCACATTGAGACTATTGGGCTGCAGGGTTCCCAAGCAAAATATGAGGTGCTGTTCCTCCAGCCTTCGGGTGGCATCATTGTGGCACTGGAGGTGTTCGGGTGGCATCATTGTGGCACTTGAGGAGTTGGGGTGGCATCATTGTGGCACTGGAGGAGGCTGGAGGAACAGCACCTCATATTCCGCTTGGGAACCCTGCGGTCCAATGGTCTCAATGTAGACTTCACAAGCTTCAAAATCTTCCCACCCCCGACCTCATCCCAAGACCAGCCCATCTCATCCCCACCTCCTTGACCTGTCCGTCTTTTCTCCTGCCTATCCGCTCCTCCCACCTCAATGACCAACCCCCACCCCCACTTCCTACCTAGTAGCCTCATCCCTGCCTCCTTGACCTGTCTGTCTTCCCTCCCACCTACCTGGCCCTCCCTCCTCACTGACCAACCCCCATCCCAATCCCTACCTACACTCACCTTTACTGGTTTCATCTCCACCTCCTTGACCTGTCTGTCTTCTCTCCACCTATCTGCTCCTCTATCCACCTTCTATCATTGCCTCCCCACTTCTCTATTTATTTCAGAGCCCCCTCCCCCATTTCTGAAGAAGGGCCCAGACCTGAAACATCAGCTTTCCTGCTCCTCTGATGTTGCCTGGCCTACAGTGTTCATCCAGCTCTACACCTTGTCATCTCAAACTCCAGCATCAGCAGTTCCTACTATCTCTTAATTGGTAAGGTTGGGCACAATCAAAAGTGTTAACAAGGTACTTATAAGTGACAAATGAGAAGCTGAGTATCCGACAAATTAAATTTCTGGAGGATGGAACCCAGGAACAAAGATATCAAAGACATTGAGTGACAGAGCAAAAATATGATTTTTAGCATCTTCTTTTGGAGGTAGAGGTGGAGGTTGTCTGAGTGATTTATATCATGTTAGATTTGAAGCTCTGTCAAGTTAACCATGATTTCAAAGTTTCACACAACCTATATCAGTTGAGCAGGTGGAATGGAGTCCAAGTTAAGGGAATAGTATACTACTCTATTTTAAAAATGATGGCTTTGGGTTTAATAGATTCAAACTAAGCTCTTTAAACAGAAACTAAGACTTAGGCTGAATTTTACAATAAATTCGCCAAGTGTAAATTTCAACCACTGGCAGACCTGCATTGCCCTGCACAATGCATGTTGGGAAGGGAAACAAAAAAGAAAAGTTGACAAGAATGATACGTCATTGGAAACAGAAGCTCAAATTTGTAAATTTATCGCTAACTTACATCATTGTCTGTCTGATCATGGTCGTAACTACAAGTGACACAGTTACCCATCCTTAGAACTGTAACACGTTAGAACCCTGCCTGAAGAAGTGCTACTCTTTCCCTAATGCGCAGTATAGCATAACACATCCAACCCCCAATCCCAGTTTCTGATTACCAACATCTGCAGGTCTTTCTTTTTTTTATGTAGCGTAACCTGTGAGAATCACATACTGGAAAGCCTATGAGACCCTGGATTGTCCTTATGAACTGTAGACCACATGTTATATTTTTAAGGTCGCCTGTGATTACTTTTGCTTCACAGAGGCGAATATGATCAATTTCTAATGACCAATAAGATGATAAAGATTGCTTGTTGCTCAAGATTGGTCTCCTACATAGTTGGTTGCTACATACATTTCAGGTGCAAAATCTCATTACAGACATTTTAAACCTATCTTATTTAAGCGTCTGATTTAGGCTATTGCCTCTTGAAGGTCCTCATGTTGCTTACAAGTAAAAACCTGCAGCCTAAGACAGAAATAAACATTTACTTTGCCCACTCCAGGTGTGCTGTCAGCCATGTTTTATTTCTATTGTGTATTTGCATTTTGGATGAGGATGAAAGGCAGCAGAGGTCGTGCTTTGCAGAGTGAATCACAGGCTGAATCTATAATCTAGGCAACTCCTGAACCTTTATGATCCTGTTATGATCCCACCTGATATTATTACTGGACAAGTCAGATCCCAGACTGAAATCTGGCTCAATAAATCATATTTTAGAGTCAGAGACATACAATACAAAATGGGCCCATCGGTCCATTGCATCGGAACCAACAAAACAAAAACTTTAACCAGAATTTCTGTGAACTGACCAAAAGCTTTCCAGGCTATGGGGTTTTGATACTCTCTACTGGTACCCCATGACTGAAAACAGTCACCCTAGACTTGACTGAGGATTCCTCTCTTGTGCGTTTGAGACACGACCATCCAGTTGAAGTACATGCAGTGGGTTTGATGTGTAAACTGCTGGTCACATGCTGCAGATGCAACATTGATGTAGCACCGTGCATTATAGCAACACAGCCACCCCTTGACTGATCACTGCCGCCAACCATGACAGGCTGTCTGGCATTGTGTCTGCACTAAAAAACAAGGCAGTACAAAAGTTCTTTGAGTAAGCAAGCTCTGGATGAGGTGCCAATGTGCATTAAGGCAAGGGGGAGATGCTGTGAGCATCCAAATAGATGCAAAGTGAGTGAGCATTAAGAAAGCAAGTGAAGTGTCCTGAGATGCAACCTGCTCTGATATGAGATGGGTCCTTGTCTCTGTGTGCAAAGTGGCCAGGCAGCAGCATTGCAATGAAAAGTACCGGTGCACTCCAAAGAGCAATGTTGAAGTAACATGATGTATCATATTGCAAGTAAGTCGGAGGTGTGCCATGATGATGTAATGAGGCTGATGCATATCCAAAGCGATCTCTTTGGACAAACTATGCAGAGGTGCTGACAAAGGAGTATGTTGGGGAATGTTGGCCAAGATTGAGGTCTGAAGGAGCAAGTAGTGAGCTGAAGAGAGCAGCTTTCATCTCAGGAATTGTCACTGTCTAGTTTCTCTCCACTGCCCGGTAAAATAGCAAACTGCATATAAATGAAGCACAATTAGACATCGATGAAATGTTAATGCATGCAAATAGACTTCTCACTGCTTATTAGTGCAATTCTTGTCTCACTGTCAAAACCTTGGGTGGAAAATTGGACTTTTTTTTCCAACATCAAGAATCTCACTCTTCTGATCTTGCTATATTTTACCAATTGACTTGCCTTTTCCTGCATCGTTCAGGCTGGGAAGATTCCATCCAAGGCCTTCTTTACACAAAATTTATTACAGAAACCAGACTAACAATCCTCTCTCCCGGTCCCAGCTGGTTTCTTTATACATAATTAATCAAATAACACCTGTACCCCATTCAAATATTCTGAGGAGTCAACAGTCAGCAAATTTCTGTAGATATGCTTAAATTCCAGGAGGAGAAGGTATAATAGGTTACATTTTGTCAGGAATCAGCCAAGTGTGATTTTTGTCAAGGTTCACGGAGAGTTTCTCTTCATGAGGCTTAATGCGTTTTCTTATGCTAAAATCCCAAACCCAAAGCCTGCCCAGCCCCTAACCATACCCCCAAGATGGAAGTCCATTAGGAGCAAGCAGTGAGATTAAGTCACCAGGTATCTGCTCAACTTTCATTTTGGAAATTCTTTGCAACTAGTTTCTATGCAGCAAGTGGGAGAATGGGAGCCTGCATATTAATAAGGTTAGGTAGTAATCTAGGCAATAATGTGAAAATCTATGCTAATAGCCACCACTGCTCACAAGCAAGTTTCATCATCCAGGACTTTGCTGGGAGATGCAACTGTTTGGAATCGACATCAAGAATGACCTCGTTCAACGTCTCACTTGATTTTGCCAAATTTCATGCTACAGCCCATGACACTGGAGAGATTTAGTCCACCATGTTAAAAGCATTCCAAAAAACCAAAAGTGCAAGACACATGATATTGCCTCTGCAATGCATTTATTTTGAAATCCTGTAATAACCAGCTTTCCTGAAACAATATAAACAAATCTAAATATGGTTGCCTGGTGTCAGCAGATACCGCTTTCGATAACAGGCACCAAGGCTCCAGTGGAAGCATGAAGTCGGACTCGACACTCAAGTAAAGTGGCACTGCTTCCCAAAAATTTCCCAGCAGACTTCTCACCTTGTCATGGCATACCGGTGGAAAACCACTGCCCTAAGTCTTTGAGACACGGCTGTGTGCTTGCAGCACCAGCTGTGTGTTTTCCAATTAAGTTACAGATGTGAGCTTGAGACCACAAGATGTCCACTCTCTTGACTGATCACTGCTGACCAATGTGACAAGCTTTTTGCTGTCTACGCTGAACAGCAAGGCACTGCAGGAGTACTGTGAGCTTTTAAATTGCAGCTGAGGGGACATGGCACAAAAAGGCAAAGCAAGGAAGGGATACTGTGAGCATTCAGGTAGGCGCTTAGTGAGTGAACACTAAGAAACTGAGACACTTTCTGGTGCTTACTGTGATCTGGCTATCCAACCTTATGCACAGAGTGTCCTTGTAATAGCATTCCAATGATGGCTGCTGGTGTGCTCCAAAGCTCTACATTAATATCCAGAAGCATACGGTAAGTGGGTCAGAGATGTTCCATGATGACGCAGGGAGGCTGGAAGGTGTTGGATGCCAGTGTCTACGAGTATGGGGTGCCTAGAGCTGATTACCTGGAACATTCTCTGAAAGACTTGTGCCAGATGTTCAAAATGACACTTCAGAAAAGCAAGCAGCAAGCTGAGGTTGCTAGGTACCTGCTTTAATTTTAGTGTTGGAACTCTAGGCGTCTAGTTTCTCTCCATCCTGCAGTACAATAGAAAACTGCACATTAATAAAGGCAAGATTTACAGTTAACAAGTAATAACAAGTACTTATCCCTGTTAATAGCCCTTGCACTGCTCCCTAACAAGAATCTCATTTTAATGTCCAGAGCACCATTGGAAAATGCAACTTGTTGCTCCAAACGTCAAGACAGGCTTTGCTTGACTTCTCACGTGATTTTTGCAGATTTGTTACCATAGCCACATCATTCAGGGTCCTATAAGATTTCACACAGTCCCTTGAACACCTATATCTTGTAAAGGTCTCTATGTGGTACAAATGCAAAGTAGGTTGAGGAATATCCAGTATGCTTACAGTTTTAGTTATGACTACGTGGCCTCTACACTTGTGATATCAGTAATTATGCTGCATGTTATAGGTTTATTTGTGGGACTATTTCTGAGGTGACAGTTCTTTAATGTTGTGCAAGTATTTTTGGAGCCGTTGATCAGCATTTCACAGAATCACAGAATTATTATGGTGCAGAAGAGGCCATTTGGCCCATCATGCCTGGTCCTAGTCCTAATAGTGCCTATTACCTAGTCCGGCTGTGTTATCTAGTGCCAGTCTCCTGCCTTTATCCATATCCCTGCACACCATTGCTATCCAAAATAAAAAATCCAACACCTTCTTGAATGTCTTAATTGAACTTGCCTCCACCACATTTCCAGGCAATGCATTCCTTACCTAACAATTTACTGTGCGAAAAAGACTTTCCTCACATCACCCTTGCTTCATTTGCACATCACTTCAAATCTATGCCCTCTCATTCCTGTTAATTTTACAAGTGGCAACAGCTTCACCCTATCTACTCTGTCCATTTTGCTCATGATTTTGAAAACTTCAATCAGATCTCCTCTTAGCCTTCTGTTCTCCAACATCTTCAATCTCTTCTCATAACTGAAGTCTCTTACACATGGAACCACTCCAGTAAATTGTTTCTGCACTTTATCCAATGCATTCACATCCTTCCTATGATGTGGTGCCCACACTGTCTACATTACTGCAGCTGAGACCAACGAGTGTCATGGACAAGTTCAACATCACCTTCTTGCTCTTGTACTCTATGCCTTAATTAATAAAGCTGAGAACACCGTATGCTTTATTTACTGTTCTCTCCACCTAACGTGCCACCTTCAATGATGTGTACATATTTATACCAAGGTCCCTTTGTTCCTGCACCCCATTTAGAATTATGCCCCAATTTTCATATCATCTTTCAGTGTGCTTCCAACCAAGGTGAATCACCTCACACTTCTCTGCATCAAACCTCATCTGTCATATGCCCAACCAATGCTCCAACTTGTCAATGTGCTTCTGGAGTTCTATGCTGTCCTTCTCACAGGTTACAGTTCTTCCAAGTTTAGTATCATCAGCAAACTCACCTGCTCACTAATATCCAGATCATTAATATACATCAGGAAAAGCAAGGGTCCCAACACTGACCCCTGAGGCACTCCATTACAAAACTTTCCTCTATCCCAAAAAAATCTGTTGACCATTACTCTCTGTTTTCTATCACTCAATCAGTTTTGTATCAACATTGCCACTGTTCCTTTTATACCATAACCTACAACTTTCCTTCGAAGTCTGTTGTGAGGCATTGTATCAAATAGCTTCTGGAAATCCATATGTAGCACACCTTATGTGTTACCATCATCAACCCTTTCCATTAGATCTTTAAAAAAAACTCCGTTAGTTAAACATGACTTCCCCTGTTAGAAATATACCCTGACTCTTACTAATCAACCAACTTTTTTCCCATGCGATGACTGATTCCATCCCAAAAATTTGCTTTCAGAAGTTTTCTCGCTGCTGAAGTTGGTCTGTAATTGCCGTGATCATCTTTGCATCCTTTTTTGATCAAGGCAGTAAGGTTTGCAATTCTCCAATCTTCTGGCACCTCTCTCAAGTACAGGGAAGTCTAAAAGATTATGGCCAGTGCCTTCACAATTTCCACCCCCACTTGCCTGAAATTCCTGGATGCATCTGATCTGTCGTAACAACTTTGAAAGTTAATTTAAACTTAAAGTCAGCTGGTATGGTGTTCGAGTTGCCTGTACTGTTACCATCGTTATACAATATTAGGTTAATTACTTTAATATATGATCAACATATTGTATAACTACTGGGCAATAGATTGTTTAATACCACAAGGAAGGACAGCAATATGCATTAAATGAAGAAGAATTTAAAGCTAATAAATTGAAATATATACTGAATGAATGTTTTTAGTATATAAATGTTTTATGCCCTTAAAATTGCACAACTTGACCTATTGTCATATACTTATCAAAGCTACTTATTGAGGACATAACGGGGGGAAAAATCAATATTATCTGCTCTCTTTAAATCTAATAACGTGTTAACCCAACTTATCTTCATCTTATTTTTGGCAGAACTAAGATTTTTCTAATGCAGCAGATTTTTAGGCCCTATCATCATTGAGTATTGCTCACTGAAACATAGTTACATGTTCTTTTAATCTGCAACTGAGCTGAAAAAAGTGATGAAAAATACAAATAACATAGATTGTGGTTTATAAATGAAACTGGTGCCTATAATGAAACTTTATTTGGTCTCAAAAGTCATGTTTTTGCATAGTTGGCATATGAGGCAACCTCCCCTACTTAACAGCACCTCCCCACCCCCACCCCGGCTCCCCTTCTTTCAGCCACAACATGCCACAGTTAGCTTCAACGTTTCACCCCACAAAATGTATGTTTTACTTACTGATAATTTATAATTAAATACAAGATCAAGCAAACAAAGACTCATGGGAGTTTGAGAGACACCATAGAGAACAGGCATTGCATTGTGAATGACAAAGATATAAACTGCGCAAAGTAATGCATTGTTCACTTTTACATTTCACATGTTAGTCAACTCTTGTTTTTGGAAGTTGTTTTTGTGATTTCAAATGGTCACCTTAAAAGCTGACTTTTTTTAGTAGGTGAAGGCGCAATAAAATCAGGCAAGCAATCTCCATATGTGAGAGTTAACATATTCATAGGCATTAAATAAAAACCACAAAACTTGAAACAACTCAAAACCATGAATGAAATATCAACAAGCTGGAGATATACAAGGCCAAAAAATAATTTATGCATATCACTGCTGTCAAGATTGTAACATTGTATAAGAGCCATGAAAATTAAAAATACTGTAACATCAAAAATTGCCAGTCCTACTACAATTATGACAAAATACATTGAGCTTAAAAGACACCAACAAATATAACCAGTAACTGGATAACTATAGTTCCTATATGTTTATAAAGAAACAAAGTTGAGTTTCGAAGGTGTATTTTCAGCATTTTTTGATTACATGCTTCAATTTGCTTCTCTGGAAAACACTTTTTATGTATTAATTTTTCTTATTGTATTACATGTAAAATAATTGTAGATTATATTAAGTGGCATAAATATGCTTCCTTTTATTGTATTGTAATATTCAGACATAAATTGCCCTCTCTTATTTGAAAGCAATGTGAAATGAAAATATTCGACGGCAGGTTTTGATTACTAATTATAGAAGCTTTAAACAGTACATGGTGTGTGAGAGGTGGCATATTAGAATATTCACAATAGTAAGCTGTCAAATTTCATCTTGTATCTAAATTATTTTTTATTTCAACTAATTGGAAAACCATTTCCATTTTCAAAAATGTTCAATTAGATTTGTTTCAATTGCAGGATTTTAAACATTTATAAATTTAAGTATTTGCATGTCCTTTATTACTAGATTTTAGTTTACTACTGAGTATTAGGAACTTGCCTATCCCGTGTGTTAATTGTTCTGTTTGCACTTTTGCTTCCTTCCTCTTGTTAATGGGAGCTTAGTGTAAAGGGCAGTGAGGTAGAACATGGTCATGATGCAAAAATCAGCCAAGAAAATACTTGCTTAATTATTCAGTAGCTATGCTCAGTTCTTCTTCTCTTCTTCTCAAGTCATGTGAGCTTGATTAACTGCAGTTGTAAGGATAGGGCTGTTGTTTCATTTCAACCACATCCAGGTGCTGGCAGACAATGGTTCTGTCCCATCAACTTCTTTATTTCACATACACCTCTTCAGCACTTAATTGCTTCTTCAGCAGCTACACCACAACAAGAGATTCTTTTTTATAACCTGACCTTTAGTCATAACCTCTTTTTTTAGTGTTGTTCCCTGAAGAACACGTGGCAGAAACATCATAGCAAACGCTATACATGTGCACTTGTCACTGAACATTTTCTCTGTTATAAAACATGATTTAGATGAAGGATCTGCAAACACAAAGTTTAATTCAGGTTGTATGGAATATAAGATTATGTAATAAATACACAAGTAGCCTGTTGTATTATATTTTCAAGGAAATGCCTTGAAAATATAAACATGCAAAATATGTTATGAAATTATTTTTGTCATTTAACTTTTATATTAACTGCCTTTAATGGGGATACATTTATTAACTTATTTAAAGGCAGTGTAAGTGTTAAATTTTCTTTGCTCTCCTTTTACCTCCAAGTTTCTGCCAACCTGACCTTAATTAATACAACACTTGCTGGAAACGGGAGCAAGGTTCGCACTCAGACCCAGGCCTCCCCCTGAGCATCTTGCAGTAATGAGAGTGTGTAGCATCATTATTCCCAGCTGAGGGGAAGGGTCACTGGGAATGGATTTGCAGGACTCTGATTGAGAGCTCCTCCATGCTGAGAGTAGCTGGCCTGCACCCGGACACCTGGTCATTAACATTGCTAATTACCAGCCATTAATCAGGGCCCTCGTTTTTTTGTGTGTCACCAACCCAGAGGACGGCTTGAATAAGAAGATTGTTCCCTACCTCCAGAAGAGGTGGAATAAAGAAGTTCCCATCAACTCAGGATGAGATGGATTAAGGAAAGGTTAGACAACAGTTTGAGATGAGCAGAAAGGACCTGAACTGCATTCTGTGGAGAAATTAATCACCTATAATTAAAGAAATCTCTAACTAAATTTAGCTCACTGTCTCAGTTTCTGTGGTGATAAAGTTTTGATTAGACTGTTTACTTAAGACCCATTTCTCTCCACAGAAAAGTATTCTCAACCATTATCTGAGTAAATTAAGATAATTTATTAAGACATTTTTAATTTCCAACTAATGTTGGGGGAAGATTTCCTGTGTGCTGCATCTAGTGAAATCTTAAAGCTAATGAAAATGTTGTCATGCATTATATTAGGGAAATCTAGCAGGTTTTTATTATTCTTTTTTAATGGTTTGACAGGTTTCAAGCAGATTTGCATTTTTTTCAATATGTCCATGAGAATATGTAAGCTTTACTTAATTTTATTTAAAACTAAAATCATCTTGTAACATTTGAATTGAACTAAATTATCTTCTAAAGTTCAACTAAAATGTAAACTGTTTGCTGGTATACTTTCAGTATAAACATAGGTGGGATACACATTTTCAACAAATATTGCTTCTGAAAAGTTGCTTGAAATGAAAGTGGAATTAAGATGTCTTTTTGGCAAAGTAACATTTTATTCTGAAATCTACAAAATGAATCTAAGATGTCATAATAGAATGCAATAATATATGAAAAGTAAAGCTAGGTTTTTTGATATTAGTTCATTGTTTATGGATTTTTAAATTTGCTGTTGTTTACATAGTCATGTTAAGTATGATTTGGAAATAAGAAATCATGAAATACAACCAAAAATCATATCCCAGAAAATAAGGGTAAAAGTTAACAAACGGTCTTTTCCCATGAGTCACCAAAACATTTAGAACATTTTCAATTCTAAATCATATTTTCTGATGCCCAGAAAAAGGAACCCATGGTATAATTCAGCATTTTTTTTTCAAAAAATCTACTTTTGCTGGGTACTCTGGCAAAATCTGTAACTTTAATGTGTGCTTTGTCACCATGGAAAATTCTACTGAATTTGTGACCACATTCCTGTTAGGAACATCAATTTTAGACTTTTGACCTGTTGGCAATTATACAAAATGTTGTAAAGAGCTTCTTGATGTAAAACTTGCAAGTCTTGGTGACATTCTTCATTCCATTTTTACTTCCACACTTGGCCATAAAAAAACAGCAAGAGAAATGATTTCATATGGTTGTTGTGTTGCCTGGGAAAGTAGAATGCTAAGAGAAATCATACAAAGAACAGCTGAGGAGAAGTTGTGCTCTGGCATTGAAACATGCAAATAAAGCACATTCTTCAGTTTTCTCATGACGGATTGCTTCTGAAACTACCGTGCCAAGCTGCTAATATGCTAATGAGAGTGATGCATCAATAAGCTGTGTCAGCCCCAGAGAGTTCTGGAAGGGCAGTGGATAGTTGCAGCGTAGGGGGAGGGGTGGGTGCTTACTAAAAGCCATTCGTGGTTAGCCAAAGCCTAACAGGTAACCTTCATCTGCACAGTTAATTGTCTATGTAACAAACAAGTGCACAGAAAATAAGATGAACTACATGAACAATAATGTGTGCAGTCTGCACATGAGACTCCATCTTTCAAACTACAGCGGATGAGGCTGCTATTGCTTTGAAAAGCTCCTAGAACGGCAAAAAAAATTCCACATGCGTTATGTTCCAAGTGTCCTTGAAAAAACGGGACAAAAGTCTACTGACGCGATGCTGCCAGGCTACATGTAACTAATTAATATGGCTGGTCCCTATTTGCAGAAGGCCTTGTCATCCTCTAAAAAATAAAATAAGCCTGGCAGCCTGAAACTCTGCAATTAAAGTGTGAATTGCATGAGAGGATTACGTGAAGTGTTCTCGGCTGGGGAAGCCTAGACGCTTCTGTTTGAGTACCACGAGCAGCTGCTTGTAGGCTTTGCACCTGCCGGCTACCAGGCAGTCTTCACCTTAAGTCCGGAAAGGCCAGGCCTGTGCTCCACATAAAACAAGACTTTTCGTTTTTTTTAAAAAACTGCAAAACTTTTATTTTAAACAAAGTTCACCAGAAAAAGAAGCTTCTGAAATAAATGCTGCTATATTCTTATCTGAATTTGATTCGGATGGTTATTGTTTTGGCAGAGTTACAATGTAAATGATTTTCAGTGAAAAGAAAGAAGTCTTTACAGTTTCTTTCCCATAAGCCCTGCAGATCAGCATGCTCCATTTGTACGTGCAGCGTATTACAATTATGCACAAAAATGAGACTGTTTTCCTGAGGCTCCCCCCGCTCCCCCCCCCCGTAGGAGTACAATCAAATCTGAACCAATTTTTTTCCTTCTTTTGCGATGAAGTCTGTTCAAAGCTAGAATTCTGGATAGTTCATGTAATCAGATTGTAGACAAGAAGAGCCTGTGCATAACAGCCTACTAATTCATATACAGTTGTATGCAGTTACTTCTGTGCCACCAAAAACAGACATTATTGCAAAACAAGGAGGTTAGCCAATAATATCCGTTATAACTTAAAAGTGCCTCACCGATATTGCTCAGGCAGCGTTTCATTGCGTGTAAACAGTGGCGCTCACACAGTATCTTCAAAAGATTTAAGGCTGTAAAATATTCAGACTTTAAAGATTAGTGAGCTGCACAACTGCATACCAAATAAGTCTAATTGGAGGAACAATACTTTACTCTGCTTCTTTGGTGTGTTAAACTCCGATCCTCTTAAGTGATAGATTGGCAATAAAGTTACAACACAATCCACTGAACGCAACTTTTTGAACTAGACATTGGAAAATGATTGTCAGGTAGGATGAGGATTTGTTTTATGGAAAAAGGTTTACATGTTTCGGCAACCAAGTAAAGATCGTGAAAGGAAACAAATAGTAACTGGACTGCCATAGTAAAACTTGACATTCCTCAAAATAGTTAGCTATAATATCATGCCCATTCATGTACTGATATAGATGAGAAAGTACAAAGGATGGCTGTTTTCAATGTAAAAGTTGCTACATAAATGCAAATACTTGTTCATTGCTTAACATTGTACGTTTGTTTGAAATCATTCCTTTTTTTCATTGGAGGAATCTTAATATCTTGGCCACATACCAGAATATATCAAACTTTGATATCTGATTGTGTTCAAATGGTTTTATTAACACAGAAAAGTGATAGGTGTGACATCTTTGAATTTCATTTCAACTATATGACGTACAAAATCTACAGAATATTATACTGATAGATATAATTGTGAGGTAATTGCATAGGTATTTAAATCATAACCAAAAATATGGAGTGCTTGAAAAAACATTCAATATTACAGCAGAGAGGTTAGCTTTTGAACATTAGAACATAGAACAGTACAGCACAGTACAGGCCCTTCGGCCCACGATGTTGTGCCAACCTCTTCTCCTACTAAGATCAATCTACCCTGCATACTATCCTACCCGTTATACTATCCTCTATTTGCCTAACCAAGAGTCACTTAAAAGTCTCTAAAGTATCTGACTCCACTACCACTGCCAGCAGCGCATTCCACGTGCCCACCACTCTCTGTGTAAAGAACCTATTTCTGTCATCTCCCCTATACCTTCCTCCAATCACCTTAAATTTTTGCCCCTCGTAATAGTCATTTCCGCCCTGGGAAATGTCTCTGACTATCCACTCTATCTATGCCTCTCACTTCTCCACTCACCACTTGCAAGAATCATTAAACATGTTTTATTGATTGAGCTTTGGAGCTTTCCATCAGCCACAGTAGCAGCCCCTTCTTTTCAAAGCAAATCAGAATAAAAGGTGCTGTGTCATTTATTCCACATTCTATTCCGAACCCAATAGACTAAAGATGTAAAAGAGGCCGTCACCATAGTTCCACTGGACTATAGGATATACTCAAATTAGAGAGATAACTGGTAGTGTTTTCACCTGAGGGTCACCATGCCTCAGGCGAGGGGAGAGTTGACAAGGTGGGATCTTCATAGCGGTGATCCTCAGACAGTGCAGAAACTGAACCCACACTACTGACTGAGGTCCACACAACTAGTGAAGAAATTGAAAGTGAATGCATCACACAGTATCAGCAGTGTGCATGCACTCTTCGAGTGGCTGTCTAGCCGAGAGGGAACATTGTTCCTGAACTGCCACCATCCATGTGATGTATTTACATGCACTGTGCTGCTAGAGATGGCCACCAGGGAGGTTATAGAGCCAGAGATGAACATCACGGGAACAGACCCTTCTGTTCAACTCGTCCATGCCGACCAGATGTCCTAAATAAATCTAGTCCCATTTGCCAGCATTTGGCCCAAATCCCTTTAAACCCTTCATAGTCATATACCCATCCCATTGCCTTTTAAATGTGGTAATTGTACCAGCCTTCACCACTTCCTTTGGCAGTTCATTGCATACACGCACCAGCCTCTGCATGAAAAAGTTGACCCTTTGGTCCTTTTAAATCTTTCCCCTCTCACCTCAAACCTATACCCTCCAGTTTTGGAATCCTCAACCCTAGGGAAATGTCGAGTCTATTTAGCCTCTTTGTGCCCCTTATGATTTTATAAACCTCTATAAGGTCACCTGTCAGCCTCTGACACTACAAGGAAAGTAGCCCTAGTCTATTCAGTCTCTCCCTCCAACTCTGGCAACATCCTTGTAAATCTTTTCTGAACCCTTTCAAGTTTCACAATATCTTTCCTATTGGGAGATTCCAGAATTTTGATCCCATGATGAAGAAGAAATAGCAATCAGGTTCCTAGTGAAGATTATGTGTGAAAAAGAGGAAAACTTGCAGGTGATGGTGTTTCCATGTAGCCTCTCCCCTGACCTTCTAGGTGGTAGAGGTTGTTTGTTTGGAAAGTGTTGTGGTGCATCTTGTAGATTGACAGCAGTGTGTGCTATCTGTGTCACTGGTACTAAGAATGAATCTTTAAAGTGATGGATAAAGTGCTATCACATGGGCTGCTTTTTTCCAGGATAGTGTCAAGCTTCATGAGTATTGTCGGGGCTACACTTATCTAGAAAGATGAATATTCCATCATACGCCTGACTTGTGCTTTGTAGAATCGGGTGGTGAATTGAACGGTGCTGATTTTCCTGCCTCTTTCATACCTTTTGTAGTCATAGTATTTTTATAGCTAGTTCAATTCAGTTTCTAGTCAACAGTAACACTCAGGATGTTGACAGTGCGGGGGTGGGGGCGCGGTTTGCAATGCTTATGCCATTGTATATCAAAGGGAAATGATTGATTCTCTCTTGTTACAGATGGCTACTGCTTGATAACAATGTAATATTATTATTCATCGCAGAATTGTTAGGGTGCAGGAGACCATTTGGCCCATTGTGCTTATACTGGCTCTCCAAACAAGCATCATTCCTTAGTGTGAGACCGTAGGAACTGCCGATGCTGGAGTCAGAGATAACACAGTGCGGAGCTGGAGAAATACAGCAGACCAGGCAGCATCAGAGGAGCAGGAAAGTTGACATTTCGGATTGGGGTTCCTGCTCCTCTGATGCTGCCTGGCCTGCTGTGTTCCTCCAGCGCCGCACTGTGTTATCTCATTCCTTAGTGCCAATCTCCCACCCTTTCCCCATAACTTTACAAACCATTTCTATCCAAATAATCAGTTAATCCCCTCTTGAATGCCTCAATTGAGCCTGCCTCCACCACACTTCAAGGCAGTGCATTGCATACACCAGCTGTTTTTTTTTCACATCACCTTTGCTTCTTTTGCTTATTGCTTTAAATCTATACCCTCTTGTTTTTGTTCATGTCACGAGCATGAACAGCTTCTCCCTGTCTACTCTATACAACTAGCTCTAGATTTTGAAAACGTCTATCAAATCTCCCCTCAGCCTTTTCTCCAAGGAGAACAGTCACAACTTCTGCAAGCTATCCTTATAACTGAAGTTTCTCATTGCTGAAACCATACTTTTAAATCACTTCAGCATCTTGTCCAGTGCATTCACATCTTGGAAAGGTTTAGAGGGATGTGGGCCAAATGCAGGGAAAAGGGACTAAGTTAGTTAGAGAAACCTGGTTGGCATAGACAAGTTGGACTGAAGAATCTATTTCTGTAGTATATGACTTCACGATTCTATAATGAAATACCCACATTGTACACAATACTTCAGCTGAGATCTATTAAGTGTTTTGGATAAGTTCAACATCACCTTGCTCATGTACTCTATACCCGTTATCAACCACCAGCTGTATGTTGGCCAAGTCTCACTGCATGTGGGTATGGGTTGCTTCAATTTCTAAGGTATTGAGTGGAGCTATACACTGTGACTGCAATTTTTGCTTTTTGGGACTAAGTATCAGGCCAGGCATATTAGCTGACAATATTCCACTCCCACTATCAAGACAACTTGATCTATCACGTGCCAATCAGCTTGTCAAGAACCAACTGAGGAGTTTGGCAAGTTTCTTGGCCTTCCACAAATTTCAACACTGGGTATCACACAGCCAATTAAAGAGAGAAAAATTCTGGCTGCTAAAGACTATGGAGAAGGTAATTGCAGTTTTCTTGTTGTCATGTGGAGAGGAGATTAGAGGCAAAGGGAGAGGTGGCTTTAGGAGGCCATTCCCTTTGCCATCCTCCTAACCTTGCTTCCAATTGCTTCTAGACTGGGGCATTGGAGACAGCAACCCAAATATTAACGCTTCGTTTCCATAGATGTTGCCAGACCTGCTGAGTTTCACCTGCAATTTCTGTTGTTATTTCAATCAAATGTTGCCTTGATGTAAAGGGCAGTCCCTCACAACTCAGTTCTGGAATTCAACCTTCATTTCATCTCCTCTTTAAGGAGATATTTGAATCAAAGCATTTACTCTGCTTCTCTCTCCACACAGTAGTTTGAGTATTTTCTTTTTTAATATTTCAGATTTCCCATATTGGTGTGTTTTTAGATTGTTGAGAAGATCATTGCTTAGTAATTGTCACTTGATAGCACAGTCGATCACAATTTCTATAATTTAGTCAATGTTTGAGAGCCAGGCTGATGGGGCCAGATAAGATCTGACCTCTTTTGTGGTCAGAACATGCCTGGCAATTTTTCACATTAATGGGTATTGATGTCAGTGTTAGAGCTGTACTAGAACAGCTTTGTTCAGGCTGTGACTAGCTGTGAAGCATAGGTTTTCAGTATTAGATGGGTTGTTGTCAAGGCTAATAGCCTTTTGTGCCATCCAATGTCTTGTGTCCACAAGGACTCTTACCAATTTTCATAGGGTGCTTTCACTGGTGCATCTATCTGGATGCATCACAGCATGATATGGCAACTGCTCTTACTAAGACTGTGGGACACAGCCCAGTCCATCACGCAAACCAGCCTTCCATCCATTGACTCCATCTATACTTCCTGCTGCTTTGGGAAAGCAGCAAACATAATCAAAGACCCCTCCTACCCCAGCTATACTCATTTCCACCCTCTTCCATCAAACAGAAGACGTAAAAGCTTGAAAACACATATAAACAGATTCAAAAGCAACTTCTTTGCTGCTGTTTTCAGACTTTTCAACGGACCTCTCAAATGTTAATTCTGTTCTCTCTCTCTTTGCATCTTCTCTGCAGCTATAACTCTGCATTCTGTGCTCTGTTCTGCTACCCACATGCAGTTGGGATGGTATGATCTGCCTGTATAGCACACAAAACACCACTTTCCACAGTGTCTTGGTACATGTGATAACGATAAATCAATCAATCAATATCATGTGAGGGATATACCAAAGAAGTTACATATTGTAATTGAATACAATTCTGTTGTTGATGGCCCAGTAGTGCCTCATGAATGCTGAGTTTTAACTTGCTACATCTGTTCTAAATCTATCTTTTTAGCATGATGGCAACATCACACAACATGATAGTAAGTATCACCATTGTGAAGACAGAACTTCATTTCCGCTAGCACTGTACAGTGTTTACTTCAATCAACACAATTATGGACAGATGTATGTTCAATAGGTAGCTTGGGGAGGAGGATGTCAAGTGAGTTTTGCCCCCTTGTTGGTTCTGTCAGCTGCCAGTTTAACAGATAAGTACTTCAGAACTCGGCCTTGATCAAGAGTGATACTTGCACGCTACTCTTGGTGATGGATATCAAAGTGCCCCACTTAGAAAACATTGTGTCCTTGCTACCCTTTGTGCTTCTTCCAATTGCTGTTAAAGATGGAGGAGTACTGTTTCATCAGCTGAGGGGGGTGGTGGGTAGTGTTCAAGAGCGATTTACTCACCCATGTTTGACCTGATGTCATAAGACTTTAGGTGAACCAGAATCAATGTGGCAAAATGCCAGGCAACAGCCTTCTAACAGTATCGCACCATGCCATCACCCCTGGTGGCTCTGTCCTGTGATGGGACTAGACATGGCCACGGGGTGATGATGACAGTGGTGTTTGGGACGTTGGTTGTAAAGTATAATTCTGAGATTAAGAATACATCAGGCTTTTCTTGACCTGACTGTCAAATAGCTCTCTCAATTTTGGCATCCATTCCCAAATGTTGGTGAAACGAAAATTGCAAAGTTGACTATGTATTGTGTTGACATTTCTCATGCCTGGATTAAAGCTGAGTGATCCGTCCTGTTTTATTTTTCTTGAACTTTTCTGTAGAGGTTTCAATAACTAAGTAGCTTGCCACACCTTTTTAGAGCACAGTTAAGAGTCAGCTATGAATTTGAGTCACGTATAGGCTAGACTAGGTAAAGATAGCATATGTCCTCCCCTGAGCAACATTTGTGAACCATGTGGCTTTGTATGACAATCCAGTAGTTTTACAATTATTACTTATGAGACGAGCGTTTAATTCCAATTTTTTAAGTTAATCGAATTTAATTTCCTCACGCTACCATGGTGGCAATTGAACTCATTCGCCAAAGCATTGGTTCAGGCCTCTGGGCTACATTTTTTATTCACTCACTCATAGATGTCGCTAACTAGACCAACATTTATCGCCCGTCCTTAGTTGTCCTTGAGAAGGTGGTGTGAGCTGCCTTCTTGAACTGCTGCGGTCAATGTGCTGGAGGAAGACCCACAATGCCATCAGGAAGGGTATTCCAGGATTTTGACCCAGCAGCAGTGAAGGAATGGTGATATAGTTCCCAGTCAGAATGGTGAGTGATTTGGAGGGAAACTTGTAGGTGTTCCTATGTGTCTACTGCACTTTTCCTTCCAGATGGAATGGCCATGGATTTGGAAAATGCTGAGCACTGGTGGTGGTGATGTAACTGTACTTTTGTGGATGTGGTGTCAATCAAGTGGGCTGCTTTGTCCTTCATGGTGTCTATCTTCTTGAGTGTTACTGGAGCTACACTCTACCAGGCAAATGGAGAGTATTCAATCACACACCTGACTTGTGCCTTGTAGATAGCGGTCAGGCTTTGGGGAATCAGGAGGTGAGTTACTCATTGCAGTATTCCTAGCCTCTGAACTGCTCTTGTAGTCACTGTATTTATGTGGTGTGTCCAGCTCAGTTTCTGATCAAATGGTAACTCCCGTGATGTTGATAGTAGAGGATTCAATGATGGTAATGCATTTGGATATCAAGAAGCATAAGCTGAAGTGTCTCTTATTGAAGATGGTAATTGCCTGGCATTTGTGTGGCATGAACATTACTTGCCACTTGTCAGCCCAAGCCTGGATATTATCCAGATCTTGTTGCTTTTGAACATGGACGGTTTCAGTATCTGAGGAATCACGAATGGTACTGAGCATTGTGCAATCATCGGTAAACATCCCTACTTCTGACCTTAAGAGAGAGGGAAGGTCATTGATGAAACAGCCTGGTTCTCCATTAAGAAGTCCATCAACAAACACATAGAGCTAGACCCCACATATACTCCACTGCAAAGGAAAACTGGAAGTGAGGTAACTCAGCTCAACGGACACCAGAGTTCAAATAACAGGCGGGAAAACACAACAGCGCTTCATCAGAGGCTGCACTGATGAAGTTACCCAGCAGGGTAATGAAATGAACCAGCTCGGTGAGCCAACCAACTACAACACAGCTGAAGATGGTTGTGCCTAGGACTCTACGCTGAGGACCTTCTGCAGAGATGTCCTGGAGCTGAGATGACTAACTGCTAATAACCACAATCATCTTCCTTTGTACCAAGAATGGCTCCAACTATCGCAGAGTTTTCCCCGATACCCATTGATTCTGGTTTTGCTAGGTCACACGTGGTCACATGTGTCTATGAAGTCACGGACTGTCACTCTCACCTCACCTCTGAAATTCAGGTCTTTTTATTCATTTTCGAATCAAGGCTGTATTGAGGTCAGCAGCTGAGTGGCCCTGGCAAAACCAAAACCCAAACTGGGCATCACTGAGCAGGTTATTGCTGAGCAGGGCTGGGTGGTGGGGGTGTTGGGTGATCAGGTGGGAGGAAGACCAGTGGGCGGGTGTGCCAGGCCATGAGATTGCCGATTGTATTGGTGTTCAATTTTGCTGCTGTTGATGGCCCACAGAGCCTCATGGATGCCCAGTCTTGAATTGATTGACTTGTTTAAAGTCTGTCCCATTTAGCACAGTGATAGTGCCACACAACATGGTGGAGGGCATTCCTAATGTGAAGGTAGGACTTCAATTCCATAACAACTATATGGTGGTCACCCTTACCAATACTGTCATGGACAGATGAATCTGCAGGTGGCAGATTGTTAAGGAGGAGTTCTCTTGGTGATTCTCTCACCACCTGCCACAGACCCAGTCTAGCTGCTGTGCCTTTAGGACACAGCCAGCTCAATCTGTAGTACTCCTGCCGAGTCAATCTTGCTGATCCAGTAACCTTACCATGATGCAACCATTTTGAATGTGAAATTTGAGTTCTCTTGACAAATTAATGGTGTGGTGCTGAGCATTCAGATCACAAGATCAGGAGTTCAATGATGGGCTGCTTCTGGATGACAGGTGTTACACTGCAGTTGAGTTCAGATATTTAGTTAGGTAAGGAGAGAAACTTAGATAGGATTCCCCTGGTGTGCCCTCTGGATATGGGAATTTTGAGTGAGGAGGGCACTAAGTTTAACTGTGCACAGGTCAGCAGGGAACCACAATCTAATTATTTTTGCTTATGAGCCCCAGCAGCTTTGAACCATTCTGCAATATCTGCACCCTAAAGTGTCCAAACTGTCTGCAGAAAAGAAAATGATAGATTTGCATTTAAATGGTGGTATTTAATGGGACCATTTGGATAAGTTCAGAAGGTAGTGGGGCCAGAACATTAGCAGAAAAGGTGAAGTGGTAGGAATGGTGTGTGGCGTGCATGTCGTTTTCCTGATGTCATGGAATTCTCTTAGCGACAAGAAAGATAGAGAATGGCCTTCTGGTCTAGAGACTCATTGAGGTCAGACCACATTTGAAATATTGTGAACGGTTTTGGACCTGTATCTAAGGAAGGATGTATTGGTCTCGGAGGGGGTCCGGAGGAGGTTCACATGAATGATCCTGGGGGTGAAGGAGCAATTGAGGACTTTGGGTCGGTACTTGATAATGTCTAGAATGATGAGGGGAGAATCTCATTGAAACTTACAGAATACTGAGAGGCCTGCATAGAGTGGACACCAATGGTGGTGAGTGATGGAGGGAAAGAGGAGTGGGTGAGGGAGTGTGAGTGAATGAGGGAGGTGTTTCTGGAAAGGGGTAGGGGGAAGGATCTTGTGAGAATGGGCAAAGTAGTGAAGGGATTGCAGCCAAGAGCATGGTGGATAAAACCCTGAGGGATAAGGGGTTTGTTGTGTTCCTCACATCCAGACCCCGATGGTGATAAATGGCAGGACACTAGGAGGCCCAGAGGGATCCTGAGGTCCACAAATCCCTGAAGTCAGCAGGACAGGTTAAAAGGGTATTTCGGAAGGCATATGAAACATTTACTTTATTACCCGAGACATTGATTATAAGAGCGGGGAGGTTATAGACTGGAAGCCTGTGACCAGCGTGTGCCACAAGGATTGGTGCCGGGTCCATTGCTTTTTGTCATTTATATAAATGGATGTGAATATAGGAGGTATGGTTATTGAATCATATCCTAGATTATAGAGCATTGTCAGAATTCATCCTTGATTCTGGTTAAATTAATTGTTATCAATCTAATGGTCAAATGACCATTTCCCTGTTCAGCTGCCTCTTTAATAAAATGATATAACATCAAGCAGCAAATGTTTGTCTTGATGATGTCTAATTGCAAAGAGTTGTGCTGAGTTTCATCGGCTTATGTGGGATCTATTTCAAAATCTTACATCAATGTATATCTCCTCACAAAACTCTGACCATCTCAAGATGTATCTCAAATGTTTTCAACCAGAAAAATGACTTTTTATCAAGTTGAGATACATTTGAATATTGTTAGATTATTAATTTAAGACTTCACCCTCATTGCTCCATCAGTACCAGTGCCATTTCTTGCTCTTTTTGGCCTCCTATGTGCCAGCTGTGTTTCACTTGGTAGTAACCTTGTCCCCAAATCTGAAGTTTATGTATTCAAGTCCAACTATGGGACTTGAACATGAAAAACAAGGCCGACACTCTAGTGATGTATTAGCTGCACTAATATCTTTAAGATGCCATATTAAGCCATTAAATCAAATGTAGGGTCCCATGGCACTATATCAAAAAAGAGCAGAGGTATATTTCCCAGTGTCCTGGCTATTAATCTTCAAATTAATACTACATAAATAACTTACATGTTCATTATTACATTATGGTTCTCAAATTGCCTGCTATATTTCCTGCGTAACAACAATGACTGTATTTCATTGGCGGTAAAACACTTAGGGGCATCCTAGTGCTATGGAAGGTACTATAAAGATTGAATTTTGTCAAGATGATGATGGTACCAACAATAGGTAAGAAAGACAGAGCTCCACTATTGACATTTTCAGGATCCCTAACAGAATCCTGTGCCCATCAGGGAATCAACAGTTTGGCTTCAGGGCAACTGTCCCTTTTAAATGGTTGGTATCCCAATGGTTAAGAGCTGCTAGTCAATTGGAGTGCCAGCAGCTCTTCAGTCCCTGCAACTCACCAGGAGCAGTGACTACTGCAGGAACTGCATCTGGCCTGGAGAAGCACCAATGCACTGTCCTCCGATCAAGGCATATAGGAGTGGGATCACTGGATAGACTATGGCAAGGCTAGGTAACTTTGAAAAGAAAATTCAAAATACAGTGAGGCATATTGTATTTTTCAGAATTCAAAGATCAGATCTAGTTATTTTTGGAATCCACCCCTGAATGCTGTGATATTTTCTTTTACAAGGTTCCTAAAGTTTCTAATACAATTCTGCCTATCAGCTTGAAAATGTACTTCTGAAGTATTGTTTTAAGTAGGTTTCTAATTCTTCTGGTACAACGTTACTTGACTGTGAAATGTCTACCAGTCTTTTTGGATGAAAAAAAATCCCAGAGTTCCTAAAAATATCACACTCATTCAACAGTGGCATGGGACCGAATACAAACCTCTATTCATCTCAATTGTGAAACCCAGGAGTTGCAATCCAGCTTAAAAATAGTAAACTCCTCCCTCCCCTGCTGGGAGGTTTCTTTGAACAATCTGCTTTGCTTTTCTTGCCACAAAACCGACAAGAGACAGGAAATAATTCACGTGATTTGCCTTTACAAGTAGCGTTGAGTCGAAACTTGGAGCTAGAGGGGTCATTTGAAAAAGGTCACGTGATTAGCATTTGTAAGTAAGCTTTATCTGACAGCCTCTGACACCTCTGGGCAACCTTGAGTTACTAAGGGATTACTTTCACCATGCTAACTTTTCTTTTTTGGCTGCATACTTTATTTAAACAATTACCTAATATTTTGTACGAAGGATGTCTTCAATTTATTTCAAATTTTCTGAAGAATTAGAACACTTCTGTTAATAAAAATGACTGACTGTGGTCGGCATGGTGACACAGCACATTGGAACTCCAAATAGTAGAATGCAGCTTTGAACTGCAGATTTTCACACAGTGAATTTCAAATCTTAAACTTCCAAAGACCTAGCAAAGAAGAATAGTTTAACAACAATAACTTTTTTCATTTATACAGAGCTTTTTAATAGAGTAAAACATTCCAAGGCTTGTAACAGGAATGTTACTGAACAAAATTTGGCACTAAATAACATAAAGAAATATTAGGTCTGGTAACAAAAGTTTGTTCAAAATGTAGATTTTAAGAAACGTCTCAAACAAGGAGGGAGAGAGAGAGATGGAGAGGTTTGGGGACGGCAGACTTTAAAATCTTGGCAGCTAACAGCATAGCTGTCAAAAGGTCAGAGCTTGAAATTGTAGATGCACAAGGAATCTTAGGAAGAAAGAAATGAAAATAGGAGAAAAGTTACTCTTACATGCTTCCACTCTGGGCACACCATACACTCTCATCAATCAGTTTGGTAGCGGTCAATAGAATAAGTTAATCCATAGGACTGGGAAACACCCCAATTGAATGGGATGAAAATGACAGTAAGCGCAAATCAAGCATCGCCATTTTACGACAAACTTACACTTTGAGATAAAAGCCCTGCAGTTTGTTGCTCTGTGCCTATAAGTGAGGAAGGGAAAAGCCTCAAATATTGGTCCATCAAAAAAGTCTCGTGTCTAAATAAAAGCAAAGTTCCAGAAGCCTGTCTCCAAGTTAAAGAATAGCAAACATTTAGAAAAGGGAAAGAAAGATCAAAACAGAAATAATTGAAAATATTTGCACGAAATTTTCTTTGTCTTTCACTGTCTTAATCTGAGCTAATTCCCTCTTTTACTCACTCTCTGTGAGTCAGCATACACCTGTTATTCCCTTAGTATTCAATCTTATTACTTTACTGAAATACCCTGTGCTCCTTTTTTACCTCAGATTAAATATCAACCTCCTTTCTGCCTTCTCACTTCAACAAGGGCAAGTAGAGATGAGTAACAAATACTGGCTCATCCAGCTCAACCCACATTCTAGAAATGAGGTTTTGTTAAAAATATGCTTAAATTCCAAACTGCAATCGTTTCCATGTCAAATGAAATAATCCAAAATGTAATAATCTGGAAATGTGTGAAATGATTTGTACACTCTATATTGTACATAGAAATGAGAAAATAATCAATATACAGTGGAGTGTAAACCATTCAGCTAAATCAAATACTTATTTCACACTTGAACTGCTGCTTTTAACTTACTCCCTGGTTTCTTTTTCTCTCAAGATAAATGAATGCAAATGTCCTCACAAACTCAAGAATATGTTGTTATATGATGCCAGCTGATGTTACTACTGGACAAGTCAAATTCCAGAATGAAAGTTAACTTGGTAGACTTTAATTTAGTTAACATGATGGCTAGTGACATAAACATAGTTGCAGAAGGTTACAGATTTCCATGAACAACAGGACAGAAGCCTATCTCACAAAAAAGAATAAATAAAAACTAAGCTATCTGAACATAGAACACATTTGGAAATATCTTAAAGCACACAGCAAAACTAAGTTTCTCCATAACACTACCCATTATGGAGACTTGAATATAGAGAAATTGTCCCTCAATTTCAGTTTCTTAAGTTCACCTAACAGATTCTCCCTAGTTTCTCACTTAAGAACTGTGAATTCTTCTTATATAAATACTTGCAAAACTGAGCTTAGTTTCTCAGCTTCTAATAACTTGCAGCTTCATAACCAATTACTCCTGGTTTAGAAGTTTAACTAACAAACTTTTTTACTGACGTGGCTGTGCTTGCTTCTTTGTTTGCTTCTAACCCCAGTCACATCTCCTCCAAACTACCTTAAAGAAAACAACTTTAAATCTTTTGAGTTTTCTAAACTGAAATTCATCCTCCATAATTCTGAACTGAAAACAAGTTACTGACTTTCAATGTTTACCCTGTCTGTTGTAAACTACTATTGTATAAATATTTAATTCCATGAACACTCCCGGGGGTGGGGGTGGGTCACAATCACCTTTCAGACACATAATGGTTTAGGTCTCTGTTCTAGAAGGACTGTCTGCTTTTTTTTATTTAAAAGTCCTTCACAAAAGTGGCCACCACGCATATGCCACTATTTTAAAATTCAAATTCTAGAAGTAATAATATAAAAACACGTCATGCACTTCGCAGGAGTTTAATGGCTGTGGAGATGGATTAATAATCACAACATTGTAATTTAAACTGTCACTATGTCAAGTTGTAAAGTTAATATTCATAAATCTGGTAATGAGTTGGCTTATGTCCAAAAAAGACAATTAATGTAAGAAAATAAGAAAGAGGAGCAGGATTAGACCATATGGACCCTTTAGGCTGCTCTGCCATCCAATGCAACCATGACTGATCATTGCCCTCAATTCCACTTTCTTGGTCTGATCCTAAATCCTTTGACTTTCTGAGATACCAAAAATCTGTCCATCCTCACCTTAAATATATTCAATAATAGAGTAAACACAACTTTTTTAGGGTAGAGAATTGCAAATAATCACAATCTTATGTGAAAAGTTTCATATCAACACTTTCCTAAATGATAAGCCCCACTTTTTGTTACAGTGTCCCAATGTTCTAGGTACCCCTGGCAAGAGAAACAATCTCTCAATGTCTATCTGGATCCTCAAAGGTGTAAAATTTAATTGCAAAAATACAATTTAATTACTAATTATCTTCAATCTATCGCCCCTTCGTACCTCAGATTATGTGGGAGATACTGTGCAATTAATTGAGTATATTGGCAATGTCATTTGCTTTGATGATGAATAAATTGTGGCTGGAATTTGACCTGGTAAAGTGGGTAACAATGCCTTGGACAGTTTTAAAATGGGCTTCCAACTTTTCTTTCCGTAAATCAATGTTTGTTTGTCAAAACAAAATGCAGTAGGCATAACAGGATATGTAGCCATTAGCTTTTTTTTGTATGCCCAAGACAAATTTCACCCCACTTTATGTAAATATAAAGGCACATACAGAGGTCACAGAATAAGTTCTATAATTACATGCTGTCTCATTTTGCAATATCTCATTTAACCTACTATAATTGAGATTGAGGACAGGAATTTCCATTTTGGGTTAGGACAATGTTGTGATAGTGGTAAAAATCAATTTCTGACTTACATTATTTTATTTAATATTCTGGACCTTTCATGGACTAAGATTTTTTTAAAAAAAAATAAAGAAAAACTACTGACTTGAAATGGCTGCAATGACTGCTTAACCACAGATTGAGCTCGTTCATGAAACCAATAACATATCAAAATGACTAAAACCATTCCCCCAGATCTGAATCTTTTGTTTTATTCACATCAATCTGGAAGTTTCACATATCAAGCTAAAAGTTGCCTGCAGATCATCCATCTTGCGGGGTGGTGGGGGAGTGGGGGACGGGGGTTGAAAAATGGAGCCAGACACTGGAATACACAAAGGAACTACATTTCTTGGAAGAGCTTTTGAGCAGACAAAGAAAGAGAGAAGAAAATTGATTCAAAGGGGAAGAACTAGAAGACTTAATTTTGCCCTCCCTGTTTTCTCAGCTTCTTGAAAAGTAGGACTTGGCAATAAAGCAACGTGGAAAAATAGCCAATCACTGAGAATGTGAATATTTACAAAGTTTGCTACTGCTCATTGCAAAAAATATCAATTATTTAACAGTGGTGTCAAATTAAAACTAACACATAAAGAACTCTAAGGACTTATTTTAAACTGCTTACTTTTGTCTTTTTTTTTGTACCAGAAACTCTCCCATTCTCGAACTTTTTATTTATTAATAGGACACAGGTCACTCACTAGGCCAGCATTTATTGCCCATCCCTAACTGCCCTGGAGAAAGTGGTAGTGATTTGCTTTCTTGAACTGCTGCAAGTAATACCTGTATTTGTGCTTGATGCTGTGTGTTATTAATTTTTCAGCGTTCATGAATTATAAAATTCCTCTTTCTTTCACTCAAGATAGACTTGTAATTGGCTTCTTAATTTTGAACCAGTAAACAATATTTAACTGAAATGTGGTATAGCAAGCAGGCTAAATAGAATGAAAAAAAATTTTGTTGTGGCCAACCTAGGTAGTTAAAAAGGGAACTGAATTATCCTTCTTTATCTGGTCAGAACAACTCCAAATGTAGGATCCAACACCAGACAGTGCTGAGGGGGATTGTGACATCAATTTTTGTTGAATTGATCTTAAGGGTACTCTTGTCCAATTAAGATTGGCAGGTAGATAGGCTCTCAAAGTTGAAGGGTCAATAGGAGCAATCCTGAGGAGTGGCATACCCCAAATTATAGTTAGACAGAAGGCACCACCACATTTGGGGCATCTTCACTCTCCCTTACAATGCCATGGCACTCTGCTGCTGCCTCTAACCTGGAGTGTCTCTTACTGGTCCTCCAATTTTCAGGGCTCATCACTTACTTGGTCAATTCCCGGAAAGTCACAGGATTGTTTCCCACACAATGCAGACTTCTGCCCCGTTTTGAGCCTGACAGTGGCACCCTGAATCCATGGAGAAAATCCTACTCTATATCTCTCCGTTTTTAACACTAAGTATATACACCGCGTTGGCAGAGAAAGAGGGGCATCCTGTTTTACAGGTAATAGAGAAAGAAGGTGCTTCCATCCTGACATGCACCCTTGGCACATTTAAAACAATTGAAATTAAAAATGCCACAGCTGTTGGATCATAACTGTGGAGAGAAAAACTGGAGAGGCAAACGGAGAGGGCCTCAATGAGAGTCTGCAGTGCAGTTACCCCAGGCATAGTAACGGTCCCAATACCGCAGGGACCTGAAGGCTGACTGGAAGACTCTGGTGGCTCCTACTCAGTGGCCTTAATTGTCCTTCTAATTAAGCTACTAGTTGCTTGTGAGTGGGTGGCCATTCTTGCCTCATCCTACATCACCTCCAATTTCAAAACATCTTCAGTGAGATATTTAAATGGACAGTTGTATCACACTATAGTTCTGAATTTAATATCAGGCTTAAACATCTACCAAGAGTATTTTTCATCGTGAGAATTTCCAGACCATTCTCACACTCACATGAAAGACCTTCATGATTCATTCCAGTTCAACAGCTCTTTCAAAAATACTTCTCTGATTCATTGTCCTTGCTATAAAATTTAAGATGAAGACGTGGTTTAGGCTCCATGGAATGTCACACTGCTGGGTGTAGGCAGATGAAGACTCATCATTGAATGCCATCAAATTCCTTGCCACCCTCGTGAAAATGAACAATATATAATTGTAGTTCCTGACTTTAAAATCTTCTCTGGCATATGGGAAATATATGCTTATTATTTGAACTGAGAGATATAAAGCAGGATTTGCCCTGTGGATTCAGGATGCCACTATCAGGCTCAAATAAAGGCAAAAGCTTGCAACATTGGAAAACAATCCTGCGACTTTCCTGGAATTGGTAGCCATGATGTGGAGGTGCCAGTCTTGGACTGGGGTGGACAAGGTCAGAAGTCACACGACAACAGGTTGTAGACCAACAGGTTTATTTGAAATCTCAAGCTGAGAGAGAACTGCTTCTTCGTCAAGTGAAATGAAGAGAATCACACAGGCACAGAATTTGGAGGCAATAGATCAAAAGATTGTACAAATGGTGTGAGCGGAATGTCGACAGGCTGAATAAGAAGTCTCTGCAGGTGATCAAAAGTATCAGATGGTGTGAGTAAAGTGTCAATAGCTGAATAGCAAGTGAAGGGACGACCTATAATCTGATTAAATGAGGCAGAGAGAGAATTACAAAGAATTTTAAAAAAGGTGGTGCTGAAGACAAACCAAATGGCTAGAATAACATGCTAGGTATACGAGTCACATAGCAAGGGTCTAACCAAGCCAACAAGAAATCCATAACTGTACAAACTTATTAAGGTAGGGAGATCATAACAATTTTTCAAGGTGATGGTGACAAAACAGGATAGTAAGGAAGATTTTCCAGATACAGAACAGTGTGGTGGGGTTACATGTAGTGCGACATGAACCCAAGATCACTGTTGAGCCTGTCTTCAGGGATACAAAACTTGGCTATCAGTCTCTGCTCAGCGATTCCGTGTTGTTCTGTATCTCGAAAGTCACCTTGGAAGATACTTATCTGAAGGTCAGAGGCTGAATGTCCTTGACCGATGATGTGTTCCCTGACTGGGAGGGAACATTTCTGTCTGGCGATTGTTGCGCGGTCTCCATTTGTCTGTTGTTGTAACATCTGCATGGTCTTGCCAATATATACAATGCCTCAGGGCATCCTTGCCTGCAGCGTATGAGATAAACAACATTGGCCGAGTCACATGAGTATCTGCCATGCACATGGCAGGTGGTGTTCCCAAGTGTGATGGTAGTGTCCATGTTGATGATCTGACATGTCTTCCTGAGGTTGCTGTGGCAGGGTTGTGTGGTGATCTGGTCAATGTTGTCCTGAAGTTTGGGTAGTTTGCTGCAAACAATGGTCTGTCTAGGGTTTGGCAGTTGTTTGAAGACGAGAAGTGGAGGCGTAGGGATGAACTTGGTGAGATGTTCAACATTGTCAATTACATGTTGAAGGCTGCAAAGAACATGGCATAGTTTCTCCACTCCAAGGACGTACTGGACGACAAAGGGTGCTCTATCAGTCGTACCTAGTGCCTGTCTTCTGCGGAGGTCATTGCGGTTTTTCACTGTGGCATGTCAGACTGGCGATTGTTGTGTTGAGCATCGTGTCCTGTTCCTATGAGCATATCTTTCAGTCTGTTCCATCTCTCGTCTGAGCAGATTCCTTGTATGCACAGGGCTTATCCAAAGGTGATGGTTTCTTTAACGTGTTTAGCGTGGAAGCTAGAAAAAAGCAGCATCATAAAGTTATCTGTGGGCTTGCAGTAGACTGAGGTACTGAGCTGTCTGTCCTTGATGGAGATGCATGTGCCCAAGTATGAGACAGATTCTGAAGAGTAGTCCATGGTAAGTCTAGGGATGGCATGAAACTTGTTGATATCATTGTGTAGTCATTTCAGTTATTCCTCGCCATGAGTCCGAAGCAAGAAAATGTCATCAATGTGCCTGGTTAATAGCGTTGTTTGGAGGTCCTGTGCAGCAAAGAAGTCTTGCTCAAAGTTGTGTATGAAAATGTTGGCATATTGGGCTGCAAATTTGGTCCCCATGGCTGTTCCATGTGTTGGGATGAAGAGCTGGTTCTTGAAGGTGAAAACATTGTTGACAAGGATGAAGCGCATGAGTTGTAGAATGGTGCCTGGAAATTAGCAGTTGTTGGTATTGAATACTGAAGCTGTTGCAGCAATGCCTTCATCGTGGGGAATACTGGTGTAGAGAAATGTCCATCGTGACAAGGAATGTTCCTAGTTCAACTGGTCCGTGGGTGCTGAGTTTCTGTAAGAAGTCTGTAGTGTGTGACAGAAACTAGGGGTTCCTTGAGCAATGGGTTGCAAGATGCCCTTGACATAGCTCGCACAGGGTCCAGTTGCCTGATTTGATGGGACATCCAGGTGTGTTGGCTTTGTGTATTTTCAGAAGGCAGTAGAAGTCTCCTATGCGAGAAGTATGTTGGATGAGAGGGCGTAGAGTACTCTGAAGGTCTGGATCAAAGGTCTTGACCATTCTGTTGAGTTGGCACATGTGTTTTTTGGTCAAATCGGCAGGTAATTGTGTGTAGTGTTCCTGGCTGTTCAGAATTGGCAAGAGAGTTGCAGTCCAAGGATAGTCAGCAAGTGCTCAAAGTTGGAGGGTTTGTAAGAGATTCCGAAGCAGCGGTCGTTGCAGGCAAGAACTGGTGAAGACTCCCCAGTGCAGTGGAACCTTCTCTCTAACTTAAAGTATGGGAAGCTTCTCCTCAAGATAGTCTGTGAAAGTAACCAGGAAAGAAGGCCTCTGGACTTGCCGGAGTGCCAGCTACCTGTTCAGCTACTGGCACCTAAGCAGTGATAATGTTCCCTGATACTTAAGGGGCCCAGATACTTGCCCAAAAAAAGTCTCAATTTAGATTTAATTAGTTGATTTGACTATCCTCTACATAAAGGTGGATAGCCCTGCAGTCTCCCCCCAACTTCCTCCCACCAGGAAAATCTCCTGAAGAGGGCCGAAGCCCGGGAGGCGGAGTGTTGGTTGGTGGCTCGAGATTTTGAACCTGCCCAACTTGTGTCTATGCCCAACTTGGCTGAGGCCTAAAGGTTACATCCATTGTTTTCATGAGTTTAAATAATGGAAGCAGTAATACAGTCATGTTCGACATTGGGTGTTTTTTTGTACAACCAAGTTTTGCATATCCCACTGATTTCTTCTCTGAGAATGTAGCCACACTTGAGAAAAGGCCTGGTGATATACACAATGAGGTTTGACCTTGTGCTTCACTGCATCCGTGGGCTACCATGGACAAACAAAATGATGTCCCGTTATGCCCTATTTTATCTATATGTGGCTCTGCACAATATGAATTGGCCAAATAATTGAGTGAGAAGTTGCAACCATTTCCATAGTGTATTTCCAAATACACTATGAAGGACTGCTTCATTTTTGCAAACACCACACAAGGTCTACATTATGCAGATAAGTTGTAGCCATGATGCAGTCTCCCTATTTGTCCAGGATGCTCTTTCTTAGTCTGCACCTAACCACTGTTTTGTCAGCTGATGGTGGGTTTCATCCATTGGAAGCTTCCTCTAGCAATGTGACTGCATATGACTCCCATGCTTGCTCTTGCTTACTTTGGATTTTAATTGCACGTGAACCAGCTAAATGCAAAAGGAAAGAATTGGCTCCCAGGTCTGAGGCCAGTAGCTCTATCATGCTGGCCATAGGTGAGAGATGGCAGGAGAGGGGTTAACTGCAAGGGCAGCGGGGTGGCTGCCAGTGCTGCCCTCATTCCTGATGAGAAACCCTTTGATCACACATTGAGTACCTTTGAACAAGGGACCCTTCCCCATCCCCCGTACCCCCCAACTTCCAATCTTGAAAGCATGCAAACAACTAATTTGCCTAACATGCATCCTGCATGTTGAACCCTTATTAATGTGTAGATGTACAGAAAGACTCTCTTATCAGTTACATCACTAAAATAGATGTGTTTAAAAGCTTCATGAGCTAAAAGGGTTAAAACGAACATCATGGTTGGGTAGGAAATCCACAAGTTATGGGTGGTCCACTGAAGGACTTCCCAGTTAAAGTTCTACACAACATATTACCTGAAGATGTTGAGATTGTACCTCTTACGCTCAAGTCCACATCATCCAAATACACTGTGAATCAAAGTAGACTCAGCATTGATTCCAAGGATTCATCACTTTTTTAACCCTTCTCCAATCTGAGAGACAGCGTGTACTTTAACTCTTCTCTATCATATTCATCATTCAGCTTTCTGCGCACACAGCTACATTTCCTTTTAAATGATACACTTGAACTTTTTGAACAAACCTCTTGGGGTTAATCCTCAAAGAAGTGACAATGTGTTGGTGACTGGCTGGAGAACTGGCAAAATCCCCTTATCACCTCTTTTGAGAAAGGCCCACTCTATCTTGTTCCACTCAGGCAAATTGTTGGCAGCAAGCTTTCTCACCCTGGGGCAGAAGTCCCACCTCCAGAGAGCAAACTGTCAGAAAGTCCGAGGCCAGTAGCTCTATCATGCTGGCCATAGGTGAGAGATGGCAGGAGAGGGGTTAACTGCAAGGGCAGCAGGGTAGTTGTCAGCGCTACCCCTCATTCCTGATGAGAACCCCTTTGATCAGGCATTGAGTACCTTTGAATAAGACACCCTTCCCCATCCCCTTGTAACACCCCACCTCCAACTCAGAAGCATGCAAGCAACTAGTCTGCTTAACATGCATCCTGCATGTTGAACCCTTATTACTTTGTAGATGCACAGAAAGACTCTCTTATCAGTTACATCACTAAAATAGATGTGTTTAAAAGCTTCATGAGCTAAAAGGGTTAAAATGAATATGGTTGGGTAGGAAATCCACAAGTTATGGATGGTCCATTGAATGTCTTCAGTATTTCATGAAATATCCCAGTAGAACTTTTGAAGCATGAGCTTGTAAAGGGCACAGTTTACGAAAGAAATGCCAGTTACTTTTCTTCTAAGGGAAAACTATTAAAAGATCTCCTTTTTGAACTATTAGAAATGTGGACTTTTTTCCATCACCCCAGGGCTTTCTTGATGTTTTATGAGATCAAAAAAATGCCTCATTTCTGTAGATCATTTTGTGCAGATGATAATTTCAGTAAAACCACAAATACCATCAAATTTGTTTGTTAACTAGGCATGAAACAGAGCTTTGAATCATTTACTTGTACAGGAAATACTGGTGCCAACTCTGTATATTAATTCAGTAATAAAATAGTATCTGAAATGAACAGAGAATCTCAACTGTGCATTTTCTACACATGTATCGTCAATGTGTTAAAACATCATTGGCAGTGAGATATCTTTTTTTAGAGGCTTATGATAAGGAGCATTATAGAAAAATGCTCTAGCCCTGCATTATTCCATGGATTGACAAAAAAATGCTGCATTTTACAGCTTCAACATCCGATGTCCAAGTTTCTTAAACAGAGGAAACAAGCTTGAGTTTCTTTCCCTTCAAGTAATAAAATAAAATGTTAAAATTGGACTGCAGCCATGTTTGTCTGGAATCCCTCACTGTCCAACTGTTTGAAACCTGAAAGTAGCATTGATACTTGCAGGGTCCAACCATTACTATTTCTGATGTGGTTAAATTCTACTAAGAAGTTGCCATTGTCACACATGTTATTGTTTATGAACCTTTCTGTACTTACGACCACTGCCACTGAGGTGTTTTATGAGCTCTAATGTTTCGCAGTTGTTAACATTATCAAAAGGTTCACAACCTCAATTGACACTCCTCATTAATCCTACACTGCAGCCCAGATCAGGAATCCAGCATAAACTTTCCATTTTTATTCCAGTAATAGGACTGCAACATCGCAGATCAGTTTCGTTGCTTAATTATTTTGGTAAAAGGTTAATTTTAATGCTCCTGCCCACCTGGCTGTGTCGGTTTGTGACTTTAATGGAATTGAAATGTATGACCTATGTAGGGAACTTCAATGAGATTGTTACATTAAAGGGCAAGTTTGAATTTCAAAACTATATTGTGGACTTTAAGATTTTAAGGGATGCAAGGGAGTTGAAGAAGAAGTAGTGTTTATGGAGGCAACTGCAGAGTGTTAAAACCTATGTGGACCAAAGCCAGAGCTGCAAATAAATGCAGTGAAAGATGGTTAGCAGGGATCTGAGGGGGAATGATTGAGACAAAGTCAAAAGGCTGCAACTTGGGAAGGGATGTTGCCAGTTATAGAGCCAGAATAGGTTATAAACAGAATACAGGAGGAGGAATGAGGTTATGAAAGTATTTAAGCATGAAACAAACATTTTAAAAATTGAGGATTTGGGAACTGGGACAGAAAATAGGTTACCAGGAAAGTGGGAATTTATGCAGTGGAGTTTACAATGAGTTGTACACAGGAACTGGAGAATGGGATGTAAGCCAAAAGAGTATTGAAAAGCTTGAGGCTGGAAGTGATAAAGTCATACTTGAGAGATTCAACAGTAAATGAACTGAAGACAATGTTGCAACTGAAAGTCATCAGTTTTCTTACATGGATAAAGGACGAATTGAATCAACTCTGTCTTCTTACTCATGCTGTAACATCTGTATTTGTGAACATCGCAAATTTCTTACTAAATTCACAGCAAGAGTAACTATATAAGTCAGCTACCAGCAAGCAATTGGCACTCTTAGAACTGTTTCTTGACTGGAGCTACTACCTTCAAAGGAGGACAGAGAATCAGATTGAACAATCTATCGAGTATTCCAGCATAACTCCTGCGCATGTCAGTGGGAGGAATCCTCCTATTGTATACAATGACTTTTGTTGAAGGCAATCAGCCAGTAAAGGAAAAGACTTGAATAACAGATACTGTTCATTTTAATCATATATTCATCTGCACTGATTTTTATATCAGTCAGTTGAATTATCAATGTCATGGAATATCTGGTGTATGGTGAAGTGTTCACAAGGGCAGTTCTTGATCCAGCTGGGCTGTTAGGAGATAGTATTGAGTATTGTAACAGGAAGGAAAGGAAGTACAATAGTTGGTTGTCTGGGCCATGGTCGTGCACCTTCTAACAGCTATTTTTCAAAGTATTCAAAAAGGCCAGGGTTTAGGTCAGCTTCCTATTATCACACCAAGGTTATAAATGCTGGAGGCAGCTCACGATGCTTGGAATTGGGAGATAAGACTCCCAAGAATGAAAATCAGAGTGTTCACTGTCTCATTCTGCTGTAGCACTGTGTGCTACAGGTGGAATTTTAAGGCTCAGACTACAGGAATGCCAAACTTTATCTAAAATTTGCTTTGTCTGTATGCGGATTTATGCCTTACAATGGCTTATTATTTGTTGCTTCTGTTATTCTTATTTTGTTCCTATTATTGTTGCATCTTCAAAATCATTGTAAAATACACCTTGTTACCATATTGACATTTGGTGAAGTGTTGTCCATGCTAATGATGTACTACAGAACAGAGCAATCTAAGTGCACACATGTGGACAAAAACATTTTAAACCATGGTATAATAATTGCCTGGGTCTCTCTTGACAGGAACTTTGTACTCAACCCTGGGATCTGATATCAACTACAGCTTTAAACTGATCCCATGGGGATGAAATTTATACTTGTAGATGGATTCACTCCTAAATCTTCAAAGCTTCTTATTCCTGTATCACCATGCAGTCTCTGCATTGCCTGGTCTGTCTGCACTCAAAAGCAAAATTGAAAAGGACCAGGTTATTTACCAGGTCAATGAGGAGAGATCAATTTGATTGACAATATAACGTCACCAATCTCTTCAGCTTCTTAAGTCTAATTTTTGAAGAAACCCTTTACATAAAATAATAATGCAAAACGGCCACCACCGAGTTCAGAAGACAGTAAATACAGCCCTATCAATACACACTACATTTTTTGAACTACTAAACAATGTTAGAATTCATATTGTGCTAATACACACCAGTGAATTGACAATTTATTTTACACAAATATGGTCTACAAATGGATTTCTATGCCTAATACAGGGCATTTTCTGTATCTCTAATCATTTAAACAATCAAATCCAGACATGTCATGATGCCCTAATTATTTCCTTTACAAATATGTGAGAAAATCAAGAGTTAGCAGCTGAGTTTCAGAGGGCTAACCTGCTACTAAAATTTGTTATTCCATTCATTCTGGTATTATATGCTAGTACACTATGTATGCATTGCTTTCACTGCTATTGTCCACAAGAGGAAATGATAAGGCTTTAACTCGTAACTTTTGAATTGCCCACAAGTAATGTGTTAGCTGAAGCTGACAGGATTGAGACATTTCATTTTATAGGTGCACCATATGTAAAATGTATATAAAAGTGTGAAGTATTGTTAAAGCCTATCAAACTTTCAGGCCATTGTGATTGTGCAGACTCCTATCATAAATGTATTTGATTTATTATCCCTCATTGCACATTGTGGTGCCCCTAGGTGCATGCGCAAGACAGTAAGAGACTGGAGTGTAGAGAAAAAAGTTGATTTCCTTGTGGCCTTTTTATTCGATAAAGAAGAATAAATAAGGGATGCGGGAAATAAGCCACTTCACAAGATTTTTAGATTTGATAACTTCCGTGAACTTAACAACAACTCTTGCAAATCAATATTTGTTTTCAAAGGACTGATACCAGTATCTGAACATTGAATATCCTTCACTGGTTCATATTACTGATTTTATTTACTTTTAGCTCAATCAAGTGTTAATCAAGCATTTAATGGATTGACTCTAGCCCCATTAATTTCTAGTTTATGGTATCTCGCAAAATAGTGTATGCAAAAAAATTAACTGAACTGCAATGTAATAACTGGCATTTCAAAGGGTTATCAATAGATTTTACAAACATGTAAGAGTAAACAGATAGAAATTTGGAAAATCCACAGTCAAAAGTGTAGTATGATGAAATTGTATCGTCTGAGATTCCTTGCTGTACATTGATAGCACAACGTGAATTTAAAAACTCTCTGACATTGCCAAATTGCCAGTTTAAAGGACGATCTGACCACTGTCCCATTGCACTTTGATTAATGATCTGCACCTTCTGGAATCCCAACTACAATGTCAACATCAGAAATTAACTTCCTTTGTAATCCTGGAAAACAAAACCCCTGAGAAATCATTATTTAGAATTTAAATTAGAACAAACAATGACTAAAATGAGTTTGTATCCGGCTGTTATATATCCATAGGAGAGTTCACTTGAAAGATTAAAACTTATACCACCGGCAATTAAGTAGTGCTTTTCTGATAATACCTCATTAAGTTATGTTCCCCTGATAGAATTTAATAGAATTTAGTGTGAGTATACATTTTTAATGCAGAGTGACTATGGTCAGCCATGATTAGATGAACTGTGGATGCCTGTCCTGTGTGCTGAGTGCCCCCTAGTGAATATCCTGTGCCTCCACAGAATATTGTGATTTGAAACTGACGATGTGAATTGAAAGCCTTATGACATTGCTGTTAAAAATTCATTACATAAAAGTGAAATTTATTTCTTGAAAGTGGCACAGTTTCAAAGAGGTACTGTCAGCCCATCCATAGTTCATAAACTGCATAATTCTCACAACTTGAAGTCCTGACATTTCTTGCACCAATGGGAAGATATCATGCAGAAGAAAGGTAGGGTTTCCTTCACAAATCACCCACATGAAATTAATTTTCTTCAAGAATTCAGACAGCAAGATCTACAAACATGTTGGTGATCATTTGAAATTTGTCATTGACAGTTCGTTCTGTAAGCAAAAAAATGGTGCAGGACATAGAGAGGGAAAAATCCAAATATAACACTTTCATTTCTCAGATAGCTTCAAAAGTGCAGTGATTTAAAGTATGTAATTTTAATACTATCCCAGGACACCTTTGTTGCAAAGGTTAGGCTTCACATTCATCTGCAATATGTTTGTACCAAATCTAAGGTTATTGTTAAGCTAAAAGCTGAACATTCCTGCCAATCACATGGCCATGATTGAACAGAGCAGTGGTCAGTGGGATTTGTGAACAAATGCACAAAAGAGGCCCCTCACTGTAATTACTAAATCAGAACATCTCTTGAACTTTTTGTGTTATTGTTTATTGATAAACCATCTAGTTTATCTCTCAAACCTCAAAGTCTTCAAGCTAGACTTTGTTATTAAATACTCTTGTGACAGACCAGGACTGAGCCTAAACAACATTTTGCATTGGATTTAAAAAGAAAATAAATTTTGAAACTAAAATCTACAATGCGTCAGGTTCCAACCATGCTTAGTAATATGTTTAAATATGCTGCTCAACTCTTCAGTAAGCTGGCTTGCTTATTGCTCTGTTCAGTACATCAAGGAGTTTAGTGTATTATCCCACTGAATACATTTGTGAACACTATTGAGTTTTCATATGATGCCTACCCACCAATGTGAGAGGAATTGCCTCAGTAAAACAAGTAACATACTATACAGCAGCTCTCAATGTTGTTTAAAATTCTTGATAATGAATATAAATAGTAGTTAGTTAGTATTGAGAAAGAAGTGGAACAATCATTTGTTACATGATGTCCCACTGTCACAAGTCCTACATGCCAAAGTTGGTGCAAAGCATTTTGGGATGGCATGGTGGTTCAGTAGTTAACACTACTACCTCACAATACCAGGGGCCTGGGTTCAATTCCGCTTGGGTGACTGTCTTTGTGGAGTTTGTGTAGATTCCCATCATGTCGTCCAGTTTCCTCCCACAGTCCAAAGATATATATGTTATGTGGATTGGTCCAGAGATGTGCAGTCTAGATGGGTTAGTCATGGAAAACATGGGGTTAGGGTAGGGGGCTGGGTATGGATAGGATGCTCTTCAGAGGCTCAGTGTGACTTGATGAGCTGGATGGCCTGCTTCCATACTGTAGGAATTCTATGATAATAAATGTATCTAAAATAAGGAGATATATAGATTCTTTCTTGTTATACTAAACTAGTAAAATTGCTACATTAAGTAGCAAAGCTCAAACTGAGAATCATTTGTCATCAGTTTTGAATTGGAATGATAATTTTAATGAAGGAAGGATTTCTTGGGGAAAACTCCTGTACTAGTGATTTTCTACACTGGGTCTTAGATTTTTGAAACATATTTCTTTGAAAATGAAGCCGATATTTTGCTGCAGCAAGTATTAGTTGTAGTTCATTTAATGATATTCAGATCTGTTTTTCATTCTTTCATATCCTCATTTTCTGAAGACACTGTCTCTTCGTTGATTACAGTTACACAGAGCTGCCGTATTTCCAGAGTTTCTGCTAGGTGGCTATTCTGGGGAGAGCAGCCAGTATGTTTTCAGAGGCTATTCAACCAGTGAAGTGGCTTGGAACTGTTCTCATCTATTGGCAACATGTACTCATCCTCCAGCAGGAACCATTACATTGTGAAGAGAATTCAGAAAAGAGAAATTCAGCTTTTTCTTTTTGTTCTCCTTCACCCGGGGCACCAAAACCAATTGTAGTACCTCTGAGTCATAGGTTTTCATGTTCAAGTCTCGCTGCATAAGATAAGCTTCAGTGAATTAAGGTTGTATTATTGGAAGTGTCATCTTCAAGTTAGAAGAAATCATGGCCCAGTCTATCTGTGAGGGCAGATATGAAACATCCCATCACATGATTCAAAGAAAGGGCACGGAATTTAATGGGTGGAAACTGGAGAATGTGGGAAGTTGAGCCAGTTCCTCTGCACACTTGTCAAGAGACTATCCATCATGGGGAGCTTCATTTCAAATTTAATGCCTAAGGAATTCTGTCAGAGAAAACTACCTCACTGGATGAAGCATCATCCTAACTAATCGATATCACCGTGTCCAGTCATCCACAATCAAAGAACCTCACTCTCCCTCTTGATTTAGGCTCTGTAGAGCTGTGGTGTTTTGTGAAACAATTAGACAGTTAGATTTTGTTTTTCTTTCAGCAGTTATTGTTCACCAGGTAGGATCTAGGCTAATATTGTTCTACAAAATAAATTGGTCTTTTTTCTGTTCTGGTCCACAACTTTAGAGGTGAAGAATGAATTAAAATACTCTCTCTTTGTAAACCATCCTGCATTCGTATTGTGTTTTAAACGCATATAGACATATTGCACTTGGTAAGTGAACCCTTTTTGTTTGTGAAAGTCTCTTGATTCTTTCAATATGCAGATGTGGCTGGTTAGAGTGCAGCTTTCATTTTACTTCATGTAAAAGAGGATTCTCTATCTACCACCTGAGCAGCATTAGGCTGCTGTGGAAAGTTGAGCTGAATAAGCTGGTGCTGTGGCCAGCCTTCTACTTCTGCTTTGGTGGAGAACAAATCTTCTCCATTTCCTCCTTGTTGAAGTAGCCCTTTTACAAAAAAAACACGTTTGTAGTCAGCCCTACATTAGGAGAGCTTGTTTTAATATGAACCTGAGCTTTCCGTCCTTTGGTGCAACAATGCAGCTGCTTGGTTCTGATTTTTAAAAAGAAAAGTCCAAATATTTTCTCAATTTTTAAACTGTACCTTTGACTAAGTCACACTTGAAAGCATAATTACATCTGTCAGGACACCAGCTTAGTTGGGTATACTTTTCATTAGAATATGAAAAATAATCCAGGTGTATGCATGGCAGGATAATACATGCCCTGCACCTCAGTGAAATACATTTTTATTGCTTGATTAACATTGGGAAAAAGTGACACATTTTCTTTGTTCTTCAGTATACCCCCATATTTTAGAAATGTCAATATTGTACCTGGGATGTATGGCTGCAGACCACAATAAGTCATGTTGAGCTACTGAATAAAGGTGAAATAGATAATTACATAGAATTTGCAGCATCAGAACAGGTCATTCGGCTGTACTAGTCTGCATTAATGTTTATGCTCCACATGAGAATTTGAAAAAGATGTTTAAAATTAGAATCTTTAAAATTATCGTTGTATCTGTTTAATCAATCATAAAATTATGTGCCTGTTTGCTTTCAGCCATCTGCAACATAATTGAGATAATGTAATTCAACTGTTCTTTCCATGAAAATGGTCAAATTACCTGAAGTAGGTTATTTTGTGGGTAAATTCAGTTCTTTGTGGGTACACTCATTATTTGTTGATTTGCTTCCCAAGGATCCACGTACCTCAAGGTTGGATCTAGACCCCATCTTTTTCTCCCCATTGGTACACAGGAGTGGTATTCCTGTTTTTTGTTAACAGTGGGAAGGCCGCATTCATTTCCCTCATAAATAACTAACTAGGATGTAGTGCACAAGGTTCACAATTGAATTCTTGAAACTAAAAAAAAACAAGGACCATGTAGTGACTGGTACGTTAGATGGGCTTTCAGAAGGCCTCCAATAGACTCATGGTAAAGGAGAGGATGGTGGCTAGGTAGCAAATAAATAGAAAATAGATATCAACAAACCGGAAAGTAAAGGTTTACAAAAGTTTCGATAGGATATAATTTCTGAAATGTTTCTTTAAAAGATTTTTAAAATTATTTGTAACCAGCTACATAATTTACATTAATAACTACTTTTAATCTATTACGAAAATTAATCAGTACTTAAAATAACTTTCATTTATGTAGGCCTACTATTAAACTACTACTGTTTAATAGTTAATATGTTAATAATATTATGTTTTTGGGGTGCAATGGAAATGGGATTCAAACTCAGCTCCCGACTTTAACTGCTTCTTGCCAGTTACTTAACATAAGCAAGGTTGGGGTTGTTAGATAAATGAATAATGCCTTAACACCACTGATCCTATTTTCATTCCAATGTCCCCATATTAACCTGCTCCTTTTACGGGGCAGGGCACATGAAGGAAGGAAGAGAGGTGAATTGGGTCCAGTAATGCCAGATAATTTCCTAATGTTAGTCAAATTCTAGTATTTGCACAGAGATTCAAGCAGTGTTCCCATTGGTGTTATGTATCATCCCTCTAGGAGATGAGTGTCAGCCCTACAGCAGGCCTGTGGCACCTACCACTTTGTAACATAGTCTGTAGCCTCCAGAGCAGGAGATAAGAGTATAAGATGTACAATACATAGACTTGAAGCATTGGATTGATTGCCTGAAATAGATACAAGAATTTTTAGAGCACTTAAAATTCAAATTCAAATCCCTCCTGCCATACACCACAATAGCTATCAAGAAGTATTAAAAAGTATATAGAATAGAAAGATATTTTTGCATCACTTAAACTTCATTAGAATATGACTGTCCCCCTTTAGACAAAATTATTGCTTGGCTCACATCGCTCCTTGTGAGAAACCCTGAAACTGTTGGGTGTCATGGACAGGATGACCAACTATCCTGGATTTTTCTGAACCATCCCATAGGTTCAGGTTATATCCTGCCAGGGTGATAGTTTTTTCCATAATTTTGTGCCTTGGTGTTAATGCACATGGGAAACGTCTTCCTACATATGCATTATTCTGACCAGTTCACTCCAGCAGATACCAAGGTAAAGTAGTGTCTGCAAGTATTGTCAGAAACCAAGGTGCATCTTAGTTATGTCATAAGAGTTGGTCTCCTTGGGCATTGAGCCATCCACATTTGTGACAAAAAGCCAGCATAACTATACAAAAAAAATTTGACCCTCTTTTAGCTGACCACTGAAAGACTAAGGCCCCACTACTAATGGGGAGGGGAATATGGAAGAGTTGTGAAAAACATGACTAGACTGCAAAAGTCCTTTCCAGACTTAATAGCAGAGCCACATTGAACTGATTCATAAGAGATTCCTGCTTGACAGCCAATATGACTGTTAGCTAGCGTATGGGAGTACCAATATGTAGCAGCACATAGCAGACATGAATCTGGTGAGCTCTCATGGCTATTGATGAATGGAAGACCTCAAAGCTGAGATAAGGAGTGCAAGGAGAGAGCATTACTTTTATTCTTTTATGGGTTTGGCCAGTGTTTGTTGCCATACTTAATTGCCCCTGAGAAGGGGGTGGTGAGCTGTTGTAGTCCATCTGGTGTGGGACCTTTCCAATGCTTTTAGGAAGGAAGTTCCAGGGTTTGACCCAGCAACAGTGAAGGAATTGTGATATAGTCAGAATGGTGTTCGGCTTGGAGGGGATCTTGAAAGTGATGTCCCCATATGTTTGTTATAGAAATAATTTTTGGGATGGGGAATGTCTGGGAGTTTAGAGCTGTAATCTCATGGGGTAAAGACAAGACGTTGGGATCACAATGATGAGTCAGAATCCTGTTACAATTATGAGTAGGATGGTTGGTCTGACACAATGGAGATCTAAGGCTCCCTTGTAAGGCTGGGGCAGCATTCCAGCCCATCATGACCAACTAGCTACCTGAAAAATAAATGTGAAATGTACCTTCTGGGCTTCTTCTAGCCAGTTTCAATTCCCAGGGAGACCAATTCTTACGTCATAACTGTGATGCACCTTGGTTTCTGACTGTGCCTTGCAGACAATACTTTACCTTGGTATCTGTCAGGGTGAACTGGGCAGAAGAGTGCATATGTAGGAGGCCCAACTATCTTCAGCTGCTTCATCAATGACCTTCCCTCCATCATAAGGTCAGAATTGGGGATGTCCACCAATGATGCAACAATGTTCAGCATCATTCATGACTCCTCAGATACTGAAGCAGTCCATGTTCACATGCAACAAGATCTGGACAATATCCAGGCTTGGGCTGACAAGTGGCAAGTGACATTCATGCCACACAAATGCCAGGCTATGACCATCACCAATAAGACACAATCTAACCACTGCCCCTTGACATTCAATGGTGTCACCATCACTGAATCCCCCACTATCAACGTCCTGGGGGTTACCATTGAACAGAAACTCAACTGGACTCACCGCATAAACATAGTGGCTATAAGAGCAGTCCAGAAGCTGGGAATACTGCCGCGAGTAACTCATCTCCTGACTCCTCAAAGCCTGTCCACCATCTACAGGGCACAAGTCAGGAGAGTGATGGAATATTCCCCACTTGCCTGGATGAATGCAGCCCCAACAACACTCAAGAAGCTTGTCACCATCAGGACAAGGCAGCATTACATCCACAAGCATTCACTCCCTCCACCGCCGATGCTCAGTAGCAGCAGTGTGTACTATCTACAAGATGCACTGCAGAAATTCACCAAAGATCCTCAGACAGCACCTTCCAAATCCACAACCACTTCCATCTAGAAGGACAAGGGCAGCAGACATATGGGAATACCATCACCTCCAACTTCCCCTCCAAGTCACTCACCATCCTAACTTGGAAGTATATCACCATTCCTTCACTATCGCTGGGTCAAAATCTGGGAATTCCCTCCCTAATAGCATTGTAGGTCAACCCACAGCAGGAGGACTGCAGCAATTCAAAAAGGCAGCTCACCACCATCTTCTCAAGGCAACTAGAGATGAGCAAGAAATGCTGGCCAACCAGCGATGCCCACATCACACAAATGAATAAAAAAAGAGTATCCTATGTGCATAAACAACAAGGCACAAAATTACGGCAAAACCATCACCCTGCAGGATATAACCTGAGACACGAATCTATGGGATGGTTCAGAAAAATCCAAGATAGTTGGTCATCCTGCCCAATACATCCAACAGCTTCAGGGTTTCACACAGGAGTGATGTGAGCCAAACACTACATCTGCCTAAAGGGGGACAGTCATATTCTAAGAGATAGTAAGAACGGCGGATGCTGGAGTCAGAAATAGCACCATGTGGAGCTGGAGGAACGCTGCAGGCCAGGCAGCATCGGAGGAGCAGGAAAGTTGACATTTCGGATTGGGACCCTTCTTCAGAAACCTGACCCAAAATGTCAACTTTCCTGCTTCTCTGATGCTGCCTGGCCTGCTGTGTTCCTCCAGCTCCACACTGTGTTATCAGTTATATTCTAATGAAGTTTAAGTGATGCAAAAATATCTTTCTACTCTATATACTTTTTGGTACTTCTTGATAGCTATTATGGTGTATGGCAGGAGGGACTTGAATTTGAATTGTAAGTGCTGTAAAAATTCTTGTATCTATTTCAGGCAATCAATCCAATGCTTCATTTCTATGGATTGTACATCTTATACCCTGATCTCCTGCCCTGGAGGCTACAGACTATGTTACAAAGTGGTGGGTGCCACACGCCTGCTGTAGGGCTGACACTCATCTCCTAGAGGGATGATGATATATAATACCAATGGGAACACTGCTTGAATCTCTGTGCAAATACTAGAATTTGACTAACATTAGGAAATTATCTGGCTATAGAGACACAGAAAATAGGTGGGTGGAAGCTCACTGAAGTGAACTGTAATAAGAACAGAAAATGTTAAAGAAATTCAGCAGGTCTGGCAGAATCTGTGGAGAGAAAAAAACAATGTTATCATTTTAAATCCAAAGACTCATCATCTGAACTTTAGATGTGTGTGGCAGTTTAAGAAAATTGACCCAAATGAATTTTTTGCTATTTTCTGGATACCTATTATTACAGTTTGTATTTGCCCCACTTTTGCAGGTTATTTTCTCTGACTCATGCTGTACATTCTCCTTCATAATTGCCAGACAAATATCTTGTTCTGGGCTGTTATCTTTGGAAAACTGTAGTAAGCTATTGGCAGGAAAACCAGGCTGATTTGGGTAAGTCCCTGTGAGCAGCTATTCATTCTCCTAGGCTGACCATTATCCACTCCTTTGTCTGTTCAACTGTTCTGCTCTCTCTTCGGGCTCTATATCCATCTAACGTTTACTCCTTACCCCTTCCCCCAACCCTACTTCTAACATTTTCCGAGCTAACGTTAACTCTGATTTCTCTCCACAGATGCTGCCAGACTTGCTGGGATTTTCCAGCAATTTTTGTTTTTGTTTCTGATTTGGGCTGCCTTGGTGTTATTCTATTCCTAAACCAAACATTATATTTCATAGATAAACTCCCCCTCCCATCCCTCAGACGACATGTCCATCCTGGGCCTCCTGCAACGCCACAGTGATGCCACCCGAAGGCTACAGGAACAGCAAATCATATTCAGCCTGGGAACCCTGCAGCCCAATGGTATCAATGTGGATTTCACAAGCTTCAAAATCTCCCCTCCCCCAACCGCATCCCAAAACCAGCCCAGCTCATCTCCACCTCCCTAACCTGTTTTTCCTCTCACCTATCCCCTCCACCCACCTCAAGCCCCACCCCCATCTCCCATCTACTAACATCATCCCGCCCCCTTGACCTGTCCGTCCTCCCTGGACTGGCCTATCTCCTCCCTACCCCCCCACCTACACTCACCTTTACTGGCTCCATCCGCGCCTCTTTGACTTGTCTGTCTCCTCTCTACCTATCCTCTCTTCTATCCGCCTCCCTCTCTCTCCCTATTTATTTCAGAACCCTGTTCCCCTCCCCCATTTCTGATGAAGGGTCCAGGCCTGAAACGTCAAGCTTTCCTGCTGCTATGATGCTGCTTGGCCTGCTGTGTTCATCCAGCCCCACAACTTGTTATCTCTATTATATTTCATACAATGTCCTTGAATGATAGCAAGGATCTGAAAGAATTAACCATTCGAATACCAACGATTCTGCAAAACTTTAATCAGCCAAGAATCGTTTTCAACTCAACTTTTCATACTTTAGTTTAGAATATCTATTAAGATTCAGATTCAGTTCAAATGTTTCTCTTCTGTAACATTTTGCCATCCAGAAACTGTGAATAATAGATACAAACATCGAAGCATTTCTAATGCATCAGCGCTTGAGATGATGAAAAGAATGCTCAGAGTTTGCTGGATTACAAAGGAGTTGGTTCCAATTCTATACGCAACCTGTTAAGGCATTGATGAATGCAGCAGACTCCATTCATGATAGCTTCATCTTCTGTCTGCTGAAGAATTGAAAGGTCTTACTAGGATCAGAAATGGTACAAGGCAATTTTTTGAAATTTTTCCAAGATTATATTGTTAGGTCAGGTATTAGAAAACGTTTTCAGCTAAGACAGTTTGAAGAAGTTTGTCTATTACAGTCTACCAGTTTCATAAGTGCAAGTTCAAATAAGTGCAGGGCAATTTACTGCTTTCCTAACATAAACGGACTTGTGATTTTCTGTAAGACAAAAAACCACCAGCAACTTGGTGACATTGGTAAGTTAGGCTTTTTGGTTTTGTGGGGGTACAATCCTCAAAGCAATAATGCTTGAAACATTATTCTCAATTGCTCTTATAAGCTGCAAGATGCTGACAACCATTAATTGATAATCCACTGGAGTACATTATTTTCATTGTATTTTCATTTGAATGAATTGTCACTTGCTTCAGCAGCAAGAATGACATTCACTCCCGTATAATAAATACTTTGATTCTTAAAACTCAATTATCCAGTTGCAGCTTATCGGGTTTATTAATTGAATTTGTTCTACGTGAGAATGGACAACAATTTCTATTTAGCTGACCCTCCACAGCTTGGTATCTTTTGGCTCTGGCTTCTGTACATGCCCAGCAGCAGGGATCCTTGGGACTGTCTCCAATTCTCTGTTGTTCAGTGGACTTAGAAAGGGTTTAACCTCAGGCTACATCTCAAACAGGTGTTTTAAAAATGTAATATTGACGCAGCTCTGAATTTCTTCTCCACAGATGTCATCCCAGTAGAATTCATGTCCAGATAATGTTGAATTGGCAGCTTGGCTGCTTCTAAACACTGAAACAAGAGAGCTTTGTGAAAATGGTTCTAAAGTCAGTAGTAGAATTTAATATTTTCTGCCCATTTATCCGAATAAACAGAAAGCCCAGAAGACAAGAGATACATCTCTCCAGTTCTCATGTACAAACACACACTGGCTCAATATAGGTTAATTTAGTCAGGTTATCAACAAGATGGAGTCAGTACAGCCTATGACTAATGAAGTGGTAGTTCAGGTCACAAATGTGCAGAAAATTAAAATGTTAATTCAAGCATTGCTGAAAATGTGATGATGAAGACAGATTAACCTCTCTAATGGATAGCATTAGGACCAGTGCAGCACCTAAGTATATGCTAGCTTCAGAAAATTATTATAATCTATGCTCTTAATATAGAGGAATTACAGTTATTGAGGATAATATAGTTGATCTAGGTGATAGGAATACTTTAAAATTGAAAAGATCATGAACGAAACCAAGAGGGACTAATGGAAGGGTCTTCTCAAAACTAATGTTTTACGTAAACAAGAGCTCAAGGAACAGAGAAGGACCCTGACAGAATGCAACATGTTTTCATTACAAGGTTAAAACTAAAATATTTATATTCCTTTTCTTAGTAAATCTGAACTCTGTTGTAACTCATTAGATCTAAGTTTACTGAGTTTCAAAGGATTTTCAAAACAGCATTTAAATAACTTTGTTTAATGGCTTAGTTAAAAATAAAAACATAAACTGCAAGGTTGGATTATGAGGATAAAACAAACCTCACAAACCAATACCATAATATTTCCATTGAAATTAAGCTACGTTTCCCATCTTCACATAGCCTGTATTTTTCAGATTCCAGCGCATTATTATTGTGTTGAACCACGACAGAGTATAAGCGTGTTCACACAGAACTGAAACCTTTTCAATGTCTTGTTTGAAATAGCATCTTCATTAACTTTAATGAAAGAAATAGCAATATTATTTTGAATTTTGCAGTTTCTGATGTGTGTTGTAAGTTTAGAGTATTTGTTGAGAATCCTTTTTTTAAAATCAGGAAACTAAGGTAACTTAGTGCAAGGCATCACAAAGTTCATGCCGAGAAAATAGGGTAAGTTAGTGCTAAGAGATAAAAGGTACTGCAGATGCTGGAGAATCCGAGATAACAAGCATGGGGCTGGATGAACACAGCAGGTCAAGCAGCATCATAGGAGCAGGAAAACTTGACGTTTCGGGCCTAAACCCTTCATCATCATTTTCTGATGAAGGGTTTAGGCCCGAAACGTCAAGTTTTCCTGCTCCTATGATGCTGCTTGACCTGCTGTGTTCATCCAGCCCCATGCTTGTTATCTCTAAGTTAGTGCTAAGTTGTGTTTTTAAATTTTGTAGACTATAGAAGGATGAAAAATATGAATGGTTTTATATCTTTCAGATCCAATGGTATCACAATTGTTAGGCTCTAAAAAGTTTGAATTAACATATGGAATCATAGACTGATATGACAAAGAAGAGAAAATGTGTGTAAGGTAGCATCTTTCCAGTTAAAGGGGACAAAAGAAGAAGGTTCAGCAGAGCATTAACTATAACAGCATTAATTAAAACAGAGAAAGACAAGAAGGGCTGCAACAGAGATCAAGCTGGAGACTAGAGGTCTGCTTATCAGATGATAAAGCTACTTCCTGTATCTGTCCAGGAGTTTACAAGAACCGAGAATTCAAGAGTTGGAAAGGCTTTAAAGGGTGTTAAGAAGTGTTGAGAGCAAAACAAGTCTTTGGCATGAAAAAGGAAGCTGAGCTTCGTGATGAAAATTTGAGCAATGGAGGAAATATGACAAATTAAACTTCCATCTTAAGGGGGAGCATAAATGGCCATCTAAACATCAGCCAACTTCCTGTTTCTCAGCTCAAAAAATTTAAAAGAGCAGGAAACAACAGAATAAATACAAATTCCAACTAGAATCCTGCAGAAACTATCATTACAGTCAGGCTGTCTCTGACTGCTAATCTTCTGTTGCTCTCTGAGTTTTCCCATTCCCCAGCTGTGTTGTTGTGCAAGAGTGAGAGCAGCATATGATAGAAACAGTATGAGAATTAAGAGGTGTTTTATAGATTTGGTTTTGATTTGTGTCTTCTGTATTCTTCTTCTCTGCTCTCCCACTATTTTTGAGGCTTCCCTCAAGTGAGGCATCTATGATTGCTTAGGGAGTAGGGAATGAAAGGAGGTATGAAAGAAAAGGAGTTTAAAATTGTTCAGTTAATTGCCTTAAATGATATCCAACTAAATTAAACTGAAACACTATCATGTCATTCCATTTCTAGTCTTAAGTCTTGCAGGCAAAAATATATAAACTATTTTTCCTGCATCTATTGTGGTAACCCGAGGAGACGTTGTGAGTTTGAAGTAGTCTCATTCGGCATCTATAACACCAGGACTATTTCAGCACCTCACAGAGCTCAAGATGACAGATCCTCAGTGGATGATTTGACTAATATGTTGTAAAAAGATCATGCCATCTGGCTACTCCTTTGAAAACAGATGACTGACTGGATCAGGTTTTTATTAAGGCAAAGGAGACAAGTGGCAAAATCCTCTGAAGTAAAAATCTATCTTCAATCATTTAATAACCCAAAGCACAGGGCCAGAAAATCTAGAATTCAATAGTTAATAATACTTAGTTTCTCACTAGTGTATTTTAACAAGTGATTCTTATCACGACAAGTTGAGACTTAAAGCCCTACAAGGATTTGCACACACAAAGAAAGGTGGGCAATTGGACATTTTTTTTGTTTAATTAGATGCTGTATTGTCCTTTGTCACAAACCAAATTTTATCTTTCATTATTTTAACCCAAGTGGCCCATTATTTGTAGCTGATCTTGGTTAGTGTGTGTTTGCAGGCTATTCAACTCAAGGGGCAAACATATTGTGGATCATTTGTGTCTAAAGGCCATTGGCTATTTACCTTATGTAGCCAATGGGTAGAATTTTCTTGGCAGGGTTAATCCCAACAGGCAGCTGAAACACACCAGCAAATGTCTGGACATAGACTGTTCATGGGTTACTGCTGGGCCTGCTGTCCAAGTAAGGATGGTGAGTAGACTATTGACACAGATAGTCCAATTAGAAAGCCATCATGTCTAAAACCTCAGCAGTGTCTCTGGGAGAGGGCGAGCACTGCTGAATAAGACCAAAGAGCATGAGACTGCCTCAACAAGGAACTGCTCTCAAGAAGGAAGCTGAATGGGGTGGCTAAACAAAGAAGGCTCTTTTATTTGCAGAGGAAATGCCTACAGATATGTCTTTGAAACTATGGGGCAGCCTTTCCTGGTTATGGGCCCCTTTTCAGGAAATGGAGCTTACCTCATTGAGAAGCCACTGGGAGTCTATCTCCATGTTGCAGATGGCCTCTGCAGTTGCAGTGGACTGCTCTACTGTCAGTAAAATGCTAATGGACTGGAAATTTGGCCCTTAATCAGATCTGTAATTATTTAAATTGATTTTCTGCCTCGAGGCAGCAGCCAACTGAATGATTGATTGCAATTTCAGCTGCTGGAAAATCTTCCTCATGATGTAATTGTGTTGGGAAGCCATTTCAACATGGCTCCCTGAAATTTTTCCAGTCCACCCACCATCCAGCCTGTATCCTCAGGGACAATCATGTTGCTCTTTCGACCAGTCCAGCTGAGACCACCTGAAGCAACATAGTTCGATGGAAACTTTGTGAATGTATACACCAACTTGTTCTCAAAAACCACAATTTTAAAATTCTTGTCCTGGCATTTAAATTCTTCCATGCTGTCTTCTCTCTCCATTTTTGACATACTCCATTAAAAAAACCCCCTTCAACCATAGCATACCTACAGTGTGGAAACAGGCCATTCAACAAAACCACACCGACCCTCCAAAGAGCATCCTATCTAGATCCACCCTATCACTACACGTCCCATGGCTAATCCACCTAATCTACACATCCCTGAATACTATGGGCAATTTAGCATGGCTAATCCATCTAGCCTGCACATCTTTGGACTGTGGGAGGAAACCCATGCAGACAGTCACCCAAGACTGGAATTGAACCCAGGTCCTAGGCACTGTGAGGCAGCAGTGTCAACCACTGAGCTGCTGTGCTGCCCATTTGCCTTAACTCTGCTTTGACTTTCTGTCAACATCTTTGCCTAATTGTGCTGCTACAAAGCAGCCTGAGGCATTGTATTACATTAAAAGGGCTATCTAATTGGAAGTTGTTGTTATAAACTCGTTGAATAATGGAGGGAGTGTTCCCTGAAAATGCTTTTGATCTCCTTTTTGATCCTGTCTATAATGTTATCTATGAAATGGCTCAGAATGTGGAAAATGAATATTTGAAACTGCGAGCACTATGTCTTTAATGAAAGGCAAATGCTTTTAATATTTACCTCATAACTGACCAATGTATGACATGTATTGGCCCTAAACCTTTACACTCTAACTTCATTTATTTACATCTTGCACAACAATAAAGAGAAGCTTCTAAACACCTCTACTTATGTGTACAGTGCTGGGACAGAGAAAAGGTAGAAATAATACTGAAACCAACAACATTTACTTTTATACTGAAGTATCAGATTGAAAAAGCAATTGGTGTAATGAGAATGCTGTTTATGAACATGAAACAAATGTTGCTAATTTTGTCAGTACCCTTAACAGAATTCATTTTGAAAACACTCATGAAAGCGCTCAAAATTTCATGAGTCAATATTTAAAGTTCCTTAGGGCACAGGTTCATATGTCTTTGAAGCTTTCTGTCTTTAGATACTCAATGTGAAATCCAAATGAAAATTCTAACTCTACAAACTTTTCCCTTTCATATGGACATGGATTTACAAAGTTGAAGATTTGTTAAACTTTTGGTTTTAAATGATCAGTATTTCCGCTTGTACTAGTAGAGGATTATGGTCTTTGAAAACAGTAAAAGCAAGCAAACAACAAAAGAATTTCCATGCACAAAGCAGTCAATGAAGTCAGTTCTCTTACTTCAGTCACGCAGGCTGCTAACCACAATTTGTTTGCACCAAACATCAATCTGCACTTGTGATTGTTACTGTACACCTGCATGCAATTTCTCAAGTTCACCTGCCTCTGGCTAACTATATTTGAATCTGCATTGATCAAATAATTCAGGTACTGTATTTCCACTCTGCTAAACAAAATGCTCAGTGAAGCATTACACTGGTAAACAAAAACAAAGCCAGCCAAGATAGCTATTAATTACTTAAAAGCAAAGTGCAATAAAATGAACCAAAAATTATGCATTTCTCCTGTCATTCTTCATTATTACAGATTTATACCTTTCATTACACATTTATTTCTACTACTGTCTTTTTAAATCTGTATTTACCAAAAGCTCTGAATTAACATCTTCTAAGATTAAATGAAGATGATTTGCTGTTTGGGTCTTTCTAAATATATTTCCAGTACAGAGAAACTCTGATGGGAAAGACTGGATTTATAATGTGCTTTTCACAGACTAAGGATGTCCCAAAGTACTGAATTCAATTAAGTACCAGTACTTATGAAGTGTTGTCTGTGTAGTATAGGAACTGCAACAGCCATTTTGTACACTGTAAGATCTCACAAACAACAATGTCACTCTGATCACGTTGATTTGGTTGAAGATGAATGTTGGCCTATAGAACAAGGAGAGTATCCCAGCTGTTTTTCAAGATAGTGCCATCATATCTTTTATATCCATCTGAGAAGTAGAAGGGCCTCTATTTAATGTCTGACACCAAAATATTTCAAGAAGGTAGCCTCACTCTAACTTTTTCTTATTTTAAACACAGATGCGAAGTGAGTGATCCAGGTGTGATGCAACTGGTCAAATCACTCAGCTTTAAGTAAAACAATATTTATTTAAACACTGCAGTTGAAACACGAACAATAGAAATCAAAACTTAGAGTCACTTAACTATTGGAAAACCTAATTGACCTGATACAGCAACTTAACTAATTAACTGTTCAATATAGTAACATCCCATAAACACACTCCTTGGCAAAGAGGTAAATTCGAACATGGATTCTTACAGGCAGGAAGGAACAACATCCAGAGAGTGATTTTAAAGAAAGTCAGAGGATCCTTTACTAAAGCTTGCAACCCTCTGGTACTCAAAACATCTTGTGACTGCTTCAGCTTAAAAATACTAGAAAAAACATGAACAGGTCGAATTGGCCACTCCCCTTCCATTGTTAACCTATTACTCCTTTGACTCTTCGGCACCTCTGCCTTTACAATCCCTCTTCAAAAAAAACCAAGGATAAAATAACCTTTCTAAAGTGACAGCATCATCACAATATATGCTTTATAAGTTAGATGTGAGGATGTTCCCTGTTCACAGGCTTTGAAACATTGCTAACTTGTGTGGTAGACTTTATTTTCCAAAATATACTACTTCATTCGTAAATTGTTTAGAAGTCTGTTACATAACTGTACAAATGTGATATTACATATGATTGGAGCCAAATAAGTTTCTTAAAATATTGCATATTATTCACTACATTTGCAATTATTAATATTTACGATATGTATTGCATGTTAAACCCATAGATTGAACAGTGTAGAGCTTCAAAAGGACACGCATGCTGGCAGAGTGGGCAGGTAGGTTATAGATGAGTTTCAATATGGAAAAGTGTGAGGTGGTAAACTTTAGTACAAAAAACATAGACAGGATAAGATAAAGGGTACTATGCTAAAGAATACACAGAAGCAAAAGGACCTAGATGTACATATACATATATCATTAAAGGTGGCAGGACAGGTAGAGAATGCTGCTATTAAAGTTATGTATTCTAGGCTTCATAGGAGCACAAGAACAGGAAGGTTATCATGAACTTACATAAGGCACTGTTTAGATCTCAGCTGGGCTATTGTGTACAGTTCTGGCCTTGACAATATAGGAAGGATGTAAATGAATTGGAGACAGTACAGAAGAGTTTTATGAGAATAGTTCCAGATATGGGATACTTCAGTTATAATGCTGCTGAACAGACGAGATGAACATTGTCTTTTGCAGTTTGTCTAATTTATGCCTTATTATCTATAAAAACTTACTGAAGCCCTGGAAAAGCCAGAAGAACCACTAGGTTAGTTCCAGATCTTAAGATTTATATGTTATAGAGAAAGGATTCAATAAATGCAATTTCTTCTCATTAGAAGAGGTTTAGTGGACAATCAATGCTATGCATAGAATATATACAGGTGAAGGCCCAGGGAAATAAGATCATTCGTGTTGCTGGGATATATTATTGAAAAGAAAAAGTTGATGCCAGCCACGGTGACCACCAGAGGGTGCAGACCAACAGGCCCCACTCTCACTCTGCACATCAAAGTTGAATATCACATGCATATCTAAGGAATTTCTTTTAGATGGAAAGCAAGGATCTGAACAATGACTCTATCCAATTTCAGGCCAAATGGTTTTGGTTATGGGATATTAGTCTCCAGAATTGGCCCTTGCTGCACCAGTTTTACGCCCACATCAGGTGCAACAAGGCCCAATTTCTAGGCCACTTTTTGATCAAACTCCTCTTTGATCTAATGTGCTGCTGGGACTATCTGGCTTCAAAGGTTTACTTTCTTGTAATAACTGGCAGTCACCTGAGATGAGCAGCATGACCTGGATAAGGTTAATTTCAGTTCTAAAACCCACAGGCATTTCAAATGTATTAGATACACAAAACTGTACATGCTGCTGTGACCTTTACAATTACCGGAGAGCTTAAGACCTGAAAGAATTGACATTAAGATCTTTCTCACCTCCACGTTGAGGTCTAGCTTGTCTTTATTGATCCAGTACTTCCAGATCAGGTGGTGTCCATCAGGCCCAGGTAAGAAATTCTGAGCAAAATTACTACTCTGCAAGGTTTCTATGGCATTTCCTATCTTGTTTACCTGGATCAGTCAAATCAGGACAAAGATGCTATAAATAGAAATCGATGCTGTGTGGCTATTACGCTGCTTATAGATAATTAAGACGAAGCAAAAGTTTCCCGAAATTTGCTGATTTTCTGGTCAGCAGAAGTTTGTGAGTACCACCTACTGACTGATCTGCAGTGGCTTGATTCCAAGTTAGGGCTAAATGGGATATTCAGTGAAATCAAACTTATAGCTGACATTTCTGCAAAAAAACAAAATCCAATTGGATTTTAATGGGTGGGATAAAAGGGGGATCCGGTGGCAGGATATGTCAGTGCCCAAATTACAGCTGACTGCTGCTGTTGGCAGTGTCAGATTTAAAAACTCATGATGGGATTCAGAGCACTGAAGCACAAGATTTACTTTCTTTATTGGAACTCTATTGCTGCCTTTTCCTTGTTTCACAGAGTCATCAGCATCTCACAAGCAATCATTGCAGCCAGTTAACTGGATCACACGGCAAAGATTTGAAATTTCTCAATACATTGAATCCATTGATTGCATTTTAAATGAATCAAACAAAGTTTACGGAGATTCAGCATTCAGAGTGACACCATGAAATTAGTAGTATCATTCTGGGGTCACATCCTAGTAATAAAAGCATTTCTCCAGAAAAGGTAAGTAGCTATTTCAGGAGAGATAGTGGTTTAGTGGTAATATCGCTGGACTAATAATCCAGAAATTCGGACTAATGCTCTGAGGACATTTAAATTCAATCAATAAGTCTGAAATCTAAAGCTAGTCCCCATGATGGTGACCATGGAACTTTCATCAATTAAGATGAAAATCCAGTTGGGTTACTATTGCCCTATGGGTAAGGAAATCTGCCATTCTTATCTGGTCTGTCCTATATGTGACTCCAGACCCAGAACCCAGGAAGCCACTGTGTTGAAAGGCAATCAGGGATGTGCAGGCCTTGTCTTCAAAGCCATGTAAATTGGCAGGCTCTCAGGTTTAATTCACAATGCAAAATTAGCTGAATTTTAATCCAGGATGAACAGTGGTGCAATCATCATCCTTGGTTTTCCTGAGAAAAGGAGAGGGGGAAAAAAATCTAATTTTCTGATCACTTTCTGGTTTAGCCTGCTCAAAAGGGCATGTGTATAGATGCCGAGTTTGAATAAATTCAAGTTCAAAAGCCCTCATGGTTGAAAAGCTTGCCTCATTGCCTAGCTTATCCATGAAGAAGATTTACTGGTGATTGCCAGTTCTGATGGAGATGTAGCTTAGTGCATGGTTTGAGCTTCAGAAAAGGACAGAAAACATCGATCACTGTGTGAAAAATAAACATTACTGGTTAAAGGTGGGAAAAGAGTGGGCCTTTCAGAAAGCTAAAGGCTGCAGCTCCAATTAGAAGGTTCAGGTCTCATCATTTTAAAGAGATTATTAACATTCTGCATTCAAATGTTAATTTATAGTCTTTAATTTATTCATTGTTTTATCCAGTAACAGATAACATGCATTGAATTTTAAGTTTTTTTTATTTTGAGAGCACACTAATACTTGAGTCCAATAGTGAGTAATGTTGATGAAAATCTGGTGTATTCCTTTGTGGGATGGTTACGATAGGTTGATGGAAAGTAAATAATCAGAAAGTTTCATTCATCCAATATGTAAAAACACTTCAATAATAGTTTGAAAGCAAATTGATGTTAAAAATCTCGGCTAACTGTAATACAATATAGATAACTTACCCAATTTGAGGTAAGGACAAAGAAATGGGTGCTTACTTACTGTAATTTGAAAAGAAATTCTTTTACATATTTTGTAAGCAGTCTAATTTTAACATACTCTGTCCAGCAAGAATAGGCACACAGTTGAAATAGTCATGCAATGACTTAGTTGTGCTTTACTCTTTGATCCTGCCCAACATCTAAATCAACATCTAAACTATGATGCTGCTTGGCCTGCTGTGTTCATCCAGCTCCACACCTTGTTATCTCTAAACTAAATACTTCTTTTTAGGCAAACAAGGGACCTGACTGATTCCAGCACCAGTCTCAATATTCTTCTTGTGTTCTGTACCTGAAGGCAGGCTCTTGGCAATTCTTTGCTGAAATGTGACAAAGTGCTGTGATTTCCTCATTACAGATAAGGCGAGGTGGCAGGTATCATATCTATCTCAGCTGCAATGGCAATTCAGCATGCACTGTTGGTACTCATCCGATCCTGGAACTAGTCATCTAACTCTGAGTTAGCATTCCCATCAGCTTCATTAATGTGATCTAATTTGGGCAGTTGATGTTCATTGGATTCCCATGACATTTTACTGGCCTCTGTATAGCCAGGCAGGGAAGAGGAGCCTCTAAAGTAAGTAAATAACTTGGGAAGGGCCAGAAACAGCACGTACGCTCCTTTATTGTGCATCACTAGAAGACTATAGGTGCTGAATCTTACCAGAAATTGACTGTGTTTCATGGAGGGTTTCTGTCCATGAGGTTTAGTGAACTTTCTTGAGCTGTCTTCCCAAACCCATCTCATTACCTATGCACCATCCCCTATGGCTTGTATTGTATTCTCCCATTTGTTGCTGGTGGATGTATTGGCTACCGCTGACACTTCTTGGGATTCTTGGTGCTACTGCCATCTTTAAAACTCAGGCATACACCTGGTCAAGCAATGGTAAATCAGAAGCTGTCCTGCAAAGTTTGTTTTATTGGCCCTGCTCATGTCAAACAGTGGGTAATCAGCATCTCATTTTGACAATCAAGACCCAAAGGTCCTGCAAGATGGAGGATGCATGTGGGCTCTTGCCATAGAGCATGCCCTGAGATGATGGTTAGAAGAGCAAGCTGGATTCACCAGGTTACGGCTTTGACATTCAATTTTTCAGAAATTGTTAGAGTCTGGTTTCTATCTGGAAGGTGGGAGAATGGGATGCTGCATATCAATGAAATGAGATGACATCATAATGATGATCATATGCAGATAGACCTTTTGCCACTCATTTGCGAGAATCCTGTCTCACTGTTCAACACAAGGTTCAAAAATAGGACTTTTTTGTTTTAGACAGTGGTAAGCTCCTCACTATCAACCTCACGTGATTCTCCCAACTTTCTGACCAATGTCTATGTTGTTCAGGGGCTGGTAAGATTCCATCCTAGGTTTCCTTTCATCTCCCCTCCCTGAAAGAAACTCCAATATGCCCTTTACTCCTCATTCTCTCTCAACTTGTTGCAATGATGATCATTAATCTCATAAAATTTTAATTCCTCCGAAGCCAACCAGTCTGCTTTTTCAGGATGACAGCTGGATGCAAATAATATAAGGCTACTAAAATTGGTCATGGCCTACACCAGAGTCTCCTGAGTTGGAAAGTCACAATTTTCCTTTTATTTCTACCCTGCAGTTCAAAAAAAACTTTTGTTTAACATTTTTTAGTCTATCCTAAAACCATTTTAGAATGCAAACAACCATTAAAATAGGTATTAATTAGATATTAGAGATAATAGGAACTGCAGATGCTGGAGAATCCGAGATAATAAGGTGTAGAGCTGGATAAACACAGCAGGCCAAGCAACATCATAGGAGCAGGAAGGCTGACGTTTCGGGCCTAGACCCTTCATC
>JAHRHZ010000017.1:23784927-23808697 GCA_024137785.1 Ginglymostoma cirratum | reverse complement strand
GAAACGTCAGCCTTCCTGCTCCTATGATGTTGCTTGGCCTGCTGTGTTTATCCAGCTCTACATTCTATTACTTAGATATTGCCTTTTTCAGCTTGTGCCTGAAGGTTTTTGAGGCTTCCAGTGCACCCACACTGTAAAGTGGTTAGGTCAACAACATTAACAACTTTTTGCAATTTAAAATGATATATTTTATCATAAGTTAAAGCCAAAAAAATCAAAAACTTTGACATTTCACTCCTAACTTCAAATTTGTTTCAACTAGTCATGTCATAAGAGCAAAAGTGTGTATCTAGACTAACTGTGCAGATAAAGGTATTCTTGCAAAAAAAATCTGTTTACTTAATTTTAGATGACACGTCTAAATCATTGAGTATTTTGTAAATTAGCAATACCTTGTTCAATTGTTAATGATTTATGAAACCCACTAGAGCTAATGAGGGCATGTGTTCTCCTTCAGGGCACTGGCAGTTAGTATATCCATCAATGTAATATGCACAAATGAGGAGTAAGTACAACAAGATTGAAATCATTCTCTGGAGGCACAAAGCAGAACTGCTAAAGGATTTACTATAAACAAAAATAAGTAAAGAGTGGCCCCTTGTGGTCAGACTCCTGGCTTAGTACCAGCTGAGAAAGAATCTTTGATTTCTTAAAATTGTTTGCATGAAGATATTTTCAATGAGTTATTACTTAAGATTTAAGGGTTAAATCTGATGTGGCTATTTTAAAAATTCTAAAACTTTGAGGTAGGAAATGGAAAAGGGACTTTGTAGATTATCATTATTCAACTGCAGCGTTGCAAAGGCATGTCCTTTACCAAAACAGCTTCTCTTCCTTGTCATCAGCAATTTTCTTTTACAAATTAATCAATCATTGGACTTGATTTTGACATACAGGTAGGAACACAGCAACATGAGCAGCCAGCCTATTTGAGACCATGGTTTTCTCCACTAACACACCATACTATCTGAAATGCCAATGGAAAGTGGATGATCTGGTGAAAAACTCTGTAGCAAGAGGTAACTGCTTGTCAAAGGGAATTCTACTCTACATAAGGAGTTATAGCCTCAATCGTGGGAAATCCAAGGACCTCTTGCTCCAATTGGCCCACAGGAATCAAGAAACATTGTTTAAAACTTACTTATCTGACCCTAACTGCTGTGATCAGTAGGTTTTGCCTTGAGAATTTTATTTATAAGTTGTTGAAATAGATTTCCAAAGTGTATATAGTGTTCCTTCATAAGTCCGATGCAAATTTCTATAACAGTATACTTAATCAGAATCCTCATTGTTGGTTCCTTCAGTATTGCTGGGTCAAAATCCTGGAATTCTTTTCCTAAAAACACTGCCATGTAGCCACGCTGATTCAAAAAGAGCTCACCACCACTTTCTCAAGGGCAACTGTGGATGGGTAATAAATGCCGGTCTGGTAAGTGAAGCCACATCCCATGAATGAATAAAAAAATAGCCTTTGCCACAAAAAAAGTGGTCTTTCAAATTTTTGTGCGTACAACAGCGGATTGTGGTGGACTGACACGCTGAGGTAACCTCATTATTGATGCTATTGATAACTGCTCCCTAAGGAAAGGTACTTCATCTACCACATCAGTTTCAATTTGCCTCAGATAGAGGACATAGCAAAACAAGCACAAAATCAATAATGTATTTGTGAGTGGGTGGGGGGGCATTACTCTAAATATTTATTCACTTTGAACCTAGAAAATACTAACCTTAATTCAGTATCCCTCACTGAGTTTTATAAGGGGGAGAATTATGCTTTGTTTAATTTTTGTATATTTTTAGCATCTCCAGAAGGAATCTCACTTTAATACTCTGCAGATTGCATGTTATTAAGAAATATGTTATTTTATAAATTGGAGTAAAGTTCTTTGACATTATATTGTGGAAATGATGATTACTGTCAGCTTTTCTTGGCTATGATTGCCTAAGAGAATAATTGGGAAGCTTCAGTATTCAACATATATTTTTAATGCAAAAGCACCTGCAATTATTTTAAATATGTGGAATAGGTGAATTGAATATCAAAATTATAGAGCATTTCTAACAGGCTGCTCACAAGCCAAATCTAGGCTGAATATCATTCTGGCATAGCAATCAGACAGCAACTTCCTCAGTGGATTGAAGAATCTGGTTCTATAAAATGTCGTTTAAAAATGTCTAATCCATTTAAGAGATAAGCCAGCGTGATTTAACCCTTTCAGTGCCAGAACAATAAATTCTGGGAATACTTTTGAGTAAAATTATGGCTGCAAGCAGTGGATATAAAATGGAATACAAGAACTAAAGCACATAGCAGATTGAAGGGCACTGTGAAAGAGAGAGTTAAATGAATATTTTGTTCTGTACCCTGTGTCTAAAGTTACTTTTCCATCAAAAATATTATTCACAATTTTAAAATGCCCCTGTGAACATTGTGAGTTCAATTAGTTTTTGGTTCTTTTTGTTCTGATTATTTCTTCTATCCTTTCTATCTAGTTTTCTTTACCAATTTGTTCGTACACCCCCTCACTTCATTTATTCTCTAGCTAAGAGATGGGCAGACAAATTCCTCCAGACTTCTGATTGCTTTGAAATATGTGAGAGCTAGCCAAGGTTATGAACATTTCAATGTTTCCTTCTTAGTTATGAATAGCACAAATCTTCCAGTACTCCCACATAGAGTCACTGAGGACATTCAATTATAACAGTGGATGTGTTAATACAACGGACTTGATGCTCGATACTAGGGGTGCGAAACAGAAGTTAGAACTGTTCCAGACCTGTTCCAAGATGGCCGTTGACCTGGAGTTTCATGGAGGCAGCACCTTAGATAGCATGCAGATGAGTTCACCAGCCTATTAGTGGTCAAGGGAGCAGTGGACTATTCCAATATGGACCTGTTTTAAAAATGCCACAGCAGCCATTACTGCAGGAGGAAGAAACAGTCGTGGTCTCTGATGCTCAGGACTGGTCCTTCTTTCTCCAGCCCTCCTCGGCTGGACACATTCAGGGCTTTAGAAGTCACTGAAGAGAAAGTTTTATTTATTCTTTGTTTCAGGCAGAGCAGGTTCAAGGGCACAGAATTGTGGAATCCATCCAGTTCACATGCACCACCATGGCTGAAAGCTTTGAGCACATTTCCCCACAAAATTTTTCATCCCCTTGCTTGTCAAGAATTTATACATTTCCACTTTAGAAATATTCAAGAACTCTGCTTCCATCACTTCTTGAGGAAAAGAGTTCCAAAGACACAGGGCTTTTTGTGAGAAAAGAACTCTCCTCACCTCTGTCTTAAATGTATGTTCCCCTATTCATCACTGTTAGCTCATTAATGGCTGAGTGCAGACGCTCACTATCTGTACTGAACTTGGGAGGGACCTGTTCTCCAGCAGTCCTGAGCGTCAGAGACCACAACTGTTTCCTCCTCCTCTTGCTATGGTCCTGTGCCAATGCTGCATTTACCAGAATGTGACCCCAAGCCTACCCTACATACATTACTCACCAAGATGAATGTCTTTGCACTGGTGGAGGGTGAGGAAGAAGAATATGCTTCTTCTAAGGTTCCCAGCTGTTTTTCCTTCAGAGGTGTGTAAAGAGGTGCTGGTCAAGATGCGCCTGGAGCTAGGGATCTTCCTCATTTTGTGTTGGTTTGGGAGTAGGATCTAGAGACTTTAGAGAGGTAGAAAGAAAAAGATTTGTTATTGTCACAAGGCACCACCCTTAACCGACGTTTAATTAAGAGTTTAGCGCTTGATGTGTAGCTTGGAGTGACTGCATGGGGGATTTCTCAGGAGAGGCTGCAGATATCCAATGTCCCTTCTGTGCATGCTCACACCCCTCACTCTCCTGCCAGGTACCCAGACTGTTCCTCAAATGCTGTGAGCACCCAGATTTCTAGCATGCCACATCACATCTTTGCCTACTCACATTGGGTATACACATTCTTCTCCTGCTGAAGGGTAGAGGCATTAAGAGATGCATGAGTGCATGAGTAATTTTATTGCATTGATGGAAATACATAGCTATGTGAATCCCCAGAGTTATCCCTAAGTGACATTTGCAAAAACAATGTGGTATGGGGGAGGTTATAATCGAGAGTTTTGAATGAAAGGTGGTTGCTTGCAGTGAAAGGGCTGGAGATGATAGAAACAGTTAAAATTTTTATAAGATATTTATATTTGATATTCATGTGAGGTGCTGAGACTGAAGGCAGTTTTTGTAGTCCTGCCCTTGTCTTGTGCAAGCCTTTGGTGGGAAGCTATGTGATGTCCAGGTCAGTGAGCTGGTTTGGTGTGTGTGTGTGTGTGTGTGTGTGTGTGTGTGTGTGAGTGAGACTTGCTGGGTGCTGTAGCTCCTTTTCCATCTTAGGTGAGATCATTGGCAGGTGGGAGAGAGGCAGCAGCAGATTTTTTTTTAATATTCATTCAAAGGATGTAGGTGTTGCTGGCTAGGCCAGCATTTATTGCCCAGAGGGCAGTTAAGAGTCAACCTCACTGCTGTGGATTTGGATTCTCATGTAGACCAGACCAGGTAGGGATGATAGTTTCCTGCCCTAAAGGACATTAGTGAACCAGATGGGATTTTCCTGACAATTGACAACAGTTTCACAGTCATGATCTTGGTTCCAGATTTTGTTTTAATCTTAAATTTAGATTCAACCATCTGCCATGCAGGTGATTTGAACCTGGGTCCCCAGAATATTAACTGGGTCGTTGGATTAACAGTCCAGCGATAATACCACAAGGCCATTACCTCTCCCAAGGAGGAGGATGCAAATAGTACAACATGGAGATTAATAGATTAATTGAATATGAGGCATGTGATAGAGAAACCTGACAACCAATCTTTGAGTGACATGCAGTGGCAATGACTTACAACATTAACTCACAGGTAGATGACACATTGAGTAGACAGTGGCACTTACCCTGGCAGACTGTAAGAGATCATACATTGTCTGGGCACCGTGGACACTGGCCACTGCAGTTATAATATAGTATAATATAATATAGTTCTGGTTCTATGCAAAAACTAAAAGAAGGCTAGTTTCCAGCAGAGGGGCAAATGTTGATGTATCGGTAACGTCACTGGGCTAGTAAGCTAGTAAGCCAGGCTAACCTTTGTTTTCTTAATTTACTTATGAGATGTAGACATTGTGTGCTCGACCAGCATTTATTGCATATTCCTAGTTGCCTTAATACTTTTGGGCCATGGGGTTCAAATCCAGTCGTATCAGTTGGTGGAATTAAATTTCAATTACTCAATAAGATCTGGAATTAAAAACTCAGTAATGGTGATCATGAAACAATTAAAGAAAGATCAATGGGCTCAAAATGTTAACTGTTTTCTCTCCACATATTTTGAACTTCTCCAGCATTTTCCATTTTGGTTTGTTTCAGATCGCCAACATCCACAGTTCATTGTTTCATAAAACAAATACCGATTATTTCAAAAGCTCATCTGACTTATTTATGTCCTTTAGCGAAGGAAACCTGTCATCCTCACCTGGTCCAGGCAACATGATTGTTCCAGATACACAGTAATGTATTTGACTATTAACTTCCTTCCTAAATGGCCTAACAAGTCACTCAGTTCAAAGGCAATTAGGGATGGACAACAGAATTGGCCTTGTCAGCAGTGCCATCATCTTAAGAGAAAACAATTAAGTTCTGCATGTTCCCATTTAATCCAAAATCATTGCAACTGAGGCAGTTTGAGCCTTATTCTTTATTTATGTATATCTTGCTGTTGGTATTTTTAATTTTTGCTTCTGGAGCCTGTACTATGTTATAGATATTTTTAAATGCTTGACTGTCGGTTTAGACTCTGTGATGTCAAAAAAAAGCAGATGGTGCTTATATATTTAGTCAGTACTTTGTCAGTAATCAATGGTGAATCACTTTTGCATACATTTTCACTTCTATTCTCTGACTATTTTTGAATTAGGTTCCTGTGCATGAAATGAATTCACATATTTAACACAGCTTTTAGTTTATGCCATATAATGAGTTTTGCAGTACTAGGTTGAAGTAACTTGCTGTTACTTTAAAGGCAGAGAAATACGACTGAAGTAAACTGTTGATTGTTCTACGGAATACTTAACATATTAAGAATCTGAATATGTTTAATTACAACCTTGTGTAACTATAGAATACAAAAGGTGTTTGCTCACTATCAATATTGTAGCTCTAGGAGTAATAATGTCAATTATGGCAGAGATTTCTGAAAGCAATATTGAGACAATATTTTGAAACAACAACCTGTGACTTGGTGCTGTAATAATAACTTTACATTAAAGAATTTAAGTGATGCTTGGCTATTAGTAAACAGAATTGTTTATTTATGCAATTTATTTCCCAGTTAAATGTCTATTCAATAAAAATAATAACAATCTTGTTAGTGCAATGATAAAAGTCATTAAAGTTGACATTTTTAATGCATGATTAAACAAAATTAGATGCCTTTGATTTATAGTTTTATCTTTTAAATACCACATGAATCAGGGTAGTCACACGGTCCAGATGTGGGTGAAGTATGTGATTTCAATCAAAATAATCAGGCATGTACAACACTTCTTAGATTTGTTGTTAAGATATAGTGGTTGCTTCATAATTACTGATACTGAGGCCACACAGACTGTGAATAGCCCTGTCAGACTTGTTGTCATGGACACTGCATGATAAAACTTTCCAGCAAAAGTTGCTAGAGAAAAAAATAAGGAACAACAATTTAAAAGATCTTGGCTGCAAGCAGCTTTGTAGTGGAACATTGACAATCAAGGCAAAGATTTTCTAGATCTTAAGTATTTTGAATATCTTTAGTACTTGTACGTTAGCAGAGTTGAGGACATTTTGAAGTGTTTGTTAGGTCTTGTAGGAAGCTAATTTTATCTCAGATTCCACAGACACGTTGGGGGGGGGCCACTGTGGTTCAAGCTTAGCGGCTGTGCTACAGGACTGTAAAAGCCGCAGGTGTTTTCTGACAAAATCTTTACATTCTTCTCTTGCACTTAGCCATAAGCAAAACAAAGAGACCATGGATTAAGCTGCATACAGGTAATAACAGATGTGAAAGATATTTTACATTACATTTAGCCAACACAGGAGGTCTCTGATGATGTCAGATCAGACACCCTAGCAACCATGAAAGAAAACTTTACCACCAGCAATGTTAAAACCTCAGTCTGCTGAGGCAGGCATCTAATCACGGTTTATCCAGTCATTCTGAGCTCCAAATAGAACTGGAAAACCATAACATCTAGCATGCAATGTATATGTAATGCAAGCTTACATCAGTGCTACATCCTCAACCACTACGATAGCTTGATCAGGCAATCATGGCTACCCTACTAAGTGGTATCTTGAATTATTAATGTAGATATCATTTATCCTTGAAATTTTCATTCACCATAATTTGGTGACAATTTGGATAGGGATGATTCAATACGACAATATAGGCGCAAATGAAACAGGAGAATAACTAAAGCTGCTTAAATTTATTTAATGAGTAGTGTCTGATTGAACTCCCAATAAGGTTCAGTCTCTCTCATTGTTTATAATTAGTCTATAAAACCATAAGAAATAGGAACAGCAATAGGCTGTTAATCCCCTTAAGCCTGCTCCACCATTTATTAGGGTGATGGCTGACCCAGCATTTCTCATGTCCACTTTCTTGCCCCTTAAACAGTGAGTAAGATAGAAGCAGAGAGATTGTTTCCACTGGTAGGTGAAACTAGAACTAGGAGGCATAACCTCAAAATGAGGGGGCTCAGATTTAGGACTGATTTGAGGAGGACCGTCTTCACCTAAAGGGTTGTGAATCTGTTGAATTCCCTGCCCGGTGAAGCAGTTGAAGCAACCTCGCTGAATGCTTTAAAGGCAAAGATAAATTGTTGAACAGTAAAAGAATTAAGAGTTTTGGTGAGTGGACGGTTAAGTGGAGCAGAGCCCACGAAAAGATCAGCCACAATCTTATTGAATGGTGGAGCGGGTTTGACAGGCCAGGGGGCCTACTCCTCCTCCTATTTGTTATGTTCCCAGCCCTTTCCCCATAACACTTAATTCCCCTACTGATCAAGAATCTATCTCAATACTCAATATGCACAGAGTTTCCTCCCCACAGTGCTCTATGGCAAGGAGTTCTAAAGACTCTCAACCCTCAGAGATTGTCTGACGTTTTGCTGTGTGAAGTACTTATTAGTGATGGGATGGATAAGGAAGAGATAGGTAGATAAGGAAAAAAAGCATTGAAAATCTTTCAGAGAAGTGGGAAGAAGATCAGTGAATTAGTAGTATAGAATGATTACAGTACCTGAGCAGACTAGTCGGCCAGTTGGTCTGCTCCAACTGTCTACAAGGGCAACTTGACTATTGTCACTCCTCTGTCTTTTCCCCACTGCCCTGTAAATTTCAGCACTTCCAATGCTTATCCAGGCGGTTTTCAACAGCCCCAGTATTTTTTGCCTGTACACACTCAGGTATTGCATTCCAGATACTATCATCGCATAAAAACATTTCTCCTCATGTCACTTTTGTTTCGCCAGCCACCTGAAATCTGTAATAAAAACAAAAATAGCAAGTCCGGCAGCATCTGTGGAGACAGAAATGGAGTTAGCATTTCAAGTCTAGTGTGGCTCTTCTTTGAAACTTAAAAATGGGTTCCCCAGCTCTTGACCTTTCCACCAACAGCAGTGTCTCTCTATCTGTCAGACTCTTCATGATTTTGAACACTTCTATTTAATGCACTTCCAGCTGTTTTTGCTTTTCGGAGGAAAACTCCAGCCTGTCTGGAACCGAAGTCCTTCATTCCTTGAGCAATTCTCATGGATATTTCCAGCATCCTAAAGAGGTGCGCCCAGAACTAGATGCAATAGGCCAGTTTATATGCTGTCTGCTGTCCAGATGGGTGACTAAACCCCTACCCTCACCAGCAAGAGAGCCCTCTCGACTGAGTTCCAATCAACAACTTAAGAGCTGACCAATGGACTTCTTGGCCTATAAGAAGCCTCAGCACTGAAGTTTGGCTCTGCCAGAAGCTGCTGGCCAATTAGAGGTCAGTAGTCACTGGGAGCTGGAGAGAATTGCTGGAAGTCTGGGTTCAGCAGCCATGAAGCATAAAACAATCAAAAATTAAGTGATTTTTTTTGAGGGGAGGAAGGATTTATAGGGCAAAAAGTGGGGTGACTTTCAGTGTCACACTCCTACACTCAAAATTGGGCAAAAGGTGGCCCCCAACAACCCAGAAGGTTGACCAGCCTGGCTTCCTCATCAGGAAGACAACCACTTTACTCTGCAGTTGGGAAGGCAGGTAACCAGGCTGGTGGTCATTCATGCCCTTTAATTGACTACTTATCAACATTAGTTTGTTGTGGGTCAGGAAGATCACACATGAACCTTCATGTCCAGAACCTAATTACTGGGATGGTGGAGAGGAGATAAGTATCTCAACAGTGCCAACCTGCCTGAATATTTGCCCCTCCCACCACTTTTAGGAAAAAGAAATTTCCAAACAGTATTCCAATTGACGTCAAACAGAGTTACATAAAATATTGTCATATCCTCTTTGCTCTTGCACTCAATTCCTCTATTTATAAAGTTCAGGAATCACATAACTTTTGAACAACTTCTCAACTTGAACTGACACCTTCAACAACTTGTGCATATACACTCCAAGGTCTCCCTATTTCTGTGCACACTTGAGAATTGTGCTCTTTATTTTGTTTTGTCTGTCTTCATTCTCCCTATCAAAGTGCATTACTTCACATTTCTCTGCATTAAACTTCATCTGCAGCATATCTGTCCAATCTTCCAGCCTGTCTATTTCCCTTGAATTTTATTATTATCTGCCTTATAGTAAGCAACACTTCTGGTTTTATGGCAGCTGCAAATTCAAAACCTGTGCACTCACACTCAAGTCTTGGTCATTAATGTAAGTCAAGAAATATAGTGATTTACGAGAAACCCACAATGTGCCTCCCCCAGTCTGAAAAGCAACCTTTTGTGAATACTCTCTGTTTCCTGTCACTCAGCCAAATACCCATGCTGTCACTTCCTCATTATTCCATGGGCTTTATATTTGCTGGCAAGTGCCTTTTTGAAATCCAAATACACCGTATTATCACTTCTGTTACTTTATGAACAAACTCAATCAAGTTAGTTAAATACAATTTGCCCTCTAATAAATCTGTGTTAGCTTTCCCTAATTAATCCACACTTGTCGAAGTAATTGTTAACTGTCCCATATTATCATCTCTAAAAGCTTTTCTATCTCTTATGTTAAACTAACAGCCTGTAGAGGCTGAACTAATCCTTTAAACATTATTTTGAACAATGGAATAACATCTGCAAATTTTCAATTTTCTGGCATCATTCCCGTATCTAAGGTTAACTGGAAGATAATGACTATCGAACCCACAAATTTAACCCTTCACTCAGTATCTGTGGATGCATCTTCTCCAGTTCTGGTGACTGGTCATCTGTCACTGTCTTATTAATACCTTCTCTTTACTAATTCTTAGCCTATTGAGAACCTCAAATATAAAAGCAAACTACTGTGAAGCTAAACTTCTGAAATGAAAACAGAAAATGTTGGAATACTCAGCAGGTCTGATAACATCTGAGAAGAGAGAAACTTTTAATATTTAAATTTAATGAACTTTCATCAAACTTTTCTTTTTCTCTTTCTACAAAATGTTACCTAACCAGCTTGAGTAGTTCTAGCATTTCCTGTTTCACTTCAATGTCTCAGCTATCTTGCCTTCAACTTTGCCTTTGGTAGCGACATCTTGATTGCTAAAGACAGATGCAAAGTCATTTAATAACTCAGTTATACCCTTGGTCCATGTGTCGATCCCTCTTATTGCTTCCTCCGAGGCTCCACTTCTACTTTTTCTTCATTTTTCCAAATAAAATGCTGATAAAATACTTCTGGGTTCCCTTTCATATTAGCTGTCATCTCTTTTCATCCTCTTTGCCTCCAATTTCTTTTATTGCATCCACTCTGAATTTTCTTAGCCTGACCCTAAAGTTATCAAGATAATAACTGTCATATAATGCAAGGGATATTGTGATGACACTGTACTGAAGAAGAGATATGGTCTCACTATATAGCAGTGTTTGGAAGATCCACATCTATGTAAATACATATAATGTTTTGATTCTTCAAGTCAGGGTCTGCTACACTTGGTGATATCCGTCAGCTTCAAGGATATATATTCTCTCAGCTTTCAGACTGATGATATGGAATTCTTTTTATCGTCACAATGTCCTGTTAGACTTGGGAAGTCCTATACTGTGTTTTGGAAAAGGTTGGCATGATCATCAATCAATTTGTTCATATTATACTTCATTTGCAGATGGAATTGATGCAATTTGGTAATGCACAATAGCTATCGAATATTTCTCTGTTTATATGCAAACTATATCATTTATGTATTTAACTTTTCATGGAATTGCAGAAAATGAAACACCAAAGAATGCAATTTACTTCATTGTATCATCACTCCACAGCTGGTTAACTTCTCAATTTGGCAACAAATGGTTGATGTTCCTTCTATGCTCATGTCCCAATAACTTTGTATGTGATGACCATGAGAAGGAGGTACCCAAATAACCTTGTGTTGGCCAACTTGAAAACCATCCAATTATGTTTGGGGGAGGATTTAACCATAAGAAACTATAGAATCCCTACAGTGTGGAAGTGGGCCATTTGACCCAAACAGTCCACACCGATCCTCCAAAGAGCATCCCACTTAGACCCATCCCCCCTACCCTATCCCTGTAACTCTGCATTTCCCAGGATTAATCCACCTAGCCTGCACATCCCTGGACACTACAGGGCAATTTAGCATGGCCAATCCACCTAACCTGCACACCTTTGGACTGTGGGAGGAAACTGGAGCACCCAGAAGAAACCCACACAGACACTGGGAGAATGTGCAAACTCTACAAAGACCTGAGGTTGGAATCAAACCCTGGTCCCTAGCACTGTGCAGCACCAGTGCTAGCGACTGAGCCACCATACCACCCCAATAGATGCTTTCAAATGGGGTGACGAGCAAGTGGGGGGAGGATATGATTAAAAGTCTTTAAAGTCAGATTCCTGACCCAAAACCATTTCCAACAATGTACAAGACTTAACTGAGGTGGTCAATTTCCTAAATAAAAACCGAAAGAACTGTGGATGCTGTAAATCAGGAACCAACAAAGTTGCTGGAAAAGCTCAGCAGGTCTAGTAGCATCTGTGAAGGAAAAAAGGGTTTCGGGTCTGGTGACCCTTCCTCAGAACTGGACACGATTAGAAACCAGCATTAACTTAGAACATGGCACGTGGAAGTGGTGGCTGTTCATTCATGTGGACCTAATTATGATATTACAAAGTCATGGCCAATTTCCTCCCAGAGAGCCAAGTTGGCACTTTAAATATGATAATGAGGTTGTGAGCTTTCTTGCCATTCAGCTTTTCAACTTTAACTCTGGTTGGCTGTGTCTCCTGAGCCTTGGGAAACCCAGTAGCTGCATCCAGGTAACTGGATTGAAGTCTGTAATTCTTGTGACGAGGAACACCAGCTCCCACCTGCCACAACCCCTCCCCACCCCACCAACCAAAATCCTTTCCTGACTGGGCAACCTCTGACCCTCTCCAGCAATTCTCCCACCTCACACCATGTTTATGATCTCTGACCATCTTTCTGTCCCCCACCAGTACAAACGCCTCCCCCTATTTTCTGATTCCCACTCTCAGGTCCCAACCTCCTTACTGGGCTTCTAATCAGAGTCCTGATCTCCTCCACCATGATGTTTGTGCTCCATAGATAAGCAACCTGCTCAACTGCATTCCCTATCCCACGCCCCCACCACCATCAAACCTTGCCTCACACTTGAATTATATTGCACTTTTCACTGACTCCCTGCCAACTGGAAGGCAAACCTATCGATTATGCTGACACAGCGGATTTCAAACTGCACACAATGGACTGAAGTTTATGCCTTCCGCTAAAGTGAGTTTGAAGATGGCATATTAATCATTTGGAAGGGTACTGGGTAGGAAACAGTCCAATTAAGTCTTAATTTTTTCAGTTCACCATCATGGGGACTTTCAAACAAGTAGCAGATTGAACAGCCGCCAGATAGGGAGCATAAAAGTCAAATGCTGGCAGGATTTTGAGGGCATGGAGAAGCCAGGTTAGAAGGCAGTCACTGATCAAGGGACCCAGGATTATGAAAGGGACTACCAACTGAGAGTCACCTTCTTGACATTATTGCTAACCCCTTCTACCCCTTCCTCTCTATCTCCCTGGACCCTTCATCTTGTCCTTGCTCATCTGTAGCCTGAGTCTATCAGCAATCGCTGGCTCTTTCTGGTTACATTACTGGCACTGCTACTGCTACTACCACAGCTCTCTTGGTGATGTTCTCTGCAGTGCAGTGGCCTCTTATTTGCCAGCAACTGTCATAGGTATGGTTTCCAGCCCCGGGGTCTCAATCATGAGGAAGGTGTTGTTGCTGGCCACTTGAATACTTGAGTAACATTTAATGTGGTTGACATTCCCCAAGGAATATGACATAGGGCTGATCTTCCATGTGGCAGCAAGCTAATCTTGCATATCAGCAATCTGAGCATCCAGATGGTGGGTAACTGCTCCTTATATTGCATTGGAAACTGAGGCACTGACCATGAGTTTGTTGTGTCACAATTAGGTCCACATGAACGAACAGCCACCACTTCCATGTGACCTGTTCTAAGTTAATGCTGGTTTCTATCAGCTTCTTCATCATTGACTGCAGGCTTTCTAACAGGTTTCCCATGTATCAAGCATTTTGTAATGCATCTGCATCAGTGTTCATCTGTAAGCCACTCAGGTGACTAACGGTGGGTCTAAAAAAAGGGACTTTTTGCTATGAGGAATGCTGGCAAGATCTTGAAAATGTTATTGGGGATGGTGTAGGTGTGACCATGAAGACAGTGTGGAGGCAGGAATCACTGCAGGACCTTGAGAACCAGGTGCCACTCACAGTTATGTGACGTACCCGGATTCTGATGCTGCCAGCTTGGTTACCTTACCTTACCACAGTACAGGCCCACACACAAACCAACCTCATACAGGCACAGCAACAAATCCTGCAAAGACAGCAGAAATCCAGGACAAAATGCACCCTGGGAAGGCATGATCTGGGATGAAAGGACAATTTACAGGTTTGTCACAGAAAATCCAGATTAATCACCATGTCTGTCGCATCAAAGTGTACAAACGAGTCCTAAGTAGTGCCGTCTGCACCCTCGATCTCTGATAAACAAGCACATGGGCTGTCCTTGGCCCCTACCATGACTGCACTGCACTCATGCCCAATTTTTCACTATGTGCAGATCTATCATTCAGTCTGTCCTGTAAGACCTGTGCAGAGTCATGATCTCAGCTGGTGACTACGAGTGTAAAATTAAGTCTCAAGTCTCATTACTCTCTTCTTGGTGCTTCTTTACAGCCTGCAGGTTGCACTTTTTGAGCATATAAAAGAGAAACGACCCAAGGGTACGATTGTAGTGTAAGGGGATGCTGTGGGATGGGAAGTAAGAGATGCATGTTAGCTTATCAGTCTAACCTTGATGGTAGGGAAATTATTCTGACAGACAGGATCCATTTCACATATTTTTAACTGTGCTGACCATAGACTGAGCAATGGATGTCCCAGCAAATGGCAAACACTGTCATTTCAACGGGGAGTTGCAAATGCAGACAGTTTATCTCCCTTTATTTACACATAGTCTCAAGAGTAATACTGGAAACCCTTAGGTCCAACTCTCTCCATGTGCTCTTGTGCTATTCTTCACTACATCCCAACTCAAGATTCACTTCTTGCATGGCTACCGGCATCTGCTTCGAATGCAGCCCTCTTTATGGAAGTGCAGACCTAACTTTCGGCAGTGCTAACTATTCACAGTATTGATCCGTTGGTGCTACCAGTCTATCAACAACTCAGATAGTGCTGGCTGGGTATTGAAATCATTCAAATCAGCAGGGAACATAATAGTGATAATTGTCTGCATTGAAGTGAATTTGTGCAGGCTAACCATGGACTATGATCCCCTTGTTGATTTTTAGATACTATCCAATTTAGGGTAACTAACCACACACTTTCTTGCCCTTCTAATCCGATTGGTATTTTGATTTTTTTTCTTGATTCTTTTCTATGTTTTACAAACTTTTATTATTATTTGTAATTTTTCAATTCAACTATAGTAGGAATAGTCCCCATACTATGTTTTAACCCATATGATAATACTTGGATGCTTTATATCTCAGTGAATTATACTTATTGAGGTGCTTACATCAATATATATATTGGCCCAGAGTTGATTCTGACCTTTGCACAGTGGTTGGAAATGGAAAACATGGCTATTGTGACATGTGTATTACATGTGCATACTTACCCTTTGTGCTGAATGAATTGGTGTCTGGTCACTCTCCACACCTTGTTCATATAATGTGGTTTTGCTAACTATCTTGAAAGGATGTGCTGTAGTCTGCTTTCTGATGTGATCAAGTAACTTTAAACAGCACTATCTTGCAAAATGATTTTGTTTGCCACATGCCCTCATGATATCTTTTCATGCAGATATGCTGTTTGACCCCTTTTATGTGAGTAATTTGCTCCACAGTTCTGGTATGTTGTTCTAGCTGCTGTTGTTTCTATTTTTTCTGTCACTTTACATTCTTTTGATTCCACATGTTGTAAGGTGTTTACAATTATGGCATCACTTGCAGCAACATTTGCATGCTGTGTTTGTTCAGTGAAATTCCGTCTGAAGTTCTGACATTTTAAAGGTTTGCCAACATTCAGTTAGTTACCATGGAGTTTAGCAAAATGCCTCAGTGATGCAGGTATGAGGATATGCAGCTTTAAATAACTTAAGCTTTATCTCCTTACCTAGATCATTCTACATTTTGTTGTTAACACGAGTCTTTCAAAATACATGTCAGTGTATAAGTAGAATATATATTTTATATTCAATACCTTCCTTTAGGTTAAACTATTCTTTGGGATTTTGAATAGCAACATCATAATCATTTACATACTCTCCTTTCTGCCAGTGTTTTCTTTAAAATGCCTTTGTACTGTAAGAGCACATGCAAGTTCTTTTCCTATCATTGTCTATTTTATCAGGCAGAAAGAAAAGTGGCCAACTGGTCTACCATCAAGTACAACAGCTTAGCATTGTTACTTGGAACAGCTACCTTTTCAGGTCCTCATCTTCCTTGACAATGTAATAATGTGTTACGACCAGCTGAGGAGGTGGAGTCAGCTCCTTTTCAAACCCCTCGTGGTTGATTGCAACAAAATTTTTTAGCATGCAGTGATGAAAATTCAATTAAAAATGGAGATCAAAATGAAAGCGCCAATTACAAAGTTTTATTGCGTGAATGGAAGAGAAATTTTATGAAAACACAAGAAAAATAATAAAAATGTAACATCAAACCTACACACACAACTCAGGTATCAAGTTTAAAATGGTGACTGCTTGGTACAGACTGAGAGAATAAAGGCTACGCAGTTTAAAAGTCTTTAGAGTCCTTGAACTATTAAATTTTTACCCTGTGACCACAGTTGAATGATTGTTGACCAGTATCCTCAACAATGGCAATGCTTGTAGATACCCTTGCATTCTCAGTGAACAGTCGTTTCCCCTTGCAGGACTTACTTTCATATGAAACTGATGAACTGCAGCTTGATACCAGTTTATTGCATTAGCTTGTCAGTAAAAGTGAAAAGAGACCTGAAACTGAAAATTATTCAGGCCTCCCGACTGTAAACATGAGTGAATATTCACCAAAATTACATATACAACCTGTCCTGAATATGCAGTAAAACTAGTGTATTGTTCAAACAATTGTTATTAATATAATCTGTGCTAACTGATTCTGACAGATTCAACACTGACATCTGAGGCTGATTCGGGAGGACTCACAAAGGATGGCATAAATGCCAGGATTTGCAACTGATCTCGAGTAGATCTTCCAGGATCATGCTCATTTAAGTCATTGAACTACATTCCAACTGTTATCACAATATCAATCACATTGGGTTGGGCAAGAAAAAGTGTCTGTAGCCATTTTGTATTGTAATCTGGTCAACCATGATAGCTGATATGGTCAAATAATTTTCAATATATTTTAAGATACAGCAATTTTCCTTAGGTCAATCAATCCCACTGTACACAGCAAGAGAGCCATTCACTATTTAAAAGCCCCTTCATGACACCCAGCTTTCCTGAGGCAAGAATGACAGGAAAGCTATCTATTGCATTTTATGAAAGAAGTATGTTTATGTTGTCTAATCATCAACAATATGCTGGAGACACTGATCATCAGGATCACCATTTCATTCCCAGTGTCCACTAATATTTAGGCATTAAAAGATGGTTTGAAAATTTGAAAGGTTGCTTTGCTAGTGAACAGGCATTTGTATCTAATGTTCACCATTACCTACTAAATAAAAATCAAAAGAACTGCAGATATTGGGAAGCAGAAACGAAAACAGAAATTGCTGGAAAAGTTCAGCAGGCCTGGCAGCATCTGTATAGTAATGTTCATAGAATCATAGGGATATGCGGCACAGAAACAGACCCTTTGGTTCACCTCGAACAGATATCCTGTATGAATCTAGTCCCATTTGCTAGCATTTTGCCGATATCCCTCTAGATCCTTCCTATTCATATACCCATCCAGATGCCTTTTAAATATTGTAATTGTACCAGCCTCCACCACTTCCTCTGGCAGCTTGTTCCATGCAATGCATCACCCTCTGCATGAAAAAGTTGCCCCTTAGGGCTCTTTTATATCTTTCCCCTGCCACCTTAAACCTGTGCCCTCCCGTTTTGGACTTCCTCACTCTGGGGAAAATATCTTGTCTATTTACCCTATCCATGCACTTCATGATTTTATAAACCTCTTTAAGGTCACCCCTCAGCCTTCAATGCTCCAGGGAAAATAGTCCCAGCCTATTCAGCCTCTCCCTTTAGCTCAAACCCTCCAACCCTGGCAACACTCTCATAAATCTTTTCTGAACTCTTTCTAGTTTCACAACATCCTTCCTGTAGGGGGGAGAACAGAATTTCATGCAATGCTCCAAAAGTGGCCAAATCAATGTCCTGTTCACCTACACATGACCCCTCAACGCTTATACTCAATGCACTGACCAATAAAAGCAAGCATACCGAACGCCTTCTTCACTATCTTATCTTCCTTAACCGACACTGGGTCAAAATTCTGGAATTCCCTCCCTAATAGCATTATGGGTCATCCCACAGCAGGAAGACTACAGCGGTTCAAAAAGGCAGCTCACCACCACCTTCTCAAGGGCAACTAGGGATGGACAAGAAATGCTGGCCAGCCAGCGATGCCCACATCCCACAAATGAATTGAGAAAAAAAACCCTGCAACTCCACTTTCAAGGTACTATGAACATACACTCCAAGGTCTCTTTGTTCAGCAACACTCCCCAGGACCTTACCATTTGCCTTTCCAAAATGCAGCATCTCATATTTATTTAAATTAAACTCCATCTGCCACTCCTCGGCCCATTGACCCATCTGATCAAAATCCCTTTGAACTCTGAGGTAACCTTCTTTTAGTGTCATCTGCAAACTTAGTAACCATACCTCCTATGTTCATATCCAAATCATTATATAAATGACAAAAAGTAGTGGACCTAGCACAGATACATGTGGCACACCGCTAGTGACAGGCCTCCAGTCTGAAAAGCAACCCTCCACCAGCACCCTCTGTCTTTCACCTTTGAGCCAATTCCATATCCAAATGACAAGTTCTCCTTCTATTCCATGTGATCTAACCTTGCTAACCAGTCTACCATGAGGAACCTTGTCGAATACCTTACCGAAGACCATATAGATCACATCCGCTGCTCTGCCCTCATCAATCCTCTTTGTTACTCCTTCAAAAAACTCAGTCCAATTAGTGAGACACAATTTCCCATGCACAAAGCCATGTTTACTATCCCTAATCAGTCCTTGCATTTCCAATCCTATCCCTCAGGATTCCCTCTAATAACTTGCCCATCACTGATGTCAGGCTGACTGGTCTATGGTTCCCCGGCTTTTCCTTACCACCTTTCTTAAATAGTGGCACAACATTAGCCAACCTCCAGTCTTCCAGCACCTCACCTGTGGCTATCAATGATACAAATATCTCAGCAAGGGGCCCAGCAATCACTTCCCTCACTTCCCACAGAGTTCCAGGGATTTGTCCATCCTTACTCATTTCAAGACATTCAGCACCTCCTCCTCTGTAATACAGACATTTTTCAAGATGTCGCTATTTATTTCCCCACATGCTCTATCTTCCATATCCATGTTAACTCAGATTTCTCTCCACAAATACTGCCAGACCTGCTGAGCTTTCCCAGCAATTTGAATTTTTATTCATCATTACTTTCTAGCTGAAAATTTCTAGAATTAGCAATGAAGATTGTACCTATTCCTGGTCCTTATTTCCACATGCAAATTTGAATACCTGTTTCAGGCACATACCTTTAATACCTATATCACTGCCATAACAATTTGTTAGGTAGTACAACTCACAGGAAACATAGAACACAGGAACATATGTAGGCCATTTGGCTCTTTGAGCGTGCTCCAGAATTCATTAAAGTAACGGCTATCTTATTGTGGTCTCAGGCCCACTTTCCTCTCTGCCCACGTAACTCTTGACTCCTTTGTCTATCAAAAATCTAACTTAGTCTTCAATAAGTCCAAGCACCCAGATTACAATGAGAATTTCTCAGAATAATAACACTGAGAAGAAAATAAATATCTTTATCTCAAACTTAAAGGCGGTCTCTTATTCTTAAACTGTCTCCTAGTTCATGTTTCCCCAACAAAAAGAAACATCCTTCCAATTATCCATTCTGTCAAAGTCCCCTTAAGATTTTTTGTGTTTTAATATTACTTCTCATTCTCCTGAACTCTAATGGATAAAGTTTCAATCTGTCCAAACTTTCTCCATTAGCTCTTCATCCAAAGAATTAGTCAAGTAAACTTTTATATGAACTCCTTTTAATGCAATGATTTTTTATTTGCAAATAAGACGACCAAAACTATTTACAGTACTCTAGACATGTTCTCACCAAGGTTCTGTACTACTGCATTAAAAGTTCCCTACTAGGGTAAGGGAGACCAAAACTGAAGGGCATAGGTTTAAGGTGAGAGGATAATGATTTAAAAAGGGCCTGAGGTGTAACTATTTCACACGGTGGGTGGTGCATGTATGGCGCAAACTGCCAGAGGAAGTGGTGGGAGCTGGTACAATTGCAACATTTAAAAGGCATCTGGATGGATATATGAATAAGAAGGGTTTAGAGGGAAATGGGCCAAATGCTGGCAAATGGGACTAGATTAATTTAGGATATCTGGTCAGTATGGACAAGTTGGACCAAAGGCTCTGTTTCCATGCTGTACATCTCTATGATTCTATTATATTTCATTCCCCTTGTAACTTACATCAGAATTCCATTCACCTCCCTAATCATTTGCTGCACCTACATACTTGTTAGTCATTTGGAAGGACAGAATTTAAGCATTACTGAGAAAGAGCTGCAAATTATCAAGGTCCTGTATGAACAGGTGAAGCTAGTTTAATCCTAAACCTATGCAGTCACAACATGAGTGGCAGTCATCATTAACAGGGTGCTCCAATTAAGCTAAACAGATATTCTGCCTATCACACAAATGAGTAACGTGGCATGTGAATTTCAGTGTCAGTGTGATGCCAGGTTTGGAGGCCATATGTCTGGAATACTGGCAGATTGTACCAAAAAGAATGTTTTCTCGGCCGTTCACAACAATCAAAGTACTGACAGAACCAGCCAGCCTGTATTTGCTTTAGATGTGATTCTACAATTAGAAAACAGTTCACTGGATAATCCTGAATGTGTAAGTAATTACACTGTCAGCCAATTTAGGATTATCAGTTGGCACACTTCTATGTATTGGAAGTTATATATCATAATATACAAGGCTTTGTTCCTTGCAGACAGAAAAGAATATGTATCTGAACTGCATCTGTTCTAACTCAGCAAAGTAGGTGACAGCTGTTTGCTGGTTCATTTCTCAAAGCAAAGCTTTGACCAATCAGAGACAAGCTACCAGATTTTAAATTTATAACTGACAAGGTGTGTTAATGGAGACATTCTCCATGTCAACACTTGTACTAATCAGAGTCCACTTGCTAACCAATCAACACCTTTCTCATTTGCAGCATAAATGTTGGTTTTCCAATTTGATGTTGGTCTTGCGTTTGTATTCTCATGAAATTTTGTGAAGAGTGCAAGACAAAAAAAACTTTGATCAAACATCTTTTTGCAGCTATAAATATTATTTGTGATTAATGTACTAGGTCATTCAAATCTCTCTGCATCACTGAGTTCTGCAATCTCTCACCCTTTTTGAATTTATGCAGAGGATGTGAGATTTGCTGGCTGGCCAAAATTTATTGTCCGTTGTTAATTGCCTTAAGAAGGTAGTGATGCACTGCTTTCTTATACAGCTGCAATCCACTTGATGTAGATACACTTACAATATTGTTGGGGAGAGAGTTTCAAGATTTGCCACTGTCACTGAGTCAAATAACATAATACCAAGTCAGGATGATGAGTGGCTTGGTGGGGGACCTGTAGGTGTTATAACAAGGTGTAGAGCTGGATGAACACAGCAGGCCAGGCAGGATCAGAGGAGCAGGAAAGCTGACCAGTACTGGCTCTATCCCTGCCTCCTTGACCTGTCTGTCTTCTATCCACCTATCTGCTCCTCTATCCACCTTCCATCATCACCTCCCCCTTTCTCTATTTATTTCAGAGTCCTCTTCCCCTCCCCCACTTCTGAAGAAGGGTCCAGACCCGAAAGGTCAGTTTTCCTGCTCCTCTGATGCCACCTGGCCTGCTGTGATCCTCCATCTCCACACCTTGTTATCTCAGACTCCGGCATCAGCAGTTCCTACTATCTCTGACCTGTAGATGTTAATGTTTTTCATATATGTGTTGCTTTGTCCATCTAGATAGCAGCGGTCATGGATTTGGAAGGTGCTGCCTAAAGTGCATTGGTGAATTTCCACAGTGCATCTTGAAGATGGTATACACTGCTGCTGTTATGCCTCAGCGGTGGAAAGAGTGAATTCTTGTCAGTGATTCCAGTCAAGTGGGCTACTTTGTAGTGTTTGGTGTCAAGCTTCCCAAGCATTGTTGGAGCTACACTCATGCAGGTAAGTGGTGAATATTGCCTATCATTCCTGACTTGTGCTTTGTGGATGGTGGACAGGCTTTGTTAACCCATTGCACAATTCATAGCTCTGACCTGTTCTTGACACCACAATATTTGTTGGCTAGTTCAATTCAATTGCTGGTCAATGGTGACCTCGCAGGATGTCAATAGTGGAGAATCCAGTTATGATAATGCTTTTCAATGACAGTGGATAATGGTTAGATTCTCTGTTGGAGATGGCTATTGTCTGGCCCTTTGTGGCATGAAATTGTCAATCCAACCCTGGATATTGTCCAGGAATTGCTGCATTTGGATATGGATTGATTCTGGATCTGAGCAGTCAGCAATGGTGCTGAACATTGTGCAACCATCAATGAGCATCACCATTTCTGACCTTATGGTGGAAGGCAGGTTGTTGATCAAGCAGCTAACATGGTTGGATCTAGGACACTATCCTGAGAAACTCCTGGAGTGATGACTTGACACTAAGATGATTGACCTCCAACAGCTACAACAATCTTCTTTTGTCTTAGCTATGACTCCACTCAGTGGAGAAGTTTTTCTAATTTCTAATGACTGTGGTTTTGCTGGGGTTCCTTGATACCATACTCAGTCAAATGCAACACTGCTGTTAAGGGCAGGCCCTCTCACCTGACCCCTGGAGTTCTGCCCTTTTGTACATTTTTGGCCCAAGGCTGTAATTAGATCAAGAGCTGAGTGAACTTAAGTGATTGGGAGGGTGTGGGGAATGATAGGTGGAGATGGAACCTAGAGAGAGAGAAAACAGAAGTTGGGCAAACAATTGAGTGGATAGTGGTGAGCTGGGGAGAAAGAAAAATTGCTAATAGGGACCATTAGTAGATGAAAATGCATTGGCTGTGGTGAAAGCAGCCCATATAACGACAAGATCTGGTGTGAGGAGTGGGGGAGGACATGGGAGAAGATGTAGGGAAGCTACTACAAGCAATTATTTTGGATAGAATTAATAGTCATATCGGAAAAGTTGGATCGATTTAAAAAGGAAATTATGTTTAACTAACTTGCTAGAATCTTTCAGAGATAACAGAAAGGCACAGCAGTAACACTGTTGATGTGATATACTTGAACTTCAAGCAGATATGTGAAACAGTGTCACACGACAGACCCATGAAGAAATTTATTGGTCGTGGAATAAAAGGGACAGTAACAACTGGACACAAAATTGGCTGAGTGATAAAATTAATAGGGTAGTAGTCTTAGAGATAAAAGGTACTGCAGATGCTGGAGAATCCGAGATAACAAGCATGGGGCTGGACGAACACAGCAGGTCAAGCAGCATCACAGGAGCAGGAAAACTTGACGTTTCGGGCCTAAACCCTTCATCAGAAATGGGGGAGGGGAAGAGGGTTCTGAAATAAATAGGGAGAGAGGGGGAGGCGGATAGAGGATGGATAGAGGAGAGGATAGGTGGAGAGGAGGCAGACAAGTCGAAGAGGCGGGGATGGAGCCAGTGAAGGTGAGTGTAGGT
>JAHRHZ010000017.1:23730421-23784527 GCA_024137785.1 Ginglymostoma cirratum | reverse complement strand
CAGTGGCTCCATCCCCGCCTCTTCGACTTGTCTGCCTCCTCTCCACCTATCCTCTCCTCTATCCATCCTCTATCCGCCTCCCCCTCTCTCCCTATTTATTTCAGAACCCTCTTCCCCTCCCCCATTTCTGATGAAGGGTTTAGGCCCGAAACGTCAAGTTTTCCTGCTCCTGTGATGCTGCTTGACCTGCTGTGTTCGTCCAGCCCCATGCTTGTTATCTAGGGTAGTAGTCTTTGGTTGTTTTTCAGGCTGGAAGAAGGTTTGTAATGGAATTCCCCAGGTGTTGATATCGGGACTATTGCATTTCCTGATGTTTAGTAATGATCGAGATCTTGGTGTGCAGTGGACAATTTCAGAATTTGCAGATGACATGAAACTTTGAAGAATGTAAGTTGTGAGGAGAACAGTGTAGAGCTCCAAAAGGATAGAGACTGGTGGAATGTGTTAATAGGTAATAAAAGTGGCTCAATGCAGACTAATATCAGGTAATGCATTTTAGCAAGAAAACATTTAAAAATATGTAACCTAGGAGTGCGAGAGGAACCTGGATCCATAATGTGCATAGATCACTGAAGTTGGCAGGTAGGTTAACAGGGTCATTAATAAAATGTACAATGTTCTCAGCTTTATTGATAAAGACATAGAGTATAAGAGCGTGGAAGTGAGTTGAACTTGTTGGACCTCAGCTTCAGTATTACGTACAGTTCTAGGTACATTACAGAAAGGATGTCGACACATTGGACCAAGTGCAGACGCAATCTACAAGATAGTTCCAGGAATGAAAAGATTCAGTTATGAGGATAGATTAAAAAGGTTGGGATTGTTCGCCTTGGAGAGAAGGAGACTAAAAGGAAATCTGACAGAGGTCTCAAAATCATGAGAGGATGGAATAGAGTACATAGGGAGAACTTGTTCCCACTCATCAAGAGACCAGAAGGCACAAATTTAGAGTGATTTGCAAAAGAAGCAAATGCGAGATTAGAAAAAACTTTTTCACTCAGCTCGTAATTAGTGTCTGGAATGCATTGCCTGGATGAGTGATGGAGACCAGTTCAGTCGAAGCATTCAAGAAAGTATTGAATAATTATTTAGACAGAAATAACGTGCAAAGGTACAGGGAAAAAGCAGAGGATCTGAAGAGCATGTGCAGATATTATGGGCTGAGCGGACGTCTCCTAGGTTGTAACAATTCTGTGATTATGTGAAGGTATTTATATAGATTAGAAATAGAGATGATCCACCATTGATCTCTATGGCACTCTGTTAATTATAACTTGCCATCTCAAAAATAGTGCACTTGTACCCTCTCTCTGCTTCCTGTTAGCTAACCAATCTCTTTTATGCATGCACTGTCACCTAATGGACCATGTGCCTTTATCTTGTGTATCTTGTATTATCTTTGTTGTGATACAACATTAAGAGCTTTTTTGAAATCCAAGTACACCGTATTACCCCTTTATCCACTGGATTCTTACTCAATAGACAATAGACAATAGACAGGTGCAGGAGTAGGCCATTCGGCCCTTCGAGCCAGCACCACCATTCATTATGATCATGGCTGATCATCCACAATCAGTATCCTGTTCCTGCCTTATCCCCATAACCCTTGATTCCATTATCTATAAGAGCTCTATCCATCTCTTTCTTGAAAGTATCCAGAGACTTGGCCTCCACTGCCTTCTGGGGCAGAGCATTCCATATATCAACCACTCTCTGGGTGAAGAAGTTTTTCCTCCACTCTGTTCTAAACGGCCTACCCCTTATTTTTAAACTGTGTCCTCTGGTTCTGGACTCACCCATCAGCGAAAACATGCTCCCTGCCTCCAGAGTGTCCAATCCCTTAATAATCTTATACGTCTCAATCAGATCCCCTCTCATCCTTCTAAACTCAAGTGTATACAAGCCCAGTCGCTCCAATCTTTCAACATATGATAGTCCCGCCATTCCGGGAATTAACCTCGTGAACCTAGGCTGCACTCCCTCAATAGCAAGAATGTCCTTCCTCAAATTTGGAGACCAAAACTGCACACAATACTCCAGGTGCGGTCTCACCAGGGCCCTGTACAGCTGCAGAAGGACCTCTTTGCTCCTATACTCAATTCCTCTTGTTATGAAGGCCAGCATGCCATCAGCTTTCTTCACTGCCTGCTGTACCTGCATTTTGCTTTCATAGACTGATGTACAAGAACACCTAGATCTCGTTGTACTTCCGCTTTACCTAACTTGACTCCATTTAGGTAGTAATCTGCCTTCCTGTTCTTGCCACCAAAGTGGATAACCTCACATTTGTCCACATTAAACTGCATCTGCCATGCATCTGCCCACTCACCTAGCCTGTCCAAGTCACCCTGTATTCTCATAACATCCTCCCCACATTTCACACTGCCACCCAGCTTTGTGTCATCAGCAAATTTGCTAATATTACTTTTAATGCCTTTATCTATATCATTAATGTATATTGTAAACAGCTGCGGTCCCAGCACCGACCCTTGCGGTACCCCACTGGTCACCGCCTGCCATTCCGAAAGGGACCCGTTTATCACTACTCTTTGCTTCCGGTCAGCCAGCCAATTTTCAATCCAAGTCAGTATTTTGCCCCCAATACCATGTGCCCTAATTTTGCTCACTAATCTCTTATGTGGGACTTTATCAAAGGCTTTCTGAAAGTCCAGGTACAACTACATCCACTGGCTCTCCCTTGTCCATCTTCATAGTTACATCCTCAAAAAATTCCAGAAGATTAGTCAAGCACGATTTCCCCTTCGTAAATCCATGCTGACTCTGACATATCCTATTACTGCTATCCAAATGAGTCGTAATTTCATCTTTTATAATTGACTCCAGCATCTTTACCACCACTGACGTTAAGCTAACCGGTCTATAGTTCCCTGTTTTCTCTCTCCCTCCTTTCTTGAAAAGTGAGACAACATTAGCCATCCTCCAATCCAGAGGAACTGATCCTGAATCTATAGAACATTGGAAAATGATTACCAATGCGTCCATGATTTCTAAAGCCACCTCCTTAAGTACCCTGGGATGCAGACCATCAGGTCCCGGGGACTTATCAGCCTTCAGACCTAACAGTCTGTTCAACACCATTTCCTGTCTAATATAAATTCCCTTCAGTTCATCCATTACCCTAGGTCCTTCAGCCACTACTACATCTGGGAGATTGTTTGTGTCTTCCTTAGTGAAGACAGATCCAAAGTACCTACTCAACTCTTCTGCCATTTCCTTGCTCCCCATAATAAATTCACCCATTTCTGTCTTCAAGGGCCCAATTCCTTCAGAAATTTCCAATAGGTTAGTTTAAAAACAACATCCCTTTTACAAAGCTTGATAATAATGAACATACACGTCCTACCCACTCTTAGGAATTTAGTTGCTCATGTAGAATCTGACAAAAGTGCAGCAATATTGAATTTTGAGACCTGTATTTTAACTACAGCCTAAATGGCTGTTTATGTAGGTAATATATAACATTGCCTATACCATTAATCTACCAATAATTTTTAAAAAAATATAGATCAGGCTTAGGATCCCATAGCTTTACACAACATTACTAACATTCTCCCACTTTGAAGGATTTAATCTGAATCTCAAGTCTCTCTGATTTCATTCATTTTTCATTTAGCACATATTCTGCTTCCCAAAAATATCTTGTATTCCCCTGAAATAAAATTTCACTTAACATCTATTTCTCAAATTATTAATGTAATGTGATGTTAATGTAAATAAACCCTCCTAAAGCCACTCAGTCTTTTAAACCAAGCTCTCTTTTGTGTTATTTGCAAATATGTTTTGTTTTAGAAATCTTAGCACAGTTTAAAATAAAACTTGCATAAAAGCAAAATGCTGTGAATGTTGGCTATCTGAAGTAAAAACAAAGTGTAGAGAAACTCAGCTGATCTGGCAGCATCTCTGCAGAGGGGAAACAGTTAACATTTCAAGACCAACATGACTTCTTTAGAATTCAGGAAGAAGAGTCCCCTAAGTCTAGGGAAGACTGAAAGATTATGGCCAATGCCCCTGCAATCTTCACTCTCACTTCCTTCAGAATCTTTAGACGCTTCTCGTCCGGTCTCAGTGCCTTATCAACTTTAAGTACAAGAAGTCTATATAATACTTCTTCCTGATCAATTTTGGACTCTTCTAGATTCCTCCCCATTCATGATGGCTGGGTTGGCATCTCCGTCTTTGGTGATATAATGATACAATGTGTAATTCTCCTTTCTGGTCTCTAATTGGCACTACTCCTTCTTTTACCACTTGTTTACTACTTATATACCTAAAGAAGACTTTGGGATACATTTTTTAGTCTGGCTGATATCTTGACTCATAATTCTTCTTTGCTTCTCCAAATGGCATTTTTCACGTCCCTGTCTCCAGTCTGAACCCCTGGAATCTGACACTTCCCCTTGCCTCCAGTCTGAACTCCTGCAACCCGAATGTCTCCAAACCCTACCCCCTCCTTCCGTGTGATCCCCCAGAAGCCAACACCCTCCTGTGCCTCCAACCTGAACCCCCAGAACCTGACACCATCCCCTCATGGTTATCAATTGTATTTTCTACATGATCTGAAAAAGATTCATATTGACTTTGAAATGTTAACTCTATTGCTCTTTCCACAGATGTTGCCAGAGCTGCTGTGTTTCTCCAGCAATCTGTCTTTATTTTAAATAAAATTTTACAGTGTCATTTTCCAAAATGCTGTGCTTTATATTTCCCCTAGATAAACTAAAATTGTTTTATAGCTTCCTACAGTATCCGGTATTCTTTTCCATAGTTCACCATTTCCCACACTTATCCACTAACTGTAAGGCTTTTAATTGTAATGTTATTTCTCTGATTCTATTGAGGAATGCATATCAAACAGATGAGGAAGGCACAGGTGTCAAAGCAAGTTGCAAACCATTCTCACTTCAACGGCATGATATTCATGTGATTTTAAACCCTAGGCCTCATTTAGATGGCCATTCAATACTGATATGAAATAGATGCTGAGACACTATTTTGCCTTTTGGGGGAGCCTAGGTCCAGAGGACACAATCTTAGAGTAATGGGTCACCCACTTAATATGGATGAGGATTAATTTCCTCTCAGTGTATTGAATCTGGAATTCTTTGCCACAGAATGCAGTAGATGCTGTGTTGTAAAGGATACTTAAGGTTGAGAGGGATTTTTAATCAGGAAGGGATTCAAAGGTTATTGGGTATAGACAGAAAAATGAGAATTATCAGATCAGCCATAATCTCACTGAATGACAGAGCAGACTTGATGGGCCAAATGGCCTAATTCAGCTCCTACATATTAAGGAAATAATAATTTGTTTTTGGCCATGGCGTGCAATGTTGAGCTGACATAAATAGCAAGGTAGAGATTCTAGGAGGCCTTTGTTGTTGGGAGTTTTGGTCTGGATTTTTCTTTACGAGCCTAAGAAGTACTCCTACTTACCTTGACTCTAAGAAATGTTTAAAACTTTCTTATTTAGATCCCTTCAGGCCCCGACGACTTCCCATTAGACTGGCCTCAAGGGAAATGGAACAATTGCTTCCCCACTCAAGTCCCTAATTAAAGTAGCACTCAGTGAGTGTTTGTCTCACCTTCTCAGAAGATCATGTCAAAATAGAAGACACATGGAAGACAGTGGGATATTTGCTCCATGGTGGTTTTGGCTACTTGTTATCTGGTTTTGGTAGGATGTGGGGTTTACTTCACACTGGCATTTTAAAACATTTTATTAATGTCTTACCATTTCCAATTCACAGGTTAAAGATATCAAAAAATTGCCTTGCCCTCCATTTCATAAAATAAATTCTCAACATGGACAAACCAGCATTCTAACTCACCAACCTGATTGCATTATAGTTGTACCTCAAAACATACAGCAATTCCCCATGAAATTAAACCCTTCTTTAGGCAATGATTGGCGCAAACAAGATGTATAATTAAATATGATTTGTGGGGAAAAACTGCCATGTAGTATTTCTTTTTGATGAACTGAGGACTCCCCTTATTTATCTGTACAGTGTTCTTACTTGAATAGATTGTAGCAGTTTTGTTTTCTTTGTTCTTCTGAAATTTGTTTTTCAGCTCTTGGTATAGACTATTTCTGGGTTCCAACCCTATGATTGAAAAGTCTGTTCAAATAAGACTTTGATAAATAGCGCCTTCACCATTCACATTGACCAACCAAAATCAAAGTGTCTTACTTACACAAAACTACCTCTATCAGCCAGAGCGTATAGTTTCTATCAAACAAATCTGAGTCAGATAAATAAGCAGCAGAAACATGTTGTGGCTTGAGGCTGGGTGCAGTCAGTCAAGGGCCATTTCATGGTCTCAATCAGAAGTTGGCATTAATACCTTGGGAATAAGCAGCTGTTTCTGGCTACAATGCTGTTTTACTAACATAAAATTTCCCAACAGAATTCAGTGCAAAATAACTTTAACTTCACACGCATTTTTTAGCAACAATGTTGCTCACTACATCACTCTAATATACATGCCACTCTTTTAGCAGCAAATTTAAGTATAAAGGTACTTCTAGGGACAGGAAATTTATTGTAAATTCTTTTCAATCCTTTCCATAGATCAATATTATGAATGAAGGGGGATTAGTCTGATTCTGGAACCCACCTGTATTGGCTATCAATGGTCCTGATATTGCAATGAATGGCAATCACAGTCAGATTGGCACTCCACTCAGATTTATTACATGAGTGCTAAGCTCCATATTTCCGGCCAGGATATCTGATCCCATCTCCTTCAGCATAGCTGAAATCAAGATAGTTTTCCTCATAGTCCAAGATATTCAGGAAGCCAACCATGTCCCCTTTTGCTACAATCATTGGGGCATGTTTTAAGACTTAAATATCTAGGCTCGTAATGAGCCATTTTGACATCTATTGTGAAAGGTTAGGGTGTAAGGATAATTGTGGGGCTAGGGTGGCATTTGGAAATGGGATTAAGATGAGGATGAAATATTGGGTCCTGAGTGTGGAATCGTGTTGGGTTGGGGGTTCTGATCGGGTTATTAGGGGTCAGGGAAGTGTAAGGAGTTGGCAAATTTGTATTTCAGGATTGAATGAGCTGCAGCCTGACATGGTAGTGAAGGGAAAGAGTAGGAGAGAGTGGAATTAATCACCTTGAGGTGCCCTGTCAAGGTATTTGGATAAATTTAAACTAAACATTGGTTACCTCTGCCAGACCACTTTTTTTTATTCACTCCAGGATATGGGCATCTCTGGCTAGGCCAGCATGTATTCCTTTATTCATTCATGGGATGAGGGTGTCACTGCTAGTCAGCATTTATTGCCCAGAGGGCAGTTAAGAGTCAACCACATTGCTGTGGGTCTGGAGTCACACGTAGGCCAGACCAGGTAAGGATGGCAGTTGCCTTCCCTAAAGGGAATTAGTGAACGAGATGGGTTGTTATGACAATCAATAATGGATTCACGGTCATCATTAGATTCTTAATTCCAGACATTTATTGAATTCAAATTCCACCATCTGCCATGGCAGAATTTGAACCCGGGCCCCCAGGTCTTTGGATTAATAGTCCATCGATAACACCACTAGGCCATCGCCTCCCCGATTTATTTATTTTCTTGTCCATCCCTAACTGTCCAGAGGGCAATTAAGAGTCAACCATACTGCTGTGGATCTAGAGTGTCATATAGGCCAGACTAGGTAAGGATGACAGATTTCCTACCCTGAAGGACATTAGTGAGCCAGATTGGCTACATGGTCATCCTTAGACCTTTAATTCCAGATTCCTATTGGATTCAAATTCCACCATCTGTGGGATTTGAACCCAGGTCCCCAGAACATTAGCTAAAATTTCTGGATTAATAGTCTAGTGATAATACCATGAGGCCATTACCTCCCCTCCCCATTGTGGATGTGTGGGCAGATACATGGGGAGGGATGCCTCAATCTCATCGTGGAGCACTGACCATTTGATTTGCTGACATGATGCCACCTCCAGGCAGTTGCTGCACTGACAATGTTGCAAAGCCTGTGATCAGTGGATGAGAATTGGCTTTTGAAAGATCTTGGGCTATCTGCTATTATGGGATGGATTGACCTGCAAAATGACACACAAGTCAGCAGTTCGAGTGGGATGGTAATGAAAATTCTACCCTATATTTCAGGTCAATGACTTTCAGTGACTTTTTTTAACCAATCTGAAATAACTCTGTTTCTGTATCTACAGATGCTGCCTAACCTGCTGGGTACTTCCGCATTTTTTGTTCTTATTACAAATTTCCAAAATCTGCAGTACTTTCAATTTTCCCTCTTGCTTCATGTTTCATTATAAGTCATACAAAAGGTTCATTATACAGTAAATGGTAGAAATTGGTCATTTAGTTTCTCCAGAATATTACATTTTGCATGGGAAATGGGTAGGATTTGCATATGAATCCTACAAATGAAAAATCTGTTGTCAATATGACATTTTGTGAAGCCACCAAGACTTCAACTTAGTCTTTGTTCATCTCTGAATATGATTTAGAGGCATGATGCTCTATGAACTTTATCCCTGCACCCAGAGACACCTCCAAAAATGATCACTTTAACACCACTGATTGCACCCTCCCATCAAAGGAGCCTTGTTCCATTATTCCCTGTACCAGCATCAATTAAAGATATGTGTTACTGTATAGAGATAGTTCTTTGCCTATACACTAGTTCGCTTCTGCTGGATTTAATCAGATGAATCTAATGTAGTGATTAAGGCAAATAAATGAAGAGAAAATGTTCATTAACAATGCAAACTTATTACAGGAGGACTGAAGCATTAAAATAGAATGTTGCTTGTTTTTCCTCACTGGCCAGCTCTGTAAAGCTCTTCTACTGTGAATAAGGATAAATTTGTATGTTTTTAATCATTAAGGTATCAATTTTTCGCATAAAAATGAGTTAAAGTATTCTGTGTTTACTGAATGAGAAGTAAGCTTCACCTGGATGCAAGAATAAATCTGGGAGAGAGGACTGTATCCCCTTAAAGAATCTGCCAGATTCGAATTCTATTCATTTCAATACTAATGGATTTCCAGTATTCACAGTTCTTTGTTTTATTTTAGGTTCTGTTTCAGGCCTGTTATCCTTTTTCGTACGATGTCCTCTGACTACTCCCAGTTTTGTGCATAGGTAGCACAGATGAAAATCTATGCCAAAGGAACTATACACGGAAAAGACTTTCATTGGGTTTCCTAATAAAACACATTAAACGGTAACGAAGCCTTGAAAAGAATATAGCACTGATTCATGAGGATGGTGTTTAGTATTGGGTAGTACAATTAAAAGGAGTACGTTTTGGAACTGAGACTATCTCTTCTGGAACAGAATATGCTCATAGATTTGATCAAGGTTTTTGTATCATGAGGAAAATACTTATTATTGGGAAGTCAGTAAAAAGGGGTCACAATTTGTAATTGCCACTGGAAGTGAGAAATGAGATTAAGAAAAATGTGATTATGCAGAGGGATTTTGGCCCTTAGAAGAGATCTTAGCCATATTTTCAGAAAGATTGAATAAATACTTTAAGCAGAGGAAGATATGGGACCAGAGGAAATGAGCAATGGAATCAGAGTTAGAGTGTATTATCAAAGAACCAGAACCAACAGATTGGCCTCATTTAATCCTGTAAAAAGTTCCAGAACGCCAATGACCAAATATTACTGTTTTCAACAATCTCAAATTGTACAGTGAAGGAATGGTCTTCACTCGTCATTATGCATAGAGCTACATACAGGCTGTTCATGAGACTTTGCAAGTCAACCTACAATTCCTAAAGAACTGCATAACAGCGACATTTACAGGGATTCTGTGGATTGTATATGTAGGTAATTAGCAGTGTGTCTACTTAGACAATCAGACAGAAGAATCCTCACTGCACTACACAGATTGTCATATTAGAAAAGCCTCAAAGTGAGCACAAATATCATAGGGTATAATAATAGAGGGTGGTCAATCCTGGCGTTTAGCTGCAAACATCCGGCTGTATTGTCACCAGGTGTTCAATGACCTCACATGAACTCAAGGTCAAGGTTGGTGAATTTATTTTCAAGTGCCTAATCACACCAATTGCTTTACGAGCCTCATTGTCCAATACACCAAATCCCCATCTCTCATTTACCAACAATCTGTATCAACTATGATTCATGATAACATAACCTCAACATAACATTCTTCGTATCACTGCAAGGCTCAGACTGTCTCACAAGCACAGGCAGACAGCTATTCAATCATAGTAGCTGCAGCACCCAATGTATTGCCCCATATCCATATGACATCGTATGAGCATGCAATGTCAATCACTTCCAAGCTGTGGTTGGGTAGATAGCTGCCACTATCATCTTTTTTGACTGAGTCAGCAGGGTCCACTTGGTTTAACAAGAAGAGGCTCTTGTCTTAAACAAGTTGCAGTTTATGTCATGATAACAATTGCGTGAAAGTTGAATTAGTAAGATAGTCCAATAGTTTTAATAACAATGCCTATTGGAAGACCTAGGGTGACGGGTCTGTCCCTTCAAGATCCTAAGATATTCTGTCTTTACCTATCTATCCTAGTGATATCATCAGCTTCACCAGAATTTACTGCAATTGTCAGCATTATCCCTTTCAGCACCATTTACCCTAACAGCAATACCACAAGGTGGTGCATAAACAGAGGGACTACATCTAACTGGCAGGTTAGGCTTATCCCAGTAGAGGAGACAGCATTCATCTGGAGGATGCATGACAGCAATAAATCCATTGAATAGACACATTGCCTCATCCACTGATTTACAGGCTGTAGATAACATAAACATGCATCTTTTGCTTTTGTTCTTTTCCCCCATCACAGTTGTACTTGATTAGCTTTCTCATTTCAGGTAGCAAAGAATTGCAACTTGGCCTGGCAGCAGTAACAAAGCCAGATATTGAAGAACAGGAACAGAGTGATGAAAGAAAGTGTCATTTTCTCTCTCAATTACAGCCACCAATGAAGATATATAGTGACACAATGGAAACATGAGACAGTGCTGAGAGGCAGAACCAGCATACGGTCAGACTCCAAGTATGAGTGTCTGCAGCCTGGACAGGGACAAATATAACATATCTCACTAAAAAGGCAAGTCATACATAAGGTTGTCTTATAGAGTTGTCAGATGATGACATCAGTAAATGGGCCTGAAGGCCTTTTGTCTATTTGAATATAAAAGCATAAGCCTATAAAAGAAAGCAGCAGAAGTAGGCTGTTCAGACCATCAAGAATGCTCTGCCATTCAATGAGGTCATGGCTGTTCTGATAATCCTCAACCTTGCGTTCCTGCCTTTTCCCTATCACCCTTGATTCCCTTACTGATTAAAAATCTATCGCAACCTTGAATATACTTAATGAACAAGCCTCAACAGCCATCTGCTGTTTTACAGATTCACTACCTTCTACTAAAGAAATTCCTCTTCATCTTGCTTAAATATATGACCACTTATTCTGAGATTATGCCATCTGGTCTGAGACACTCTGTCAAGGGGAAACAGCCACTTCATATTTAACCTGTCAAGTTCCCTAAGAATCCAGCATGTTTCAAAAAACTCACCTCTCATTCTTCTAAACTCCAGTGAGTACCGATTCAACCTACTCTCCATCGGACAATCCCTCCAGTAGGAATCTGGCACCAAGTTGACACTGGGTTTGGAAATGGTGGTCAACTTTGTGAGACATGAAAATCTATCCAAGACACACTGTCATGTATCTGATGACTCAGCTTCCATTGCAGAACAAGCAGAAGCTCCTTAACTTCTGGTTGCTGCAGGGGAAGCTCAAACTCAAATTACACAAGAGAAGTTTCCTGCCACACAAGCTCAGACTCCCCTCATGCAAACTCAGATGCAGACTAGAATTGCTGAGGGTCTGCACCAGGAAGGTGCCAGTGACACTATGGAACACGTACTTGCTGTTTTCCCTCAAAATAACAGCATTTTCCTTCCCTACCACTCCACCAATATTCAAGCTGTTTCTGGTCAGAAATCCAGCTCGGGCTGCCATTGTATTTTGTTGTTTTGCTGCACAGCAAGAATATCTTGTATAGTTTTGCATTCTTTGTGGGGATCCAAACTTACTTTTCAAAAAATATAACCTCTGAAGCAATGTTTACTGTCTTTTTTGTTTTGTTTTGCGCAGTGATGCTTCCAATGAAATCTCTCAAATATGTAATCTTCTTTTGATGTTTGCTTTTCTTAAATTTATCATGTGTTGCTAGTCCCTTCTTAGTACCTATTTCCTCTCAGGTCATCGACCTGAAGCATCAATTTGATTTCTCTTTCCACAATACTGCTAACATGTTGATATTTCTAGCATTTTCTGTTGTTACATGTTTCCTTGTCAATTTTCCTGATCCATTATCTTGCTCTTTTGGGGACAAAGGTGCAGTAGGTAAAGAATGTGTGATTAACACCTGTTGCTGTGGATGTAAAATCTCCAATGAGGCAGATCACTCATGTGATGTTTGCAGACTGAGGGAAACAAATAGCTGCATACAGATGAAGGACACCTCATGATCAAAGCTGAGTTTCCGTGCTATTTAAAAAACCGAAAGAATTGCAGATGCTGTAAATCAGGAACAAAAACAAAATTGCTGGAAAAGCTCAGCAGGTCTGGCAGCATCCGTGAAGAAAAAAGTCAGAGTTAATGTTTTGGGTCCGATGACCCTTCCACAGAAATAAGGAAGTTCTGAGGAAGGGTCACCAGACCCAAAACGTTAACTCTGATTTTTTCTTCACGGATGTTGCCAGACCTGCTGAGCTTTTCCAGCAATTTTGTTTTTGTTTCCGTGCTATTTGGTAGACTGTAGTTCAAATTAAGAGTAAAAGTTGTTACTTGTTCCCTTGGTAATTCCAAAAAAACTAAAGTGAATTTTTTAAAGCAATTTCATACCTGGCTTCACAAAATTGTTCAGGTGTTTTTCCTAAGAAGCCAAATGCTTTGATTATTTGTTAATAAAGAGGTTTGAATTCCCATCTTTTTTCCCATCTTAATATTTTTCAAAGGTTTCAGGCAATTCCAAGCCAGTTACCTAGAATGGGCAAAACGTAGCTCAATATTTACTTGTCCATTTTATATTAACTCACAGTGCTGTATCCTTGAACCAAAGCACAATGGTAAAGGTGTGTATCATCTTCAAGATGCATTCCAACAGCACTTTCCATTCCACAGCCTCTGTCATACGGAAGGACAAAAGCAGCAGATTTATGGGCACATCACCCATGTTCCTCTCCAAATTGTAAACTGCTCCACCTTGAAACAATATTGTCATTCTTTCAGTGTTGCTGAGTCAAAATCCTAGAAATCCACTCCAGAAAGCACTGTGGGTATTCCTGAATTTGAAAGAATGTGATGTTTCAAGAAGGGAGTTCACCACCAACTTCTCCAGACCAATTGAGGCTGGGCAAGAAATGCTGGCGTAAGCAGTACTGCCCACATGCCATGAACAAACAGTCTTTTGGTTCCATAGATAGTTGTTGTGTTTCTGATGTGATTAATCATATGCCAGGTGTAAAAGACTTAAACAGTTCTTCATTGCTCAGTATAGGAATTCATTGGATAGATTTTCTTCAGCCCTTGACAGAAGAATTCAAAACAGAGTTGCAACAATCGTAGGGAGAAAGAGATTCATACCTGCAAATACATGTTACTTGGGATGCTAGAAGGGGAGAGGGCAAATCTCTTTTCTTGGCTTTTTTACTTGAGACAGGCAGTTGTAATGGGCCTTGATGTTCTGAATTTTAAAGCGACTGAGCATCACAACCACCTTTCATAGATCACTAGAGGACAGTAAAGATGGATGTCAGACTTGCAAAAACCCTGTGACTTAGAATGAGGACATTATATGGAGGCTAGAATTAGAACATAATCCTCAGAGTCATCAGAATTCAGTACCAATGACAACAATATGACATGGAGCTGCTGCATAAGTTTAACATTTCCATAGTGAAATTATAGTTCAATGTAATATTTGTCTTTATTGAGAAGGTAAGCTGACTTCTTGAACCACTGCAGTCCATTTGTACTCCTGCAGTACTGCTGGGCAGCAGCATTTCAACAGAGAAGATATTATAATTGAAAGCTTGATTGTAGGGTTCATATTACAATTCACAGCATGAGCTATTTCAGAAAATTAAAAGCCCACAGTATATTACACAAGTTTATGCTGGCCATTGTTTCCACTTGTGATGCTGCAGCATTTTTTTTGCGACAGGCATTGTGAATGATGTGCATTCCTTCTTTCTTGCTTTTTAACATGAGCTGCCACAGCCTCTCCCATGGTTTCCTATATGCTTCTTATCTCTCTGCCACCTCTTCTGTCATTAGACCTCCATGTGCCTAACCACAAGCACTTAGTTTGCACCTCCTGATATGACGGGACAGCTGAAGTCTTCTGCACAGTTTAAACTGAGAGAATGCATATGCCATCAAAAAAGTTGTTTTCTTAAGTGCCTGACCATGTTTTCCTCCCTTTATTACACAAGTTGTGACTTGATTACTGTCCAGGTGGGTTTTGTGTGGTGTTTTTCATGCATCAAGATACCTTTGTTTGGCAATAAGCCATGTTGCAGTGGTCATTCCCTCCTCCACAGACTAAATGTACTGGATGCTGGCCCTAATTGCCAGCTGATACCACATTCTCTTTTATTATACACGGGCGTGCACACTGCTCCTTCTTTTGGGTCAGTGGAAATGATAGCTATTGAATACAGGCCGATTAGCTTCTGCTGTAACACTAGACAATCACTGTTCAGCTAAATGTCATGGCGATCTCCTCAAATGCAACCATCCAAATCCAACAGGAACCTTGGTTTAAAGGTCCAAATGATCATTTTTTTTTACACCCAACGACCACCTGGTAGGATTTATCACTGACAACTACTAGATTCCAAAAGTTAAACTTCGACAAACACCAAGGTATTAACTTCAAAATATCCAGAACATTTGAGAATCCCAGGCAAGAAACAGCTTGAACATTCCTCTGCTCTTGTGCAAAAGCTGTCTCGTGTGTCAGTAACAGTCAGCAGAGCCCATTAGCTGACACATCTCCTTGGTTCATGGATCACTGGTAGTGCACAAAGGTTAAAAAAATAAAATACAGAATGAGCTTTCTCAGAATGTTATTCAAGCCAACAGGTCTGTGTATGAAAATAACAAGAATGTTGGAATACTGTGATTACCCAGTCCAAATCATAAAGCACTGATTTCTCTGTAGCAACGCTTAGATTAAATTTATATTTTGTGGTTAAAGGTCGTACTTGCCTTTTCTGCCTCTCAAAGATCTAGATAACATCTGTTCAGAAATGAAAGTTTAATTTGTTTCAGCACCGAAGTAATATTTGAAAATAAATGTGTGTATACTTACAACAATTTTAATGAGGTGATGGTACATATATATGGGCCCCAAAGTTACATATACACAGCATTTAGGTATACAGTACTTACTTAAATCATAGTAAATATAGGATCAAACCATGAAGAGCTGGTTTGTAATCCTATGTACTTCATTATCTGGAGAAGAGCATCAAGCAAGATTTTACTTATGTTGGCAAATACATCATTTTATTCCAGATTAACAGAGACATCTCAGAATCTGTTCTGAAAGAATAATTTATATATGCAGGTTGCATATCAAAATTAAAAAACACAAAATCTTGCGCAGCCCAGAACCTAGTGTAACAATAATAATTTACCGTAGGTTTGCAAAAAAACAAAAAATATTGACATCAACTTTGATTAGATCTACAACAAAAAAAACTATCAATTTAATTTGGTCATGCATCAGGAATATCAAGAACATTCGTCTGGGAGGATTATGCTCTGTGCTCAATGTCTCTATCTTTCTGTTTATGTCAGTCACAGTACTTAATGTGAGTTGTTTGCTCTGTTTATGTTGGCAAAAATTCCAATGTTACAATTAACGTATCGTATTTCAGAATGAAATAACTTAACCGATTATTAAATTATTGTAGCTCAAAATGTGAAATGAAGAGATAACGGTTTATCGCAGATATGCTATCTTGTCAGTCAAGTCAAAAATATTCTAATACTTGGTGAGAAAACAACTAACCCTAAACTAAGGACAATTTCATTCTAAGTGGAATACTCACTATAAGCTAGGAATAATTTCGTTATTAATAGAATAACCAGTAGAAGAACAAATAATCTTAAATATGAGAATTAATCACCTCCGTTTCATACTAATGTATGACCATATTGTTCTGTAACATCAGTAACTAACAGCTTACCATTCATTCTCCAAAATAAGCAAGTCAGCCACACCTTTGCCAGTTTGTTTCAGATTAAATATGAACAAAGTTTTGAATCTTTGTTCAAATCATTCCTAACCTTGCCAAACCCATCTATTCCAGTTGATACGCAAAATCCACTATATGCTTTGCTGACTAATTTTAAAAATACGCAAAATAAAGCACATTCTTCTTGTGCATGTGAAGGACATAAAGATGCACAGTTTAACAAACAAAGGTTCAAAGGAGTGAAAAAGATGGCACGGTACACATGAAAATATTGATTGTTGATCAATATCAAGTGGAATTGTTAGTAAAAAGAATGGATGAAGTTAACTCATATCTGTGTGGAGCTTGATGAACACGGCAACCCAGGCAGCATCAGAGGAGCAGGAAACCTAACGTTTTGGGTCTGGACCCTTCTTCAGAAGTGGGCATTTCTGAAGAAGGGCCTACACCTGAAACATCAGCTTTCCTACTCCTCTGACTCTGCCTGGCCTGCTGTGTTCATCCAGCTCCACATCTTGTTATCTCAGACTCCAGCATCGGCAGTTCCTACTATCTCTGACTCATATCTGTGTAAACTTGAACTTCCTTTCCATTGAGTTTATTTCTAATTGACTGGCTGTTCTACTCCAGAAGTCCAGTTGGTGAAGCATAGAAATTTCGTATTTATTTTGAACTACACATTACAAAAGATGCCTACCCAATAAGCTATTAACTACAGTTTTAGTTTGCATCTATTTAGAGGGGTTCAAGTGAATCTCCAGTTAACGCCTATCACCTGCATTCAATTAAACACAATTATTATAGATTGAACAGATTGCATTCTGTTTCTTTACAATTTATACCGTAACAGTCAGAATTAACATGAAGTAAATATGGATAACAACAAGATAAACTGTGGTCAGCTACCCAGCAGAGCACATCAAATAGCAAATGTAGTCAAGGTACAGCTCATGAATTTCTAAGCAATTGCCTCCCAACACCACACCCGCCTAAACAAAGACATCTGTGATACTGTGGGTAACCAAATCTTCTTAAAACCTTGTCTCCTTATACACTTTGACACAAAAACAGAAAGGAAGAGTATTGGCATTGAAATTATGATATATGGGAAATATGGGTGTACAAAAGGATCTAGTTGTCCTTGTACCTGAATCAATGGAAGTACACAGGCAAGTGCACCAAGCAGCTAGGAAGGTAAATGGCATGTTGAGTTTCATTAAAAGAGCATTAAGTTCCAAAGTAGGGTTGTCTTACTGCAATTATACAGGGATTTGATGAGACCACACCTGGAATATGCATGCAGTTTTGGTCTCCTGACCTAAGAAGGCATTTACTTGCCACAGAAGGAGGGCAGAGGATGTTCATTAGGATGGTAGGATAGCTCTATGGACAGAGCTCGTTTTGACTGGCCCTGTACTCGCTAGAGTTTAGAAGGACGAGAGGGGATCTCATTGAAACAGATGTAATTCTATCAGGTCTGGACTAACTAGATGCCAGCAGCTGTTTCCCTATTGAGGAGTCTAGAACCAGGGGACAGAATCTCAGGATATGGGATAGACCATTTAGTACTGAGACAAGGAAAGGTTACTTCACACAAAGGGTAGTGAACTGGTGGAATTCTCTACCACAGAAGACTGTGGACGAAAAGTCACTTAATATAGTCAAGAAAGCGATCAATAAATTTTAAATGCATCAAGTGTGCATGGGGTGAAAACAGGAATATGGCATTGAGATAGAGGATCAATCATGATCATATTGAATGGTGGAACAGGCTTGAAGGGTTGTATGGCATACGCCTACTCCTGGTTTCTATGCTTCTATGTTTCCTTTCATAAGGGTTTCCAATTCTTCACTTTTGAAGATCTAGCTTTGGACCTCCTTCATAACTCCCCTGTCATGGACTGCCGAATGGAGTTTATGTCGAGGTAATTCAGTCTCTTCCCTTGAAACTACATTCCACTAGATTCCTGAGACTACACTCCAATATCTACTCTCTGCCACAATTTCAGCTCCTTCCTTTCACTAAGCTGACAGTATTTCTGAACTTCTCTGAGTTCCAATATTTCATAACTGCAGCAAACAATTACTTCCTGTGTGTTTCCTTTACCTCCTTACCTCCACTCTCAGAAATACACTGAACTATCACAGAGAATGCTACAGAAATTCAGCAGGTCTGGTAACATTGTGGAGAGAGAAATAGCATTAAGTTTGGAGACCTGTATGACCCTTCTTCAGAACATATAAACTCCTGACATTTTTTTTGTTAACAACAGAACTGTGTCTTTTTGTCAGAGTTAAAGCCTGATCTGTGGTGTTATGTTTTTGCGTTCCCATCTCCGACTCATTTTAACTCCTACAGATCCCATGGGAATACCTTGTAAGTTCCAATATTCTGAATGAACATGTTTCAACTGATTTCCATAGAAACATCTAAGCTTCCAAATTTCACCTCTACCCTCAGCACCAACTCTGAGGAATTATTGGGACATTCGCGACTGTCTATTCTCCACCCTGGCTACCTGCCTTCCTTTCACCCATCCATTCACTATTTTTCTCAGATGATTTGGAGGGCGGCGCTGGAGCAAGATTTTAAAGAGGAGTCTTAGTCCTGTGTTTAGCAGCAGAAATCGATCTTTTATTCGAGTTCATTACCAGACAACCTGGTAGAGGTCACTGAAGGCAGTTTCCGAAGGCACTACCCCTTTCCCAATAAAGTACAGGATATTTATACATTCCACGTTAAAATGATTATGTGCAACATTGACATCAGCGCTTGCCACCTGTTATAGACCAGACCAAACACCTCCAAAATATATTAAGAAGATAGCCTAGATCCAAACATTTTCTTATTTTTAAAGGCAAGTGTTCTGGATGCAATTAGATTGGTCAATTGACCAGGCTTGAATTAAAGCACTTTATTCTCACAATAAAGTTAAAATACAAACAAAAGAATTAGAAAACTTAACAAAATAGTAGATTATTTAACTACTAAATGGCAACTGCTCCAGTATAGTAACAGCCTATAACACACCCTTGGCAAAGACAAATTCAGTAAAATAGAACATCAAGAGAAAATTCCGCGAGAGAGAACACAAACATTTTTGCTGTAGCAGGGAGAGGTGTATAGCAGCTCTCAAACCTCAAAAGCTAATGAAAGTTAAACTAAAATGCTGGTGCTGTGGGAACTTGACTCCACTCCTTCAAGTTGCTTCTTTTGTTCCAACTTTAAAACAAACACCCCAAGGCTTCAGAAGACATTTACTTTATTGCCTTGGAACAGACAACTTAAAATCTCTGTTTAAACATCTCTTCATTTAAAAAAAAGGACAAAGTATATCTCTTAGAGCCATAGCATCATCACACCTGCAACACCCACCCCCCCCCCCCCCCCGCCTTAAATAAATGAACCACAATATAGAACATAGAACAGTACAGCACAGTACAGGCCCTTCGGCCCACAATGTTGTGCCAAACTTTTACCCTGAACCTAAGGTCTATCTAACCTCCACCCCTACCTTATATTACATCAAATATACAAAGATGGCTTCATTTTTAAAAACCTTCAGCCTTACATAAAAGTACAATACAATACATATACATTACATTGACTCTAAGTATGCAAACATTCAATACCACAATCCATTCCAGTCCATTTCTTCCCACCACTGAACACCTTCGCCTTCCTTCAATACAGTCATGACAACACTTCAGGAATTGCGTTCTCTTGTTCTGCCATGAAAAATTTTCAAACTGAATGCCTATAATAATAAGCTTCATCTAAACATCCTGGAATTTTTATTCTTAAATGTTTCCAAAATCTTTAAGGGGTTATGATCAATATAAATAATTGTCTCAGACACATTACTGGCAAGATAAATGTTGAAATGTTGCAGTGCCAACACCAAGCTCAAGGTTTCTTTCTCAATTGTTGATTGATAAATATTGATAAATATTCAGATTTTTGGAAAAATATTCAAGAGGTCTTTCTATTCTCTTATCATCATCTTGGAAGAGTACAGCACCAACACCCACATCACTTGCATCGATGGCCACCCTGCATGGCTTTGCGTAGTTAGGTATATCTAACACTGGGTTGGTGGTTCACACAGCTTTCAGGTCATCTAACTGTCTTCAATCCACTGAAATTTCTGCACTTTTTCAACCAGTCAGTCAGTGGAGCAGCCACAGTGCTAAAATTTGGTACAGGTTTACAATAAAAACCACTCAGTCCCAGGAATCATAGTACTTCCATCTTCATTGATGGCATTGGAAACTCACCAATACCCTTTGCTTTCACTTACCTTGGGGCCATTTCTCCATGTCCAATAACATGGCCCAGGACTTAGCCAGCTTTATCTCCAAGCCTTCCTCCTGAAGTTGATTGAACAATTCTGATAGATGCTCCAAATGGCCCTTCTATGTGTGACTAAAAAGCACCAGATTGTCTATGGACAATTGGGTAATCCTGAAATCACTCCATTAGTTAATTGTGGAAATATGGCTGGCACATTTTTCATTCCAAATGGCATGACTTTAAAGTGGTACAGTCCATTCAATGTCATGAAAGCTGAAATTCCCTTCACTTTCGGATAAAGGTACCTGCTAGTATCCTCTGAATAAGTCCAACTTCGAAATTGAAGGTTTGTCCCACCTTCTCAATACAGTTTTTCAAACATGGAATGGGTTATAAGTCAGATTTTGTAACTGCATTGACTTTGCAATAGTCCACACATAATTGTTGGGTACCACCTAGTTTTGGCATCATTACTATGGGTGAGCTCCATTCACAGCAACTCATACCGATTTGTCTTTGAGCATGCTTTCAATCTCCTTTTGAACCTGTGCCAATTTTAGAGGGTTATGTCAATGAGGATGTTGCTTAATTGAATCAGCATTTCCTATATCTACAGTTTGCATGATTAGTTTAGTACTTCCCAATTATTCCCATTTATTCTCATGTGATTGTAAAGACCTTTCAGGTTATTTTGATTTTCCTTTGGAAGGTAACTCAATTTATCTTAATTTTTGACATTCCACATTGTCCAATTTAGTTTGAGGAACGTCCAATACAGAATCATCTGAATTTGGTTCTTCACTTTATGTTGTAACCAGTAACACATTCTCCTTTTGCTTTCCTACCCTGCCAAAATATCTATGGAGAATATTCACATGACGTACTCCAAGTTTTCCTTTTATCTGGCGTTCTTATTAAATAATCCGCCTCACTTAATTTCCTTTCAATTTGATAAGGCCCACTAAACCTGGTCTTTAAAGGTTCACCTACCTCTGGAAGTAACATTAACACTTCATCTCCACTAGTAAAGTTGCATTTTTTTTTATATTTTGCCTGCTTCCTGCTTCATCACATGCTCTGCTACTTTTAAAAGCTGTCTAGCCAACTCACCCCCTCTGCGTCCTTCTCTTTGAAGTTAGTTAACACTTTGACGTATTTAAACAGATTCCCACCAGGCTTTTGGTTACAATGAGACTGCTCTCCATCACTATCCTCATCACTACTCCTAGCTTTGTCTCTACCTCTGCCAATTTAAGCCAACTTTGAGTTTTCATTTTCAACCTCCTAAGTTCGAAAACTCTATTTTTCCTCCCTTTCTTCTGCTAGGGCCTTCCTTTTATTTTCTTTTTCTTCTTCTGGAGCTATTCTCGTTGCTTTCAATCGTAATTCAAACTGTTTCATTTCCTTTTCTTTTTCATAAATCATAGAATCCCTACAGTGTGGAAAGAGGCCCTTTGGTCCAACAAGTCCACACCGAACCTCAAAGCATCCCACCCAGACCCACCCTGCTATAACCCACCTAATCGACACATGCCTGAACACTACGGGCAATTTAGCATGGCCAATCCACCTAACCTGCACATCCCTGGATACTATGGGGCAATTTAGCATGGTCAATCCACATAGTCTGCACATCTTTGGACTATGGGAGGAAACTAGAGCACCCAGAGGAAACCCACGCAGACATGGGGAGAAATCTGCAAACTCCACACAGACAGTTGCCCGAGGTGGAATCAAACCCAGGTACCTGGCGCTGTGAGGCAGCAGTGCTAACCACTGAACCACCGTGCTACCCTTTTTCTTTTGCTTCTAATTCAAGTTGTTTCATTTGCAATTGAATTTCATCCATTTTCAAAGATTCTGGTGGCATTAATGGTACTCATAAATATCAAGCTATTGCTGCAATTACCTCCCCTTTTTGCACAGACAGCTTTTCTGCCAATTCCAAAAGCTTTGCCTTGCTCTCTTTCTGTTAGACTCCCAAAATGTCATTTTCCACCCAAGGAAAGTTTAAGTGACCGAAGGAGTCAACTTTCTATTCCTCAACTACATCAGCTTTATAGTTTGGACATGTACTTGTTTCCTGAAAAAGGCCCCAAAACCATAGCATACTGAAGTGATTTAATTGTAGATTCCAACCGCCTTTTACGCAGATTAGTAATTCCTCAGCATTGAATACTGAAATGACCCAATGTGGATTTACACATTTCCTTTTCCCTGGTTAGCTTTTTTCTTAGCTGCCTGTATTTGTTGAATTATCAATTGCTTAGCTGCTTATGGGGTTTGAAGATTCTTTTTAAATTGAGCTGGGTCAAGTTTGATGTTCCTTGTGTACAGTAAAGACATGTAAGACACAGCTGTCTTCTACTATTAGACGTGGGGCACTAACCTGGAGCTTCATTGTTCATACTTTTGTATTGGTTCCGAGACCTCTTCCATGCATTCACTGAAGATATCTTCCTAACTCCTTAAGCTGTGACCTCTTAGATCTTGTGGCCAGTTTTCTGCTGAAGGAGAGTGTGAATTGTTGTTAATTTGTGATTGAAGCTCTTCTTCAGCTGATGACCCTAAAACGGTTAGGACATCTCCCAGTTTTGTGTTTATGCCCCTTAACCTTTCACAGTGGCAAGTATTTTACCTTCACTAGATTTGGCCTGTTCATCCCGAAGGGATATAGAGGTGAAGTTATTAAGCAGCTGAGACCAGACCCTCAGGTGCTCCATCCTCATCACGGGAAGAACTTCTTTCATCTAATTGTGCTTGCTGCTGCTGATGTGTTATTGCATGTCACTGGTTTGGTTCTTAAGAACAAGTGGGCAAATGTATCTTTTTGTCACTTTCTTCAATAAATGAATTATTCTCCTCAAAACAGACAGCAGAGACTTAACAAAGACTATAGGAAGGTCTAAATTCTCTGCTTCAGTTAAATCAGTAAGGTGAATAATAGGTGTATTTGGTAGCTCTGTGTCCTCACAGAGCAAACTCGGTCTAGAATGTACTCTTGTGGCTGGTCAAATTCATACCCTTCACTTTTTTTCTCCCTCAATTTGTAGCATCTTTTTTGGGGAAATAAAGAATCTGCTGAATCTTCCTGTAATCCTAGAGATGGAACTTCTGTCGGGGAGAGTGATTCCTGGTGCATTCAGTCCTCTTCATGTCTTCTGCCACTAATAGCATGCAAAGCCATAGAAGAACTCCTACTTTAATTAAAAAAAGAATGCTGATTAAAAATGACAAACAAGATTTTTGTGACCTCACATCCATCATAGCCAAGAAAAAAGACAAATCCAAACCAACCAATTCCTATCCTACCAGTCCGTACTCATCATCAGCGTAGTGATAGTAGGGCTATTGGCAATTTGATCAAGTGGCACTTTCTCAGTAATAACTGGCTCACTAATGCTCAGTGGACAAAAGAGTTGAACTCCAGAGGAAAGGACAAAACAAGATTGAAAGTGCTGGACTCCATATGTGAGGTGAGAATGATTGCCCTTGATATCAAGACAACATTTGATGAGTGTGGTATCAAGGAGCCCTAGAAAAACTGGAAGAGGTTGTCAACAATGCCATCAAGTGCCACTTGCAAAAATAACCGGCTCAATGAAAATCGATTTGGATTTCACCAGCACCACTCAGATCCTGAACTCATTACAGCCTTGGTCTAAACATGAACATAAGAGTCTCTCCAGTGGAGAGGTGAGAATGGCTGCCCTTGAGACCAAGACAATATTGAGACAAAGTATGGAATGAAGGAACACTTACAAAACAGAATTCAATGGGAATCGGGGGAAAGTTCTCTGCTAGTTCAAGTCATACCTAGAAGGAAGAAGATGGTTGTTTTGTTGTAGGCAAATCATCTTAATCCAAGGATATCTCTGCAGTAGATCATCAGGAGAGTGTCCTGGGCCCAAAGAGCTTGAGCTGCAACATCAATGATCTTCTGTGTGTCATAAAGTCAGAAGTAGAGATGTTTGCTGATGATTGCACAATGCTCAACAAAATTTCCAACTTCTCAGAAGCAGTCCAAGTCCATATGCAGCAAGGCCTGGACAACATCTAAACTTTGGCTGATAAGTAACTTTCATGCCATACAAGTTTCCGGTTAATATCCATCTCCAACAAAACAAAATCCAACTATGACTGTTTAACACTGAATCACAATACAGTGGCTGAATGTCCCACTATCATCATCTAGGGATTACCATTGATCATAAATTGAACCGAACCAGCCATACACAGACACCGAGCTAAAAGGCTGGGAATTCTGCGGTATCTAACTCACGTCATGACTCCCCAAGGGGATTTTACTACATATAAGGCACAAGTCAGAAGTGTGAGGGAATAATGTCCACTTGCCTAGACAGTTGCAGTTCTAACAACATGAAAGGAACTATCCAAGACAAAACAGCCTGCATGATTGGCAAATCATCCACCATCTCCTTCACCACAAATGGACATTGGTAACAGTGTATACCAGCTAAAGATGCACAGCAGTAACTCACCAATGCTCCTTCTCAGCATCTTCTAAATCTGCAAACTCTACCACCCTAGAAAGACAAGGGCAGCATGGGAAAACCACCACTTGCAAGTTCCCCTCCAAGGCACACATCATTCTCACTTGGTACTGCATCATTGTTCCTTCACAGTCCCTGGGTTAAAATCCTGGAACTGCCTTCCAAAGAGCACTATGGGTGTGCCTACAGCTGAAGGATTGCAGCGGTGTAAGAAGACACTACACCACCACCTTCTGCAGGGCAAATAGGAATGGGCAATAAATGTTGGCCCAGCCAATGACGCCCACACCTCATGAACAAATTAACAAAGATAACCACTCCTCACCTACTAAAGCAATCCAAGTACTTAACGCAGCAAGGCTTGAAAGATATCTCGACTTTAGCTAACAAATAACAAGCAAAGTTCATGCCACAAAAGTGCCAAGCAAAGGCCATCTCCAACAGGAGAGAACTTAATCATCTTCCTTTGATGTTCAATAGCGTTACCATCACTGAAGTCTCCACTATCAATATCCTAAGGAGTTTAGCATTCACCGGAAACGACACTTCTCCATCTAAACAAAGACTGTGCCTCCAAGATTAGGTCCAAGGCTGGAAATTCTGCACCGATTAGCTCACCTCCTGTCTCCCCGGTGCCTGTTCATCATCTACAATGGACAAGGCAAGGGTATGACATACTATTTTCTCCTTGCTCAGGAGGGTGCAGTTCTAACACCTTGCAAAAAGAATGACATTATTCAGGACAAAGCTGCCCACTTGATTATCACTCCATTCACCAGCTTCAATGTTAATTTCTTTTCACCAAAATTGCATTGTGTAAGCAATGTATGCCGTCTATGAGATGCACTGTAGCAACTTACACAGGGACAGGAAGCCAGGCAAAATCAGACTTGCAAACATTGGATTCATGACTCTATGAAATTAAAACATTTGATGACTTCAAAATTTTCCAATTACTCCTAACCAGACTTTATGAATAACAGATATCAGAAACAACTTGGTAATCTAATTAATATCTGTGATTTAAACCCAATCTTCTTTGATCATAACCCCCACTCTCTCAGAAAGACACAGTTGAAGGATAAAATAAAAAAAAAAATTGTAATTTGCCGGTTTGATAATTTTTTCAACAATGAATACCAGGTCTTTATGGGATCTCGAAATGATGCATTGTATTACAAGCACACAGGAGTCACAGTCAAAGCAAACAGCTTCTCGCAGGACAGAGGGATATTCAATCATTTCTTTTAAACAATGATTCTTTTCTCAGAACATTCAATAATTATTTAAATAAAGACAAAACAAGAGAGAATAAAACTCGAGCACAGCTTCCCAGTCCAGCAGCTTCAAGCACAGTCTTCTGCCCCAAAACCCCAGTCAAAACCAGTTCAATATATGATTTCTCATTCTTTTTAAACATGCTCTGGGGTTAGCTGGTAAGCACCAGCCTCCCCTTGATTGACTAAGCCAATATCCAACCAGCTACCAGTCCTTGAGCATACCACATCCTGGTGCCAAAACAGTTGCAATGTGCCCAGAACAATAATTAACTTGTAATTAACTTTTCAGGCCAGTTCCCATAAACAAACATCAATTTGTTTGTCCTCTCCCCCTTGCTAAAATAACCTGCTGCTCAAAGTTCAAAGTTTTATTTTCAACTTGAGCTTACAGTTCCAAACCAAATGTGAGGAAAAATAAGGAAAAACAATGATGATCTCAACACTGTTCAACGTCGCCTTCCAAATCATCAAATTTGGTGTTACGTAGAAGGACAAGGGCAACAGATGCATGCAAATACAACCACTGGTATATTCCTCTCCAAGTCTTACCCCATCCTGACCTGGGGGTATATCACCATGCCTTCTCTGTCGTGGGATCAAAATTCTGGAATTACTTTTGTAACAGTAGTGTTGGAGTATCTACATTCCAAGAAATGTGCGGTTTAATGAGGAACTCACTATTACTTTCTCAAAGGCAATTAAGGATGAGCAATAATGCTGTCCCCCAAGCTAGTGATGTCAACATCCTAAGAATGAATAGAAAGGAAGGAAAAGTGCGCAATTTATCTTTTCCTTTTGAATTATAATACCTCTTCTACCCAAAAGTTGACTGGAAAATAGTCAGAATTTTTAGTTTCAACCACGATACTGCATCTACCCTGCATCTGTTATATGTTTTATTTTCATTAACATTACACCTGGATACCAGATAGTCTTATGTGTCTTTAAGTTCAGGGAAGCAGAAATCTTGCAGTGGGTCTTTTACATCGCCGAAGAAAAATTAATCTTGTTTTTCAGTGTCCTCTAAAGATTGGGCACTATGGCCTTTTGCAGGCCTTCTATTCGCTGATCCATCTCTGAACTGAATGTTCTTTTGACCTTCATGACTCTCTGTAATGATAGCTGGACAAAGCTTACAGTGGTGCAGTCCTTAATGGCACTGACTATTATCTGTCCCCACATGCTCCTTCCATGAACAGTGTTGAAGGACTCTTCTTACCATTTCTCAAGCCCTCCAATGTATAATAATCTATTACTCATTTTGGCCAACTGATGTTTTTGCATTTTGCTGCATTCTCTGCTCATGGCTTTTCCATGCTTAGTCAGAATTGGTAGGCTTTCCTTCTCCTGGTTCCGGTCTCCACCTGTGCCTTTAAGTCTGTCACCTGTTGCTCGTTGTCATTACTGGGCTTCTCTTGAGATATTTTCCTCAGTTTTGTATTCAAATCCCAGGGCAGGTCTTGTCCTTCACCCGTAACATTATGTGGCTACTGGGCTTTACTTCTGGTGCTTCTTGATACTTGTCTCCAGTTCCGTGAGTCAGGAAGTATTAAGTTCAGGTCTCCACTCAGCTGAGTGAACAATTACAAGTTTTGTTGAACATAGCTGAATATAAAGTCACTACTGTCCTACTAGGCTATAAGGCTGCTCACTCATTAGAAATAGATTTAACCTGAAGGTTACTGTGTCTAAGGTGAGAGAAGAGGGTGAGAAGAAGAGTCCTTCACGATAACCATGATGCAGGAATTGAACACCTGACGTTGGCGTAACTCTACATTACAAACCAGATGTCCAGCCAACTGAACTAACCAATCCTTTAAACATAGCTAAATACAAGAGAAGGTATGACAGCTTTATGGGGCATTACAGATGCAGTTTCCAGTTTCATGTGATCTGACACCTCTACACCATATTTCCTTTTGTTAATACTCAGTAGTTACTAGGAAAATATAACTAAACTTCCTCTCCACACTTTCTTACTATTAATTCAGTGATGGTAGCACCATTGAATGTCAAGGGGCGGTGGTTAGATTTTCTCTTATTGGTGATGGTCATAGCCTGGCATTTGTGTGGCACGAACGTCACCTGCTCCTTGTCAGCCCAAGCCTGGATATTGCTCAGATCTTGTTGCATTTGAATATGGACTGTTTCAGTATCTGAGGAGTCATGAATGGAGCTGAACATTGTGAAAATACATGCCATCTGACTATACACTCTCAATAACTGGCCTTTGAATGTGTATTACGACACTCCCATCACCACTATCAAGCCCATGATCTAATGTATTCTATTACACTTGTCCACCATCAAAAATCATGTGAGCACTTGTGGTGCAAAGTGTCTCAATTACTTTATTAGCTGCTCAGCATCAAAAGTTTTGTAATAGATTCCTACTAATTACAAGGAACGTACCTTAACAATTTGACTGCCATGTTTGAAAAATACTTTCCTCCATCACAAACTATTACCTTTTCAGAGTCATCCAATTATGGGGAGCTGACTCTTTTTTTAATGCACAAATTCTCCTGAATACATTCCATCTCAGATGGTCTTATATGGGGTTCACAGCTGTCCAAATTTTCTCCAAGATCTCAACATTGATGTATGATGAACAATGTGGTTGACTCTTAACTGCCCTCTGGGCAATTAGGGTTGGGCAATAAATACTGTCTAGCCAGCGATACCCTCATCCCGTGAATGAATAAAGGAAATAAAAAATGTCTATCTACCTGCACGTAACAGAAACGTAGAAACATAGAAAATCATAGAAAATAGATGCAGGAGTAGGCCATTCAATATGGTCATTGTTGATCATGTAATTTCAGTATCCCATTCCTGCTTTCTCTCCATACCCCTTGATCCATTTAGCTGCAAGGGCCACATCCAGCTCCCTCTTGAATATATCTAACTCACTGGCCCAAACAGCTCCCTGTGGGAGAGAATTCCACAGGTTCACTACTCTGAGTGAAAACATTCTTCCTCACCTCGGTCCTGAATGGTTTACCCTTTATTCTTAGGCTGTGACCCCTAGTTTTGGACTTCCCCAACATTGGGAACATTCTTCCTGTATCTAGCCTGTCTAATCCAATCAGTATTTTAAATGTTTCTATGCGATTCCACTGGATTCTTCTAAATTCCAGCGAGTACAATCTCAGTCAATTCAGTCTTTCCTCATTTGTCAGTCCTGCCATCCCGAGAATCAGTCTGGTGAACTTTCATTGGACTCCCTCAAGAGCAACAATGTCCTTCCTCGGATGAGGACACCAAAACTACACATAATGTTTAAGGTGTAGCCTCTCAAATCCTCTTGTTATGAAGGCCAGCATGCCAGTAGCATTCCTCACCACCTGCATGCCAACCTTTAGTGACTGTTCCACCATGATACCCAGATCTCGTTTCACTCCCCCTATCCTAATCTACCACCATTCAGATAATAATCTGCCTTCCTGTTTTTGCAACCAAAGTGGTTATCCTCACATTCATCCATGCTATATGGCAGTTTCTAAGTATTTGCCCACTCAGCCAGTCTGTCCAAGTCACTCTGCAGCCCGTTAGCATCCTCCTCGCAGCACACACTGCCAACCAGCTTAGTGTCATCTGCAAATTTGGAGATATTGCATTCAATTCCTTTGTCCAAATCATTATTGCAATAATGTTTAAAATATACATTATATTCTAATGTGTTGAAGACAAGGAAGTAATTTTAGTACCCTGAAGAGTTGGGAACACAGTACAGAAGGTAATTTTCAAATTGCAATTCAGGGACTAATTGATAAGCACTATAAACAAACTATCTGAGATTGAATTACTTGCATGAACTGTCTATGCCAGGGTGGTTGTCAACTTGTAGTCAAGTTGATCAGCTAAAATTTCATGCAAAATTTAATTGATTCCCGCACTATTCCTTTCAGAGTTCATCACTGAAATGACTTTCAAGCTGCAGTATTCCTGACCATGGTGTTCATGTTTTCACACATGTCTCTGAATCCACCAATAGCAAATTCTCCTGTATTAGCAATCATCCACTAATATCCCAAATCCAGTATAGAATGGACTTGTTTCTAATAACTATTTTGACCTTATTAAGTATAATTGGCGAAAGACTAATGTGGTTCCCTGATCTACAAAATGTAGAATAAAAATGTTTGTCCCTTTCCCACATTTTCAGATCTATGGCAATAAATTCATAAAAGTTACATGCCAGGGAAGATTTACAATATAAGGTGGAAGTCTCCTTCAATACATTTTAGAGATTTTCTTAACTATTCTCCTGTATTAGCTCTATATACATTTCATCAACAACACCTATATCTTTTAGCAAGATTTTTCATTTTAGGAACAAGTAGAATGAACAATTTGCTAAAGTAGGTTTTTTTTTTATCTGATTCTGATCACTTGCTGACAATGATCTTTGTGTAACACTGTGTTAATATGGCAGCAGAGTAAGAGGCTTCAGCCCGAGTTCCTCTGCTCGTCAGCTCCTTTTCCTTTTCCTTTCTTTTCTTCTTGCTGCACTTTTTCTTCCCTCCCCACCATCCACACCAAATTTTAACTTCTTAAAGTATGCTACCTAAAGGGAATGGAGAATAGAGTCTGAGACCAGCCCCATGCGGGAGACAAGTCAGAGACCAGGCCAGTGCAGGAGACGAGTCGCAGCCGGAGCCTGAAGCAGCAGCAGAATGAGTGCAGGCCGATTGCCAAAAGCAAGTTGGGGGCAGAGCCCGGAGTGGGAGCACAGCATGCCCAGGCCGGCCAAGGGGACAAGTCCCAGAGGCAAATCTGGGACAGAGGGCAGTGCATGGAGGCAGCAAGGCTTCATCTTCTGAAGCCCGGTGGGCATGGACTTGGTGAAAAAGGACTATAACTTGAGTACTTTAAAGATATTTTTTATTCTCATTCTGGACTTTTTAAACTCTGTATTCCCACGCGAGTTTTTCTTAGTATTTCAATTCTCTAACAACACTTAAAGGATCTGTACTTAGGTGCCCTGTACCTAAGATGGTGCCAAAAAGCGATATTACAAAGTTTTCACTGCTCTCATTCGAGTGCACGTGACAATAAAAGCTACTCTATTCTATTCTATTCTATTCTATTCTATTCTGTGAGAAAGATCAAGTTTTGTAAGACTGGTTAAACTGCAGATCCAGCAATTTTCCAAAACTACTTGCTTTATCATGGTCCACATCAAGTTTGAATTTTGCTTTTCTAATAGTATTTACTCAATAGGATGGGTATCTCACTAGAGACACCAAACCTGAAAAATGGCTTACCCCAATTATTTTACATGAAATGACAAGTCATCTCTGTGACGTCAACGCTTTGGCGTCATCAAGTCAAAAGCAAGTAGCTCTTTAATATTCCTTAATCTTGTGTTAAACATTAATTGTGCCATTTCAGGACTCTGCCTCACCATTTTTAGCATTTCATTGAATAATGATATTTTAAGTCACACCTGAAGCAGTTTTTAATTGATCCTTTAGCACTTCTGGGATTCATTCACGCATTACTGCTGTTCCAGTTCTGTCTTCTGCTGTAATGGCCAAATATACTGAAGGTACTTTCTTCTCATTTTGCCTTTCCATTATAATAACACTTGCATCCAGGACCTGACCCATGTTGAAACCTACAAATCGTTCAGTCCTCCGTCTTTGTGCCACTGCAGAACACCCCATTAATTCCATGATGGCTGAAGGAAAATATTATCCCTTAGGACGTTTTTCAAGGAAACAGATGTCTGATTTAACGGGGCACCCTCTCTGATAACAAAATGCTAGCTGGAACAAGGGACCTGTCCATATGATATGCGTTAGTAAAATGCTATAATTCAAATGTTGGTACTGATCCTGAGATTTGCAAATTGAGTTTCATCAACCTTACAAATTTTACCTCATCAACCTGTTCAGAGATGTTATGCCACACCTCTGGAATAGGTTGGACTTGAGCCTGAGCATCCTGGCTCAGAGATAGGGATACTTCCACTGTGCCACAAGAACCTTGTCAATCTTATGCAATCTGTTAAATTTCATGATTACAGTAGTAGAATCACAAAGCCATACAGCACAGAAAAAGACCCTCTGGTCCAACCAGTCTATGCCGAACATAATCCCAAGCTAAACTAGTCTCACTTGCCTGTGCTTGGATTGTATCCCTCCAAACATTTCCTTTTCATGTACTTATCCAAGGGTCTTTTAAACGTTATAATTGTACCTGTATCCACCACTTCCTCAGGAAGTTCATTCCACACATGAATGACGCTTTGTGTAAAATATTTGCCCCCCATGTCTTTTTTAAATCTCTCCCCTTTCACCTTAAAATTGTGCCCGCTAGCCTTGAAATCCCCCATCCTAAGGAAAAGACAATTACCATTAACCCTATCTCTACCCGTTTTATTTCATAAGTTTCTGTAAGGTCTTCTCTCAATGTCCTACATTCCAGTGAACAAAGTCCCAGCCTATCCAGCCCTTCTTTATAACTCAAACCTTCCATACTCAGCAATATCCTAGTAAATCTCTTCTAAACCCTCTCCAGCGTAATAATATCCTTTCTGGGTGATCAGAACTGGACACAGTATTCCAGGAGAGGACTCAGTAATGTCTGTATGACCTCAACATGACATCCCAGCTCCTATACTCAAAGGTCTGAGCAATGAAGGCAAGCGTGCTAAATACCTTTTTAACCATCCTGTGTATATGTGACACAAACTTCAAAGAATTATGTACCTGAACCCCTAGCACCCTCTGTTCTACAACACTACCCAAGATCCTATCATTGAACCGAAATGTAATACCTCACATTTATCCAGTTTGAACTCCATCTGCCATTTTTCAGCCCATTGACCCATTTAATCAAGGTTCCTTTGTAACCTTCTTTACTGTCTAGTTTGCCACCAAATTTGGCATCTTCCGCAAACTTACTAACCACGTCTTCTATATTCTCATCCAATTCTAATTTACATTAATGACTAAACAAAAGAGCTTTATACTTATTGGCACAATCCATTTAAGGGGATTTCTGCTCAAAAGTGGCCCTGACAACGAGGCATAGTCCTATCTTAATATTATGGCCTGAAAAAGGTGAATGAGAATGGACAGAGATAAGTTGAGCTTAGCCATTACAATGAGTTTTGTGTAACAGACACTTTCTTTCAGAACAAACTATGTCATAAGGTGTCCTGGAGATGTCTAAATTCAGGGCATTGGCACAAGGTGAATCTGATCATCACAATTCTCAGCCTCTACAGTGGTATGTGAGATTACAGATCAACTTACTAATGTGCACCAGGGCTAGGATGCAACCCTTGAAACCTTCTCATTCAAAGGAGAAATGCCTCAGATCTGCTTCAATTACAATGCCCACCCAAATAAAGACCAAGAGTTCTGCAACTTGGTAATACAGACAAGCTCCAGCATTCCCTCAAAGTGTAATAGAAATGGAACATATTGGAGATTCTCCATCTACAATGCTGTAATCTCAACATACAAGAAGCAAAAGCAGAAAAATGTTGACTGGTCCAAGGCTAACATCATTGTCAATGAAGCAAAGAGGTCGGCCCTTATTTGTTATGAGAGAAACTCGAGAAAGAATAATGTGAATGCACTAAAATTCACTTGAAGTTCCCAGGCTGTAATGTTCTATATTCCTCTCCAAGCCATTCACCTCCTAGTCTTAGAAAAATATCCCAATTTCTTTACTGTCCTCTCTCAATATTACATTCGCAGTTTTTCGATTCGCGGGCTTATTTATGCAGCAGCGCAAATGCAAAGAAAATAGGTAGACAGTAAGTAGAATGAAGGATCCTTTTTTTAAAAAAGTCAAGACCATTGTATCAGCAACTAGGTAAGTTGAATTCTGTATTTATTACGTGCTGTTTTCCAATACTTTGTGCAGAATAAATGGTTTTATCCATTTTCTCAGGGAAATCAAAATTGCTGACAATACTAATAACTTTTCTTACCATAAATACAAAGTCAGTATAAAAATACAGCAGAAAAGTTATTGCATAGAAATTTAAAATAATCATTATAGTCCGAGAAGACTACTTTGTAATTGGACAACTGGTGGTGTGATTAACCTGAAGGTCACCAAGGCAAGAATGAGAAGACAGGGCCTTTACCGGGCCATCAGCCACTGTGAGGAATTGAACCTGCACTTTTGTCATCGCTCTGAATTATAAATCAGTTGCCCAGCCAACTGGGCTAACTGACTCCCACGTTTCACGATATATTATTCCATGGAAAAGTTGAGTATTTTCTGAAATCTAATCCTTCCTGGACAGTCCATCCTATAGCCAACGATATCAGTTATGTGGTTTCCGTCAAGTCAAAGTCAATGCCATGGTTTGGCCTCTTGGCAGTGCATGGTAGTGAAGTATCCCCAACTAATTCTTTCTTCCTAGAGAAATGGGATTAGGAATTCAACTGAGTGCAGAATTTTTCTCTCTCCTTACTATCATTCATTGACAGTGCTCTATGTTGGGGTTTTTTTTAGGTCAGGACCCTAACGGCCAGTGAACTTTAGGTTTAATTTCATATGTTGCATTTGCAACGGAAACTGATTCCTTTAGGGATCACCAATTAATGAGTAAGGAATTCAACTGCCATTCAGTTAAGGATGTGCTTCTGTTGAGCTTGAGCATCAATGGCTAAGAAGAGGCCCTACATCAAACTCATTGGTACTCTGCTGTCCTAATGTCAGCCGATGATATAGTGGGGAAAATGAGAGGACAACTTACAATTTAAGACACATTAGCATAATTTAACTTTGGAAAGGCTAGAGCCATTAGATATATCACTTTTTTCAAATATTGAAATCTAACCAATACACATATATCTACGTACAGCCATATATATGTTGTGAATTCAATGAATATACAAACAGGTAAACAGAAATTAACAGGACTGAGATTTCAAACTTCAGTGAAATGCTTTGAATGTTTGACAACACATCCTGATCTGGGGATCATACATCAGTCTGGAGAGATACACATTGCCTCTGTTGTATATATTTGACAATTTCATTTTATTGCTTCTGGTTTCTGTCACTCAACATCTCTGCATAATTATTATCATCTGAATTCTTTTTTCCCTCACTCTCATCGTGTATGATTGGTGAACCCATACATTGTTCTCATTTGCAATCTCTTCCTTCAGAACATAACATCATGACCAGTAATGATTTTGTATAATCTGGCTAGTCACATATTCCTGAATTTATTTCTTATATCCAAGTATTTGTATTTGAATTTCTAACATGTACACCACTCAATGCACAGATTTGAAATTCTGTAACTGCTCACTCATTGTAAAACTCATTCATTCTCTTGTCTCTGAAGAAGAATGTCATTTATCTCAGAATGAGATAGGAATATGACATTGAAATCGAGGATCAGCCATGATCAATTGAATACTGGAGCAGGATTAAAGGGCCAAATGACCTACTCCCGATCCCAGTCAAATGTTACAACAATCGAGCATCATGCTTCACACCATCCTAAGTAAGATAGAATATGCGACCTGTGTGCTCCTGAGATCTGGCTGCCTCTTATGTGACCCTTTGGTCAAATGCGATGATACAGCGTTAATAGCATGATCATGTCTCTGAAAGGCATACTGTGACACTGATTGTGAGATAAAGACAACAGTACCAGGCAGGGGAAACCCCTCTAGTAAACACCCAGTTGCCTTAGCTCAAAGCACAACAACATGTGCGTGTGGCAAGAGGTTCTTATTGGGATAGAATGCTGGCTTTCCTACACCAGTCCATTGCTGGGAAACTGCTTCCACCTCCTGGCTATGTTTTCATCAACGAAAAACCCAAATGCAAACTGGAAAGTTTTATCGATGTCTCCCTTGATAAGCCCCTTCATGTCTTTAACTAATTACCTACCACTTCCAGGCAGGAAGCCACTCCTGCAACCTACACACTCCTCTGCTCCCACTCCACGTTTAAAATGGCCTTGATGCTGAAACTCGCCAGCATTCTCATTCTTCAGTTTTCAGGCCACCCCTCTCCTGCTGGGACCAAAAATTATTGCCACTGTCTACTCTGAATATTAACATGATTTGAAAAATGCTATTCCACTGCTTCATTCTGTAATGAATTGAGTGATAAAAAGATTTGAAAATTAATCTCTTGGTGCATCAATCAAGACTCTCATTCCTTAATGGATGCTGTTATTTCAGATAATTAGAGCACTCCTGACAGCACATAACTGCAAGTATCGATATGTTACAAAATGGATAAAATATTTAAAGGCTCTTTATAGTCTAATTTGAAAGGGCAACTTGGTTCCCATGGGATGCGTGATGACGTAATTTTCTACCCTTGTGATATATTTTCAGACAATTTATTTGCACCCCCATGAATGTGGACAATCTGATTAGAGAGTGGGAAAGGTACTAACCTGGGTCAAAAGGTGCTGTTCATGGCAATTATGGAATCATTCTTTTCATCTAAAATACCTATGTTCAGTGCCAACCAGGTTGCTGAAATACTAATTGGTAGTTTTATGCATTATTAATAAAATTGGATGACCTTTTAACTTTCTTGATCCAGAAAGCTATTATTCCCTGACCGAAAACAAATTTCCCAAACATGTCAAACATTCACCATAAATACATCTTTTCATTCTTTTTGCTGTGTCGAACTTCAAGTTAAAAATGGCAATTTAAAATCATAAAATCATGGAATGGTTGCAACATAGAAGGAGGCTGTTCAGTCCGCTAGGTCTGTAAAAGCAATTCACCTCATCTCACTTTCCTGCCCTTACCCGGTAACCCTGCACTTTTATTTCATTTTCTCCAATTTCCTTTGAAAGTTTCAGTGAAATCTTTTTTTTTCTATTCATTTGTGGGATGTGGGCACCACTGGTCAGCCAGCATTTCTTCACCATCCCTAGTTGCCCTTGAGAAGGTGGTGGTGAGCTGCCTTCTTGAACCTGCAGTCCACCGGCTGTAAATTGACTCAAAATGCCATCAGAGAGGGAATTCCAGGTTTTTGACCCAATGACAGTGAAGGAATGGCAATATATTTCGAACTCAGGAAGGTGAGTGGCTTGGAGGGGAACCTGAGGCTGGTGGTGTTTCCATATGTCTGCTGCCCTTATCCTTCTAGATGGAAGTGGTTGTGGGTTTGGAAGGTGCTGTCTGAGGATCTTTGGTGAATTTCTGCAGTGCATCTTGTCAATAGTACACACTGCTGCTACTGAGCATTGGTGGTGGAGGGAGTGAATGCTTGTGACTGTAGTGTCAATCAAGTGGGCTGCTTTGTCCTGAATGATGGTAAAGCTTCTTGAGTGTTGTTGGGGCTGCCCCCATCCAGGCAAGTGGGGAGTATTCCACCACACTCCTGACTTGTGCCTTGTAGATGGTGTACAGGCTTTGAGGAGTCAGGAAGTGAGTTACTTGCCGCAGTATTCCTAGCTTCTGGCCTGCTCTTGTAGCCACTGTCTTTATGTGGTGAGTCCAGTTGAGTTTCTGGTCAATGATAACACCCAGAATGTTGATAGTGGGGATTGCTGCAAATGCTTCAGCCTTATCTTTTGCACTGATGAGCTGGGCTCTTCCATCATTGCAGATGGGGATATTTGTTGAGCCTCCTCCTCCAGTGAGTTGTTTAATTGTCCACCACCATTCATGAATAGATGTAGCAGAACTGCAGAGCTCAGATCTGATCCGTTAGTTGTGGGATCGCTTAGCTCTATCACTTGCTGCTTTGGCGTGTAAGTAGTCCAGTTGGATGGCGACACCAGGTTGATACATCATCTTCAGGTATGCCTGATGCTGGTCCTTGTACGCCCTCCTGCACTCTCCATCGAACCAGGGTTGATCCCCTGGCTAGGTGGTAATGGTTGAGTGGGGGATATGCCGGGATATGAGGTTACAGATTGTGATGGAGTACAATTCTGCTGCTGTTGGTGGTCCACAGCACCTCATGGATGCCCAGTCTTGAGTTGCTAGATCTGTGCGAAGTCAGTCCCATTTAGCACGATGATAGGGCCACACAACACAATGGAAGTTATTCTCAATGTGAAGGTGGCACTTTTTCGTCTCTGCAAGGACTGTGCAATGGTTACTCTTACCGATACTGTCATGGACAGATGAAACAGCAGCTGGCAGATTGGTAAGGATGAGGTCAAGTACGTTTTTCCCTCTTGTTGGTTCCCTCACCACCTGCTGCAGACCCAAACTAGCAGCTATGTCCTTTCGGACCCGACCAGCTCAATCAGTAGTACTGCTGCCGAGCCACTCTTGGTGGTGGACATTGAAATCCCCCACCCAGAGTACATCCTAAGTGCTTCCTCTAAATGTTGTTCAACATTGAGCAGTACTGATTCGTCAGCTGAGGGAGGAGAATATGTGGTAATTAGCAGGAGGTTTCCTTGCCCGTGTTTAACCTGAAGCCATGAGACTTCATGGTGTCCGGAGTTAATGTTGAGGATTCCTAGAGCAACTCCCTCCCGACTGTATACCACTGTGCTGCCACCTTTGGTGGGTCTGTCCTGCCGGTGGGACAGGACATATCCAGGGACGGTAATGGTGGTGTCTGGAACATTGTCTGTAAGGTATAATTCTGTGAGTATGACTATGTCAGGCTGTTGCTTAACTAGAGTGTGAGACAGCACTCCCAATTTTGGCACTAATCCCCAGATGTTAGTGAGGAGGACTTTGCAGGGTTGACAGGGCTGTTTCTGCCATTGTCTTTTCCAGTGCCTAGGTTGATGCCAGGTGATCCATCCAGTTTCATTTCTTTGAGACTTTGTAGCATTTGGTACAACTGAATGGCTTGCTAGGCCATTTCAGTCAACAATTGAGAGTCAACCACATTGCTGTGGGTCTGGAGTCACATGTAGGCTGGACCAGGTGAGGGCGGCAGATTTCCTTCCCTGAAGGACAATAAATCTGCTTGCATTACTCTTTCAGGCAATGCATTCCAGATCTGCAAAAAAAGCTTTCTCGTGTTATCATTTGATCTTTTGTCAATCATTTTAAAATCTATATCCATTGGTTATTGACTCTTCCAACAAAGGCAACAATTTGTCTCTACCTACTTTGCACAGATCCTTCCTATTATGAACACTACAAGCAAATTTCCACTCAACTTCTCTTCTCTAAGGAAAACAACTCCAGTTTCTTCAGTCTATCCTCATAATTGAAGTCCTTCATCCCTGAAACTATTCTTGTAAATCTTTTCTGCAATCTCCTTAGAGCCTTTATGCCCTTCCTAAAGTGATTTAAACATAATATGGCAGACGAGACCAAACTAAGTGACTTATAAAGATTCATCATAGCTTCCTTGCTTTCATACTCTATGCCTCTTTTCATAAACCACATGTCCAGTTTGCTTAATTAACCACTTTATTAATCAGCCCTGCTACATTCAATGATTCGTGTGCATAAACTCTCAGTTTTTCCATCTGCACACTCCCCTTTAGAATTGTATCCTCTATTCTATGTTATGTTTCCTTATTTTTCCTTCCAAAATGTATTCATTCCCATTTCTGTGCATCAAATTTAATCTGCCACATGTCCACCCATTCCACCAGCCATTTCCGTCCACTTGAAGTCTACCATGATCTTCCTCACAGTTATGATGTGGAGGTGCCATTGTTGGACTGGGATGGGCAAAGACAGAAGTCACATGACGTCAGGCATCAGCCCAATAGGTTTATTTGAAATCCCAAGCTTTTGGAGCATAGGGGCTGACGAAGGGGCTGCGCTCCAAAAGCTTGTGATTTCAAATAAACCTGTTGGACTATAACCTGGTGTCATGTGGCTCCTGACTTCCTTACAGTTCATAGTACTTCTGAGTTTGTTGTCACCTGTAAATTTTAGGATTATATCCTATGCAGCCTAGATTAAAATCAACATTTTATGGAGATGACGGAGGCATTGCTCTTGGTTTGAGAACTGACAAGAGCCCTCTTATACTATTTTTTTGGAAAGGCTTAACACCTCTGTGTCACTCAGACTGGCAGTGGCCTTCCATCACAATCAAGGAACCTAAGGGCAGAAACCGCATCCATTGAGAGCTTTTGGCAGAGGCTGATTATTCTGTTGAATGGCAGCACCAGTGGTGAAACAGTGCTTGTTTCTAATTCAACACTCATTCCAAACCTAGAAATATCACTGCATCTGAGGACACAGGTTTATCTATACCTGAACATAAAATTAAGGATATTATGCTTCAATTATACAGAGCATTGGTAAGATTACATCTTGAATACTGTATGCAGTTTAGGTTTCCTTATTTAAGGAATGATGTAAGTGAAATGATGGCAGTTCAGCGGAGGTTTACTAGATTGATACCTGGAAAGAATGCGTTGTCTAATGAGGGTAGGCTGGACAGGCTAGGTTGTTTTCATTGTTTTCACTATAGAAGAATGAGGGTTAATTGAGTATGTAAGATCCTGAATAGTCCTGTGAAGGTGAATGTGGAAAAGATGTTTGCTCTGGATCACTCCAGAACTAGGAGACACTTTAAAAATTAGAGGTTGCCCTTTCAGGACAAATGTGTGGAAAATGTTCTTTTCCCTCAGAGAGCTATGTGACTTTGAAATTCTCTGCATCAAAAACTGTGATGGGGTGGACATTGAATATTTTTAATCAAAGGTTATCAGGAGTAGTGGGAATGTGAAACACAAACAGGTCAGCCACGATCTTACTGACGCGTGGAGTTGGCTTGAAGGTCGAATGGTTTGCCTTTACCGCTGTTTTGCAGAGTCATATGTACTTAAACGAGTCAGAGAAAATTAAAATGGACCCTTCTCAAAAAGTCCTCTTCAGTATAAAAGGAATGGTTTGATTATGAGTTAGGGAAAATTCTAGATTTCCAGAAGTTCTACTTTCCAAAATTGTGCTCATTATGGAAGAATGTTGCCCGTTCAGCTATGTCTTAATTGAAATCCACAACAGGATAGAATGCTAATTGATGTGATTTCTCTGGGAGCTGTTTACTCATGGTTTTAACAGTGTGTCCAAGTCAAGGTAATTCCCTCCTGACTAACATTTCCGCAAAGCTGTATGGTTACAGAGAAATCTTGAATATACTGCCAGTTTGCTTTTTGTTGGTATGGGGACCTAAAATTTTCAGACCTTTCTCTCTGAAGGACACGCTAAAATTTAAATTATTCTAACAAAATCAATTTTTAAAAGAATATTACTACTTTGTCCAGATGTGAAGATTGTTTTGCATTTGAATTTAAAAAGATCAGAAAATGAAAATTCAAATACTTATATCCTCATGTAACTATTGCATTGATTTATTTTGTTTATAAAAACATGATGCACATTTTTCTGAAAATTACTCTAATCAATTTTTCTTCCAGCTCGAGGCACAGTTGTGTCCTCACTGGTTTAAATCATTCATGCTTTAATCAATTAGATTGTGGACATGTCCATACACAGCAGTGATACCGGAGTTACACACCCACATAGACTGCTGTTTCCCATCAGATGTTATGTTTGGTTGCAGGTGCATATACTGTGAGATGAAAGCTAGGACTGTGGTTGTCCTTTTGAATTGCATGTTTGCATAACATCAAAGTCTTTCCTAAGATTTGTTTCTTAATCCATAAAACGCACCCATGAAACTCTGCTTTCCCGTTTTCATACCAACCATGAGCTGTCCAAGAACCAGTGGGTCCAACTGCAGAGTCTCAGAATTTGACAGGCTCAACAATATTGCCATAATTTTGAAATATATAATTAACTATTATATTGCTGTATTTGTAATGTAGACTTCAATGTACTATAGAAAAGAGCACATGTAAGAAATTTCAATACTGTTCCAGCTGGCAATTCATTCTCTACACTCTGTAAACTTCAGCCTCTCTAAACCTTTGCTGTCCATATCCTACACCATGCCAAGAACCCCTCACCCATTCCACATTCTACTTCTCCTGCCTCGTCCCCACACCCCCAACCATCATCACCAACCCACCCAATGTTCTCACTGATTGACATCAATTCCTGGTCGTTCAATGCCTTATATTTAAATTTCTAATTTCCTGTTTAAATATTTCCATCATCACCCCTCTGTTTAGATGTGTCATCTCCTTTGCACCCATCACCCCAATTTATCTATTCCTCTGACTCTGCTCTTTTGCGCTTCTCCCTCATCACTTTCCCAAAGGTGGTCATATCTTTAAATGTTTAGGTCCAACACCAAGTAATTCCCTCCCTACAAATGTTTCTTCAAAACTGCATGTCTGCGGAGAAATATTGAATACGTTGCCAGTGCAATGAACAGGCCCACAAACGAAAAAAAATAGAGAAAATATTGTTCCCTGGACCATTCTATTTCCTCATTTCCTTCTTCTCCTTTAAAACCCTCCTTAAAAGCCACATCTTTGTTCAAGCATTACTCATTTCTGCAAATATCCTTGCTTTAGTTCAGTGTCTATTTTTCATCCATTAAGACACAATATAAATGTGCACTAAACATAACTTTATTAAACTTATTACGAACCCAATGGTTGTATGTTTTAACAAGCATGGGGCTGGATGAACACAGCAGGTCAAGCAGCATCATGTTTTAAATATGTTGATGCAATTATCTTTTTGAGGAATTGAAGATTCTAAATTGCGGCTAGATTGCCAGATGGAGCACTGAGAATTAAAAGTGTCTCCATCTTAATGAGACAAGAACTGCTATTTGCATTTATTATAACATAAAAGACATCCATAGGAGTATTATCAAACAAAATTTACCACATAAGGAAATGTTAGAGAAATGCATTTAGGGACATCTTAATGGAGATAGCAAGAGAGATTTGGGATCAAGGCAGCTGAAGAAACAAATACCAATGGTGAAGCTCAAAACAGGAAGGTTACATAGTACCTGCGTGTATATCCTGCCTGATTATGCACAGCCTTGATTGCAAGTAAAGATAGGCATGATGAAAGTAGCCGGGATTTCTAACTTAATGATAGTTTAGAGATAGAAAATCAGGAAAAAGAGGAAAGAAGTGGGAAGAGAGAGAATAATGCACATACTTCATGGCGTCCAAATGTGTAATGCAGAACCACGTTGTTGGGATATTCATTTGAGCTTCCTAGAAATGTTGAACATTATCTATATTGCCATAGTAATTAAGGAAATAAATAGGCATGCACCATAATTTCTAAATCACAGTTTGCGCTTGCCTTAATAGGTGAAAAAAGTATTCATACCAAAACAGGCATAAAACTCCCCCACTGACAAGATATCCAAAAATGTTGCCACCTCTTTTTCTTTGGTGGTGCTATTTCTGTTGTTTTCAAATTCATGAATAATTTCTTTTGACAGGTATTAACTCCTCCAGAGGCAGCACGGCCAAGATTACCAAGATTATTGTGATTCATTTATAGTCCACATTGCCATTAGCAGCAATACTATAAATTAAATGCAGTATTATGAAGCATTACATGTTTAGGAGAATTTGGGATACATTATCACAAGTGGCTTTTGAAGCTAAATCAATCACAGTTAGGAGGAAAGTATTTTTCAAGTTTTTTTCAAGAAAGCTTTCTCAAGATGCGGCCAGCATGGTAGGCAGTATTCAGGCTCATTGGAGCCTGTTAACTCTAGGCCAGCAGCATCATTTTCTCTACGTACTTTTCGTCCTTTATTCTTTTCTTCTTCCTTTCTTCTTCATCTTCGAGGCTGGAATGGTGTCAGCGGGGCAGTGTTTGCAGCATTGGTAGTGTGGCCTGCAACTCCTGGTAACGTGGCAGAGCATGCAGCCTGGACTCCTGGCAGCAATAGGCCCGGAGCTTGTACTCCTGGTGGAGGTAAGCTGGCAGTGCCTAGAGCTTGGACTCACGGTGGAGGTAGAACCAGAAACTGGATTCTTGGAGACAGCAAGGCAGCACAAGCAACAGAGCCAGGGTTCCCTGGGGCATCAGCGCCATTGTTGCTGTTCCCAGAGTGGAACTCCTTGAGGAATGGAACACCTTGCAGAAGCCCTGAAGTGTGCTTGAGACCCCAATTTGAACAGATGATGAACTCTTATCTAAGAATTTTTTTTATCCTTATTGTACCTCAAAATGGTACCAGATTTCACTACATCTTCAAGATATGTGATAATAAATAAGTCATCATTCAAAGTAGATAAATGCTTCAAAATTAAAAGAAGATTAACAGATGTGGGAAGAGAGCAGGGAATGATATTAGAGAAATAAATTGCTTTTAAAATAGCAATGTGGCTTATGGTGTTCACTGTTTATAAGTAAATAGAATAGCAACTTTATGCAAACATACAAATCAATCAGCCTCTGTCCCATATGCACAATTCTGTTGCTAACTTTGAAAAAAATCACAATTTACCGCCTAGCTTATCAATAAAATGCATTAGAGAGTATGAAGTTGCTGTATTGTAGATGTGAACAAAACACTCCACAGAAAGGTAACTCTTTAAGTAAATATTTAATGATGTCATAGGTCTGCTTTACTCACTGTCACTTTCTCCAGCATTGAAAATTGACTGTTACTGATGTATTGTCTCAATCCTCTAGCTTCTAAGAATTAATGGAGAATTTAAAACTGCAAAACTTAAAATTAATTTTTTTGCTTTTCCTTTCTGCCCTTTCTTTTCCCTGTTAATGCATTCTTTCTTTCCCTATCTTTATTTGTTACCTAAACCTGATTTTATGAAAGCATACACTCACTCAATTTACACTTTCTTAATCTTTGTGCTGAGAATTTCACCTTTCCTCAATCTGATTAGTTTATGAGACACAGTGGGTGGATTCATACAGGAGTCTGAGCAACATAGGCTATGGTGAAATTTGTGGCAGAATCACGTGAGAACTGCAACAAGGCCTGTCTCAACTTTGGGAGCAACTCACTGCATCTCCTATGTATTTGGTTGGCAGTGAGGTGAGATTTTTGCCAAGTACTAGGAAATTGTCAATTAAGGGAGATTATAGCTTGTTAACAGCCTTGTTAACACCACAACTTGGCCTCATTAATATTCAGTTGCTTATCTAACCAGACACTCCAAACAAGCTAGACATGAAGTTTTGAGGAAGAAGTCCAAGTGAGCACCTGGAGATGTCAGCTTGCTACTGGATCTGAGGAGGAGGGCACAATCCATTGCCACGAACTGCACAAACCCTTTGCCCACAGACATTGGAATTCGAACTTTGCCAATGGCTCATCACCATCATGGTACCTCTCCCAACCATATGCAGGTCACATAGCTACCATGGACTTGCATTGCAGAATCCACCAGCAACAGCTCTGAAAGGCTATGACAAAGATACTTTGGGTGCAGGGACAGGGTCCCAGCTAATGAATTAGACCAGTTGCATTTCGAACTGCTTGCTCACTCACTTAGTACCAACCTTTTTGTTCACACATCCATGCCTTGCTTTGCCATGCCATGCTGTGCCAAATAGCACAGTCACATATCCAGGCAGCTTGCCTTGCTGGTCAACAGTCCTCAGTCAAGTAATTTGCTGTATGACAGAGTGCTACACCAATATCATACCTGCATGACATGCCAGCAGCTTATGTAGCAAGCACACTGCATGATGATTTACATAGATGATTTGGAGTCAGGACTAAGTGTGGTGTGTCAAAATTTGCAGATGACACTAAAGTGAGTGGTAGACCGAAGTGTGCAGAAGACACTGAAAGTCTGCAGAGGGAAATAGATAGTCTAAGTGAGTGGGCAAAGGTCTGGCAGATGGAGTACAATGTTGAATAGTGTGAGGTCATCCATTTTGGTAGGAATAACAGCAAAATGGACTATGTTCTAAATGGTAAAAAAATTGCAGCACGTTGCTGTGCAGAGGGACTTCGGTGTCCTTGTGCATGAATCGCTAAAAGTAGGATTGCAGGTGAAGCAGGTAATTAAAAAGGCAAATGGAATTTTGTCTGCCATTGCTCGAGGGATGGAGTTTAAAAACAGGGAGACTATGCTGCAGCTGTATAGGGTCCTGGTGAGGCCACACCTGAAGTACTGTGTGCAGTTTTGGTCTCCTTACTTGAGAAGAGATATACTAGCACTGGAGGGGGTGCAGAGGAGATTCACTCGGTTGATTCCAGAGTTGAGAGTGTTGGATTATGAGGACAGATTGAGTAGACTGGGATTATACTCATTGGAATTCAGATGAATGAGGGGAGATCTTATAGAAACATATAAGATTATGAAGGGAATAGATAAGATGGAGGCAGGGAGGTTGTTTCCGCTAGCAGGTGAAACTAGGACCAGAGGGCATTGCCTCAAAATAAAGGGAAGCAGATATAGGATTGAGGTCAGGAGGAACTTCTTCACCCAAAGGGTTGTGAATCTGTGGAATTCTCTGGCCAGTGAAGCGGTTGAAGCTACCTCACCGAATGTTTTTAAGGCAAAGCTAGATAAATTTTTGAACAGTGAAGGAAATAAGCGTTATGGTGAGTGGGCGGGTAAGTGGAGCTGAGTCTCAAAAAGATCAGCCATGATCTTATTAAATGGCAGGGCAGGCTCGAGGGGCCAGATGGCCTACTCCTGCTCCAAGTTCTTACGTTCTTATGTTCTCATGAACAGCAAGCAGGCAGCCAGGTCTCATTCTTAGGGGAATTGTCCTCACTGTGCCCATGGAGACAACTGTCAGTCAAGAGCAGCCTCTGGTACCAGTCTAGGGAATTAGCCATGGTGATTTCAGGCAGGACGTACTTATCTCTCTAGTCCAGGGAGTGGCTCCTAATCAGTCTTGTGGTTCGACAGCAACCAGTTCAGATGTACAGCCAATGCTATTGGAGACAGGCTTCAGGCAGGGGTCTGAGCACTTCTTATCCAGGGTTGTTTGATTAATTCACTCAAAGGGGTTAAGCTATGGTCAGTCTGCTGGGTTCTTCCAGAGGAACCAAGGGGAATGATGGGAGACGTGGGGAAGTTGCTGCTGTGGTAAGGAGAATCAAGTACCCTTTCTTTGGAACTGGGATTGCTGGATGAGTGGAGGTGAGACAATTATGAAAGGCAGCAACTGTATTTGTAAAGAGGGATTATTCATTCACTCATGGGAATAAGGATGTCACTGCTTAGCCAGCATTTATTGCCCATTCCTACTTTCCCAGAGGGAAGTTAAGAGTCAACCAAATTGCTGTGGGTCTGGCGTCACAGGTAGGCCAGACAAGGTGAGCATGACACGTTTCCTTCCCTAAGGACATCAGTGAGCCAGATGGGTTTTTTCAACAATGGACAATGAATTCAATGTCTTCTTAATTCCAGAGACAGTAGGAATTGCCGATGCTGGAGAATCTGAGATAACAAGGTGTAGAGCTGGATGAATTTTCTGAAGGAGGGTCTCGACCCGAAACGGCAGCTTTCCTGCTCCTCTGATACTGCTTGGCCTGCTGTGTTCTTCTTAATTCCACATATTTTTTATTCAATTAAAGTTCCACCATCTGCCGTCGTGGGAATTAAACCTGAGTCCTCAGAACATTAGCTGAGTTTCTGAATTAATAGTTTAGCAATAATACCACTAGGCATCACCACCCCCTATGGATATGGTAATATAAAGATGGAAAGAACCCACTGATGTGAAGCCTTTTAAAAGGAGACATCATTGCACTCAGACCCAGTCACTGTACAGGCTCCCTAATCCCTGGCAAAACTAATACGTTGGCTCCCTGTATGCTACACAACTCCCTGCCCCAGACATTGCTGACCACCTCATTCACACCAGCATTTTTGGTCACAATAGTCAGGGAGAGATCAGGGATGTTTTACCACAAGGTGCATTGGTGTCAGCATAACCCATTGCCTTATACATGCCTTGTTCATCTTGCTTCCACATGCTGCAGCAGGCTCTCAACACAGACATTGATCCATAGTTGGGCTTGTGTGGGCATGAAGTCAGGCATCATGCTGACACCATTACATTTGGGGCCACACAGAGACTAAAACAAACAGGTATATTGCAAAGCCAAGAATATTTATACAAAGGTGAAACTCCATAGAGAGTGCAGTATTGGTTGTGCCACTAAAAGTACATTTGATTGTTTTTCTCCTCTCTCTTCTACCCATCCACTGGCACAGCGATTAGCACTGCTGTCTCACAATGCCAGGGACCCAGGGTCAATTCCTGTCTTGGGTGACTGTGTGTGTGAAGTTTGTTCATTCTCCCTGTGGCTGTGTGGGTTTCCTCCCAGAGTCCAAAGATGTGCAGGTTAAGTGAATTGGCCATGCTAAGTTGCCCCTAGTGTCCAGGGATGTGTAGACTAAGTGGATTAGACATGGGGAATGCAGGGTTACAGGGATAGGGTAGGAGGTGAGTCTGGATGGGTTGCTCTTTGGAGGGTCGGTGTGGACTTGTTTGGCCAATTGGCCTCTTTCCACATTGTAGAGATTCTATGGATACTATTCTGTACCTCAGTTTAGGTGCTGGTTCTGCAGATGGGGTGGAGGAAGCCTGCTCAGCAATGGAACAGATTGGCACTGGATGTTTGATCAAGCAATCCCAGGAGCATTTATGTCTGGTTGGTCCAGAGGTGCTGAGGGTCTTCTCGCCAGAGGCAAGTGAACCTTCCTCAGTTGGAAATTCCAAGGATTAGAGGGTGGCATGCAGGGCAGAGGGGGTGGACCAAATCACTTCTGGAGTGTCCTGAGAGAAGATTTCTGAGGAACCTGCATATGGTTCCTCCTCTGGATGAATGCCTCTGGCACTGCCCTGTCTCCTTGTGCGGAAAGGGCAGCTGGAGTACTTACCAGGTGACCTGTCCTTCTGTTGTTATAATTTCAGTCCTGAGGACCAATGGCTGGGGCACTAGAGTGCAGGTATGTGCATGGCTCTGGCAGACCCTAAGGATGCCAAACCTGGTTGTCCATGGCAGCTGCCAATCTACCAACAGAGGCAGCCAGAAGGTTGCACACTTTTGGCAAAGAGAGCCATTGCATCCCTCATACCTATCTGCTGCTCCCTGTTTGACACCACAGGGTCCTCTCCTGTCTGGGGCTGAGCAGGTATTTGGTCACTGTCAGTCCTCCAAGTGCCAGCAGCCTGGGGTGTTTCTTCCTCAACCAGCTGAGGAGCTGTCACACTGATGTGTTCATCAGATTGTGCTCCCACATTTCCTAAGGTTAACTTTCCCACTGAGATATCAGTATATGGGCAGGTGAAGTGCAGGAGGCAGTCATGCCAATAATTTCTCTTAGATTTCATACATATCCTGAGAGGTCAAGAAGATAGCTTCCCGTGGAGCTGGCTGTGGAGGCGGTGTATACACGTATAGTATGAGGAAGACAAAAGAGAGAGAAAGCATTGCAGATACTATTTAGAAATGGTGTGCAATGAATGACACTGCCAGTGTGGTTAATCAGAAAGTTGCCCTGGAATGAAGAGTGGTGTTAATTCAGTTTGGGGGAAGTGAATGTCTGGGCATCCCCGCAGGAGTGGTTTTGGTCACCTTCTGCATGGTCCAGATTCTCTTCTGGTCTAATGTTGAGCAAGCCTCCACTCATCCAGGTCCTTTCTGCCTTACTGTGGGTCATCGTCTCCTGAAATAAGAGTATGGGAAGAATTGAGTGAGATGTAAGTGGGTGGCACAGCTGTTTGTGCTTGTGCTGGGAAAGGTAGTGAAGGTGTTCCAAGGTAGGAGGTAGACAGCGCAGAGGCCATGAGTGTTAGAAATTTGGAAGGCTGGGATGAAACAAGAGTGAGTGAGGGAAGATGTTGTAGCAATAGTGGAAGTGATAGAACATGAGCCTTAGTGGGAGATGGGTGAAGTAGCACAGATAGACTAAGTTCAAGATAGCTGAGGGAAGAGTGTGACACTTACCCTGGTGGAACAGAGAAGGTCTTTGACCCTCACAGATCTGGTGGCCATTCATTGACACTGCACTGACCCAGCTGGTGACCTCACACCAGACTGGCAGGATGGCAGGATAAAGACACACTTCCTTTGTACCCCATCCACCAGGACCTCTAGATCCCTCTCAGAGAATCATGGTGCCATCTTTCCCTTCTCCAACATCTTCACAATGACTGACCTTCAATGGGGAAGGCAGCTTCAGAATGCCAGTGGCCTTTTAAAAATGGCACATACAGCAGGGATGCTGGTCTTTCAGCCGACGGCCAGTGACTGGCAAGCTGTTACGGGAAAGATGGGTGGTAAAACGGGATTAAAATCAGACGAGAGGGACATTAGAGGGACTGGGTAGGTAGTTAATGAGCTTGTTTGCTAGGATACAATGAGAAAGCTCGCCCTGCATTGCAGTGAGAAATCCTCTAAACAACACAATGCAACTTGCACTAAGCCAAAAAACTGAAGCTTCAGCCCACAGTAACTTTCCATATTTACTAAGGTCCCTAATGCGGTATTTCTCTCACAACAATGATATAATCTGTCACTTTCAGTAACATGTAGCATAAAATATCATCACGATTAAACACAGTAATGGTGACTCACTAGTAGTGGATGGTGATAATAGCTGATACAGCAAATTATGACCCATGACTCTTAGATGCAGTTAGCAGTGGCACAGGCCAAAATGGGCTCATTTTATGATTCAACCGAAAACATCATGGATAAATGCCTTTTGAAATAACCTGAGCATTTGTAATCTCAGAGCTCCCCTTAGTGCACCAAGATGCACATTGCACCAAAATACTATTACTGTTACAGTTCAGTTTCCCATTTAGTGAGGATTTTTCATCCAAAAACTTCTAGAAAAGATAATAAGCTAAATTCATCACTTATCCTTAACCCATTTTCATTCAGCATAAATTCAGATGTTATAGAAGCAGATGTCAAATGAGCCCCTAAAATCCCATATTTATTTTCTTCTTCAGGTGGTAATTTTGAATTAGTATTGGCATGGATAAGTGGATCTTAGGCAAGTTGTAGATGGAGTGGACACTTGCTCTTCAGTGCTCCTAACATTTGTACAATTCCTTATATCAACCGCAAATCTGTTTCTCCCTTTCTGATTTGAAAATGTCAGCCTCCAACCTCGTTCAGGCTTCCTACAAAATAACACACTGGCGTCAAAGAGGACACTTGAAATTATGATTCAAAGCATTACCTTCAGTTCCCTTTTGAAATGATTTTGTCCATCGCTTTTTCAAGTAAAAGTTGATCTGAAGTTGATTCATTACTTGCTGGGTTCTCTGCTAATTATTTTGTGAGGAATGAAGGCAAACAGCCACAGAAGCTGTGAAAGTTTTCCTTTTTAAAGGAGCATAGGTTCAAAGTAATGAAAGTGAATTGATACCAGACATAGGAGTAGGAGTAGGCCATTCAACCCATCAAACCTGTCTGCCATTCTATTAAATTAGCGCTGATCCTCTATCTCAATGCCACTTTCCTATAGCCCATATCCCTTCACATCATTAGCCTCCAGGCTAGGGAAAGTGAATCTCGTGATTCACTGTGAGCAGCAAGAAAGGAACCTACTTAAAGTGGAGCTCACCTCTGACATGAATATTACAACAAAAATGGGATAACAGAAAATTAAAATGCAAATATATTTTAGAATTTGCTGATGCCTTTTTAAAATGTGACTTGACATTCACTAGCCTGCAAAAGAGTATATTGCTTGGTTCCAGAGAGCTAGAGATGCTTTTTTTTAATTGCTGCTGAACAAATCAACTTCATATTTCGTATCTTTCTGCAAATCTCTGTTGTTGAAATGTAACAAGCTGTACTTCATTTGTTAGTTAAAAAGAGCACGTTGTTCAGTAAAGTTGAACTTAGTTTCTTGCTTCAGTTGATGTCTTTACATAACCAAATTTCATTATTAAACATATTTTCAGCTACATCTTACACTGCATAACACAAAAAAAATGAACAAGGGATTCAAATAATGAAATAAAGCATCAGCATTGCTTTAAATCATGTTTAATGTTAGTTGGTTTCTTTTGGCTTTGCTCAAAGACTAACATTTTGGCTGCTTGTTTCCCAATCTGTGACCTGTGACCAGCAGTGTGCCACAAGGATTGATGCTGGGTCGACTGTTTTTCGTCATTTGTATAAATGGTTTAGATGAGAATTTAGGAGGTAAGGTTATTAACTTTGCATTTGACACCAAGATTGGTGGTATAGTGGACAGTGAAGAAGGTTATCTGGGGATGCAGCGAGATCTTGATCAACTGGGCCAGTGGGCTGAGGAATGACGGATGGAATTTAATGTAGATAAGCGCAAGATGTTGCATTTTGGTAAAGCAAACCAGGTTAGGACTTACCCAGTCAATAGTAGGGCCCTGGGTAGTATTATAGAATAAAGACATCTAGGGGTAAAGGTTCATAGCTCCATGAAAATGGAGTCACAGGTGGACAAGGCAGTGAGGAAGGCTTTTGGCCCGCTAGCTTTCATTGGTCAGAGCATTAAGTATAGGAGATGGGATGATTTGTTGCAGCTGTAGAAGACGTTGCTGAGGCCACATTTTGAGTACTGCTTGTAGTTTTGGTCGCCCCACAATAGAAACAATATTGTTAAACTAGAAAGAATGCAGAAAAGATTTACTAGGATGCTACCTGGATTGGAAGGTTTGCATTATAAGGAGAGGTTGGATAGGTTTGGACTCTGTTCCCTGCAGTGTAGGAGACTGAGGGGTGACCTTATAGAGGTCTATAAAATCATGATGGGCATAGATAAGGTAGAAGGCAGACAACTTTTCCCCACGGTAGGGGAGTCCAGAAGTGGAGGGTATAGGTTTAAAGTGAGAGGGGAGAGGTCTGAAAGGGTCCAAAGGAGCAATTTTTTCTCACATAGGATGGAGAGTGTCTGGAATTGGCTGCCAGAGGTAGTGGTGGAAGCAAGTACAATTTTGTCATTTAAGAAACATTTCAACATAGTACATGGATGCAATAGGTATGGAGGAATATGGACCAAACACAGGCAAATGGGGCTAGTTTAAATTGTGAAAACTGGGCAGCATGGGCAAGTTGGGCCGAAGGACCTGTTTTTATGCTGTAGACCTCTATGTCTCTGTGACTCTAAGATCACTGTTCCCTACTTCTTTTCTGCCTCCACCTATTTGCTCATTTTCACTTTCCCTTCTTTCCTGACAATGCAGTCTTCTCCAACGTTTCATCAAAGTTGACATTTTCACAGGATCCTGGGCATGTGTTGTCTGAGGTACAGCACCACAGATCAGCCTGTTCCTGCCACCTCTAATATCACAAACAAGTAATTTTTAGTGAGTATTACTTAACGGAATTGGGCAATAGAAATATTCACTTACTATACCCCCTCCAAAATCCGGAGACTACAAAGGCTATTGTGGCTTATTCTGTTCCCAACCCCAGCTGCTCCTGATTACTGCAGATTACAAAATAATCACTTTGTTTTAGAAGTTAAAGTTTGTTCTGGATAGTTAACTGCAAAAAGAATATCATCAGCATCTGGTTATGTGGCTATTATATGATTTATTAATAAAAACAGGATATTTTGGAAATACTGTACTCAACAGGTCAGGCAGAATCCATGAAGAGAGAAGAAAAGTTAATGTTTCAGCTTGATTATCTTTCATAACTGAAATGTTAACCTAGTTTCAATCTCCACAAATGCTGAGTATTTCCAACATTTTCTGTTTCTCTTTCAGATTGCCAGCATCCACGGTATTTTTAAGTGGACGTGTCTCCTTTGTTGCTCTTAGCAAATGAGCAATACCATTATTTCATTTTTGGTGTGTGTTTCACATGTAGTTCTACAAAAGTACTTGGCATAATATAATGTGCTGAAGAACACTCATCATAATCCATAGGCACTCAGAATCCGAGATAACAAGCATGGGGCTGGATGAACACAGCAGGTC
>JAHRHZ010000017.1:23676574-23730021 GCA_024137785.1 Ginglymostoma cirratum | reverse complement strand
ACCTGCTGTGTTCATCCAGCCCCATGCTTGTTATCTCGGATTCTCCAGCATCTGCAGTACCTTTTATCTCTGGCACTCAGAATCCACTGCTTTTTAAATCTTGCGCATTTTCAGTTCCTACATGTTGTGTAACTGAATTGCATATAGTGACCAGCAGGTGGCTCATGGCTCACTGAGCTTCATTATCATCCATTTGAACATTCCTATCTCACTGCAAAATGGGGAAAAAATGTTGAAGGTAAGATTTACAATAAAAATTGAGTGTTTTTTTGAAGAGAAATACATATCAGAAAACCACTGAAACCACCACCTCGCCGCCTGGAGGAAGAGACCAGACCCACTGGCAATAAAACCTTTGATAAAGCTACAACCACTATGGCCACAAGGAACAGACACCCACCATGCTGCTGCTGCCACTGCAGACCCTCCAACTGCCTTCCTCCACCACAGCCACAGGAAAGAAGAAAAGGTGAACTTTGATATAAAATAGAAATGAAGAAACAAAACAAAAAAGAATACGGAAGAATGTGGCTGGCCAGGTGAGTGGGAACGTACAATCATGGAGCCTGAACATTTCCTACCCTGCCGCCGCTGTCACCTTGTAATGTTTGTGTTTTTTCAGATAAAGGAAATGCATCATTGGACTTTAAAATTTTGAACTGAGAGTTGAACACTCTACCCCCTTGGTAATGTGCAACTGTAACAAACATAAAGATCCCAAATTCAGTTCCAGGCCTGTGGTGAGTTGGGTGATGGAAGCTGAATCAGGAAACAGGTGTAATCATTGACCCAGTACCCTAAGAATGCTAAATGCTGCTGACTGTCAAGGTATGAACAGAGCTGAGATCAAATAGCACTGCCCACATTCACAATGACAGCATAAAGAATGGACACTTGGTTCAGATATCAGGGCCCAACTACTTCTTTTGGAGCTATACTGCTGTAAGGATCTACATTTCTTGACCACATCACCAGTGGGCACCATGTGGCTGACTGGAAAATGGCAGTTGGACTCCTGAACTATTCTTCCCATTAGCAACAAATTAAAGACGATGACTCTATGGTTCTCTAATAAACCATCTACTCTGCACAAGCCTATTGAAACACAAAATATTTACTCAAGGAATATTCCTCTGAGAAGGATAGTTGAGAAAAGTGCTAATAATACTTCTGAATTACTTTTAATCCATTATTTTAAAAATTCTTTCATTAGGTCACCATCATTATTGCTCAGAACTATGGTGAATAAGATGGTCACAGGACTCTAGCTCTCCTTTTCAACTAGCGATGAAGAACTTCACAAATCTGCATTTGAATCTTCTAGTACAATTCCTGTAATGTTTGATTAAGTGTTTATGATCACAGATCTTTGTTCAGTGCTTGATTGCTATAGCCTGTGGCTGGAGCTAGTCCAGACTAAGTTATTTTTAATCAACCAATTAAGACATGCTATGATACATGTCTGGCAGATGGGACTTGAACTCTAACCTCCTGGCCCAGAGGCAGGAGCACTACTGGACCCTTTCAGGCTAAAATCTTAAGACTGCAATCTTCCCCTCCCTGGAAATGGCAAATAATTGATTGGGTTGACTGTGGAGATATAGTCAGCTGCTTCCCACCAGCTCAGGAATTAGTTTGTAGGCAAAGAGGTCCATTGGTGATTATCTATCTTCCTGACAGGTGAGAAAAGTGGCTGCTGTCTAACGGAAACTATGATGACATGCCTGATGGTTTGGGAGGACCCTCCATTTGCCTCAACCTGGGGCAACTGGGCATGGATGAAGGGCAAGCAGGTGGTTGCTGAAGGCCGCCCCCTTCCCTTGCCACTGTCCTCCCTGACCATCCTCTTCCCATGATCCCTATTCTCCAATCTGCCTCACCAAAAAAAAACCTGCTCACTGGAGCAGCTCTTCATGCCTGTACAGCTTGGGACTCCAGAGATGTTCTCAGCTCCCTAGGCCCCTTGCCTCTGATTAGCCAACTGCATCAGGTGGGTGGGACATCAGTGTGCCACAAGCCCCTTGGGAATCCATATGTGCCAAAACTTGAGCCCCTATTCCTGGAGTTGTCACATGAATTAAAGACTTAATCAAACTACTCGGTCACTAAGTTTCCTGTCTGTTGAACTCATTTTAACAGAAAATACCAACCAGGTTTCTGTACTTAACGAGAAACTGCTATTCATTACAAATAAATCAATTCTAACGACAGGCGAACAAAATATGAATTATGAACTTCCAACTCTCTAACTTAAATTCTACCACTTCCTAAACCTTGGGACACACATGCAGACAGACACAGAAAAACAAACAAAAAATTGATGTTATGGGTGGAAAAAAATGCATTAGGGAAACAAAGTCGATTAGTACCAGTCCACAGGACTCAATGATGTGTCCTTCTGCTTCTTTGAGTCCTCTGAGCTCAATCTCCTTCCTTACACGTCTCAGCAGTTCTTTACAGCGGACACAGGGCAGTCGGCACTCGAAATGTTCAGTCTCTCAGACACTGGTTGGAAACAACAGCTATTAGGCAAATGGTGAGTGAGAATAGCTAGCTATCTTCTAATTCTTAGTTACTTTTCTGTCAGGAGGGAGTGGTTACTGTATTTTTAGAGTTGGGAGGCTCTTTGCTGCTGTTTGTTCACATACAAGGTGTTCATCTACTTAGAAGTCATACAACATAGAAACAGGCCCTCAGCCCATCATGTTTATGCCAACAAATAAACACGAAATTGCACTAATTCCATTTACCTGCACTTCATCCATAGTCTACTATGCCCTAACATTTTAAGTATTCATTCAAATGGTTCTTAAATGTTGCATATCTGCCTCCACCAACTTCTCAGGCAGCACATTCCATATTTCTACCATCCTCTGGGATTTCCCAGATCTCCTCTAAATCACTTGTTCCTCACCTTAAACCTGTGGCCTTTGGCCTTAGATACATCTGCCACAGGGAAGAGATTATCACAATGTTCACGCCTCTCATAATTTTGTATACCTAAATCAGATTCCCTCTCAGCCGCCTCTGCTCCAAGGAAAACAAACCCAGCCTATTCAGTTTCTCCCCACAACTGAAGCTTTTCAGTCCAGGCAACATTCTGGTGAATCTCCTCTGAAGCACTTTTTTAAATCAGAAATCAGGATTCCTGCCCCATCTCCTATGGATGAATGAGTACAAGGTGAGCTGCAAGCCAGGTGTTTTCTGCTTCAACAGGATCATCTTTACCTGCTGTTGCCTACTTGGCTTGAGTTCTTCACCTGATGTGTTATGTTTAATCTGAATATTTAGGTCCCCCAGGCTGGATGGATTGTGCCACTTCTTGCTAGAAGAAATTGAGTGATGGGACTACAACTCAGGGTGCTTGGTGATGCCACAAATACTGTATCTTCAAGCCTCAAGGAGAAACTTTAAATGTGGTTGGACTGGTAATTGTGGATGAGGAACATACAGACAAAAAGCTAGAGTGTGATAGGAAGTACAATTGCTCTTTTTAACAGCCAGCACAAACAACATGAGTTGAATAGTCTTCTTCCACGCTGGAGGATTCAATGAAAGGTGTAAGTAATTTCATTGAGAAGCACCTCTCCTGCAAGGAGTCATGCAGCATGGAAACACACCCTTCAGTCCAACCAGTCCATGCTGATTATAATCCCAAACTAAAGTAGCCCCACCTGCCTGTGCTTGGCCCATATCCCTGCATACATTTCTCATTCATGTAAATGAATATTCAAATAAACCAGCCAAACGACTAATGTTCAGAAAAGGTGTTAGGAGAAAATTATGTCAGAAAGTAACTCCAATATGTCCTGTTTGCAACTTCTGGCCAAGCTGCCATCTTTAAGAAGATGGAACAGAGTTGATGTCAGGATTATATCACTAAAGGACAGGAAGTGAAGGGAGGATGAGAATTATGCATACCCTAGGCTAGGCCGCAGCTCTGCCTCTCCCACACTTATTTTCTTTTTTAAGTCACGTTTCTGAATTTGGATCCAGGATGACAAAAGGTTATCGACCTGAAATGTTAAGTCGTGTGTGTCTTTACGAAGATGCTGCCTGACTTGCTGAATATTTATAACCTTTTTTTTTATTCCTCTTACAGATCTGGTTGCACTCATTAGGTGTGCTTTCTCCTTCCAAAAGAGAAGTGTGAATTGATGAGATGATATTGACAGAAGCAAGTGGGAAGGTGGGTAAAGCAGTCAAAGGCCATATCATGAAACCTTGCGGATCTGGTTGATAACCCTATACCTGCATCTTGTCTTCACATTTTCCTCTTTTTCTTCTCCTTTCCATTCCTTTCCTATCTACTCACCCCACAGTCTTGTTTTTGCTTACATTTTGGTGCTCTGTTCAGATTGTGGAAGAATTCACAGGATGTTCTCGAACATTGCAGTACTGTGTATCAAGTCTGCTGTTCTGAATTAAAATTAAAATTGCATTGCAACATGTCTTTGGATTGAAATTATTAATCTGTTTCAACTGCAATATTCCAATTCTGTTCAGGCAGGTCAAAAGTCAATGAATGTGCATTTGGGTTTCAATTCCACTGAGATGCCAGCAAGATTAATATGTTAATTCCTTTGATGTCATAGATATTAATTTTGTAGCTTCCGAACCTCATGAGGTGTAGGCTATTTTCCCCAGTATCATCTGTGCTGGAATAATGCAAAATTTCAGCATATGTAAGCTACTTTGCTAATGTTAGAAAAAAGTTTGAAAGACTCAAAAGATGAGGGAGCATCTGTGGAAAACAAATGTCAACAATTTTTTCAGGCCTTAATATCTTCCTAGTCTAAAAACTCCCAACTGGGCAGGGCTTTCCTGTTGAGTTTTTGCAGCTTTTTCTGATTTTGTTTTTAGGATATCAATACCTGTAATTTTCTTTTTGATTAGTTCTTTAATTTTGTTGGTTCTGTCTTGTTTTCACAGGATCTTAAAACAGTTCAGTGAAAGCATCTGAAATACACCAAATATCCTAGGATAGTGATTTTGATTTGCCCACAAGAAAGCACAAAACCAAAGGTTGTTGTTCTTTGCTGGACAGCTTGGAAAGATTCAGTGGAATTCTCCCAGCCCCTGAATGAAGTGGAAAATGGTGAGTCAGTTGGGAAAATATGGTGATGTGGGAAAAATTGGTTTCTCAATGTTGAGAAAAAAAAGTCTTATTTTTGCACCCAAGGTTTAAACAGCAAGACAAGAATCTCACCACTGAATTGCAAGAAACCCTTTCACATGCTTAACAACTCATTATTACCCATTTTCATCTCATTTATATGCATTTTGTACTCTCCCAGGCTGCAGAGAGAAACTAGACTTGACAATTCCTGACTAGAAAGGCAGAGAGGGTACCTATTGGCTTCAGCTTGCTGCTTGCTCCTTCAGGCCTCCAGTTTGACCAGCAGTCCCCTACACCTTAGGGCCACTCCATGGTAGAAATGGGCTGCACACCCCTGTCTATGCTGGTTAAATACAAACACAAACCAGCCTCGCCACATTATTTTGACACTTAGAATACAACCATCCACTTCAATGCTGTATTTTGGAACTTACCAACACCTCTCGTGATGCCACCCGAAGGCTGCAGGAACAGCAAATCATATTCAGCCTGGGAACCCTGCAGCCCAATGGCATCAATGTGGATTTCACAAGTTTCAAAATCTCCCCTCCCCCATTTCTGATGAAGGGTTTAGGCCCGAAACGTCAAGTTTTCCTGCTCCTATGATGCTGCTTGACCTGCTGTGTTCATCCAGCCCCATGCTTGTCCTCTCAATGTAATGTTGCTGCCAGACTACCTTGCACGCATGCCCATGTCATGCATCAGAGATTTTTGCTTGCTTTCTTATCTCTCATTTACTTCACATCTAAATTGATGCTCACAGATTCTTTGCCTTGCCCCACCGTGCTTTTTGTGTATTGCAACCTCATTCAGAACTCACAGGATTGCTTTGTCCTGGATGCCTGTTTGCCGAAAGTCAAAGTGGATATACAGGGGCTACCACTGTGATAGAAATGAAGGGAATGTCAATTGTGAGCATTAGAAGGAGCATGCTGAGTTGTAGAGGGACAATAATTGTGACAAGAGACAACTCAACACATAAGGTGAGGGATGGCGATCTGTGACTAGTGGTATTCCGCAGGAATCTGTACTGGGACCTCTGCTATTTGCGATATATATAAATGACTTGCATGGAAATATAGACGGGTTTGTTTGCAGATGATACAAATATTGGTGGAGTTGTGGATAGTGTAGAAGGTTGTTGAAGGATACAGCAGGTTATAGATCAGTTGCAGATATGGCAGAAAAATGGCAGATGGAGTTTAAACCATGTAAATGTGAGGTGCTGCACTTTGGGAGATCAAATGTTTAGGGAAAATATACAGTTAATGGCAGGGCCCTGAACAGCATTGATGTACAGAGGGATCTTGGGGTTCAAGACCATAGAAAGGATGGTAAAGTAGGCGTATGGATGCTTGCCTTTATTGGTCAGGGAATTGAGTACAAGAGAGTCAGGATGTCATATTGCAGCTGTATAAGACTTTGGTTAGGCCACACTTAAAGTATTGCATTCAATTCTGGTCACAATTTAGGAAGGATGAGGAGGCTTTGGAAAGGGTGCAGACAAGATTTACCAGGATGCTGCCTGGATTTGAGGGTATAAGCTATAAGCACAGGCCAGAAAAACTCAAGTTGTTTTCTCTGGAGTAGCGAGACTAATGGGAGAATTGATGGAAGTTTATAAAATTATGAGATGCATAGATAGGGTTGATGGTCAGAATCTTTTTCCCAGAGTTGAAATGTCTAAAACTGGAGGGCATGCATTTAAGGTCGGGGGGATAGTTCAAAAAAGGTATGAGGGGTACATTTTTTACACACAGCATGGTAAGAGTGTGGTGGTGGTGGAGGCAGCTACGATTGGGGTGTTTAAGAGACTTTAGGAGACTTTTAGGTAAGCACGTGAATATGCATAGAATGGAGGGGTATAGACCAATGGCAGACAGAAGGGATTAGTTTAATTTGGCATCATGGTCGGTACAACATTGTGGAGAAAAGGGCCCGTTCCTGTGCTGTGCAGTTCCACATTCTATGATAACGCAATGGAAAACAATGGTTACTATGGTGGCAGTGTCATCGACAGTCATCACCACTCTGTCTTTGATAGGGGTACAATGCATCATGATGGTTGGTATGGCTAAGCTGTAGGCCTGGGATTGTGGTGCTAGTGTTGGGAGATGAAGACTTCTATGTAATAGTTGAATGGGAACATTTGGAAGCTCAGGACTGATGGAATTGACAGGGAGGACAAGGAAGGAAAGAACATGGGTCACTAAGTGGGGTCACTAAGATTAACAGGCTGAGCTGTATTGCCTTGTGTCCTCACCTGAATTACAAATGCACAATGTAAATTAAAAATGGCTCTCACCTCAACCAAAGTGGGCAAATTAATCACATTTTCCTGCCAAAGGATGTGAGCTACACTTGTGAGCAGTGTGAGGCTTTTCAAGGGCAATTGCATTAATCAGGCACTTAAGCAGTACTGGTTAAAGACATCTGTGATCAGAAATGTGAACTGTGTGTATTTGCCAGCATGCTCATATATTCAGTCCTGTGTTTCTTGGATGATATGGAGGAAAGGGAGTGGGTAGAGGAGAAGACTTCACGAGCCTGTGCTCATGGCCTTCTGGCAACATTTTCTGCTTAAAGAACTGAGTTTTTCATTTCTGTCCATATAACTGAAGACACTCAATTTTGAGATCAGCCTGGTCAACCAATTCTGCGCTGCTCCAAGGCCTTTACACACATCTTAAAGCATGGTGCCCAGGAGTAGAGATCATGCTCTAAGATTACACATAACATGAATTGCTAGAATCTATTCTAATCTACTGTATGTATGCAACATAGCTTAGGCTGCATAATTTGAAATAAGGTCCATTATGTCAAAGGTCTATATACAGGCATTCCATGGCTCTCCTTATCAGAATTCTCGAAGTGTCACTGTATTGAGGACTAACCTAAAACATAATTTGTGTGTGAGGTGAATCCTAACTGCTCACATTACAAAGGACCTATTTTAGTTCTGATATTCCCTGCATAAGTTCACTGGTAGTGTGGCCAAAGGATCCAATTGCAGCAGGGGTTACCATCATTTTGGTCATGGTGCAACAAAGGCACAGAGAAATTGAGGAAGAGCAATTGTGCCAGCAAACCCAGGGTTAGCAGAAACCTGCCACCAAACAGCTTCCACATGAGGAGGTCATAGCTGAAGATCCCTTCAGGATGTTGAGAACCTATGGTAGGCATATACTCTGTCATCCTCAGTGCCATTTCCTCCAGATGAGCAAGGTGCAGCGAAGGATGTCCCAGGACACCATCAATGTGAAATCTGTTTATTTCTACTCTCTGTTTTTCTGTCTGTTAGCCAATCATTAATCCATAATCAGTACATTGCCTCCCATGTGCTTCAATTTTTGTAACCAGCCTAATATGGGAACCTCATTAAAAGCCTTCTGAAAATCTAAGTATACTACATCTATTGGCTCCCTTTTATCAATTTTGTTAGTAACATCTTCAAAAACTTTGACAAGTCCATCAAGGACGATTTTCCATTTGCAAATTCATGCTATCTATGCCCAATCAGATTATTATCAACCAGGTGTCTATTTACCCTATCCCTTAGAATAGATTCAAGCATTTCATGTTATGTCTAATCTTAGAACATGGCCTCTAATCCTGGGCACCATGCTTTAAGATGCGTGTAAAGGCCTTGGAGCAGCACTGAATTGGTTTATCAGGCTGATCCCAGAATTGAGTGTCTTCAGTTCTATGGGCAACAGTGAGAAACTCAGTTCTTTCAGCAGAAAATGTTGCCAGAAGATTTAGTAGAAATTTTCTAAATTATTAGGTATCTTGACAGAGTTATAATAGAAAACTTTCCACAGATGCCAGTAATTGATGAATCCATAGACAGATGTCACAGATTTAAGCCAATTGACAAAAATGCAAGATGGAAAGTGAAGGAAATTTTTGTTTACGCAAAAAGTTGTTATGAATGCCCTCCTAAAAAGATGGCGAAAGCTGATCCAAAAGTAACATTCAAAAGGGATTTGGATGTATACTATAATTGAAAAGGGAAAAAATGAGGGGCATTGGGAAACAATAATGGAAAAGGACTAATTGGACAGCTTGCTCATAGAAGCAGCACAGGGTCACGATGAACTGAATGGGAAAAGTATTCCCAGAGGTGGCCACAAACAGGTTGCATCAGGTCTAGATTTTGTGGTGTTGGAGGCAAATGAGCTGGGGTGAGGAGAAACACCACTATTCCTCCTCACCTCACAACAAAGCAATTGAAAGTTTGTGACATCGTTTTTTCAGTGTCGGTCAAAAGTCATTTGTATCAAGCATTGAACAGTCAAACCAATGATCTGCAAACACACACAGAATATAAAGCACGTATTTGTACTTGAAGATTACAAACAGGTTACAGTAATTGGCAAAGGTCCCGAATTGCCTATTTAAACAGGTCCCCATCTGGCTAAGGTGAGAAATAGGTGGTCATGGATAAATAAATTGTCTATGGATCGGAAGCTGAATTTTAGTTTGAGAAAATGCATTCTTAATCCACCTCCCCAAAGTAAAGTATCGCCTTGTGGCAATAATCTCAATATTCTTTAACTGGATTTTGAACACGTGTTGCTTTCCCAAAGGACTGGAAGACTAGTTTTGAATGGTCAATGACATTGAACCATCCTTGCATATTTAATTTGATGCTCAAAAACATGAGCACTTCTATTAGCGCATCTATTTTCAGCCAAAAACTGCTCATAGACAAAATTTGGCAAAATTTAGTTTCTTAGTCTTTTTCGAGCTTCATTGGTATTTACATCATAGGAAAAAAAACTCTGAAATTTGCAATGCATATTCTTTCTTATTTAAGTCTATTATTGAAAAAAATATGAAAAGCTAAAGATTCATGTGCACAGAATATCGTACAGTGTGGAAATCCTTTGCCTGACTATGACACCTCCAATTTGTAGAGATGCATGTTGTTCAGCTGTCAGTAAAATAGAATATATTTATAAATTATCAAATTGATTTGAATGTAACCGCACATTTTAGATTCTTTTTCAGCAGCCCTCTGACATCCAATACTTTAGAAACTGAGTTAAGTTTATTGACTACAATAACTGAAGATTTTCAAAAGCTTTGTTACTTTAATGGCATGATTGTTTGAACCAAACTTAATTGTATTAGTCAAATAGTTAATTTCCAATTGTGAGATTGAAAGTGTCAATTATTTTCCCATTGGTTTAATTTACTATGGATGGTAATTAGGAAGCAATGGATCTGAAAACTGAGCAGCAGTAGAGATGACGGAACATGCTTAATGATAAGTTATTAGAAACGATGCCTTCGCAGCCACAAACATACACTGATGATCCTTAAAATTTGCTGTACTGTTATTTGAACCATTTCTTGCTTTATGTAACTATCCAATGGAATTATGGTATTTGCAATTTGTTTAGATTAAACAATTGATCGTAGAATGCTATTAGAGATACTATTTGGCCCAATTTCCCTTGAGGGCAGCTGCACATGATTTTGGGAAATCGGCCTGGACTACAGTAACATCCAGCTGCAGTTTTCTCAACCTAACTGCATGGAAAAAGCCAGCCCCTTTGGAATAGCTGAAATATGTTGTCTGTTTAATTAAATATCTTTATTGGTAAACTGTTGGCAAAATATTACCCACTTAATTCCAAGCTAAACTAATTAAGACACAAAACTACTTTAATTAACAAGGTTCTGTGAAATGTAAATGGAAGAGAAAGAAAGAAGAAACAAAATAAAAATGGAGACTACAAAAATAAATTGGAATGAAAAAAAACCAACTACAAGAGGAGACAGAAAGGAGAACATTGTGTAAAGCAAAAATTCATGAAAACAAATGAGGCTACTTTAGCTTTTCTCAATGTAATGCTGTTGTGGCAACTTGCAGATATGAGAAACAAAGCACCTATTTTGTTTTCCTTGATGTGTTTGTAATTAATTATCAATGAAACACTAAACATTTGAGCATTTGTCTCTGTCCCTTATCAGTGAAAGGCAGTAAATCACCAGAGACTATTACAAGGTTCAGTAGCAGTACACACAGGATGTGAACAATTTGAATGTGATATTGGTGCCACCTCTGCCCATTCTCAGAACTAAACAACAGCACAGATGCTAAGCCAAACATTTAAACAGTAATGTATGCATCAGTACCTGATGAATTATAAATAAGTGTACAATAGAGAACTGGGATTATGTGGGTCTTTTGATCAATATTGACCTAGCAGTTTGTAATGATCATAATCAAAAAGATTGACATTAATAATAAATAATGTGGAGTCTAAAGGACTCTTTAAAAATATGGAGCAGGATCAAGAAAAGTGGCACTCTAACCCTGAAAGGAAAATGAAACCAGAATAATGCAAACTGATCTCTAGTCAGTGTAATTAGGCTTTATGACTTCTAATGATGCTTAAACACATTTGGTTCCTGGTTTGTTCTGGGTGAGTTGCTCTCAGCCAGTGTAGCAGGGATAACATTACACCTAGCTATGAGCTACCTAAACAATTCCCTGAAACTTATATAAAACGGAAGCAAAATACTGCAGATGCTGAAACTCTGAAATATGAGCCAGACCTATTGGAAAAACTGAACAGATTGACAGATGGTGTCAGACCTGCTGAATTTCTCCAGCATTTTCTTTTACATCTGAAATTTCTACTTCCAACTGCTGAGCCAAACCATACCACAAAACAAATTATAACTTCCAGAAATGGAAGGGAGCAATGATGGGTGGGAGGATGAAACTACTCAAGTCTTTCCCACCATTTAATTAGCCTCATGGCTGTAAATCCATCTATCTGCTTAAGTTCTGTCACCCTTACTACCCTTGCCTAACAGAACAAAAACCTATGAATCTCGGTTTTGATATTTTCAACTGACCTAGTCTTAACAGCATTTTTTGGAAAGTGTTAGATGTTTCCACTATCCTTTGTGTAGAGAAAAATTCCTGAGATCTTCCCTGAATCACCAATCCCTAAGTTTGAGGATATGCCCCTCATTTGGATTCTCATAGAATAAGGATAAAATTGAAAGCAAACCTAATATTTATTGCGAAGCAGAAATGCACAAAGAAACCATGCAATTTTCAACGCAGAGTAAGGAACATATACTCAGTACATATACTCAAACACATAGATATCCAAATTGCAGCATTTCATATCTTATCATGACAAAATGCACATTCTCCTATTGAACTCTATCTGCAGCACTCATTAATATTTTGTGGATATAATTAATTGGTCAAGATGATTGAAGTTGAATCCTTAAATTTAGGTCTCAATTCCAAAACTTAATTCCAAATTTTCATCTATTTTTAATGAGTATTGCTAATTAGTTCAATTTTTCTTCCTGCATTAGTTATATTACTGGATAGGGACCATTTTTGTTTATGAGAATGGGCAATTCATTTTTTAACTTGTATGAATACATGGCACTTTACAACATAAGATTTATAGGAATTTTTCTACAATTACTTTCTGTGGGAAAATGGTTAAAAGATCCCAAAGCATGATACATTTCTGAATTTCAAACCATATTAAATGCAAAACCAGGCAATGATTTGTTTCTTATGGCCATTCAATAAAACTTTTAAAAAATTATTATTTTAACATCAGACTCAGACTGTCGACATTACTGTATATCAACTAGCAACAGTTAAATCATTCATGTGGCACATATCCTAGTTTAACCCCAGATGGTTTATTCTTAATTAAGCTCAGTTTCTTTGAGAGTTTCCAATAACTGATAATTGGCTCTTGCATTCTTTTGTGAAGGAGTCAAAAATGCGCCAGCTTTTTATCCACTACATATACTCAAATAGTAGTGACCTTTCCTAGCAAAAAAAAAGAAACTCATGGAAAACGACTAATAGATCATCAGACATCCATTTCCAGCCCCAGATTCACAATTGCTCTTAATGCATGGTTCAGAACTCCAACAGTTTCATTAATTAAACACGTACCTGATCTCTGTATTAGGTCTTTGTTCCGGGTTACATGTGAACATCCCTCCCAGTTGGATATAAACCACATGTTTGAGATGCTATTCTTATATTCTTTTCAGTTGTCTGCAGATTTAATGTCAAAGCAAATATCACTGAAATATAGAAATCTCCAGTAATGAGTAGATTTGTGAGTTTTCAACACATCATTATAAAATTAATTTGACATTTCAGAATGAATTCCCATCTTTGGGGTAGTGATGGGATTTGCACCTGAGCCTTTGTATCCACTCCATGCCTGATCCATCCTGCTGGTTTTGGTCTCATCACAAATTCAAGAAAGACTTCGGGATGGATTCTCAAGAGAAAAGAGGGATCCTGCCATTGCGAATGAGGAAACAGCAGTTCTGAATCTGGGACCTTAAAGGGGCACATATTCCTGAAAATTGGAAGGCAAGTCCCCAGTATATCCTGCAAGTTGGTGTATATCCCAGCTGAGATTGCTATTGAGGCTAAATATTCACATAACATGCCAGAAATTGTTGGAGTAGCCCTGCCATGCATATTGATGAGGAAAACTGAAACCTCCAGTACTGGAAGACGTTTCGGTGTTTTCACATTTTTTGTAGAAAACCTAAACAAGAAATACCTTTTAACATTTGCTAACTAACCTTGCAAATAAAAACAATGTATGCATTTATGCTAGCTAAAGCCCCACAGTTACATTTTACAGGTACAGTAAGGGTATTAAGCATAGACAAAATTTAAATATTAACAAGAAAGGAAGGTTACAGGATAGAATGACCCAGAAGAGCATATTTGGTGCTCCATTCTAAATATTTACATCATTTGCTTCTTTATTTAAGTTTATATAACTCTGAATTCAAAAGCAAGTATTAATCACTCATATGTGCAAAAGCCAAGTCTTGAAGGAACATCTGAAACTGATGATTGCAGCATGTAGAAAATTCTAAAATATCGGGGACGGAAGGGCTTTTGAATGTTAAGCATTCAGCCATTAGCAGAGGAGTAGCAATCAAGTGGGGGACTGCTTTAGGAAATACAAATAGGAGCTTTATGATAAAAGAGAAAATAATGTAAGCCATGGCTGGAGGCCTGTGAGAAAAACGTTGATTGTTTGGGGAACAGAGGAGAAGAAACTTGATCAATGAGGAGTGGGAAAAGGGCTTGAACCCTTTTGAGGGTTAAATAAACCTCAAATGTGATCAGACAGAGCGAGGAATTGTTTCTTTGGAGTATGATGGGGGCAAAGAGAGGGGTTGGAATCTTAATCCATGAGTTTGCGACTATAAAGCTTTCTCACTTCAATTTCTTATTTTCTTTCGTCATTTGTTTTGCTTAAATACTGGCAATTTGCTTCTGGCTTTTAATATTTTTAGTCATTACTTGGATTGTTGGACTGCGTTATTGCCTGCCAGACATTTTTGTAGCTTGGCCACAAAACCTTGCATATTGAAAAGTACCTGCAGTTTTTATTAAGTGAACCTAGCATTAAATATATAGCTCTTTTTCTCTTTCTTAAAATATTATTTTGTACGTGTAATAAAGTATGACCTCTAAAGGATGTAAAATCTGAGCATGATGTTATATTGTTTTTAATGTATTGCCATGGAATCACCCTGATACTGCTCATGAAAGGTTGGAAGATTTGTTTGTTGAGAGGTCGGAAGTAGTATGCCACGTGATGAATTATTATTCCACTGAGGGAGAATTCGTAGAACAACAATACACTAAAGAAGCAAATGCAATCATTACATGGGCAGGTAGAAGTTGTGTTAGGTGCTGGTCACAATCCTGGACACAGGGCTTTGACATGTGGTCGCCATTACCAACCTTAGGGAAATTTATATTTCTGATATCCCGTTACTTTCATCATGTTAAGCAGGGTTTGGAAGGCCTTTCAAGAGCCAGCTGGGGCAAGGTAATTGTGAGTCAGTTGGGAAAATATGATCAGACTGGAAAATGAGATTCTTGATGGTGAGAACAATGGATCTGATTTTCCACTCAAGGTTTAAACTGCAAGATGAGAATCTTGCCAGTGAGTGGTGAGAGGTCTGTTTACTAGTATTTATATCTACATTCAGTGTCCTACGCTACGTGACAGAGAGAAACCAGACACTACCAATTCTTGAACTGGGAGTCAGACTATGTACCCAGTGGCTCCAGCTTGCCACTAGCTCCTTCAGGCCTCCAACTTGGAAGGCAGGCCCAAGCATTTCAGGCTATGGTCCATGGGCAGTGATTGCCTGCAAACCCTGACAATAGATGTTGGCATCGGACATGAACCTGCCTCACTACATCATCATGGCATATCACCTTAGAATACAGCTATCCACTTTAGTGCTGCCCTTTGGAACACACCATTCTAATGCTGATTTCAGGACACTTCTGGTGTCAGGACAAGCACCCAGCTCATTCATTGAAGCAGGGTACATCTCAGGGTTCTTTGATTGCTCTCTTACCAATCATTCACTTTGCACCTACTTGGATATTCACAGCATCTCTGTCATACCTTCCTTTTTTCACTTTGCTGCCTTAGAACTTATAACCTCACAATCCTTTTGTCTAGTTTTGTCTTGCTATTTAGCATGATACAAAACCATGCAGCCTGTCATGGTTTTCAGCAGTGACCAGTCAAGGGAGTGGATATTTTGCTATATGGCACCATGCTACAATGGTTTGCTGACACATTCACCACTTGGATCTCACACTCTCCCTTTCTGTTCCATGTACTCAACCAATGGAAGTGGATGGAGGATGGGGAAAGAAAGTATGGGGATATGGGTTAATGGGTAAAGTGATTGAATAGTGAAGAAAATGAATGCTCAGGAGTCATTCCTGAGCATTGGTGAAGTAAATAAGCACAGAAGTAATTTGACAATGAAGGTTTGAGATGCAGGGAAAGATAGTTGCACAGAGGAATGGGTTGGGACACAATAGCAGTGAGATTTGGTGAGGAAGGAGATATGGTGGTAGTGAAGAGTTGAGGTGGTTGGGATGTAAAGGGAGCAGGTCGGTCTACCTTATTTTCTGCTGCAGAATGTGATTTTTAGCCCTTTAGTTGATCTTGCCTGCCAGTTGACACACCTACCTGAAACTAAAATCAAAATGAAAAAGAAACTGAAGAACACAAAGAAAGAGAAATTCAGTGGAAGCCAAAGAGGGGAAGAGAAAACAACCAGATCAATAAAAACAAGAGACAGAAAAGTGAGACAACATTCCTTGCTCATCATGAGCAAGGTGATTGGAGATTGTTTACCATCAGCCTAAAACTAACTTGCTTAATAATCATTTGTTCATAGTTATTTTGTCATTAAGTTCAATTAGTTAGATGTCTTCTTCATGTATATACTGATTGAACATTTAATGAGCCATTCATTCGTATTTTGGTTTGCAAGAAACTCAAAATAATGTATACATGGTCTTTGGGGAATATCATGATATTTTCTTCTTTTCTTTCAGAATCTTCAAAATGGAACATTGTGACAAGAAACAATTAGCATACTTAAAATAGATTTATAAGTAGGAAATACAGGAGATTGGCACAAGGCCAATAATTCAGACATCTGAAAACTTTATGGTATTTTTTATCGCAATATGTTTTTCATTAATGACAGTAACTGTCCACGTTTTAGATTCCTTGAACAGGCTAAACTGTTCTCAAAGTTACAATGGGTCTGGATAATCTGGCTGAAGACTAGACACTACTTTCAGACTGACAGACACTTTAGACCAATAGTGGATAACGAGCATCTCATTCCAAATGCACAAACTCTGTTGCAGTATAACTCTGTCATGCATCATGACAATGGAGCAGGTAGCTTCTCTTCTATTCTTGTTCAGTTAAATGATGGCCCAGATTTTCTGGTCTCCAGATAGCCGGAGACTGGTCGAGCCTTGAAAGATGCATGCCGAAGCCCTCCAGAAAAGCCAATGTAATAACTACAAGATTTAAACTTTTGGCAATTTAAACTTTTGATGCATAATTATCTGGCATCTGGAGTCCCTGAACAAGTTTCCAACTCTAAGTTGGTCAGAGGCTTCTGAAAGTTTTGACTCATTTGTTTGGATACTTACCCAGAAATGTAGAGAAATTAAAACATGCCTTAACTCCCAGCTAACCTTGAAGCCAACCTCAACCTTCACTCCCACCTATCACACATACAGACCTCTCCCCGAATCCCCAATCATTAACATTGCAAATCTGCCACCCTAACCCTCAGTCACCCATCCTCCACCATACTCCTTCACTCACCCATTTGCCACAGTACCCCCCCACAGACTTATCCCTCACTCTACCTACAAGGCACCCATACAACTTTACCCAATTACCTGTCACCCTACCCATTGAAAAGTAAGTAGGTAATATTTTGGCAGACCTATGAGGATTCTGACCCAGATAGGAACATTTAGGCCAATTTATTTCACCATTTTTGCTATGTAAATTGATTGTTAGCAATTTGCATTTTGGAGTTTGCTGAACACATGTGACTTGCAGTGGACTAACGTAGAGAATGGAATTTTAACCTGCAAGGGTGAGGAGGCAAGGTGTGATTAGATATGCAAGTATTGGGTGTAGGAGATCCAAAAAATGTCAGTGTTGGGACATTAACAAGAACCCACTGATTTCCACATTTAAAATGCTGCTTTGGAAGTGTCAGAGAAATTCCTTGTGGGACAGTCTCAAATTGTGAATTAAATGCGTGAAAAGTGAGACCAAATGCCTTATCATGAATTCCATGGGCTGTGTGAAAATTGCCAGGGTCAACAAGGTGAAAGCACAGCTGGGATTTACAATCCAGTGAAATTTCTGGCTGGAAAGCCTTAAATGACTGATCCAGGACAGCTTCTTTGTCTATGCAAAAAGCTTTTGTTTCCCAGATTTGTCACGACAGCATGCTGTCACCACTTATCAGGTGAATTCCATCACTTCTGAAGTTATTTCTGCTATCTGGGACTTCTCTCACTTTCATCTGCATTTCCTAGCCACCAGCTTTCACAGCAGCGTGTGAGCAACTTACGTAACTTTATTTTAGACCTCTGATGACGATGAAGAGGAGCAAGAACGGCAATTGGAGCAACGTTAGTCAGTGCAGCAGCTGCATCAGCACAGTTACTGACATCCCACAGGACAGAGGGAGTGATGAATAAAGGGCTCCATCTCACACTTGATAATACCCCCAACTCAGGGCATTGTACAAGCAAAGGGTCAGCTTTCTGGACATGACAGGTGGTCAGAGTGTCAAGAGACTCAGACTTCAACAGCAGATTGTTTTTGATATCTGTATCTTCCTTAAGAAAGATCACCTTCACAGTGGATAAGGTGGATATATATTGTTGTGGCTGTCAAGGTCACCATAACCCTGGATATTTTCACGAGCAAAAACAAAGTTGCTGGAAAAGTTCTGCAGGCCTGGCAGCATCGGTGAAGGAGAAAACAGAGTTAACATTCGGGTCCGGTGACCCTTCCTCAGAACTTGGATATTTTCACCTTGGACTCCTTCCAGGGATCAGCAGGATTTCACAATCTGCTCTGCACAGGTTTTGCAACTGATGAAATCCAGGGTCACTGGATTTCCGGCAATGGCTGGATTCCATCAGTTCCATGAGTCAGAGGTTGTACCCAGGCTCCCTTTTAAATATAATTTTTTTGACCATCAGGTATGAGTCATCATTAAGCTCATTGATTCTAAAAGGAGAGAAAATCCAGAAACTAATGTTGTGACTGAGTCAAAAAACGTGTGGCAAAGTCTACTCCTAGATCTTTCAGATTTGCAGTTTGCTGTTAGCCTCCCCTACTGCAAGAAGATGTACTGTTAGAATTCCTTGATGATGTAGCCATAACATTTTGACATACTGCCTGCTTCTGCTTAGGAAAAGAGGCCTGATTCTGGTGCCTGGAGTGAAGCATCAGCGTGTTTATGGTGCAAGAAATCGCTGTCGATGAAGCGTATTGGGTTTGCTGTAATGGAACAGAATTCAGGATTTCTGTTTTGATATTTCTCAAGCAGTGGGGACTGCAATAGAAATATTATTGGGTATGCATATATAGCAATTCGGCAGCATAATATTCTATCCTTTTTCTTCAGTTTGGCCATGCCTGTTAAAGGTGGTTTTGTGGCATGCATCAATTGCAATCAGCCAATAATTAGACATTACTAAAATTACGTGGAACAAGTATTTGGCCTAAACAATGCATGTGACTCTTTATCAAAGGAAAGCACGGACACCGTATAGTTTTTAAAATCAAAATTGTTGCATTGGTCTAATGCAATTAAATATTGCAAGAAATTAATTGTTAGACACTGATATGAAAGAAATTGTCTAAAGGCACTTGAACCTTTGTAACAGGCAAAGCTATAATAATAGTTAAATATGAAGTTTCTAAGCAAATAAATGAACATGAAAATGTGTTAAAAATAAATTGAATGCAATGAAATATTGTGAATGCTGGAAGTCTGAGACTGCTGACAATGCTCAGCAAATCAGGCAGCAACTGTACAGAAAGGAAAAAAAGATAATGTTTCAGGTCAATAATCTATTATGATAATTAAAACAGATGAATTACTTGGTGATTCATACAGAGGCTAGAGTGATTTTGATGGCTTTTGCATCATGTTGTAGCTGATTAATTATGTTAGGGTCCCTACACGAGACGTCAACTTTCCTGCTCCTCTAACGCTGCCTGGCCTGCTGTGTTCTTCCAGCTCCACACTGTGCTATATCTGTTACATATTTATGTTGTATTTGATGAAATATGTATAGTCTTCTTTAAATTAAATAAATATTATGGATTAACGTGAATTTTTTCATGTTATGGATTTTTACTCTATTCTATCTTCTGAACTGGGCCTAAATCTGGCCTCTTTTCCCTCTTTCTCTCAGTCGGAAAAGCTCAATTTTGGAAACAATCCTGTAATTACCTCTCTGGGTAGCTTCTCTAGCCAAAGTCACATGCTTTCTTGGAAATGCTGTTTTGTCTAACTGCTAAATCAAATGAATTTCTAACCCTTAATAAAGAATCATCTTCAGAAAACTTAAAACCAAAAATCAATTTAACTCCATTTTAAAAACCAAGAGCTGAATTTTGTAGGGGTCTGAGTGACAAGAGTTACTGTGAGATGTGTACCAGAGCTGGTCAACAAGTGCGGCAAGGCCTATCTCGACATCAGGAGCAACTTTCACCATCTTTTATGCTTTTATAGGTGGCATTCAAGGTTCTTGAGATGACAAGATGCCAATTCACGGGGATTGATACTTTTAAAACACTTTATTCATGAAGTAAGCTGCACCATGAACATTCAGCCTCCCATTTTATCAAAATCTCGAAACAAGCTAAACACCAGAAGAATTTGACAAGGCAACTGAGTAAGCACTAGGCAGATTCAGACTGCTGCTTGCTCTACGTGATGTCCATGATGTTCATCAGGCACCAACAAAACACCATACAAAATAGGAACAGAAGTAGCCTGCTCTGCCATTCAATATATCATGGTTGACCTAAAAATCCTCATATCCACTTTCCTGCCCTTGTCCCAATAAACCATAACATATCAGTGCACACTCAGGGCAGTGGCCACACACGGCTCACGTTTATGGACATCAGCACCTGACATGTAGCAGCCTCTAAAAATCCTCATGACATGTCTTTGATCTACGGTATGCTTCTGCAGTTCAATGCTACACCTCAGGGTGCAGTGGGAACTATCGTTGTAATGCTGCTGCAAGGACACTGTGTTTAGGGTATGCATCCATCTCACGGACTGGGCCAGGCTGCATATTTGAGCTCTTTTCTCACTATCATAGTGCTCTCACACTTTGTACCACCCTGGGTGCATATGACAATTCTATCTTGTATTGCCTTGCCTTGTCTTTTTTTTTGTGTTTTTCCCTCTCAGCCACAGTACCAGGTTAATAATACTACTGTTTTGCAATGCTGTTTAGCATAGGCACAAAACCAGGTAGCTTGTCCTAGTTGTCCGCAGTCCTTAGTCAAGTCATGCCTTTGCTCCTGGCACAGTAAGACAAAGGCAGCTTCTGATGGGAGTCCATGCCCTGTTCAGAACAGTCAGAGTTAGAATTCTCTCCTCAAAAGGGGTGAAGAGCCAAATGAAAGGGAACAGACCACCCACCTTGACGCCTTCTGTCCTATTGTGTGCTGTCTTCCTCCTGAAAAGAGAGGCAGGTATTATGAAGACAGATGTGGGTGGCACAGCTAATATTTTTGGTGCAGCTAGGGAGGTGTCCCAAATGAATGATTAAGTAGAGCAGAGCCTGCAGCACTAGACGTATCACGCGTAGGATAATGAAAGCGAGTGGGGAAAATTTGTAGGCAATCATGAAAGTGGTAGAGCATGAGCCTTAGTGCAAAGTGGAATACAGTGAATATGAGGTAGGACTTATGCCGGCAGAGACTTTTTTAACGTAGGTGACAACTTCAGAGAGAGTTGCCAAGGTCTGGAATCGTGGCCTCAACTTCTGGTCTTGAGGGAACAGGATGTCCAATGTCTGCAAAACCCATACAGCAAGACCTTCAGGACCCTGTTGAAAAGCAGGAAGCTAATTTCCTGTCTGCCATACCCAGAGCAAATGTTAACAACTGTGTAGAGCAGTTCTGGACAGATAATGCTTGCCTGGGTGCACAATGAGCTTTTAAAACATGGTGCAGGCACAAAGGATGCCAATGAATCCCAGGGAATCTGCTGACTGTTAAATTGTTCTGGGAACAGGACTGGCTTGGAAACCAGATGTGAAATATGCCATGGGGCATAGTAGATAATTAATAAGGTAAGTGTGCTGAGATGCGGTGAGAGCATCCACTAGGTTTTATAGTGAGAAACCCTCAAAAAGGTTTGAAGAAATTTGGACATAGACAAAAGAAAGTAAGAGCTCCCATATAACAATAATAGGATAAACTTTTGTGTCACCTCCCTGCAGAAAAAAATGAAAAGTTATCTTGAAGAGGTATCTTCATTTTCTAGCAAAAGTTCTTCATCTTCTTTCTATTTTACATTAACAGTTATAATTTTTTTCCAATATGCACACGAGGATTTAATAACAATCATATTCGACACAACACATTTTGCTCACAACATTAATTTTCATCCACAGTACTTACTAAGGCTGGCTGGGTCTGGTGAGGTGTCCTCCTTTGGTAGTCAGCAGGAAAAATGACTGCCCACATCCCCAAACCCCATCTTCCAGCACTTCCAGTTCCCTGCCTGTGAAATAGGAAAAACGCTTTGTTTCCTGGGCCTGGATCCACAGTGCGGACTGGGTCATCGCTGTATCCCAGATAAAAAGGAATGCCCAGCAGGGCAGGAAGAAGGTCATTGATCTTTTGTGGTCTGCAAGGCTAAGTATCAGAATTTTCTCCCTGTTATCTCACACTTGTGGAGCCATCAATCATTCTAATGCTGCCAACCACCTTCATTTTACCAAGGTTCATGAACTATAACTCTCATTATTGCACACATCATGTCCACTCAACGGCTCTCACCTAAACTACTAACCCTTCCTACCGTTTGCACTTCCTAATCATTCACTGGTGATACTCACCTCCTCTCCTGCTCTAACATCACCAGTAACTGATCTTATATTCATTTCCAGCATATTCGATCCCTCCATCTGTCTCATTGCAACAAATAATAATCTGTGACCTTAGTAATATCCTCAATGACTGGTGGTGCACACATTATGAAGGACAGTTGCTGATTTGCAGAACCTGAAGTGCTGTGCAAATAGGTTTTAAATATGGCACCAGTGGCATGGACACCAGACAGTCCTCGTAATACTGAGCATTTCTGCCACACAATTCCACAGGAAGGGTGATACATAGCTTGGATGATAATTTGTTAAGCAATTCAAGATGTCATGTGAAAGTTTGCTTCAAGCCATGACATACCGGTCAGCGTGAATATCATTGGACAAAACACTTTAACTTAAAACGGGAAAATTCAGGCCTGCAACTCCAGTAAAATACTCAACTTCGTGCATTTTATCTGCTCTAGCTTTCATTGCTTACTGAGCATTTTTCAAATGCTCTTTGGCCAAGTCATATGCTTTCGGTTAGTTTTGCTCAAACACTTGATGCAAAGGTCAGAAGAATAGTCTCCGAGTTTTAATTTATGAACTTTTTTTTAAGTAAATTAAATTCTCTCACGTCAGTCCTATATATCAAAAAGGTTGAATCCTGTGGATAAATTAAGATGATCCATAAATGGCAAATGGCAGGAAGGAAGTTGTTTCATCTCAATCATTAGGATAATAAACTCTGATAAAGTTTAATTCCACCTTTCCAATTGTTATGATCCCAGCTAATGATATTACTGGACAAGACAGACCCCAAACTGAAATCTGGTTTAATAGATCATATTTTGTTTTCCTTTTCATTTTAACGAGTGTGGTCTCTCACTGAAACATAACGACACAGTGCTGCAGATCTGCTTTTAACAACAGAAGTTTATCATGCAAAAGGAATTAAGATAAAACAGAATAAACCTAACTGTTTACATATAAAATATAAATATTTTTTATAAATATTACATATAAATTTAAAGATTTCAAAATACTTAGTAAAAATATATTCCCATTAATTGCAAAAGCAACTCTTTACAGTACTCACACCAGAGAAAATTCCCTTTTCTCTCACTTCAATAGGGCTTAATTTAACGGTGGCTTCAATTCTCAGTCTTTAGGATCTGATAGCCTCTTCCAAGAACCTTCATACGACCGAGCTTAATCTTTTCCAGCTTCAATTAATCCTTTTACGGTTTTGACAAAATGTTTCTGGTCTGCAATTTTACTAAATTCCTTATACTAAAATTACCAGTTTTAACAATTCTAAACTAGCTTATCCTTTTCTCAGGAGCGACTGCTTTACATATCCAGCTTCAGCTAAGAGCCCTGATGAAGTGCTCAAACTTCAACAAAAAAAAGTCATGTTTCGTCAAGCATGACCTTCCAGAGCAGCCTACCATGTGGAATCTTACTAAAATGCATGTAGACTATGTCTACTGCCCTGCTCTCATAAAAGCCACATTCCAAAAAAACTCCAGAATTGTCTTCTGAAAGGATCAATATTGTTTACTTTGTTCAACACATAAACTTTCCCAATGGAAACAAACTCATTACTATCTTGGGGGTCTTTCTTTCACATTGTGTTTTAAAAGAAATTAGCATGGTGACAGAAATGCTTACAAGTTATTCATTAACCTCTTTCAGAAACTCAGAAAACTCATATGCCACTATTTCAAGTTCAAAACTCCAAACTCCACAATAAATTATAACAAAATATATGTAAATCATACACCTTATATCACACCAATGCTCCTTGAGATTGTGGCAATAAGCTAAAGATGTAATTGATTTTATTTCCAAATAATTCATTATTGCTGTGAATTTGTGACGTAAAATCTGAACCTTGATCTGATTGTGCTTCTTTGGATATCTTGTGAAATATTGAACTAACTTCTTTACTACTATTTTTTCCGTCATTTTCCATAAATGCACTACCTTAGAAAATCTTGCCAAAATAGCTACAATTGTTAAGATCTAAATTGGGGCAAGGAGAATTTTGATGGAATTAGACAGGTGCTTGCAAGGTTTGATTGGTGTAGTTTGTTTGCAGGCAAAAAAACCTCTGGCAAGTGGGAGGCCTTTAAAAGTGTGATAGCTAGAGTTCAAGGTTTATATGTTCCTGTGAGGGTGAAGGGCAAGGTTGGCAGGAGTAGAGAACCCTGGATGACAAGAGATATTGGGGCTTTGACCTGAAAAAAGAAGGAGGTATGGCTCAGGAACAGGCAGCTGGGATCAAGGGAATCCCTGGAGGTATGTAGGGGATACAGGAGTTTACTGAAGAAGGTAATCAGGAGGACGAAATGGGGCACGAGATAGCTTTAGCTGAGAATATTAAGATGAATCCAAAGAGATTCTTTGAGAATATTAAAGGAAAAAGAATAACTGGAGAGAGAATATTACTCATCAAGGACCAAAGTGGACATGTATGTGTGGCACTGTAGGAGATGGGTGTGGTCCTCAATGAATATTTCTCCTCTATGTTTACCATGGAGAAAGACATGAAGACTTGGGAACTTGGGAAAGTTAGTGGCAATGTCTTGGGGACAGTCCATACGACATAAGAGGAGGTGTTGAAGTTTTAGAATGTCTGAAGATGGATAAATCTCCTGGTCCTGATCAGATATATCCAAGAACCCTGCAAGACGCTAGAGAAGAAATTGTGGGGGCCCTAGCTGATATATTTGCATCATTGTTAGCCACAGGTGAGGTCCCAGAAGACTGGAGGGTAGTGAATGTTGTGCCCTTATTCAAGAAGGGATGCAAAGAAAAACCTGGAAATTATAGAAAAGTAAGCTTAACATCCATAGTAGGTAAGTTACTTGAGAAGATTCTGAGGGATAAGATGTACATGCATTTAGAAAGACACAGTTTGATTAGGAACAGTCAGCATGGTTTCGTGCGTGGGAGATCATGCCTCAAAAATTCATTAGAGTTCTTTGATGAAGTGACCAGGAAGATTGATGAGAGCAGGGCAGTAGACACAGTCTACATGGATTTTAGTAAGATTCCACATGGTAGGCTGCTCTGGAAGGTTAGATTGCATGGCATCCAGGGAGAGCTGGCAAATTGGACACACAGAGATAAAAGGTACTGCAGATGCTGGAGAATCCGAGATAACAAGCATGGGGCAGGATGAACACAGCAGGTCAAGCAGCATCATAGGAGCAGGAATTGGATACACAATTGGCTTGATGGCTTAATTAGTAGGAAGCAGAGTGTAATAGTGGAAGGATACTTGTCGGACTGGAGGCCTGTGACTTGCGGTGTGTCTCAGGGGTCGGTGCTGGGCGCATTGCTGTTTGTTATCCATATCAATGATTTGGATGAGAATGTACAAGGCATGATTAGTAAGATTGTGGATGATACTAAAATAGGCAGTATTGTGGACAGTGAGGAAGTTTATCAGAAATTGCAGCAAGATCTTGATCAGCTGGGGAAGTGGCCCGAGAAACGGAAAATGGAGTTTAATATAAATAAGTGTGAGGTGTTGCAATGTGGAAAGTCAAATCAAGGTAGGAATTTCGTGGTGAATGATAGCACCTTAAGGAACGTAATGGAACAGAGGGACCTTCGAGCACAGGTGCACAGTTCTCTGAAAGTGGAGTCACAGGTAGACAGGGCAGTGAAGAAGGTGTTTAGCACACTAGCCTTCATCTGTCAGGACATTGAGTGCAGACATTAGGAAGTCATGTTGCAGTTGTACAGGACGTTGGTGAGGCCGTACTTGGAGTATTGTGTTCAGTTTTGGTCACCTCGCTATAGGAAGGATGTTATTACTCTGGAAGGAGTATAGAAGAAATTTACAGGGATATCGCCAGGGCTCAAGGGACTGAGTTATAGGGAGACGTTGAACAAGCGAGGACTTTTTTCTTTAGAGCGTAGGAGACTGAGGGAGGATCTTATAAAAATGAATAAGATCGTAAGAGACATGGATACGGTGAATGTGTTCAGCCTTTTTCCCAGGGCTGGGGAATCAAGGACTAATGGGCATCAGTTTAAGGTAAGATGGGAAAGATTACATGGGAACCTGAGGTGCAACTTTTTTACACAGAGCGTGGTATGCACATGGAATGAGCTGCCAGCAGAAGTGGTTGTGGCAGGTTCATTAACAACATTTAAAAGGCATGTGGATGAATACATGGATAAGAAATGTTTAGGAGGACATGGGCCAAGTGCAGGAAAATGGGTTAGCATGGATGGACATTTTGGTTGGCATGGGCCAGTTTGGGCCAAAGGGACTGTCTCTGCTGTAGGACTGTGTGACTTTATGGTTCTATGTTAAAAGATATTGATTCCCACTTCTGGTTTTAAATAGGGGCCTGACACAATGTATTGAAACCCTGTTAAATAGTTCTTTGAAATTTATATTGGGATTAAGGACACAGATTTAATTGATGTTTGGGGTTTCCTCACTACTTGATAAGTATGCCATACCTGTCAAAATTTTGCTTATTAATCAGCACCTATGGGACCAGGAGTGTGCCTATTGATTAAAAATTCCAGATGATCAAGAGGTTTGTATAACTGCACTAAACCCAGACTAAGCAAAGCTTCAATACATCAACATCCCTCAAAAAAATCAACGTAAAAATATCAACACACCTCCTAAAATCAATGTAAAAACACACAGTTAGTAAGAGAAATTTAATGTAAGGGGTAATAACACATAACTGTTATATTTTATTTACAGCATAAGTATCGCAGTATTTGAGGTACATAATTTGTGTTGGTTTATCAAGAATGCCTGTTGATGAGAGGTGCTGGCTAAAACAAAGTTTCCTGTACCTAAATGACCTGCCAGTGCTAATTTTATGAGCCAGTCACAAAATCTTATCGCAATACTCTGATGGAACTACTACCCGATCGACTATTGCCAACTCCTCTTCAGCTAGTGTTTAAGGTGATCTCCGTTAACTCATTAACACTTTATCTCTGGAATAATAGCACTTACTTATTGGCTCTGACTCAATTTCTGAGTAGGCTGTTTGATTCCACTCTCTCAGTTTCGCATCTTTCATTTGCATTTCTGTTGAAGAAGATGAGTTAAACATGTCAGCCTCTTTCTCACTTGTTTCATCCTTTGCTTAATTTTTAGAAAAGAGTCAGATAACTGAACTTCCGCACCATCACCTTTTTTCATGGATACCTCCTCGTTCTGTCCCATTCTACAGGCCTGAAATCCAGTCACAATATAGCCAGGAAATAATACAGGATGCTTGTCTTGTAGCACCTCTGTTTCTTTTTAACTCTCCTCTGATTCTTCCAACACCAACAAGAGGCCAATACTTTTGAGCCAGCAAAATTGTTCCCCAAGATAAAAATCAATTCATTCTGCTGAAGTTTGTTGCAGTACTCCAACCAAAACCATTTATTAATTCACTATTTAAATCCAACTCTTGGTAATGAGACCAGTTTGTAACCTCTGTGTATACCACTAAGTTTTTTTTAATTAGTCCTTCTGGATCATGGGTCAGCAACAGTGTATGTCAATAGTTTTATTATCTGCCTCTTTCATTACAAAAATAAAGAAATATTTCTCACCTTGAAATGAAATTTGCAGAACTTCCAATTGTCTGATTCTGTTCATCAAATTTCAAGGAAGAAATGTTTTCACTTTCTTGAGCTACCTCCTGCTTCCTTTTAGGATGTGAGGGAACATACTACTGCTACAGTTTTAATACCCATTTCCTTTCCTGATGCACCCCGAAGCAATTAACCTCAGGATGTCCAGTCTTATTACAATGGAAACAAATATGGTTGAATCTTACAAGAAATCAGTTAAGAGTCATTTCTGTTGAATTTCATGGATGGTTTTTCTTTGCAATGCCTCATTGAAGGAATTTTGCTATCATTCCAAACTTGCCTCATTATCAATATATTATGCCCCTATGGATCCTCACCCTCGATGAAGAGAGGATCTTGGTCTTCATTGGTTGATACTGTGGAGATGCAGAAACATCCATGCCTCAGCAACTAATGAAAAAGCATTGTCTATTTTTATGCTACTGTCCCATTACCTCCACTATGAATTTATTCTTAACATGCCACAAGCTCTACTCTTTGTTTTTTGATGCATCTTCACTTCTGTTTCCTGCAGGTATGAGCAGCATTACTGCTCTTAGGTTTTCCAGTGTAGGCACAGCCTTTTTCAATTCTATTGCACACTTGTTATTTACAGCATGAGGGAAGGAAACAACAGTTGCTCTTCAATCAATGAATCTCTGGCTCAGCCTGTTACTATTAGTGAACCTCCAAATCTACATATTTCATTCTTGGCAGCCCTTCCAGTCAATCCCATGCATTTTGAATTTCCCCAAATCCCTACCTGAACTGTCTATCTAACTCCTCAACTCAACACTTTACCCCTCAGCCCCAGGTACATCAAGTAATCATGGCAGAAATGAAGTGCACTGACCCCTCATGGAAGCCATGGTGCTGTCGATTTTTGACTCCTATATTATTCCTTTCCCTTCAATGCGCTATCGTCTTCACCCCTTGTATATCGCTTTGCTGTGCTTCTCAGCTGTAATTCCCTCTGCTTCCCAGCATACTACCTTCAATCCCCATAATTAAGTTCTCCAGCTTCCTTTCCATAGCATTAGTCCCTTTTAAGACCCTCAAGACTTTTACTGCATGGACCCTGAGAAATGACCATGGCACCTTTTCTTTAACAACTTAGACTGCCTCAAAAGATCCCTGACTAATACCTGCATAGCTCCCCAACTGTCTTCTTGTGACTTCCTGGACTCCTTGCACCACAAGGCTGACAACAACCCACTCTCTGGATTGCAGTGGTATGGACCCCGAGACATTACCAGCCTTGAGCTGTTGTCTAACTGTGCCCAAGCCCTTAGATTGATATTGGAGAATGTTCTTGACATACTGAAGCGAGACTATTGACTGAAGAGTGTTTGCCTTGACTTGACTGAAGATATTCCCCTAAGACTTTGAGATACTTGTCAAAGCCACTTGGTTAATGAAGGTGTAGCATGTTTGACGTGCATGCAGCAGAAATTGTGAAATTGATGTAGCATACTGCCATACAGCAACATGTTTATTCCGTTGCTGATGACTACTGACAATCACGGAAAGCTGCTTAGCTTTGTATCTGCAATAAACAGCATGGCAAGATAGAAGTATTACGAACCTTAAAGCTCGGGCTGAGGAGAAAAGTGCTAAAAGGCAAGGCAATGCAAGGCAAGGCAAGGATGCTATGAACACTGAAGTAGGCACAAAGTGAGTGAGCACCAAGGCAGTGAGCACAGAGCCCTGAGGTGCAGTCTGGTCCATTCCACGAGTTGGGTGCTTGTCTACATGCACAAAGTATCCTGACAGCATTGCAATAAGAGGTGTGGTGCCCTTCAAAGTGCAACATTATAGTTCAGAAGGCATGCTATACATGGCTTGGAGATGATGGTTCAGTAAGGCTGACATGTGTTGGTTGCCTAGATTCTTGGACATGGGATGCATGTGGCTGCTGCCTAAGGAAAGTGCCTGGAATGCTGTTTTGAAGAAGCCCCATTTGACTCAAAAAATTAACTATGTTTCTCTCTCCACCAATGCTACCAGACCTGGAGTTTCTCCACTATTTTTTGTTTTTATTTATCTGAGTTATTAGTGCCTGGTATTCGAGATGGAAATCCAGAGGTTAGGTGATAGTGAGGGCATCACTGAATTCTTCAAGCAGTTAGGTCGCTTATTATTCACTGGAGAAAATCCCATCTCATTGTCCAAGAATTGTTTAGAAAATTGGACTTTTTGATATCAATGGTGAGAATATCCCTACTGGACATCTCATCCCATTTTTGCAAATTCCTTTCCATGATTCCTGGTATTCAGAGCCTAATTATTTTGTTAATATTCCTTCTAGGATCTATTCTTTCTTCTTTAATATTTTGCTGTACTTCTGCATGCTCCCTAAAACTAATACCTATTCCATCCGCAGACTTGCAATTCTTCCAGTTTGCTTGCTTATAACAATTTCCCCACATATAACCATGCGACCTACTGGAGTAAGTTTAAAATTCCAGCACAGGAAAAGATACCATTTATCATTTCTGTGATGTAGTCACTTAAAATGTACATGCTATTCAAATAGCAAAGCTACATTAGCAAGCTTAGCAGCCCTCCTAGACAACAACATTTTAAGATTAACCTGCTCACTTTCATCACAGTCTGTTTAACACTCAGTAATAGCAGTCAGAATGGATGAGAAATTTGACATTTTGGAAACAGCTTTTGGACCTCAGAAGCTTTGTTGTCACAAACGATGCCATTATTTTAAATCATAGAGTAATACAGCATGGAAGCAGGCCCTTCAGCCCAAACTGGTCCATGCTGACCATGGTGCCTACTCAGCTGGTTCCAATTGCCATAATTTGGTCCATATCCCTCTAAACCCTTCTCATCTATGTGCGTATCCAAATTGATGTGTCTGTAATGGGGAGTCATAGAAATCATTTTCTGTGAGACAGTATAGTATTCAATCCAACTTTTTTAGCACCTCCATATTATACAATATGATTACTAGAGGCTTGAATTCAGCATTTCCAACTTATGTTTCATTCTCTCATTATTGATAGTTTTATTTCACTCTGTACTCCTTTTATCTTGCAAATGTGCATCTTTTTTGACAAGAACTGAAAACAAGAAATGCTGGAGATCACAACAGGTCAGGAGCCTCCATGGAGAAAGAGAGAGCAAGTTAACGTTTTGATTCTAGGTGATCCTTCATCAGAGCTGAAGTGAAGTGTGGAGTGCTCAGCATTTATGCTAGAGAGAGGGTGGTTTGGAGTGCTGGGGGAGAAAGGATATTGATAGTTCAGATTAAGTGATCAGAATGTGAGAATGGCAGAACAATGGTGTGGAAAGAACAGACAGTCCCACTGGGAACGGGTGGAGGAGAGAGAGGACATGGTGTCAGAGAATGTAGTAAGTAAAGCTAAAAGGAAAGGAAAGATTGGGTTCATGATTTGAAGGTGTTGAACTCAATATTGAGCCCAGAAGCTTGTGAAGTATTTTGACAATCCTTTCTGTTAAAGCATCACTCTGATACATTAAAATGACATGCTCTCTGACATTGGTTTCCAGTCTAGAGAATTCATATTTTATTTCATTCAGTTTCTTTCTTATTTGATATGGTCCACGAAACCTAACTATTAATGGTTCCCCAGAGAGAGAGAGGTAATAGCACTAACACTTGTTTCCAGTCACAAGGTTCTGAGCTTTGGTCTTTTGTTATCTGCTCCAGTTGTCATTGCCTGTGGAACATGCATCAAATACTTCTTCAGCCAACTCATTTTGGTCAGCATTCTTGGAAATTTGCCACATCATTCATAAGTGTAACCTTTGAGCTTTGATCGATAATTGTTTCCTTAACTAATCTCAGAGATTCTTTCCCCTCGTGTCCATATATCAGCACAAAAGGCCTGGATGCTATGATCTCATTATGGACATTCCTAATGGCAAACAGGAACAAGGGAATTCCTTTGTCTCAATCATTTGGACATTCCTGACATCAAGATAGAATCATAGTCTTTAAATTTGATGTCATCTTTCTGACACTCTTTGAGATTGTAGATGACAGGCTAAAGACATAAATTGTTTTATTCCTAACCTATTCATTGTTTCTTTCAATGTTTGCAACATTACACTGAACCTTAATCTAACTGTATTTCTTTAGGCACTGAAAACATTTAGCTAACTTCCTCAATATAATATTTGCTGTGATCTTCATTAAAGGCACAGCCTCAGGAAATCTTATTCTAACGTCCATGATTGTTCATAGATACAGATCGATCCTCCTGATTTTAGATAGGTGTCCCACACAATCAATTTATACCCTGTTAAACTACACTTTGAATACTAATATCAGACTTAAGGATGCAGGATCAATTGATAGTTGGGATTTCCCCACTAACTGACGTGTATGGCATATTTGGCAAAACATAACCACATCTTATTGTGATCCTGGCAATAAAAATGTTTTAGTATTTTAGCTGTTTGTTTCTAATACACAGGCGACCTGCCACTGGAATTTCATGAGCCATTTGTAAAATATTGCTACAACACACAGACTGAATTACCACCCAATGGGCAAAAAAAAGGAACAAAGTTGCTGGAAAAGCTCAGCAGGTCTGGCAGCACCTGCGAAGAAAAAAAAGAGTCAACATTTCAGGTCCAGTGACAGAACAGCATCCACAGTTCTTTCAGTTTTTATCACACAGTGGGCAGTTGCCCATTCTCATTGGCTGGTAATTGAGATGGCTTCCATTTCCTCATTAACACTTTCTCTTTTAAATAATAGCACTAATACCAAGAAATGGGTCATGATTCAGTTTTGCGCTAAGCTTTTTGATATAGCTCTCTCAGGTTAGGATCCTTCCTGCTGCATTTCTGTTCAAGAAGACGGGCTAAATATTCACTTCACCTCTTCTTTTTGACTTAGGTTTACGAACGTGGAGTCAGATAACTGAATTTTTATGTCATCTCCCTTTTGCAAATTTTGTTTGATATACAAGTAAACTAACAAAAAGATCTATAATTCTATTTGATTTTTCATGGTATTGCAATAGAAAACAATGACCATATGCAGTCTTCATATGAAGTGCAGTTAGAGGATGGGGGAATAATTGGATCAGAGCTAATAAAGTAATTATTTTCAAATCATTCGTTCTGCCCTTACCTTTGTTATAATTTGTGGCTGAATAGCAACATTTAAACCAATGTGGGAAATAGAATTGATTCCAACAACTATGGCTGGGATTTTGTCAGAGAACTGCTAGGTAACACTCATCAGTTCGTCTCAGACACTCAATGGGCTACCATTCGACCTTCCTTGTGGTCGAGGTCACTGGCAGTGGAAGGAACCAGGCCACAGATGAGTGAAAGTGGGATGGGTTAAGGTGTTGGTTGCAGGTGAGGGAGAATGGAAGGCAAGGGCCAAAGAGTGGCTTTCAGTGATATATCACCCCATGCCAGGTCCTTTGATTGAGTATAGAATCTGATGAATCAGATATAAGTTGGGTACAAATACTTATTCTGAACAAGTCATATCAGGTTCAAGTCAAACAGACAGCTCTGAATTCAAATGTAGGTCAAAGTCTAATTCAATCTTGTTAGAGTAAACTTCTCGGGCTTAATTCAAAATGAGTCAAAAGTCTCTCCACAGTATCTGAAAATTTGGTCAGGAAGGGACATATCCTCATAGGAACAGGAAGCCAATGATTAAGTCTGATCTGAAGAAAAAAGTCATGTATTGAAACTATTAGGAAATCAAAGATACTGGGTAGAATTTTTTTTTGAGACTTTGTGGAGGCGAGCATAAAAATGGGACAGACTTCTGCTCAGGGGTAGTCGGATTTTCTCAGCTTACATACTGATGTGTGGGTAAAATGCTAAGTTTCATGGACAAGCATGTAGGATGCATCAGCAGCTTGGGTCCAATTTCCAGGCACCATAGTTAAAGGGCACCCAGGGAGCACTTCATTTTCAGCAACACAAAACGTCATTCAACCTCTATTCTTCAACCTCTCATCCCCCCACCCAGGAGATGTTGGACACCTGCTAAAACTCAGCCCCACGTTTTAGCAATTCATTCCTAGATGCTCTGCTGTCTTGTCAAAAAGAGATGTACTGTTTCTGAGGGATAGTAACAAGAGGCCATCTTGAGTAACCAGAATAAAGCTCAGGACAATGTTGGCCTTATTATTTGCTCTCTCCACTTACCTGCTACCCAAAATGATCTGTGCACATTTACACCAGGTCCCTCTATTCCTGACTCCCATTTAGAATTGTACCCCTTATGTTATATTGTCGATCTGTGTACATCCTTTAAAATGCATCATCTCACATTTCTCAGCATTGAACCTCATCTGCCAACTTTCTGCCAACCCCACCACCTTTTGAAGTTCTACACTGTTGCCCTCAATTTATAATGCTTCCAAGTTCCAAATCATCTGTAAATCTTGAAATCATTCCCTGTACATTGAGATCTATGTTATTAATTTATTCCTGGAAAAGCAAGGGACCCAAAAGTAACCCACCTCAGGAAATCCGATTGCCTCCAGCCCAAAAAGTCCATTAACCATTATTCACTGGTTCCTATCACTCAGACTATTTTGTATGCACATTGCTCCTTTTATTCCATGAGTTACAACTTTTCTCACAGATCTGTTGTGTGCCATTATATTGAATGCCTTTTGTAAATGCATGTACAGCACATCAACGCCATCAATCCTTTTTGTTATCAATTCAAAACTCTAAGTTAGTTAAACATAATTTTCCTTCTGGAAATCCAGTTTGGCTCTTCTTAATCAACTCACCCTCCTCCATGTGATTACTAATTCTATTCCAAAAACTTGTTTCTAAAAGCTTCCCCACCACTGAAGTTAAACTGATAATCTTAATTGCTGGGTTTATCCTTATAACCTTTCTTGAAAAAAAGAGAGTGTAACGTTTGTAATTCTTGAGTCTTCTAACACATTCCCTAAGTCTAGGGAGGACTGAAAGATTCTGGCCAGTGCCCCTGTAATTTCCACTCTCACTTCCTTTTATATCATTAGGATGCACTTCATCCAGTCCTTTGTCAACTTTAAGTACCACAGTCTACTCAACTTTCCGACACACCAAAACATAATGGTAGGTAGACAATCAGTAAATGACATTGAAGGCACTTTGGGTGTATAGATGCCAACCTTCTGTACAACACTATACTTCAAACAAATACAGTACCTTGTACTAAATTCCTTTGGAACAAAAACAAAGTTGCTGGAAAAGCTCAGCAGGTCTGGCAGCATCTGTGAAGTAAAAATTCTGAGGAAGGGTCACCAGACCCGAAACGTTAACTCTGATTTTTTCCTTCACAGATGCTGCCAGGCCTGCTGAGCTTTTCCAGCAACTTCTGTTTTTGTTTCTGATTTACAGCATGAACAGTTCTTTCGGTTTTTACGAAATTCCTTTAGTCTCTTTCATTTGTCAAAACTTCTGACTGTTCATGTTTTCCTGACAAATTATTTTGAGGATCTATGACAAGCTAAGACACTCCCACGTGCATCATGTGCAGCAGTAAAAAGCATGCTGAGGCTCTCATTCACTTTGATTGTCGGGAGGAATGTAACATTTGGAAAATGAGACGTTAAGCTACATAGATTGATCGATTTATCTGATTGATTGATTTATTTATTGTCACAAGTACCAAAATACAATGAATAGCTTTTTTACGAGTGGTACAGGCAGATCATAGGAAGCAAAGGAACTACAGATCATAATGACTTAGACAGAGGCATACAGGTTACATCGCACAGGATGTGCGTTAGACGAGATCAACATTAGCAAGATCAGCATGATTTGAGGCTGGACAGTCCATTCATTGGTCTGATAATGGCCAGCAAGAAGCTGTTCTTGAACCTGCTCGTGCATGTGTTCAGGCTTCTGTATCTTCCGCCTGACGGAAGGGGTTGTAGGAGATCATTATCAGGGTGAGATGGGTCTTTGATGATGTTGGCAGCCTTTCCTTGGCAGTGAGCCATATAAGTGGAGTTCATGGATGCAAGTTTGGCTTCAATGATGGTCTGAGCTGTGCACACCACCTTCTGTAGTTTCTTATGGTCCTGGGCACAGCAGTTGTCATTCCAGGCCGTTACGCACCCAAACAATATGCTTCCTATGGTGCATCTGTAGAAGTTGGTGAGGGACCTTATGGACATACCAAATTTCTTCAGCTGCCTGAGGAAGAAGAGGCATCGTTGTGCCTTCTTGACTGTTGCATCTGTGTGGGAAGTCCAGGACAGGTTGTCAGTTATCATCACTCTGAGGAACTTGGTACTCTTCACCCTCTCAACCTCAGTCCCGTTGATGTTGATGGGAGCATGTTTCCTCCTTTATTTCTGATGTCAATGATCAGTTCTTTAGCTTTGTTGATGCTGAGAAACGGGTTGTTTTCATTGCACCATGTCACCAAGCCCTCTATGTCTCTTCTGTAGTTTTACTTGACGTTGTTAGATATCCATCCCACTATGGTGGTGTTGTCAGCGAACTTGTAGATGGTGTTCATTCGGAATTTGGCGACACAGTCATAGGTGTACAGGGAGTACAGTAGAGGGCTGAGGACACATCCTTGGGGGCTCCAGTGTTGATTGTTATTCTGGAGGAGGTGCCGTTACCTACTCTCACTGATTGCAGCCTGTGGGTCAGAAAGGTAAGGATCCAGTTGCAAAGGGCGGAGCTGAGATCAAGGTCACAGAGTTTTCAGATCAGTCTGGAGGGGATAATGGTGTTGATGTCGGAGCTGTAGACAATGAGCAGGAATCTGATGTGGGTGTCTTTGATGTCCAGCTATTCCAGGGATGAGTGCAGGGCCAGGGATATCGCATCCTCTGTGGACCTATTACGTCTGTAGACAAATTGTAGGGGATCAAGGCAGGCTGGGAGACTGGAGTTGATGTGGGCCATGACCAGCCTCTCAAAGCACTTCATGATTATTGAGGTCAGAGCCACTGGGTGGTAGTCATTAAAGCACATTGCATGTGCTTTCTTAGGTACGGGGATGATGTCTTCTTGAAGCAGGTGGGGACTTCACCTTGTAGGAGGGAGAGGTTGAAGATGCCAGTTGGTCTGCACAGGATTTGATTGCTCAGCCCGGGACACCGACTGGATCCATTGCTTTCCTTGGGTTGACGCCCAGGAAGACCGATCTGACGTCTGAAGTGGTGAGGGAGGGAACAAGTGTGTCTGGGGTTGTCGGGGCAGGCATGATCATGTCGCTGGCAGTCTGCTCAAACCGAGCGTAGAAAGCATTGAGCGTGTCAGGGAGGCGTGTGTCTTTGTTATAGGTGGGTTTTGGCAAACAGTCAGCATATTCCGGTCTTTTTGGTAACAGATAGATGCAAACAAAAGTCTGAGGTATACAAGTACAGCTTCCATGTAAGCTTGCAGAACTCCATGCTGATGCTCTGGCCATGAAACTGGACAGAAGGTTATTGGTGCAAAAGGAACGAGTTCAATTCTAACCAATGACAAAGTATCTGGTATATTAACCATTAAGGAGGAAGAATTCGCGAGGTCAGGAACACCCCTGTGCCACATTTGGCCAATACATCAGGGTACAGACAAATGTTCATGCAAAGTCATTAGGCCTCAAATTTAGCCACCAGCAGGTTTTCGATGGCTTGTTTGCCTTGTTTTACTACTGCCCTGCCTTTCTCAGCACCTTCAACATCAGAACAGGCTCCCTCAGCCTCTATCAGACTCCACTTCTTCCTTGTCTGAGGAAACAGGTGGCTGGTCTATCTTTGCCTCTTCAAAATTCGCATCATATTGTTATCTAGATTGTTCACTGTGCAGTAAAAAATGACTATTCAAGAGACTTTGTCGCATTTAAAGAACATGGTTGAAGAGTGTACTTTTACTCTATAGTTCAACTACTCCATTAGTCACAACAGAAATTTGAATGCTTTACACAGTTACAAATTTGGCCGATTACATACTTTATCTGCATTACGTTTAGAAGAAGCAAAAACTATCAATGACATTTCTTTAATAAAAAAAATTGATTTATTGTGAAACCACGACTTATTCGATAAAGATGATTAATGTAGTTTTAAACAAAGAAGTGTAAATATTAACCTTTCTGGATAAACGCTGCACATGCACAGACTCAAATTGAAAGAAAGAAAGAGCTTTCTCTGCGAAGATTTTTTTAAAAATTGCTTACAATTGTTAGTTCTTCACAGGGAAGAAAATGATGAAATGTTGAAGTTGACTTTCAGTTGGCATCCTGTCACACATAGACTGGAATCATTAAACATAGGTCATTGTCACTGGGACATTTTCAGAATCAGTTCATTCATGAATTGTCAAGAATTCAGAGGTATTGCGTATTTCTATAAGTATGGTGGACTGTCACTTTAAGATTCAGTGCAGATTTGACGGGCTTGAAGGGCCTTTTCTGAACAGCACAATTCTATGAGTCTAATCACAGGACATAATGATGATATCATTGACCGTTTTGAATGGGAAACAGTTGAGTCTAATCTTGTTGCCTGTAGAGTAAACATCTTGGAAATAAAGCTACTGCTGTTCAACACTCCGGCCTCCTAGTCCTTATTCCAAGAAGAAAACTGGTGACAAGTATAAAAACTGCTCTGAGATTCACCAGGTCAATCCACTGTTTCGTTAAAATAAAATTGTGGTCATCATTGCAGAAACGAAATTAAAAGATGCCATTGCTATATTGAAGCAGGTACAATCTGTGAGGAACAAAAAAGTATTCACCATAGGGAAGACGTGAATAGTGCAGAAGAAGTACCGTACACAGACTGAAATGTTTTAAGGTTGAGGTGTGATCTTAGAAAGGAACAGATATCATACAATGCAAGTCCTTCCCATTTTTAAAAATAGGTGGGAAAGTTTGGCTCCATAGGACTGTTTGATAAAAATACAACAAGCTAGAACTCCAGTATAGAGAGACTCCATTATTTTGTTCAAGCTAACAAAATTGAAGCAGATACAGTCGTCCCTCAGTAGTATGGGGAAAAACTTTTAATCTCCTGAGGAGTCTGGTACAGCCAGAGAAGCCATGTTCCAAAATTTATGAAAAAATTGTCAGAATCCTACAGAACTATTTTTCACCAAATCATTGGTAATTGCTGAAAAGTTCAGATTCCACAAATGCACCAAACATGATACTGAATCTATCTCTCAGTTTGCGGCAATTTTTAAAAAGTTAGCAGAATTTTGCGAATTCTGAGACAACTTAAATGGTGCTATCAGCAACAGACTGATGTGTATTAAGATGTGAAAAAATACAGAAGAGTTTACTCACGGAAAGGAATCTAGATTCAATGAAACACTGGAAATAGCAGTCTTGAAGGAACTATAAGCAAAGGAAGCTCAACAGCTGAACTGGTGTATAGAGACTGGAAGGAACCCAGTGTTAACTAAATGATATTTGAAGCTCGGTGAGAATCAATAAAGAGCATCTCCACAATTTAGAAGCTACTCAGCACAGATTTGAAGGTTATGGCCTAACAGTGAGAAAATACACGTGATTTTATTTTTAAATCTTCCATCGAATATTTAGGCCATCTTAATGATGCTAAGGGACTACACAAATCACTTTCCAAAGTAAAAGCCATAACTGAAGAGGTAAACCAACTACAATTATTTTTGGCTTGCTAAATTACTGTGGCAGACTTGTCCCAAATCTCTTAAACATTCTCAAGGAATTACAAAATTTATGATGCCAAAACAAAAATTTGGAAGAGGAAAATCATTGTGAAAGAACTTCTACACAAGCCAAAGAGGTTTTATTAAAGTCAGAAGTCCTGACTCATTTCGATCCAAAGGTATTTTTGCAGCTATCATGTGATGCATCACCATGGAGTGGGAGCAGTCATTTCTCACATATTACCCAATCCTGAAGAGAAGCCAATAGCTTTTGCATCAAGATCATTAAACAAAGCAGAAATGAACTATGCACAGATAGAGAAAGAAGCTCTCAGAATCATTTTTGGCACCAGATAACTCTACCAATACCTATCTGGCCAGGAATTTATCCTAATAACAGACCACAGACCAGTGAACACAATATTTGAGCCTCAAAGGGAAACCTTCTCCAACAGTGAGCCATATGCAGAGGTGGGAGCAATTGCTATCAGCTCACACTTATACAATTCAGTATTGACAATTCAACTTACATAGGATGCTGATAGGCTCACTAGATAACCTGTGCCAAAAGTATTGACTACAAACAGTCCTTATGTAGACATTTCCTACTTCGAAAAAGTACAGAATCCTCCTATAATGGCATGACAAGTTAGTTACTTAATAAATTAGAAATGGATCGCTACTAACAGAAGTGACGGACATAGTACTTTGTTGGAGGATCACAGAAACAACCGCTGACGAAAGGTTTTGGCCCAAAATATTGACTTTTCTGCTCCTGGATGCTGTCAGACCTCCTGTGCTTTTCCAGCTCCACATTTATTAACTCTAGCTTCCAGCATCTGCAGTCCTTACTGTCCCTAGACTGATGCCATATATCTCGCAGAAGTTAGAACTACCCTTACAAGCAGAATGTCTTCTATGGGAAATGAAGGTCACATAGTCCATCTCTGGTAAGGCAATGTGTGTCAAACCAAATACATGGAGGTCACTATGGCACTGTCAGAATACAGGAGATAGCCCGAAGCTATTTGATGGCCTGGGCTTGACTCTGAAATTGAGAAGGGAAGAATTGTTGCAGCTTGTGCAAGAATTTGCAACCTACCTCCATTTGCACCTTTACAGCCCTGGGAATGGCCAGAGCAGACATAGCAAAGAATCCATATTGACTAGGTCAGACCATTTGAAGGGCAATTATTTTTTCACAGTAGCTGATGCACATTGTAAATGTGCTGAAGCTGCCATGGTGAAGATTACATGTTAAGAAAAAAAAAATCATTGAAAGATTGGGGAACATTTTTGCAAAGTTTGGTTATCTGGAACAACTTGTTAGTCATAATGGTCCACAGTTTGTAAACTCATGTGATAAAAACTATCCAAAGCAGAATAAAATTCAATCAGTTCCTTATCACCTAGCCACAAATGGTTTGTCAGAAGAGTTTGTTCAGACAATGAACATTCCTTTAATATAATTTGAGAACAAAGATCACTACTGAAAAGACTGAGCCAATTTTTGTTAACATACAGGAACACAACCCATTTGATGACCCCAGCTCTCCTGGTAAAGCCTCAGTTGTGTACAGCATTTGATTTGCTGAAATCTCCCATCACAAAAGACATTGCTGACAAGAAAAACAGAATCAAGTCTTCCAACAAGACCAAAAAGCCACATTTTACAAACAGATCAAAAGGTACTGGCAAGGAATTACACTGGTAGAAATGGATACTGGCCATCATTGTAGTGCGGATTGGACCAATCTCTTATACCATACGGACAAGAGATTATGTAGCATGGACAAGGTACATAGATCAATCTTGGCAATCAGAATGAATGTGCCAGAGACACCATTAATTGAAGATCCACAAATAACTTGGCTAAATAGAGACCTGGACATACCTGAGGACAGAACAGTAACTGCAGCATCTGAGGAAAACGGTACCTTATGGAGAATACCATGACCTTGTGTGAACATCTGAATGGGCAATCACCTCACGAAAAATCATGACAGATGGTGTTCTTAGTACACCTAAAGATGTCTGAGGTGTGTCGACAGCTACAGAGGAATCGATATTCTCTGGACCATCATTCCTACTGATTGTTGTGTATGTATTTGTAAATACTTACACCGCAGGAACATCTGTAAAGTTGGAGGGATGTTGCATATTCGTGTAATTTTTTTTATCCATTCACTGAAGGCATCACATCTATTGCCCATCCCTACATTGCGTGTAATGTCAGACCAGGTAAAGATGGCAGTTTCCTTCCCTAAAGGTCATTGCTGAATGAGATAGGTTTTCTCCCCCCAACAATCAATTCATCATTTGACTCTTAATTCCACACTTTTTATCAAATTCAAATGGAAAAGATTTCACTCAGTCAATGTTTGTGACCACAAGCAGCAATTCCTGCAGGTGTGTGCCTACTGTGCAGGGTGCTATCACCCTGAAAAATGGAAAAGATTTCACAAAGTATAGTGTACTGTCACTTTGAGTGTGATCATGTGATAATGATGACACAGTCAGTCATCATGGCAGAAAACAGTTTACTCTGACCTTGCCACCTGTAGAGCAAACATCTCCTTAATAAAGCTCCTGCCTTAATACTTTGGCCATAAACCCAGGAATGTGATTTCTAGAAAATAAGCAGTGTCCTTAAAAAATAAAGTTCCAACATCGTTGTAGTGACCTCTTTTGAGAAAGATACAGTTCAAGTATCTCTTCAGCATTCTATGCAAACTATTTTCCTAATCCTTGAAACATAGATCCTGAAATAGTAATAACGAAGCTTCTTAATAACACTGGTGAGTAACGGAATCCTCCTGCTGAGCAGTCCAGTCAATGGAAGCACATCTTTAAAAAGCCAATCGTCTGTCCAATGATGGCCTTAGCGGATGGACTTCCTTCATTGCAGCAATGTTTGGCATCAGTCTTAGGGTTTCATGTGGAGATCATTAACCACGAGGGTGTCCCTTGCCACACATAGGCCAGTTCTAGAGATGGTGCAGGGATGTGGTAGACATTTGAGGAAACTGGGAGTTATGCAGAATATAAGTTTCATGACAGCACCCTGCACAGCAGGCACACACCTGCAGGAATTGCTGCCTGTGGTCACAAATGAGCTAAACATTGACTGGGTGAAATCTTTTCCATTCAGGAATCTGGGTGAGTGATGCCATAGAACTCTAATTGCTATGTGTTCAGTCAATGCCCCCCTGGACCTGAGGCAACCCAGTGACAGATACAAATTCAATCGCTCGGGCACCTTCAATTTCTGAGCCTATAGTGAACAAGCCAAACTCTATTGCTTTCAAAATGCTCTGTGGGCTCTCAACTAGAAGATGCCACACTTTATTCACAGCTGCAGCCCCCTGAACTTCTTGTGTCTAGTTCTGTAATTTCAATTCTCCCCTCCTCCTCTTTCCCAGCAATGCTTATTACAACTGCTATGTTAAATTGATCAAATATGAGGCATGGAAACACTGATCTGTGAAGAAATATCAGGAATGACATGTAGACGTTTTTAATCAACCTATTAGAAATGTTATGGCATATATATATAAGTGGGGCCTGAGCCTTGGCCTTCTGACCCCAGGAATGAATACTTACAATGTACCACAAGACCCTCCAAATAATTCAGTGAACCTGCCTCTATTGGAATGTACTCGACAAAGGCAAACATACTTGCGGTGGGACTTCAGCCTCCCCCACAATCCCTGGCTTTTTAGGTGAACGTCAAGGACGGGAAAACAGGGATAACAAGGCGTGGGGCTGGATGAACACAGCAGGCCAAGCAGCATCATAGGAGCAGGAAAACTTGACGTTTCGGGCCTAGACCCTTCATCAGAATGAAAACCAAACACTTGGTTGAGTTCAGTCACCAACTATTCCACTGGAATTGTTCATAGTTCAGTCAAGGACGGGAAGTTTGCTTTCCATTTAAGCTGTTGACATGCATCAATATAACCTCTGGGGCCTTACCAGGCTGCTCATGTGTTTGATAAAGGCCTGTAGCTACCTGCTGAGCTGCGTACCCCATGACTGAGAGTTCCTCTTCCTCATGCTATCATGTGCAAGATATTTGTGCCTTTTATCTTAATATTGTTTTCCATGCATGTGACGATAAGCACAATCTGACTTTTGTTGCCCTTCATTTTACCCTGCAATACGGTCCTACAATCTTGAAATGTATTTAACTTTAAAATGCACAGGCCAGTGAATTTTCCTGCTTTGTTGAATGTGCAATAACTCCTTCCAGCAGCATCAGCACTACTGTTGATTGCTCCATGCCCTCCTTGTCAAATGAGACTTGGTTGGGCAGTGGCTGTTTGCAGCTTCACAGTGTGCACCTTTATTCTGCAGTAAGTACTTCCCTTCAGATAAAGGATTTAATTGAATGTTAGTGCAATAGTATTTTTCACATACTGTTTAGAGTGCCTTACTTGGGTGTGTTTTGCATTGTTGCAGAAACATGCAAAACAGAATTGGGGCACCTTCCATTTGCACTGTGCATTTTCTGTGGGGCACCTTATTTTGAAAACCCAGTCAAAGAAAGATGGTAGTTGTAAATATTTCCTTTGCATCATTCACACTCCCCTGTCCTTCTGGAATACTTATCCCCTCATAACTGTGGAGAGCCTTTTCCCCTTCTGTCAAAAGATGTGCAGATTACGCAGTTTGGCCATGCTAAATTGCAAATTAGGTGGTTTGGCCATGCTAAAATGCCCCAAAGTGTCCAGGAATGTATAGGTTAGGCGGATTGGCCATGGGAAATGCAGAGTTACACGGATAGGTTAGGGGATGGATCTGGGTAGGATGCTCTTCAGAGGGTCGGTGTGGACTCGATGGACTGAATGGCCTGCTTTCATGCTGTAGGGATCCTGCGGTCTATGATCTCTCTAACATTCCCCCCGTCCTTCTTCAGTCTTCCCTGTGATTATTGCCTTTTCACTGTCACCCTGGATATTTCTCCCATTCAGTTGATCACACTCCCACTCAGATCCACACATCAGGCTTCATGGTTCCAGGCCCCTTTTCCAGTTCCCCTGCTCTCTTTCTCTCCTTTCTCAATGTACCTAATTACCTTATTCTGTTCCCGATCCTTAATATGCAACTCCCACCCTTGATCCTGTTGCCCTATCACTGTTAATCTGCCGTCTCTATACCAGTTTTCTCATTTCACTAGCCTTTCAGAGGCTCCTGCTAGCCATACTTTTTAAATTCCACTTCCTCCCTTTACATCTGCTTGTTTTTTTTTGTTAAACCCATCTTTAAATTGATCCCCTTTCCGGTTAATCTCCTTTCTAAGGTGATCCCTACTTATTTCTCCCAGTCACGTTCACAGGAATCAACAAGTGTGGCTGCCTTGCTGGCACAGTCTCCTGGGCCTGGTCAATCTTCACACCCAGCAAAGTAAGCTTTTAACTTTAAGAAGGCAGACTACATATCACTAGGACTTCTTATGAACCTGGTCAGTCTTTACCCTTTAATAGTTTTTTTTATTGCAAAAATATACTTTAATCATAGAAGGGAACCTTTGCGTACATACACAGTTCATGAAGCCATTAAGACCTATACTGTCTTTACCTACAGAGAACAAAACAAACATTGGGGTTCGGCTTTCTCTATATTTGCAATTAAACTCTTGGCTTTTAGCCGAGGCCTCCGGGAAGGTCCGATGAAGAGAGCATCAATGAAGAGAAATCAGAGTCAACGTTTTGGGTCTGGTGCCCCTTCCTCAGGACTGATACTAGCTAGGAAATGTTGGTTTATAAGCAGAAGATAGGGTGGGGGGAGGGTGTAAGAGAGTGAATAGCTGTTAATGGAGACTGTTAGTGACTAACAATAGGTAGTGTGCAATGGCAGACTATGTGATTATGAGTTCTGTTGTGTGTGGTAGGGGGCAAAGACATGGGGAAGTTCAGGCCCTAAAATTATTAAACTCAATATTGAGTCCAGAGGCAGGCAGGGTCTCCAAGCGGAAATTGAGGTGTTGTTCTTCCAGCTTGTGCTGAACTCCACTGAAACACTAGAGCAATCCTGAGACAAAGATTTTGTCCAGGGGACAGGGTGGTGTGTTAAAGTGGCAGACAACTGAAATGAAGCCACATTGTGAGCAGCGAATGCAGCAAACTAGATTGCATGAAGTGCAGGTAAAGTGCTCGCCACCTGGAAGGTATGTTTTGGCCTTTGGATACTGAGGAGGGAGGAGGTAAATGAACAGGTGTTACATCTTCGCAGTTGCAGGGGAAGGTGCTGTGGAGCTGTGTGGCAGGGGGGATGTTGGGAATGAAGGAAGAGTGGGCCAGGGTGTCCAGCAGGGAACAGTCCCTGTGGAAGGTGGACAAGGGAGGGGAGGGGAATATGAGTCTGGTGGTGGCATATCATTGGAGGTGGGGGAAGTGGCATCTGGTGATCTTCTGGATATGGATGCTGGTGGGATGGTAGGTAAGGACAAGGGGAACCCTATCACTATTGCGGGGGCGAAGAGAGGGAGTGAGGGCAGAAGTGTGGGAGATGGGTCGGACCCGGTTCAGCCCTGTCGACAACAGTGCTGTGGAATCCTTAGCTGAGGAAGAAGGTGGACATTTCGGAGGCTCTCTTGTCAAAGTTGTTGAAGTAGAGCACAGAGTGCCGTGTCACGGAGCTGCTTGGGACAAACCTCAACAAAAACCACTGCGTTTCTCTCCAGACTTCCTTTGCATAGGCACATCCCAGAAGGAGGTGTGAGACAGTCTCGTCCCCTCCGTAGCCACTTCCAGGGCAGTGTGCAGTGGCGCAGAGAGTCCGGGCATGCATGAAGGATCTCACAGGCAGAGCCCTTCCCACCATCAGCCAAGCAATGTCCTGGTGCTTGTTAGAAAGTTCTGGTGATGAGGCATTCTGCCAAATGACTTTGACAGTCTGCACAAGGAACGACTCGACAAGATCCACCCTTTCCTTTTCCCGAAGGGTCTCGAGGATGCTACGTGCCGACTACTGCCTGATGGATTTGTGGTCAAAGGTATTTTTCTTCACAAATTTCTCCACAAGTGACAGGTGATACAAGGCGGTCCAACTACTTGGAGTGTTCTGTGACAATGAGACCAAGCCTATCCTGAGCAACAGTGGGGACAGGTAGGGCCTCAGTAAGTAGTGACACTTGGTATTTGCGTACTGATGCTGTACATGCAGCCCCACACAAAGTTAGCCAAGGGTGAGGGTGGCATTGGGTATGTTTCCCCCTCTATGTCCAGTTCTTCATATATAATGTACCTTCAGACTCAGGCCATCTTCAACCTCCAAATGAAATGAAAGATGGCTCGGGTGACTGCAGTGGCGCAGTTTAGGGAAATAGGCCAGACCTGCGCCACGAACAACAACACTGAGCTCACCTCACACCTGATGACCAGGTTTTTACCCCGCAATGGAGAGGGATCAGTGGTCCCATCTGCCTAGTTTCTGCCTCGCTTTGGTGACACAGTCCTCCCAAGTTTTGGTGCATGCCTCAGCCCCTCCAAACCAAATACTCAGCACCTTCAGGTAATCTGCCCTGGTGGTGAAGGGAATAAAGGATTGGTCAGCCCAGTTCCCAAACAGCACCGCCTCACTCTTGCCTCGACTCACCTTGGCATCAAAGGCCAGTTCAAACCGGTCGCACATGCTCACGAGACTGTGCACTGACGGCGGATCCAAGCAGAAAACGGCGACTTCTTCCAATGTACAGGGAGACTTTAATCTGCAGGTGCCCGGTGCCTGGAATAATCACCCCTCTCAAACTCGCATCCTTCCTGATGGATTCAGAAAAAGGCTCTATAGAACACACAGAAAAGGGAGCAGAGAGATGGAAACACTGCCTGACTCCAGATCTGAATGGGAAGCTTTCGGATTCCCACCCATTGTTTGAGACTGCACTAATGATGTTGATACAGAGCAGTCGAATCCAATTACAGATACCCTTCCCAAAGACCATTTTGGACAGAACGTCTCACATGTACATGTGCGACATCCTGTTGAAGGCCTTCTCCTGGTCCATGCTGAGGAGGCAGGTGTCCAACCCCCTGTCCTGCATGTAGACGAATGTATCCCTGAGGAGCACAAGGCTCTCAGTGATCTTCTTGTCCATACAGCACAGATTTGGTTGGGGTGTATTACTGACCGCAGAGCAGACCTGACCCGGTTGGCAATAAGCTCAGACAGGATTTTGTAATTCACATTCAACAGTGAAATTGCTTGTAAACGAGGGTGATGATGCCTTTCCTCATGGATTTCCTCATGGTACCTGCAGGAAGCATATTGTCACACACCTCCAGCAGGTCCTGGCCAATCAAGTCCCATAGAGCAGAATACAATTCGGCCAGTAAGCCATCACTTCTGGGAGTTTTATTCTTTTCAAAGGCCTCAAGGGCCTTGGGCAACTCATCCAGAGAAAGTGGCTGATCCAGCCTTTCCCATGTGTTGTTATCTAAGACCTCGATGATAGAGGACCGGAATGACTGGGAGGCCGTACTGTCAGTGGACTTCGTGTTACACAGTCTGGCAATAAAAGGACTTGCTGATTCTCAGGATGCCAGACTGAGATGACGTTACTGAGCCACCTTCCTCCTTCAGGCTGCTGAGCACAGAGCTCTCCTTGTGCGCTTTCTAAAAGAAGAAATGCGAGCACATCTCAACCTGCTCCAGTGGACCCTGGATCAGAAGATTATCTTGGATGTCTCCAAGGCAAACAGCAGGGCTTGCTGTCTCTTCACCTCCTGGAGGTTGTCTGTGACATTGACCCCCATTGTTTGCAGCAGGAGCAGGTTCTGTATACTTTTCTGGAGTTTTGATTGTTTTCCCCACCTCTCTCTCGCCTTTGAGGATAAAGAACCTCTTGATGCTCCCTTTGAATGTTTCCCACTAGTCTACTGGAGACTCAAAGAGGGGTATCATGGTTCTCCAACCTTTGAGCTCCTCAATGTTTTCTGGGGTCAACAATTTCACGTGCAGCTTCCACATTCCTTGCCAGTCCTTGGGTCATCCTGTAGGTGAGTTGGCCAGCAGGAGGCAGTGGTCAGAAAAGAACACTGGCTTGATGTCAGTAGATCTGACGGAGAACACTCCGGACATAAATAGGAAATCTATCCTTGAGCAGATAGATCCGTCTGGCCGTGACCAAGTGTATCTACACTGCGCTCCATGTGCAGTGGTGCTGAAGACATTGTGCAGCCTGACTGTTTCCATCAGGAATCTGGATGTGTTGTCCTGTTTGCTGTCAGGCCCTCTGTACCATCCATCAGTACCGATATTGCAGATGAAGTCTCTGGTCAGAATGACTGGCCTGGACATAGCCAGCAGCAGTGGAAGCTGCTGCAGTACAGACAACTGCTCACGCTTTAGAACTGCGCAATGCACTTTAATCAATCTTAGCGGAGCACTCCTGTATACATAACATCTGCTATAAGGAGGTGCCCGCCAACCACCTCCTTAACTTCAGAGATGGTGAATTTGCTTTGTTGCAGCAGAATACCCAGGCCAGAGGAGCGGTAATTGTTGTGCACCACCCCCCCAACCCCAACCAAATCGTAGGCCCGTGAGCTCACAAGCTCGACCATTTCCTGTAGCTGCTGAGAGACACTCCTGCAGAAACAGGAGGTCTGCTTTAATGTTGGTTAGGTAAACACATCATGTGGTAGATTTAATGCTACCCACATTAATTCTCACAGTTTTTAAACCCGTTTTAGATTTATATAATTGTTAAAACCCGAAATTCATTTACCCAAGATCTTATCACTGGGGCAGTCCCTGCATCCCTGTGGTGTGGGTGAACTGATGGACCTGTGGAAGGCTGAGGTAGCTGTCTGGTTCCATGCTGGGGCCATTGCCCTGGTCTGGTGTCATCATGGCAACGATGAAACCAGGAACGTCTCGTTTGGAGTCCAAGCAAGAGACTGTTGTCCCCTACTCCTTACTCAAAGCACCGCTGCACCCAGTTGCCCAGACCTGTGGCTCCCGACAGTGGAGGACTGGCTTTCGCTGAGCCCTTTACGACATGCACTGTTTTCGGGTTGGGGGTTGCTCCTCTTCTTCTCCCCGGTGGTCTTGATCCTCCTTTTCTGCTGGTGGCCCTCTCTCCGCAAGTCCTCTTCATCAGAGGAGCTGCTACTCTGACCTTCGTGCAGCTGCCTCTTCCCTTTCTGTTGTGGGCCTGTGGGGGCCTGGCAAGGTTTTCTTTAATGGTTTTTCTTCTCTGTTTTCCACTTACGTGGCTTCTTCATCGCCTCCTCCTCCATTGACTCTGGATTCTCCAGTTGAGGTGGAGGCTGTTGTGCTACTGTGCTGGCTTCCTGTCTTTGGTCTCTGGCCTGTCCCACCTTCTATGTGACCCTCGCTTCATTTTTCTTGGAGGGTGGCACCTTTCTGTTCTTTAGGGAGGCATGGCTCATGTTGCCACTGCTCACATCTGAGCATATGTGGCCCTGCATCTTGGGCACGCGTTATACGGGTGGCCCGCTTCTGCACACAGGTTGCAGTTCTTTGCCTGTTGGCAGTCTTTGGTCAAGTGCCCCTCCTCCTTACAGTTCCTGCACAGTCACCTTGCACTTTGCCACTATGTGCCCTGACCTCCCCCAGTTTTGACAGACCCTGCACTGCCCCACGTATGTCAAATAACCTCAGCTCCATCCAATTACAAAGCTAGATGTTGGGTGGAGGTAACACAGTATGGATCTGGAGGAAGACATCAGGTCAGGCAGCATCAGAGGAGCAGGAAAGCTGACGTTTTGAGTCAGGACCCTTCTTCAAAAATGGGGGAGGGGAAAGGGAGCTCTGAAATAAATAGAGAGAGGAGGGTTGAGCCTGGGGGAGGTAGGTGGGATGGTGATAGGTGAGTGCAAGTAGGGAGTGGTGGGGATTGGTCAGTGAGGTGGGAGAGAAGACGGACAGGTTTGGCATACAAACCTGGTAAATTCCCCCTCCCCCATTTCTGAAGAAGGGTCCCGATCGAAACATCAGCTTTCCTGCTCCTCTGATGCTGCCTGACGTGCTGTGTTCCTCCAGCTCCACATTGTGTTATCTCTGACTCCAGCATCGGCAGTTCTTACAATCTGTTAGGTGGAGAATTTTCCAATCAGCCTCTGCCCTCAGGGTTATCCTGACCGGTTGTTTGCTGGTCTGGATCCCGAAGTAGTCCATCACATCATTGCTGCCATTTTCCACTTGTCCTATTTTCCTGGGAACGTATGTACATCTGCTGCTGGCACATGGAGGTTAGACATATGGATGGTGACCATCATACTCCTCTGTGCAGGTAACACGAATATTGGCACTGCATTCAGGATGAAGAGGCGACCCTCAGCTCCTTTCTCCTCAAACATCTTCAGGAGACACTCACGTTGCTTCGTGGTCCTAAAAATCACATCGAAGCACCCACCACTGGGGAAATCCTGCAGGCAGTAGATGTCTACTTTTCTTCTTTCAAGCAGCACTCCTCCAATATCCAAACATGATCTTTGATCTAGTGATGATCTCAATAGCTCTGATGACTCGCAATTCAACACTTGATCTTAGCCAAAACACCTCATCCCTTAATACTGTAGGCGTTTGCGCACTGAAACAGCTTTTTAATAAAGAAGGCAAGGTAGAGAAGGGTTTATACTAACCAGAGCTTGGAGGAAGAAGGCTACCTCACCTCATTAGTTCGGTTTGTGAACATGTTTCCCTTTTTGGCTATCAAAATTATGCTGGTGAACATAACTCCAGTGAGTTAGTGTCTTGATGAGTATTCGTTACATGCTAATGAATGCGAAACAGATTCTTGACAATGAAGGTCAGGAAAACCAACTGTTTGAAAAGGACTGGAAATTTAGTTGCAAAACTTTAACCTGCCATCAGAAAACAACTTAAGTTACTTGGCCAATTAAGTCCCATCAACTGCCCTTGTCAAAGTTCTGGGTGGACCCAGAAGATTCCACCCATTGTAATTTTATCATTGAGGAGGGCGGTGTGTAATGATGGCCTCTTGTGACCATTGCCTGTATTCATAAATGCAACAAAAACCGGATTAAACAAGATCCTCTTTTACTTAACTCTTATGCCATCTTTACTCCTTGAAGCCTACCTCTTGGACCTAGCTTTTGGTTATCTGATGCCTTTGTCACATCTTGGTTAACTACTCCTTGGGAAATCTCTTCCAAGGTCTGGAAGGAAGGCGCTATGTAAATGTAAGTTTTGTTAGGTGTCTGTTTCCATGATAAAAGATCCCTCTTTTCCCCCAACCCCCCCCCCCCACAAAAAGAAAACCCTCGGCGGAAGTGAGATAACATCATGGCGATGTTGCTTCCGGTGCCGTGTAAGCTAATGATGTGGATGAGGTTGGCCCGGGACTGAGCTGTTACCGACTGGCTCCCGGACACCGAACCCGGCGTTAAATCATCACCGAGTCCCGGGAGGCCGAGCCCGTCACTGAGTGGGGTGGACGTTATCAGCCAAGAAGGAGGTGGCTGCCTTACCGGAGCACCATGATCCGCTGGATACGGCAGCAGCTGGTAGGTCTCCTGCCGCTTGTGGAGGGGAATCTGCGGGCGTTTGGGGGATGAGGGGCGATGAGAGTGGCTGTGAACTCGGAAGGACGTGACCGGCGAGCTGCTCCCGTTCTGTGTGGACCGTGAACCGGGATCACTCACCCTCTCTCTCTCTATCTGCTTCCACCGTGTGTGTAGCCGGGTCGTGGGCCCGAGAATTGGTAAAGCAGTTGCTTGTCAGCTGGAACAGGAATGGTTTCGTGTTAAATTTTGCTGTTACTGGTTTTGAGTACTTGGTGATGGAATTTTTAACCCCAAAAAAAGTTTTGTAACTAGGGAAGGAAATATTTCAACCCATTCAGTTCGGAACCCTAGACGTTATTTTATACGTTAAATTGTTAACCTGAGACAGTGTTTCAGGGACTCGACGAAGGTTTCCACTCTTTAAAAGTTATTTGCCAACACCAGTTACTCAGTCTGAAATTGAAATTTAAAACAATTAGGTTTTGTTTGGGGGGGGAGAGGACTCTTTCAAGGAGCTATTGGTTTTTTTTTAAAAGTTTGTTTTTGGTGTCTTGAACACCCTTTGGTCTTGGACGAAAACAGAAGTTGCTGGAAAAGCTCAGCAGGTCTGGCAGCATCTGTGAAGAAAAAGTCAGTTAACATTTCGGGTCTAGTGACCCTTCCTTAGAACTGCCTTTCGGTTTTTGTCATTTGGTCTTGGTACGTTTCGGATTGCTACTTTGCACTATATGACTGCTGTCATTAAAACCACACCCAACAGAGGTGGAATGATCATGATGTACGTAATCTTAAGTGATTCACTCGTAGATAAAACTTTAACCGAAACGTGTGTTGTAACTTTCCGAGTAGGAGGATCTTGCATCTCTCCACCTCTCCACGAAGTCCAAAAGAAACTTCCCAACCAATTATTTTTGAAGGCATGTCAATATACAAAAATGCATCGCGATGAAGAACGAAGCAGCATAAAACATTCAGCCCGTCGATCAAATTCCGTGATTCCATTAGATTACGGTTGTTCCATACTTGCATTGTATTTGAAAACAGAAAGAACTGCGGATGCTGTAAATCAGGAACAAAAACAAAGTTGCTGGAAAAGCTCAGCAGGTCTGGCAGCATCTGTGAAGGAAAA
>JAHRHZ010000017.1:23651118-23676174 GCA_024137785.1 Ginglymostoma cirratum | reverse complement strand
GAACCGAAACATTAACTCTGTTTTTTCCTTCACAGATGCTGCCAGACCTGCTGAGCTTTTCCAGCAACTTTGTTTTTGTTATATTGTGTTTACTTGCCTAACTTGGTTTCATGTCACTACCACTTTCGTCTAAGATTTAGAATTATTAATTGACCAAACTCAACATTTTTTTTAAAAGGAGAGGTTCCAGTTCAGCTCCCCTTTTCCTGAAATCATCCCTAAATGTACATTTTAACGTTATACTTCCCTGTTCTGGATTCTGAGCACTGGCAGTTTATCTCTCTCATTAAAACTTTTAGTCATCTTAAACATTTCTGATCATCCCTAACTTCCCCAAATTTAAGGAAATACAGACAGAGTTGTGAGTATATTTTAACTACTTTAACTCAGATATCATACTTGTTAATGTGATAAATGACTAATAAAAGCAAAACTTTGTGGATGCTGGAAATTGGAAACAAACAAAATGTTGGAGAAACATAGCAAGTCTGGCAGCACCTGTGCAGAGAAAAATAGTTACTGCTGAGTTCAGTATAACACTTCAGAATTTATAAATGATTAATCTGCTATTTATGCAATTAACTGAATTACGGGCTGTCCAGGATAGCAGGAAAACTCACTTGCTGTTTAAAGAAGAGTGAATTTATATTTCTTCAATAGGCTAGTAGAATCTTGCATTTAACAACAGTTCTGAAAATTCTGAAAACCAGCACTACTGGTCATGAAGTATGGCTTCAGTACAGCATTGATTATGTGCTCAAATGGCCAGAGTGGGGCTTGAATCCGTGACCTTCTGACCTGGTTTAAAATGCTGGCACCAGGAAGTGTAGTATTTTCTGTGATAGTATGTACTGTTAATTTTAGTCTTTCAGACATGTGTTGTACTAACAGCACAATATTTAGTAATATTTGCAGGGAAATTGAACAACTTTAAGGAACTCCGCAGTATCATAATCAGACAAAAGTGCACAGCAACAAAGGAGAAAATGTTACGATGCATGATTAAAAGCTTGGTCATAGAAGCAGTTTGAAAGATGAGTCAAAGGACCAAAAAAACTTAGAGAGAATTTGTGTTGGAGTGTTAATGGCTGAAGATGCAGCTGCTCATGGTGGCATGAAGGAAGTGATAATGAAAAATCTGAAGAGGTTAGAGTTGTAGGGGTTGTGTAATTTACTCAGCTAAAAGGGGATTTGAGAACACAGATGCAATTCTTAAAATCAGTGCATTGGTCGACAGGATACCTTTATGTGGCTTAGGAATTATGGGCAGTCAACTTTTGTAAGGGCTCGCATTTGTAGAGTGTTGATGACAAATGGCCAAACTGATTTATGGTAGCAAAATCACGGATGATTTTTAGCTAGCAGATTACTGCACAAGCGAGGATGGAAATGAGTAATGTTACAGGTGTTGAAGAGGGTGATCTTCATTATGGAGACAGTATTGAATTTAAGTTTACAGTTAGTGAGCTAAGTTGTGAACTCTGTAGGATCCAAGGAAAGGCTTTGGAGAATCAGGCAAATCACCTGACAAGCAATGAAAGATCAAAGGCTACAGTGGTTGAGTATAACAGTGTTATCTGTGTGATTGTGGAGTCTGGCACCAGTGTTGAGCAAGAAATGTTAACAGTTTAACAATAACCCAAGGCTAAACCTAGATTAAGATTGTGTTGTCTATTTGCTTAGATACAAGATTAAATATCTAAAATACTGGAGCTAAATTATATACTTCCAAAGATCATGAAAAGATTGAACATCTGTGGGTAAGTTGTTGGAGGGGATTCTGAGAGACAGGATTTACATGTATTTGGAAAGGCAAGGACAAATAGTCATCATGGCTTTGTGCGTGGGAAGTCGTGTCTCACTAACTTGATTGATGCTATTGAAGAAGTGACACAGATTTAAGGTAGAGCTGTGGACGTTATCAAATGCCTTGCTGAAGTCCATATCGACACTGCATGGTAGACTGGCTAGCAAGGTTAGATCACATGGAATCTGGGGAGACCTAGCCATTTGGATACAAAATTGGCTTGATAAGGGATAGAGGGTGGAGGGTGGAGTGGAGGGTTGTTTTCAGACTGGAGGCCTGTGACCAGGGTCAGCACTGGGTTCACTAGCTTTTCTCGTTTATTTAAAAATTTTGGATGTGAATATGGGAGGAGTGGTTAGTAAGTTTGCAGATGACACCAAAATTTGTGGTGTGATGGACAGGTAAAGAAAATTAACTTGGGGTACAATGGGACATTGATGAGATGGGCCGATGAACTGAGGATGGTGGATGGAATTTAATTTAGATAAATGTGAAGTGTTACAAGCCAAATTAGGGCAGGACTTGTACAGTTAATGGGTAGGGTCCTGGGGAGTGTTGCGAAGCAAAGATACCTTGGGATGCAGGTTCGTAGTTCTTAAGGTAGAGTTTCAAGTAGACAGGGTAGTGAAGGTGGTGTTTGGTATGCTTGCCTTTATTGGTCAGTGCATTGAGTATAGAAGTCGAGACATCATGTTGTGGCTGTTCAGGACATTGATTAGACCGCTATTGGAATACTACATTCAGTTCTGGTCTCCCTGCTATAGGAAGTATGTTGTTAAACTTGAAGGGGTTCAGAAAAGACTTAAGGAGGTTGCCAGGGTTGGAGGGTTTGAGCTATAGGGAAAGGTTGAATAGATTTGGGGCTATTTTCCTTGAGTGTCAGAGACTGAGAAATGACCTTCTTGGAAGCTTATAAAATCATGGGCAGCATGGATAGGGTGAATAGCCAAGATATTTTCCCAGGGTAGGGGAGTTCAAAACTAGAGGGCATAGGTTTAAGGTGAGAGGGGAAAGATTTAAAAGGGACCTAAAGGGCAACGTTTTCACGCAGAAGGTGGTGCGTGCATGGAATGAGCTGCCAGAGGAAGTGGTGGAGGCTGGTACATTTTAAAAGGCATCTGTATGTGTACATGAATAAAAAGGGTTGAGAGGGATATGGGTCAAATGCTGACAGATGGGACTAGATGAACCTAGGATTTCTGGTCATTGTGGTTGAGCTGGACCGAAGGGTCTGTCTCTATGCTATACATCTGAGCCTGTGACTCAATTTCAATTAAACCGTCCTTTTTCTACGGTGAGGAAGGTCATCACTTCATTGAATATAGTTGATATTTTGGTTGTAGCTGTACTTGGTAAGTTTTTTTTTCTCTTTTGAAATATGCTATGTAAATGCAATCGGTCAGCCATTTACGACATAGGAACCCATTCGACCCACTGAGACTATGCTGGCTTTCCTTGGAGCAATCCGCTCCGTTCTGCTCCTGACGTTTATCCCCATGTTTCTTCAGGTTCACTTCCTCTCTGCTTCCACCACCCTTATGGGAAGCAAACTTCAGGCCATTACCTTTTTAATGCGTATTTTTAAAAAATAAACTGCTGTCTCCCATAGTCCTTGTACCAATAGCTAATGGAATGGATTTGCTTGTCTCTTATCTAAACCTGTACGTTTATCAGAACTTCTCTCAATCTTATTTCCTTCAAAGAGGAAAAACCCAAATTCTCCAACCTAATGTTGTAGGTAAATTGTCTCTTCCCTGGAACCATTTGTTTGAATCTCTTCTACACACTCTCGGGGCCTGCAATCCTTATGTGACCCAGGACTAAGTACAATACTCTAATTGTGGCTTAACTAGAACTTTGTAATGGTTCGGCAAAATCTGTGCTTTTGAACTTAGTTCTTCAAAGATCTAGACATGCGCTCTCGTAGATCCTGTGTTCCTGTACACTTTTTGATGCTGTGTAATAATTTTTGTATCGCCTCTTCCTATCCTGTCTGACCACCCTGTCTTTCCTGTACTAAATTCCATCTGCCACTTACCTGGCCTAGATCCTAGCCTATCATCTGTTGCAGATGATTGCAAGAGTTGCAACAGTGAGGATGAAAATAAAGTTTGATCTCATTGGTGCCTTTCAAAATGTCAATATCAAAGTCACTTTTTCATAGAAACTGTGTTTTTAAAAAATCACTGATCTTTGAATGCCACTGTCCACCATGTTCCAGTCTCAAAATAAAATTACCACTTCTGTTATTCTCTCAAACTCTTTAAAATCTAATTTGTCACAGCTGCACCAGTTCTAGAGATCCCCAGTACAGCGTTTTAAAGCCAAATGTCTGTTTTGTACACTACCTTCTGTCTAAGGTAAGGCCATAATGCTGGTGTTGATTAACAATTAGTGTTTATTTCCATTCCTAGGTTTGTAGTTAAGCAAACAACCTGTGTGCAGTGGGGCTGGGTCAGTAGTCAGGCTTGGTCTGATAGGTGACAAGTAACATTTGTGCTTGGTCATCACCGTCCCTAACAAAAGAAAATTCTAAATCGACTCCCTGACATTCAATGGAATTACCATTCATTTCCTAGGGAGTTGGTTGTGTTACCATGGAAGTAAAATCTCGTTGAAGATCAATATTGTGACTACAAGAACAAGTCAAGGCTAGGTCATCTGCGTGGCAAGTAACTTGCCACCTCACTCCCAAAAGCCTGCTTACCATCAGCAGCAGGCAAGTTAGCACAGTAGGATGAGAGTGTCATAATTCCAATTGTCTCATGCCTCGGTGCAGGTGTCGGTGATTGTTTACAGTTCTGCCTCTGTGTGTTCATGTGTAGATGTCATCTATGTATTGCACCTTGATGACAAGTGGGGTGGTCTTGGTTCTGACCTGGAGATGTTGAAGGCTGAACAGTTTCCCACTTGTCTTTAATTTAGCTCCACTCTGGCAGGGTACTACAGGGATATGGGATGAAGTGTTGTGGCGAGGAGGATGTCACATTGGTGTAATGGCTTATCTCTGCTTGACCCCATTTTGCACTTGTCTCGGGTCTTGTGGATGCGTTAATGAGAATCACAGTTTGCATATTATCATGAAGCAGGTGGAGAACGGTGACAAATTTCTGTGGACAGCTGAATTTGAGGATATTCCGCAGTTGTTCCCAGGTAACTGAGTCAGAAGCCTTTTTGAAATTGAAGGCCATTTACAGATGCTGGTGCCGTTCCCTTCACTTTTCTTGATTTGCGGTGTGGCACAAATCCATGTCCATTATGCCTCTTGATGGTGGAAACTGTTTGAAATTCTGGGATGAGCTTTTTGGCCTCAAGGAGGAAATGGTCAAGGAGGATTTTCATGATAACCTTTCCCATGGAAGACAGTATGGAAATCCCTCTAATTTCTGCAGTCAGACCTGTCTCCTTTCTTGAGGATCATCCCAGTCATGGCATCTGAGATCTCTTGCATGCTCTCTTCAGTCCAGGCAAGGCAATGGGGTTGTAATTTTGTCAAGAGTGCCTCTCTGCTGTAGTTTAGTACTTCACAGTGGCTTCCATCTGCACCAGAATCTTGTTGTTTTTTCAGCTATTAAGTGGGCTTTTCAATCTGGTAGTGGGTCAGAGTGTGCTCAGATAGTAATAGTTTGAGAGTTGTGGGATTGTGTTGAGAGCACTTGCATCACTGGCTCCAGGGAACGTTGACTGTCTCTTGGTTTCTTGAGAGCCTCTTCACTTTTGATTCTCAGTGAAATAGGTACCTGGCTACTGTCGGTGACTTTCACTTTCATTGCGCTGAAAAAGCCATGCACATTCCACTATTGTTACATCTGTAGAGTACTCTTACTAGTGTCATCTTCCCCTTGCTAATTCTTACCTCCGTATATGGATTCTCCATCTTCTGATCCAAGATCACTTCTTGCTATAGTACTTAGCATGTTAATACAGGATGGACTAACTAATTAATTTTTCCTTTTTGTCTGTCATTTCCCAGCATTTTTAGTACTCTGCTTTGAACTCCATGTAATCATGTTCCCAGAAGTACAAGATCGTAACCGTTTACCTATGTTCATGCAGTTAATTTGTTTATTTTGTTTAGAGTTCAAGTATTGCACAATCAAGTAAAGAGCCATTAATTTTGCCTTTAATTTTTTTCCCCCTTTTGACCCTATTTATTGTTGATTTTCTATGTTTGTAGTCTGTCCCTTCCTATTCTATTCTGGGTGTCATTATCCAAGTAGCTGTCCTGTAAGCTGCTATATCTTCTTATTTTGTAAGTTCATATGTCCTCTGAACTCTTCTGTCCTTCGTCTTTCTGCTCTGTCACCGCCCGCGTCCCCGCCAAAAAGAAAGTTAGTTTAAAGCCCTCTCTAGCCATAGTTATTTGATTTGCCAGGGCAGTGGTCCCAACACTGTTTGGCTGAAGCCCATCCCGTCAGAATAGCTCGTTTCTGCCCCAATACAGGTGCCAGTGCTCCATGAACTGAAACCCATTCCACCTTTCACCAGTCTTTGAGCCCCAAGTTTAACTCTTTGACTTTATTTACCCTGTGCCAGTTTACTTGTGAATAGTAGTAATCCCAATATCATTACCTTGATTATTCTGATTTTTAAAAAAAATCTATTTCCCAACTATTAAATCTTTCAGCAGAACATCCATTCTAATCCTATAAATATCATTGGTATCAATGTGGACAATGACATCAGAATCTTTTCCCCTCACCCTCCCAAGTTCTTCAGTCCTGAGGATATCTCCTTAACTCTGGCATTGGGCAGTCTGCTTAACCTTCGGGAATCCCACTCATGGCTGTGGAGAACAATATCTATCTCCCCAATTATACTGTCTTGTATCACTGCTATATTCCTATTCTGTTCCCTCACTTGAATGGCTGTCTGCATCAAGGTGCCTTTCAGTTCAGACATTCTGCCTGCAGTTCCCGTTCTTGACTGCACAGCTTACAAGAAGCGTGTAACTTTTATAGAACGTAGAACATTACAGCACAGTACAGGCCCTTCGGCCCTCGATGTTGCACTGACCTGTGAAACCAGTCTGAAGCCCATCTAACCTACACTATTCCATTATCATCCATATGTTTATGCAACGACACCTACTCTGAGTAAAGAATCTACCTCTGACATCTGTCCTATATCTATCACCCCTCAATTTAAAGCTATGCCCCCTCGTGCTAGCCGTCACCATCCGAGGAAAAAGGCTCTCACTGTCCACCCTATCCAATCCTCTGATCGTCTTGTATGTCTCTATTAAGTCACCTCTTAACCTTCTTCTCTCAAATGAAAACACCCTCAAGTCCCTCAGCCTTTCCTTGTAATACCTTCCCTCCATACCAGGCAACATCCTGGTACATCTCCTCTGCACCCTTTCCAATGCTTCCACTTCCTTCCTATAATGCGGCGACCAGAACTCTATACAATACTCCAAGTGCGGCCGCACCAGAGTTTTCTACTGCTGCAACATGACCTCACGGCTCCGAAACTCAATCCCTCTACCAATAAAACCTAACACACCGTACGCCTTCTTAACAACCCTATCAACCTGGGTGGCAACTTTCAGGGATCTGTGCACATGGACACCGAGATCTCTCTGTTCATCCACACTACCAAGAATCTTACCATTAGCCCAGTACTCTTGTATTCCTGTTACTCCTTCCAAAGTGAATCACCTCACACTTTTCAGCAGTAAACTCCATTTGCCACCTCTCAGCCCAGCTCTGCAGCTTATCTATGTCCCTCTGTAACCTGCAACATCCTTCCGCACTATCCATAACTCCACCGACATTAGTGTCATCCGCAAATTTACTAATCCATCCTTCTATGCCCTTATCCAGGTCATTTATAAAAATGACAAACAGCGGTGGCCCCAAAACAGATCCTTGCAGTACACCACTAGTAACTGAACTCCAGGATGAACATTTCCCATCAACCACCACCCTCTGTCTTCTTCCAGCTGGCCAATTTCTGATCCAAACCGCTAAATCACCCTCAATCCCATGCGTCCGAATTTTCTGCAATAGCCTACCGTGGGGAACCTTATTAAACGCTTTACTTTTGGACAGTTGCAAGCTCCTCCTTTGCAACTCTTGTGTTCTTATACCTACCTCAACTGCAGTCACACCCATCTGTTCCTGATTACTGATCAGTTTCTAATTACCTACTCTGAGGGATGCATCTGCCCTCTGAAGTGAATTGTCCAGATAACCTTCACTTCCAGATTTTACAACGTCTGCAGTTTAGGATCCTGTTCCTCTATTTGGATCCAAGTTCGTCAAGCCTCAAACACTTAGTACAAATGCTGTTGCTCTGGATCACTGTTTGCAGCGAAATATCAACTGTTCTACCATCACAATCGTATTTGTTTTTGAATATAAAATTAGTGATTCTAGATTCCCTGCATTTCCATTGTGATATTTAACTTTATAAAATTCAACAAGTATCAATATTATACTTCAGCATGAAAATGAAGAGAAAAAAACACTGGAGACCTATGCACAAATTATTTATCTTACTGATACTTTAAAATCTTAACATTAACCAGTTATACTCACTGAAAGCTTCATTCTTGATTTTGTGATGTTACGCAGCTACTGGTTTCACTACAGGAGCCCATGCTTTTTATTCTCTTGCTCCGCTCATCCTTGAGTAATTGTTTCACCAATGCCATATGAGAGAGCGAGGGAGAGAGACGAAAGGTGATGGTTTTACTTGAGGGTCACCACACCACAGGCAAGGGGAGATGTTGAAAAGGAGAGCCCTTATGATGCAGGAAACCTTTTGAGATTCGTGCACTTGAATGCCTAGATCCTCTGTACCTAAGAATTCTGCAGTTGTTCTCTTTTTTTTTAATCGTTTGCTTTGTTTTTCTTCCTAGCATAGTGAACAACTTTACATTTTTCCACATTATGCTGTATTTGTCAGATTTTCGACCATTCACTTAATGAAGATGCAGATGAATAAAGATCAGGATATGAAGCGAACATATCCATCTATTCAGATTTCTAGCTAGCTTCCTTCTCATTTGGATATGTCAGTTTTCAGGGGTCCTTTGGAACCTGTCCATGTTGCACAGTGGCAGCAGGAAAGACATTAGCAGGAATGAGAATTGTACTCTTCTCATCAGTTCGGGGCGGCATGGTGGCACAGTGGTTAGCACTGCTGCCTCACAGCACCAGGGGCCCGAGTTCGATTCCAACCTCGGGCGACTGTCTGTGTGGAGTTTGCACGTTCTCCCTGTGTCTGCGTGGGTTTCCTCCGGGTGCTCCGGTTTCCTCCCACAGTCCAAAGATGTGCAGGTTGAGTGGATTGGCCATACTAAATCGCCCGTAGCGTTCAGGGAGGTGTAGATTAGGTGGGTTATAGGGGGATGGGTCTGGGCGGGATGCTCCGAGGTTCGGTGTGGACTTGTTGGGCAGAAGGGCCTGTTTCCACACTGTAGGGATTCTATGATTCTAAATTTTTTTTTTTTCATTATGTAGTAATAGGGAATAATACCTGGGAAAAACATCACTATTTAGTTCCCCATCAAGCCAAATTAAAATGAGAAAAGTGTCCTTAGAATCACTTCACTCACACGTTCATAATGTTGTGCAGCATGGAAACCCTTAGGTCTAACTTGTCCATGCTGACCAGATATCCTAAATTAATCTAGTCCCGTTTGTCAGCATTTGGCCCCGTCCGTCTGAACCCTTCCTATTCATGTACTCATTCAAATGCCTTTTAACTGTTGCAATGGTACCAGCCTCCATCACTTCCTCTGGAGGCTCATTCCATACACGCACCACAGTCTGCATGGAAAAAGTTGCCTCTTTGGTCAGCTTTATGTCTTTCCCCTCTCACCTTAAACCTATACCGTCTAGTTGGACTCCCCTACCTTGGGGGGGAAAAAAGACCTTGGCTATTCATGCTGTCCATGCCCGTCATTATTTTATAAATATCTATAAGGTCACCCCTTGGCTTCCAATGCTCCACAGAAAATAGCCCCAGCCAATTCAACCTCTCTATAACTCAAAGTCTCCAATCCCTGTAACATCCTTGTAAATCTTTTCTGCATCCTTTCAAGTTTAACAACATCCATCCTTCCTATAGCAGGGAGACCTGGTGGGGGGTAAAAAAAAATGGGAGACCAGATGACTTGGCAGCTTAGGCCTGGATGTATTCATGATTAATTATATTTCGGTCTGCTGTAAATATTTACTTTTGAATTAACAATACTCTTAATTCACTCTGTACTAATTTTAACTTGTACTAATTTTCGTTGTTTTTTGACTAAATTCTTTTCACTAATTTTTAATTAAATTACATAACTTGACCAGACGATCAGAGTTTTCAAATTCATGCAAACTTTTTAAATTCATTCCACTTTTCTAAATAATCCAATGGGTTTTATTTCCTGTAATATATGTCCAATTACTATAAGCAAAAGAATGATCTGGCAGTTTTTATTGTGGCCCTTTGTACAATTAGATCTAAAGCTTGCCAAATTCTGGAATATCTTGGCCACATTTCATGTCCTCCCCTGTACTTGCAATTCATATGGCTATAAACTTTGTTTTCTCCTAAGCTCTGAACATATCATCCTGCATGCTGCTCTTCCTATGTCGACTTTACTGCTAACGTTCATGGTTTTTTAATACTGCAGTATTAAAGTACATTTAAATTTCCATTTGAACTTAAACATTAAAGCTAACTTGTGTTGAAATGACAATTAATTGGAATATTTCAACTTTGCTTCTTTTCTTCATTCAAGAGACACTTAAAGTTGACATCCTCTTATCACATTATGTAGGAATTCAAAATTCAGTTGGACGCCACCTTTTTCTTTACTATACTCACTGCCACTTTAAGGCTGTTGTATTATGAAATTTTTATTTAATTTCCTTTGATGTGCACCCTCTCCCTTTCCACTGGTTTGAAAAACTCATTGATTTGCATTTTGCTATGGTCCTGGTTAAAAGCCATGAACCGAAACATTACCTCTGTTTATTGCCAAAGATGCTGCCTGAGTTACTAAGTTGTTTGTTTTTTGCCTTCTTCCTTTTCTCTACTTGTTTTGCATAGTCTTGCTTCTGTCAATTTGGATCCAATTTAATTAATGAGGCATAAACCAAGACATCATTCATCGTGGTTGGAGTTTAAGAACAGCTCAGTCTTGGAGCTTCTGCCACACACCATTCCCACTTGCTCCTTCTTTATATCTACCCATCAATTAGGGCTCTTATGATAACAGCAGAAATGTGTCTACCTCTGAACCTGGATCTTCTGGCTCAAGTTCCATTTGTTCCAGAGGTGTGTCATAGCATCTCTGAACAGGTTGATTGGAATTTATCTTCTCTTCCTGGCCACCCAATAATTAACCCTGTTTCCAATTAATCAAATTATGTGCAAACCTGGTAGGGGAATGCAGGCCACCAAAGGTAAGGGAGAGGTTGGAGAAGAAGGGCTAAATCAAAATGGAGTTGGAAGGGGAGAGAACTTATTCTGCCCTTGTGGTCCCACCTTCCTTTAGAAGTCTCGTGTATTGGTGACCCAGTCAATTTATTCTATTAACTCATGACCTGCTTAATTACATGCAATGTTAGGGAGACCTTGTAAAAGACAGGTTTTGCAATGCATTAGTAGTCCTACCTCTTGAGCCAGAAGGTCCAAAGTCAAGTACGATCTCTGAATGCAAAGACTAGGGATTTTGAATTTTTTTATGTAAAAAAACTTTGTGATCTTGCTGTATTGAAATTGCATCATCAACCTTGCTATATTGGTTACTTAAGCTCGACCCTTCCATAATTCGAATTCATCTAGACCTTTGCTTTCTGGCTTATATTGTCTCACTTGTTATCTTGAGTTTGTTTTTCCAATGAACAAGGAAGTTTGTGGTTTGTTAGAAGTCAGCTGACCCTGCTACAGGACACCACTGCAGGTGTTCTTCATAATAGTGTCCTAAGCTCAACCATGTTCAGCTGCTTTGTGAACAACCTTCCATTCATTATAAGATCAGAAGTGGAAATGTCTGCTGCTGATTACACTGAGTGACTCACCAGGTAAAGGAGCAGTCCGTGGCCAAATGCAGCCAGACCTGGAAAATATCCGAGCTTGGGCTGACAAATAGCAAGTAATATTTGTTCCATGCTAGCAACAAACAATGATCGTATCCAACCTGAACACCCACTTTTCTCTCCCATCCCACTCCCCCACCCCTCCAAAAAACAGACACCACCTTCCCAAAAGCAAGTCAACAATCTGCAAGCAAAAGTGGATTACTGTAACTTCAATAACACTGAGGCTTGACAACATCTAGAACACGACAGCTCCCTTGAATGGCACCAAGTCCACAGACTTCCACTTCCACTTCCACTTCCACTTCCACTTCCACTTCCAATTCCCCTGCCTCTAACAGAAGCAACAAGCTCCTTAGACAGCTCCTTCCAAAAACATGATCATTGCCCTTGTCCTTTCAGACTGCAGCAGATACATTGGGAAACCATTACTTGCAAGTTCCTCACTGAGCCAGTTGCAGCCCTTACTGGGAAAGATAATCATTCCTTCAGTGTTGCTGGATCAAAATCCTTGAACTCTCTCCCTAGCATTGTGGATGTACCTACAACTGAAGGGACTGCAGCAATTTAACAAAGCAGCTCATCACCATCTTCTCCAGGTCATTCAGGCTAGGCAGTAGATGGTGGCCAAACAGCAAAGCCTGAATCTCCTGAATGAAAATCTTTTTACAGAATGGTCAACTTTGGCTTTTTCTGCTCTTGAGCCATTTCAACCTCACTCACTTGAGCTCCAATCTGACGAACTTGTTCCTGGATCTTCTCACCTTAAATGCACTCTTTCTATAGGTCTTTGAGCCACTTGACCTATCCTTACATCCTGTGCCTTGCAATTACCTGGATAAATCTGTTCTTTTGCTTCCGCTTTAACAAAAACATGCTTTCTGTTCTGTCAACTGCTATTACTTTTTAAGTTCTGTATATTGCTAGGATTCCCACCCTTTTATCAGGAAAGACTTGCTAATTTTCCTCTAGTTTTAAGTTGTGGTCACATGAACAAGGTTCAGAAAGACAGGTTTAGTACTATTTAATCACTAAAACCAAAAATTAATGATATTTAAGTTTTGATTGTATTTTGCATTGTTCTTTATATTATGAAATATGTGACAAATTTTTCTTTTGCAGGGATTTGACCCACCGCACCAGAGTCCCACAAGGACAGTTTATGTTTCAAATCATTTCCCCCAATACGAGAGTTTTGTTCATCAGAAGTTTCCAGACAATAGGATGATATCATCAAAGGTATGGAGGACCTATAATGCCTGCTTTTTAAATACTCGTTTGCACTAATTATGAGGAGAAATTTAGCTCGTGTTTACCATGGTTCAGATTTTCTGTCTGTAGTGAAAAATACAATAAAAGCATGCTAGAATATTTAAATTGTTTAAATGTTGTAAAACATCCTAAGAGAAATCCCAGGCTTAATTACCAGAATAGTAAAATCTTGAATAAGTGCAAAACGTATGGTCAAATCACCAAGGTTTAATGAATATCTTGGATGAAGACAGAGGTTTAGAAAAAGAATCCAGCCATAGGCAACCAATCACTAATGAAGCGATAATAAAATCGGGGATATGCAATAAATCAGACTACAATGTTGTAGAAATGTTATAGGTGGAAGCAGATGTATGAGCAGTAACTGTGAGGCTATGGAGAGATAGGATAAAAAGGATGCAAATTTCAAAGTTGCAATAAATGCCAGAAGTCCATTTGCCTTCCTTATTACCTGCATATTAGTTTTCCCCATGCTTCATTTCATGCCCGAGGACACCCAGATCTCTCTGCACTGAAACATTGAGGTTTCTCTCCATTTAGGTAAGTTGCCTTTTCTATTTCCCTGATCAAAATGGAGAGCCTCCTCTTTTTTCCACATTAAACTTCACCTCCCACATTTTGGCCCATTCACCTAACCTGTCCATGATTACTTGTAAATTTTTTATTTCTTTGTTGCAACTCACTTTCCCATCTGTTTTAGTGTTGTCTGCAAATTTGGTTGTACCCTAAGCCCCAACCTGAAACATCAGCTTTCCTGCTCCTCCTTTGGTTAGCCAAAGCATTGGAATCTATTATGAGGATGGATTTGGAAGCTTAGAATCTGGTTAACCAGAGTCAGCATGGATTTAAGAAGTCTCTTGGAATTTTTTGAGGGCATAACTAGTAGGATGTACGTGGAGACAGTGCGTATGTTGTTTCTGGGTGTCACCCAAGAGGATATTACCTAAAATTAAGTTTAGGTTTGGAAGTAAACATTGTGGATTGAGAAGTAGTTAATGATGCAAAGAGAAATAAACAGGAAGTTCCCAGTGGGGTGGTACAAAGATCAGTGCTGGCCTCAGTTATTTACAATGTATGTTAATTACTTAGATGAGGGATCAGAGTATAATAGGTTTGATGCTACGTTGTATATTGGAAAAGTGGTGAGGGAGATGCAAAGAGATGATAGATTAAAACACAGGTTTGTGAGTGAGTAAGGACATGGCAGCTGGAATACAATGTTGAAGTATGGAGTGTCCTCATGATAGGAAAAAGATTCAAAAATAAATTTCTTTTTAAAGATCAAAGTCACTCAAATGTTTGCATTCACGAGTAGGTTTCCTTGTACATTGATCACAAAATAAAGCAAACAACTTGCCTTACTGATTGTATGTTAAATTTTCTTAAAATGTATTGGAGTGTAAGATTGCACAAGTTTCATTCTGATTCTGCAGAACGTTTTAGAAGATCACATGTGGAGTACTGAGAGATGTTTTGGTTTCCATATGTAGGGTAGGGCAGGACATACCTGCCCTAAAGGAGTTCAGCAAATGGTCACCAGACTGGTTCCTGAAATGAAAGAATTGTTGTGAGCAGAGATTGAGTAAGCCACATTCTCCGATCTTTAACAGAATAAAAGATGATTTTATTGAAACATATATAATTACTAAGGAATTTATTAGAGTAGATGTTGAAGAAAATGTTTTCTTGCTTTGGAGAATCTAGAATGAGGGACCACAATCTCAAAAAGATCGATCATCTGGAATTGTGAAGAGAAAATTAACAAGTGTTGTGAATGTTTATAATTCTGTGCATTGAAGAGCTGTGAATCTTCAGTTCTTCATGACACACATTGATAAATACTGAAGGTATACAGTGGATATGAGAATAGTCTGGAAAAGTGCAGTTTAGAACAATAGCAGTGATGTCATTGAATGACCGACTCCAGTTCCTACTTTTGGTGTCCTCAGATGGATCTCGCGCTTACAAACCTGAATGGTTTACTATTTGTTTTGAGTCACATTAAAATAGATTATTCCTGATAAACAAGACTCTACTGGCCTTTAATTTGATAAAATAAGTTATTTTACATTTGAAACTATTTATTAATGCAATTTTCATTTCTATAATGTAAATATAAATGACTTTCTTTTTCTCTTGCAGTACACAGTATGGAATTTTATCCCAAAGAATTTATTTGAACAATTCCGAAGAATAGCTAACTTCTACTTTCTTGTAATTTTTCTTGTGCAAGTAAGTGTACTTTAGTAACTGTGAATGTTGTTATGTCCCATCAGTGATAATGCCATAATCAGTTGAAGCCTTTAATGAGGTAACAAATAATGATTCTGAGTTGATTTCACCAATGACTATTGAACATCAACCCCGCCCCAAACATTCGGTTATTGTCTTGCATTCAGATTTAGGACCCAGAGGTCAATTTATGTGCTTCTCTTCATTGCTTTGATCATGTCATTGACCAGCTATCCACCTGGAAAGTGCATCCCTCTCTTTTTGTATATAAATTAAAGTTAAATAAAGCATTAACAATCATTTTGAGTGCTGACAGTGTTATAATAAAGAGGATATTTGGACTATAAATTGAAATATATTGATGTTGATGAATATATTGTTTCTTTAACGAACTGTTTCTTTGTAATAAGTATAGAAGCCAAAATTTACAAGCTGCGATTTTTGGAGAGCAAACTTCTGCCTGCAAAATTTCAAACAGCAAATATGTTATCTCGACTTTGCATATTTGCTATAAGCAGCCATTCTCTGATGATTTTGACAGTTGTGGTTATTTCCATTTTGGAGAAACTCTCGTATTTAGCAATTTTAAAGTGAACATCTTGAAATTTCATTGTTCGCGGTTTTAGAAGAAGGTTTGAGGTTTCAAGCTTAACACAGAAGATACCAAAAATAATTTCTAGTTATAGTAAATTTATGGTCAGAAGTGAGAATACATGATTTGGAAATAGATTGTGAAACCATTCATCTTTAAACAAAACAAAAAAATTGTGATATGGTTTATTGGATATATTATCTGATGTGCAGTGTGCATTTCAGAAAATCTTCTAGGTGGTACATAAGCTGGCCATCCCTTCAAACCTGAGAAGGAAAAGTAGGCTCTCAAGTTTTCAAGCCTATCCATAATCCAGTTTAAGGAGATTCCTGCTTGGTTGCAATTAAAGAAGTATAAAATAGGGGCAGCAGTAAGCCATTCAGCCCTTCAAGCCTGCTCTGCTTTCAATATGATCATAGCTGATCATCCCACTCAATACCTTTTTATTCTAATTTTCTCCCCATCCTTTTTGCTCCCTTTAGCTTTAACAAATATATCTAATCCTCCTTTGTCCTCCAACTCTTTCTGTGACAGAATTCCACAAGCTCACTACTGTCCAGATGAAGAAATTTCTGCTCATCTCAGTCCTGAACAGCCTACCCTGTACCTTTTTTGAGTGTGACCCATTGGTTCTGGTGTTAATTGTGACATTAAAAAAAAAACTTTTAAGGCAAGACATTAGAAATGTCCCAGCAATTGCTATTGGGAATGAAACCGCTGTTCTGTGGTTTAGAAGGGAGAGGAAAGGAACGTTTGTTGGAGTAACAGTGTCCTATGGCAATATTAAGATCGGCCATTCTACACATTACTTTCAAAGGAGTAACATGTATTTGATACAATTGTAGTCCAATGCATGCTGTATTGTCAGACTTTTATCGCCAGTAGTGCGGTCTAAAATTCTTTCCAGTCAGTTCCTCTTTGTGATAAGCCTTTGAAAGTTTTGAAATGTGTATTTTGATGCATTCACAGCAATAATTAAATTTATGTTGTCTTCATATTAGTTACTTTCATCCTTTGCAGTTGATGATAGATACTCCTACCAGCCCGTACACCAGTGGACTGCCATTGTTTTTTGTAATTATGGTAACTGCCATTAAACAGGTAAGAAAGAAAGCTAATTTAAATCCTATTAGCCATGAAATCAGTACATTTTTGACTTGCAAACTGTTTTGGTGAGTGAAACTGTTTCTAAGAAGGCAGATGGATATCTTTCTCACATTGCAGAGAAATTAGTTGTTAAAATATTTGAGAAACAGTTTAATTTTTAGTCCATTTATCCTTCCTTGTGATAAATCGGTTCCATTTGTGGAGAGCAATCTACATGTTACAAAACTGGAGTACCAATCGAAGTTAGGAAAGAAACCCAAATTATTTCAGTCTTTTGAGCGTACTATTATTGAGCAAAGATATTTTTGTTGAACAGCTGTGTTTCTGGATCTCAGAATTGCTCCAGTGCCGAGAATGGACATTTACCCCCTTTTTTTTTGGTTGCACTGGCTATCCAATGAGCATTATGACTTAATGCCATTTGCCTGCCTTTTCTCCCCATACCTTTGCATGTTTCTTCTGTTCAAGTAATTATCTAATGAACTCATGACTGCGTCAGTTGAACCTGCCTCCACCATATATCCAGGCAATACAATCTAGACCCAAATCCCCCATGTGTGAAAGTTTTTATTTTCCCCGTCATGTTTACTATGGAAACATATCACTTTAAATCTGTGCCCTCCCATTCTTAAACCTTCTTTTGAGGAGGAACAGTTTTCTCCTATCTATATCTATAGATACCTATCCATATCTCTTGAATTCAAAAATCTCTAGCAAATCTCCTCTTCAGCTTCAAAGTTCTAACTTCAATCTATCCTCATAACTGAAGTTTATATTCCTGGAAACGTTCTTGTAAATCTCTTTTGGTCTCCCCAATGTGTCCACATCTTTATTCCAGTGTGGTGCCAAGAACTGTGCATGATGTATGTTCGGCATAACCTCCTTGCTCTTGTACACTCTGTTTTGTTTGTTTGGAATTCACCGGCTGGCGAGCATTTATTACCTATTGAGTTGCCCTAGCAAAGGGGTTGAGCTGTTTGCTTGAACTGCTGCAGTTTGCATGCTGTAGGTAGATCCACAATGTCCTTAAGGTGGGCATTCCAGGATTTTGACCTGGGACAGTGAAGGAAGAGGATATATTTCCAAGTCAAGGTGGTGAGTGGCTTGGAGAGGAACTTGCAGGTGGTGGTGTTTCCATGTGCTGCCCTTGTCCCTCTAGATGGAGGTGATCGTGAGTTTGGAAGATGCTGCCTAAGGAGCTTTGCAGTTCCGCTGTGCATCTTGTAGACAGTACCAGCAGTGTGTACCGAGTATTTGTGGTGAAGGGAGTGAATTCTTGTGATTGTGGTGCCAATCAAGCAGGCTATTTTGTCCTGGATGCAGGCTTCTTCTGGTGTTGGAGCTGTACTCATCCAGGCTGTTGGGAGTATTCCATCACACACCTGACTTCTGCCTTTTATAGTGTACATGCTTTGGGGAATCAGGTGGTGAGTTACTCACCGCAATATTCCTAGCTTCTGACTTACTCTTGAAGTCGCTGTATTTATACAGCGTGTCCAGTGAGTTTCAGGTCAATGGTAACTTGTTACTTGCCCCATATCAGTCCAAGCGTGGATATTGTCCAGATCTTGTTGCATTTGAACATGACTGCCTAGATACTGAAGCATTCTGCAAATGGTCTGAGCATTGTGCAATCATTGGTGAACATTCCCACTTCCTCCTTTATGGTAGAGGGAAGTTCATTGATGCAGCAAGTGAAGATAGTTGGGCCTGGGATACCACCCTGAGAAACTCTTGCAGAGATATTCTGGATCTGAGATGATTGACCTCCATCAACCATGACCATCTTCCTAAGTGTCAGGAATGACTGTAACCACTGGAGAGTTTACCCCCGATACCCATTTATTCCAGTTTTGCTAGGGCTTCTGATGCCACACTTGGTTAAGTGCAGCCTTAATGTTAAGGACTGTCGCTCTCACCTAGCCGCTGAAATATAGTTCTTTTGTCCATGTGTGAACCAAAGCTGTAATGAGGTCAGGAGCTGAGTGACCCTGGAGGAACCCAAACTTGGTGTCACTGAGCAGGTTGTTGCTCAGCAGGTGCTCCTTGATAGCGCTATTGGTGACACCTTCCATCACCTTTTTAATGATGATCGAGAGCAGACTGCTGGGGCAGTAATTGGCCAGGTTTGGTTTTGTCCAGCTTTTTGCGTACAGAAAAAACTCGGGGAAATTTTCCACATTGCCGGGTAGACATACAGTGTTGGAACAGCATGGTTAGGGTTGAAGCAAGTTCTGGAGCACAACTCTTCAGCACTATTGCTGGAATGTTGTCAGGACCCTATGGGTCTTTTGCAGTATCCAGTGCCTCCGACCATTTCTTGATTCACTCCACAGGATATCAAATTGACTGAAGCCTAGCATCTGTAATGGTGGGGACCACTGGATGGTACTTCTGACAGAAGGTTACTGTGAATGACTCGGCCTCGTTTTTTGCACTCATGCTGGGTGCTTCCATCATTCGGGATGGGGATATTTGAGAAGCTCCTCCAGTGAGTTGTTTAATGTAGCCCAGATACAGTAAACTTTATTAACTGCACTTTGTTAACCTGTCCTCGTACCTTCAATGATCAGTGCACATATACTTCCAGGTCTGTCTGCTCATGAACCATTTAAGTTATGTGCCTTCTATTTTATAATGTTTTTCCTGTTCAAATCCATCATCTCTCACTTCTCTGTATTGATATTGGTCATGTATCTGCTCATTCCGTCGACTTGTTTCCATTCTTTTGGTGTTCTATGCTGTTGTCCTCACCGTTTACAATGCTTCCAAGTTTTGTTTTATCCACAAACTTTGAAATTGTCTAGGCCATTGATATATATCAGAAAAATGTTCCCAACATTCCCAGTGTTGACCATGGGAAGCTCCTCTACTTGCATGTTTCCAGCCTGAAATATATTCATTGACCACACTCTCTCTTTCAATTACTCAGCCAATTTTGAAGCTGTGTTGCTACTGAAGACTGAAAGATTGTGGTCACTGTCTCTGCAATTTCCATTCTCTCTTCCTTCAATGTGTTACACTCCTTTGTATGCTGCTTTAAATCTTAAATTTGTGTTCTGTTTTCATAGCTTGAAATCAGAATCTGAAGTTGAAAATAACTATGGCCTCAGGTTATTAAGTACTTAACCAAGCATTTGCCATTGCCCTAAACATCTCCGGCTGGTTTTTCCAATGCGTTTGTCACCATGCATCTGCAGAAACACAGCTAGGTAATCCCATGTCACCTGACTACAGATGGGACTTATCCAGTTCTGCATCCCTTCTCCTGACTTGCTTTCCAGAGCCCTGGCTTCTGTCTGGCCAACGTCAGAAGTCAGCATTGCTGGGGGTTTGGATTGGTGGTGATTGTGTGTTTTCGTGGGGTGGGGTTGGGGGGCGGAGTGGGTAGAGAGGAGAATTGAGTAGAGGAGAGTGTAATTACGTGATCACATGGGAGGATAAGAGGTGTTCATTACAGTTGGGGAAGGGAATCGTCACAGGTGGGTGGGGTAATCACTGTGTCACAGTGCACTGTGACACAATGTTTGATGTCTGGGTCGTGTGAAGGGGCCATTGATCACCATCACGTGCTGGGGTGAGGCCGATTATGATTCTTCTGGGTGAGGAAGGAAGGCAAGAGGGTGGGTGTGTTGGGGCATATGCACTATAAACAAAAATGCCAGCCGTGGTATAATGAGTAATTGTACAAATGAAGCCTTGGGACATTTAAACGTAACATATGGCATCTATTGCTGCAAAAAGGGGGTGGAGTTTGACTTTCACTGTTTATCCTCCCCAGTGAGGGAACGGTTGGATTCCAGGTATTCTCCACTTTTCTTCAGGAGCTGGAATCAGAAGTGCTGGTGAGAAATGTGGCAATGGTTCCTCATGGAGCTACAAAATTAGATGGGCGTCTGAATACTTCCCTCCCTTTCTTCACTATCTAACGAAAGGAGTAAAGCTAGTTGTAAGTCTAGTTGACTGCTGCAAGTAGTTAGGAGCCTCAGTGGTTTGCTCTTTACCTGTAAATGGCACTTGGCGCATGGAGTCAAGGGAACTTTTCTTGTGAAAATTGAATACCACGAATACTTAAGCATGCACAATTTCCCGAAATTATCTCAAATTACAAAATTGCCAAGTAATTTCAAAACTGTTAGTAAATAGCTAAAAGGTAAATGGTACATGTGCAATGTCAGTTGCATCTTTACCATATGTCCCTATTTATCTGTATTCTCAAATGGTGTCTCATAAGTTGACGTTTCAGGAAGTCTGAATTCTTGATTACGTAACTGGTGAAAGTTTTTTTTTGTTTGTGTTTAGGGTTATGAAGATTGGTTGCGGCATAAAGCAGATAATGAAGTTAATAATACTCCAGTGTATGTGATTCGAAGTGGCGGCCTTGTCCAAACAAGATCACAAAACATAAGAGTAAGTCATTTTTTGTACTGTATTGACAGTTTTATTTATTCGTTCTTGGATGTGAGTGTTCTCTGACAAGGCCAGCATTTATTGCCTATTCCTAATTGCTCAAGAACATAATGATGGTGACCAGCCATAGAATCGTGATAGAATGGGAGTTCATGCTAGCTGTCCAGAGAAGTACAGTCATGCTCATTTTACTACTATGTTATTATGGCCACGGAAGTTTATATTTCGAGTGACCGTGAATTTCTTTTTAAAACTGTTTGGTAATGCTCTTTAAATGTAATGGGGCGATAGGTATAATAATTCTCATTACCTAGCATATGTAAGATACAAACATTACTTGCCACTTAGCAGCCAAAGCCTGAATGATTTTCAAGTCTTGCTACTTTTGGACATTGCTTGCTTCAATGTCAGTGGAGCTGTGAGTGGTTTTGCAGTTATCAGTGGACTTCCCCATTTCACACCTCTTATATTTGCTTTCCCTAAACCTCTGCCTCCATGTCCTTTTATCGTCGACTAATGGGAAACACCTTTTTGTTTTTGTCTAAACTTGTAACATTTATACTTGTATTAAAACTTCCATGAATTTCCTTCACTGCAAGGAGAACAACCCTAGCTTCTTCAACCTAACTTCTTTAATAGGTAAGAATACACATTCCTAGAACCATTCTGATGGATCATCTTTGTACCGTCTCAAGGACCTTTGTGTCTTTATAGTTGCGGCCTAACCAGACCTTTATACAGATTCAGCTTAATTTCCTTGCTTTTGTACTTGATTGCCTCTAATTATGAAATGCAGCATCCATTGCTGACCACACACTTAATGTGTCTTGCCACTTTCAATGGTCTGTGCACATGAATCCAAGATCCCTCTATCTATATGAACTGTGCCGTTGAGTCTGTATGAGGTTCCCTCTGGCCTTTTCTTTTGACCAATTCTACTAGTCGGTCCTTAAGCCATTGAATGAACTTGTATCATCACTCTTTTATCATTGGCAGGTTTTGAAATATAAAGTGTAAAGTGCAGTTACTAGACGTCTGAAATTATCAGCAGGATATGCTGGAGTTGCATAGCAAGTCGAGCAATATCTTGGAGAGAAACACTTCTTTTAATTTTTCAGGTTTTAACTTTCTTCCAAACCTGATAAAAGGTCTTGATCTGAAATGCTAACTTTTACGTGTCTACTCTGCATTCCAATATCCAAAACCCCTGCAGACCGATTCCTGGGATGGCAGGACTGACAAGTGAGGAAAGACTGGATCGACTGGGCTTGTACACTGGAATTTAGAAGAATGAGGTGGGATTTTGTAGAAACTTATCAAATCCTGATGGGACTGGACAGGCCAGATGTGGGGAAAATTGTTCCCAATGTTGGGGAAGTCCAGAACTAGGGGTCACAGCCTAAGAATAAGGGGAAAGCCATTCAGGACCGACGTCAGGGAGAATTTCTTCACTCGGAGTTGTGAACCTGTGGAATTCTCTCTCTCAGGGAGCTGTTAGGGCCAGTTATTTAGATATATTCAAGAAGGAGCTGGATGTGGCCCTTGCGGCTAAAGGATCAAGGGGTATGGAGAGAAAGCAGGAATAGGATACTAGAATTGCATGATCAGCCGTGATCATATTGAATGGTAGTGCAGGCTCGAGGAGCTGAATGGTCTACTCCTGAAACTATTTTCTTTGCTTTGTTTCGATGTTTCAATGGTTGCAGGGGTGCCTCTTGGGGAACATTTACTGACGGCCCTCTTCCAGTATGAAAAACACCCATTTACCGTGGCTCATCGGCTGTTTTTTTTTTTTCAGCGCTCTGGTCTATCCCTACCTGTAGGCCAGGAGGCCTATTTCAAGTCCCACCTGCTGCGGTGGTGTGTAATAACTCTGGACATGTTGACTAGTAAACACCTACACTGGCCCTCCTATTTTGTTAATCAAAAGTATTGTGGTATCTTGTCAGACATTTCTTAAAACTTGTGTAGACAGCATTCACTGCATTTTCTTCAACTGTTTTTGTGACTTAATCAAAAAAACTCATATAGGTTAGTCATGTGCAGTCTGCCTACTACAGATTTATGCTGGCTGTCCTTCCTCAATTAGCTCAGACTTCTCCAAGAATCTGTTTGGTACTCGAACAGTTCCCTCTAAATAGTGCACCTGGATGACCACACAACAATCCTGCCAAACGTTAGACACTTAACTACAACAACCAAGCACATCCTTGATGATTTAAGTTGGGTTTACTACAGCTCTAGTCTGTGAGGAAAGAAATGTTAGATTCCCCATGACAGGAAATTAACAGGTGAGAGCCCAGTCTGACAGAATGAATCAGATGGACTTGACAGCTAAAATTCACCCAGATCAGTCCCTGGAGCCCAGAGCTATATCAATACTAGTCTTTTCTGTGGCTGATCTTCCGAAATTCCTTTTGCTGCTTCGCTCACCCCAGCCTCGTTGCTTGCCTGCTGTTTGTTCTCACTGATTGTTATCCCACTCTTTGTTAATTCCCCAGACATATTTTCATAATGGAAAATATGGAAGTAGCAGATGAACGGGTATTTTGCAACAGTCTTAACCACAGAGGACACAATTAAAATCCTGGAAATAGCTGTAAATCAGGAAATGAAAGGGAGAGAGGAACTCAAAATTAGAATCACTAGGGAAGTGATACTGAGAAAACTGTTTTGAGCTGTGGCTTGTCTTGGGTCCTGATGGACTTCATCCTAGGGTTTTAAAATGGCTAGTGAAATAGTGTATTGGTTTTAACTTTGGGCAGTTTAATTAGATTTGAAAATAGTGAGTGTAGCTCTTGCACTTAAAAGGGAGGAGACATCAAGAAACTATAAGCCAATTAGCTTAACATCTGTCTTAGGCTAGTATTACAAGCTATTATTAAAGATGTTATAGCAGGGCACTTGGGAAAAATCAAGGTAATCGGGCAGAGTAATATGGTTTTTGTGAAATGGAAAGCAAGTTTGTACAATGTATTGGAATTCTTTTGAGGGAGTAACAAGTGCTGTGGATAAAGGGCAAACTGTCAATACACTGTAGATATTAGATATCTAGAAGGAAACTTCTTTTTTGCAACAAGTTTATCAAAAAAATCCTGTAGGTGGTAACACATTAGCATGGATGGAAGATTGTCCACCTATAAGAAAGAGTAGTCATAAATGGGTCAGTTGATGTTGGAAAAATGTGACGAATGGATTAGTGTAGTGTCTCCACTTTACAATTTTTATAAATGACTTGGAAGAAGGGAATGAGGGTATGGTTTCGAAATTGCTAGTAACTGATACGATAGCAAAGTATGTTAAGAAGATGACGTAAGGAGGCTACAAAACGAATATAGGTTGTGTGGGCAAGATCTGGGAAATGGAGTGTGATGTGAGAGTGTGAAATTAATCATGGCAGAAAGAACAAAAATATGTATATTTACTTGGTGAGGGATGATAGAGCTTTGTGATGTAGAGGGATACAGTGTCCTAGAGTATGGTAATTACAATAAGCTAATAGAATTTCATTACTTATTGTGAGGGAAGTTGAATACAATAGTAAGGTGGGTATGAGAGATAAAAGGTACTGCAGATGCTGGAGAATCCGAGAT
>JAHRHZ010000017.1:23622202-23650718 GCA_024137785.1 Ginglymostoma cirratum | reverse complement strand
TTTTCTGATGAAGGGTTTAGGCCCGAAACGTCAAGTTTTCCTGCTCCTATGATGCTGCTTGACCTGCTGTGTTCATCCAGCCCCATGCTTGTTATCTAGTAAGGTGGGTATGCTTCAGTTTTACAAAGTATTGGTGAGATCAGATCTGGAATACTGTGCATGGTGTTAGTCTCCTTAATGAAGAGTGTAAATTAATTGGAAGCAGTTCAGAGAAAGTTTACTGACGAATAACTAGAATGGGTGGGTTATCAAATAAGGAAAGGTTGGTCAGGCTATGCTTGTATTGCTGGAGTTTAGATGAATGAGGCAACTTGAATGAATCATATATGATCTTGAGACTTGTCAGGATAGATATGGGCAATAGAAACACTCATAAGAGGAAACAGAATTTTGGGATCACTATTTAAAAATAATTGGTCACCCATTTAATGCGTTGTTTTTCTGAAGATGGTACGTCTTTGGAACTCTTCCTCCCAAGTCTCTGGAAAAAAAGCCCTTGAATATTTTTAAGGAAGAGACACACACATCCTGAATCTTTCAGTCCCATGTTACTTATCCAAGGTAGGCAGTAAGTAGAATAATCAAATTAGTCATGATATTATTGAATGACAAAGCCGAGCTGAAGGGCTGAGCGGCCTATTCTTCTCCTAAATCCTATGTGCTATGTCGCAATATTGTTGCACCCTCCCTTGAATGATTGACAGTCTCCAGTCATCTGCTCCTTCCCTCCATACCTAGGGTAGATTGGGTATATTTTAATTTGACCTGTTCAGACATGTTATCTCTCATCTCTGAAGCAGGAGAGACTTGAACTCGGGCCTTCCCTGTGGTAGATTGGAAGGGTATATCAAGCCCTTATGGTACTTGAACTCCCAGTTTATTTGGCAACCTGGGATGCATTCCGTTCAGGCCAGTTCATTTAGCTAGCCTTGAGCTTAACTGGTCTTTTCAATATATCTTGCCTGTCAATTTTCTCCCTACGCGTTTACCTTTTGCTATCTCCACTTTCACAAGTATTTTATCAGCTGCTTCTTCCTTAGTAAATACCAACGAAAAGTAATTATTAAATATTCCAATCTTGCCCTGTGCCTCCGAAGCGCATATCACCTTTTCCTTAACAGGCTCCCACTTCATCTGTCATTTTCTCCTTCCACTTAATGCAGTTTTGAGGTTTTTGGGTTCTGCATGTTAACTGTCAATCTATTCTCATACACCACCTTCAGTCTTATTTTCCTTGTCACTTCCCATCTTAACATATTTAGCCAGATTCCTGCTTGAAGAATGCACCTGATAGTACTCATACACCATTTGTTTTTTTTTTTTTTTGTTGGTTCCATCATATTCTCCATCTCCCTAGTCATTCGAGGAGCCTTTACCTTTTGACTGATACCATTTGTCCAATACTCAAAAATGCAAATTAGTCTCTAGAGCCTTGGAGAATTTAGTCATGAGGGCGATTGAACTGAGATAACTCACCCTTGTAAGTAGAACTAACCAAATATATGAAGAGTTGCTGTTCGAATCAGAGGCTGGTTCTTTAACATTTGTTGCTGATTTTGCATAGCAGATGTGGGACAGAAGTAGCCTGTGCTTTAGAGAAACAAAGAAGCTGAGTAGTGGCAGTGGGCAAGGCTCAAAGGATTAGTAGTATAGTGGGTATGTCAGTGGAGCTTGAAGTTGAGAGAGGTTGCAGGAGGGAATGGGTGTAGGTGGGGGTGTTGCTGCAAATGTGGAGTGAGCAATTTTAAACCTTTTTAATCAATGGATCACTCAACTGTTTTTAAACCAGAAAAACCTGATGTCCCTAAGGTAATGAACGCCTTGCAAATGAACGTGCTGTCTCTGGCTTAAAGCTGCATTGGTTCAGTTGCTACTATACAAGGAAAAATATGGTTTTTTAATGGTTTAAAAAAAACACTTTCTTAAATGAGTGCAAGATAAAACACTGTTTACAAGATTACCAATTTAAGGGAAAACAAGCATTTACGTTAAGTGAGTATTCTCATTGCTAAAATATTGCCATGGAGAATGCACCTATTATTAATGATTGGCAGTTAATGGTTAAGCTTTGTTTATGTTTAAATTTAAAATTTTAAACCAGACACGTTGGTTGATCAGAGCTTTGCACCAAGAAATGAACCAGTGAATAGCTGTCATCCATTTTGTAGTTGAAATTGATGCAGGGCATGTGAATGAACCTTTTGTCTGAAAAGAGCAAGGATCTGTGTGTTAATAAAAGTTGCTTCCTGCTATATGCTGGTGTGTGACACTGAAAGCCCACTGATAAGAGGCCATGCCCAGGTTGCAAATGAGTTCTGTTCTGGAGTCCAATCACAAGTCGCTTTGTACGCAAGTCAGTACGCAATACAAGAAAACATAAAGCAGCCATTCATAAACATAGGAAATGTTCATTTTTCCAATATTTAAAGTTTTACCCCGGTATGGAATCATGTTTGTAAGTAGAAGTGTTTGTAAGTCAGACGTTCGTAAGTCGGGGCTCCCCTGTATCCAAAATTGGTTATCTGTGTGATTCTTTGTACTCTTGAGATTATCTGGCAAATCTTGTTGAATTGCTAAATTATGTCTAATGTTGTACACTTACATTGTGAATTTTTCAAGTACGGGTTGCTTAGATATAGTTAGTACCTTGCTTGTTGTGGTCAAAAAAGTGTTAGTTTTTCCGTTAGATTTGTATTCTTGCGATCTGCACTGAGTGCAAGATGAAAAGCTTCAACAAAATCTCTTCTTTTTCAGCAGTATTCAAGTTTTCTCTACTATCAAATGACTTGACTGTTTGGACTCTGTTGCACTCAGTAAACACTCAGTTGGATCATTGAATACTGAACAGTTTAATTTCATAAGGATTTGAATTTGTATTATCACATCTTTAAAGATTGTGTTTCTGAAAGCAAATTTATTCAGGACTCAGTGACACATAAAGATGAATATGCAACAGTTTAGCTGTGACCTTCCCAGACGGCAGAAGGTGTATTGAGGGTGATGGCTTTTTGTGAAGAAATTATTTGTAAAATAAAAACACTTGCTATCTTAGGCCTGTAACCCTGTGCCAATTTAAATTGCGGATCAGACATTCGTGCTTTGCTAATGTGTTGTTGCCTTAAGTTTTTAAAAGTGATGTTTCAAGCTCAGATTAGACATATTTCAACAAGGGCAAAAATAATCATAGAATCCCTACAGTGTGAAAACAGGCCATTTGGCCCAACAAGTCCACACTGCCCGCTTCGAAGAGCATCCCACCCACACCCATTCCCCTACCTCTGATTTCCCCATACCTAACCTAAACATCCCTGGGCACTATGGACAATTTAGCATGGCCAATCTACCTAGCCTGCACATCTTTGGATTGTGGGAGGAAACCCACGCAGACACGTGGAGAATGCGCAAACTCCACACAGACAGTTACCCAAGGCTGGAATTGAACCCGGGTCCCTGGTGCTGTGAGGCAGCAGTGCTAATCACTGAACCACCATGCCGTCCTAAGCCACAGTGTTATTCTGTTACTTTTAAAAGGAAGGGCTCGTCTTGAGATTTGAGATTGAGATCTATAACTTTTTGATTAATTTTAAGTTCACCAGTTGTTCTGTTTCCATTTTTTCCTGATGATTTTGATTGCGTATAACCGTGAAGTCCCCTGTTATCCTGTTGACGTTAGCCATCTTCCAGTTCAGATATGTGATTTTTGTGTTGTTCCGTTTCCTTCTCCAATACCTATCTAGACCTTGTGATGTAATGATCACAGTTCCAGGTGTTCCTCTAGATGTTTTGTGGACCTAGCCCACATTATTTTACAGCGCCGGATCTAGCATTGTGCCCTTCCTGGTTAGAGCGAGAACATACTGGGCAAGGAGATTCTTCGAAACACACTTTAGGAATTCCACCATATCCTGCCCTTTACTGTGGGATTATCCCAAGTGATATTTGAATTAAAAACCCACAAAATCACCTCTGTTTTTCTTGCACATGTCTGAATTTGCCTTGCAGATCTATTCCTCTCTTTCTCTTTCCATTTGAAGTCTCTCAATGCCGTGATCCTTTTATCTTGCGTTACATTAGATTATGACTTTGTTCTCTCAAAAGTATCCTGTCTTGTTCCAGTACTCTGGTGTCATTTCGAATCGAATTGTCATCCTACTTCCTTTGTTTCGGGTTTACATTATCGATAGTATATATCGCGTTCTCAAACTATTTGTGCTTCTGGTTTGCCAACCTTATTACCTACCCGTTATGTTAACATGCATTCTAAACCTCTCTTTATTTTTTTGTTTGTTTCTTGCAGCCCTCCTTAAAATGCTACTGCCGAATATGATACCACTTTTTCTTATCATGTATTCTATAACATTTCTTTTCCTTTATGTCCCTGGTTTGTCTGTTCTACTTCAATATGGTACCATTCATCCTCTTGTCAATTTGTTTTAAACTCTCCCCTACCACAGTAATGAACCTTTCCATGAGATTAGACCAGTCCTGTTGAAGTGCAAGCTGCCTGTTCTGAGTAGATGCAGTACAATACCCCAGGAATGTCAAGCTCTTCATCCTGTACTGTGCTTCAGGTTACTTAAATTTGTCCCATCTCTCCATTTCTACTGTCACTAGAGAATGGCAAAGGGAGTGACCCAGATGTTGCTACCTTCAAGATTCTACTTCCTCTCTATGTCCTGAAAACTTTCCGTTGGATTTCAGTCCCCCCCACTTTCCTTTAGTACCATGTATATGGCAATTTCTGACTCTGCCCTCTTGGGGGAAAAATATTCTGTGCCTGCTCTGTGTGCTGTCCTTTCACCCTGGCACCAGAAAACCATTGCACCATGCTGGTGGTGATTTACAGAAATACTTGTCTGGCCTTCTAACAAAGGAATTTTCTTGAATCACTTAAAGTCCCTGTCTTTTATGATTTTCTATATTTTTATAATTGTGAATTCTAATGGGAAAAGAGCATTTTTTTAAAAATGAGGGATTACAGTAGTTTTTAAAAGCAAATAGCCTAATGCTCATTGTTTAGCACCATTTACACAGTTGCATGTTCAAGCAATTGTTGAAGTGTAATTTGCAGACAAGCTTTAGCCAAGAGTTGTATGCAAATAGAGCTTCAGCAAACAAGTATCTGATTGGTTTGAGGACTAGTGACCAGTTATGGATGACAAAGGCCTCCTGTCTGCCAGCAATTATTTACTTTGTTCTTAGGTAGCTGAACAGCCTGGGACTATGATCACTAGCTTGACCAGCCTTTGAACCTTCACCTCAGGAGCTCATTCTGTTCTCTGAAGCAGACCAGTTTATTATTCTTTCAGTTGCTGTAAGCTGTGACTTTAATTAGTAAGTCAGAGAACTTTGTGTTAACCAGCCATCCTGTGTCTCTTGCAATCCAGTGAAAGCATCTGGAGAAGCAGGACTGAGAAACCGTGTTCTGATCAGCACAACAATCAATTTAGCAGATTCTATGAAAAGACTCCACTAATCTGCTTTTCCAGTTTTCCTTCTGTCTGTAACGCCTGTTTTCTTCCTCCATGTGTGTAAAAGGGAAAGTTAAGAGGTTTAAAGTTTTTTTTTATCCCAACGGTTCAAATATTGTTTACCTGTAGCTCGAGTCTATTTACTTATAATAAATATTTATTATTTGTTTAACACAAACACCTGGTCAGTGCTTTCTGTCAACCTCAGTCTGCAAACCTATTAAATTGGGAATTTGTGTACTTTTTAGAACCATAACTTTTCTGATGTCATTGGGAATAGGGCAGTACTCCAGTACACTACTTCAGTAAGGTGTAACATGTTACAGTCACAGATATGTCAACAATGATGTTAATGGGTGCAGTTCCAAGATTTTTAATACCTGGAAAAATGGTGATCACTATTTCTTTGTCACTCGGAATTTAGGTTATGGATTTAGAAGGGACCGCAGTGTATCTTAGAGAAGGTTATAATTAGGAAAATGCATTGATTCTCTAGCATTCTCGACTCCCAGGTTTGTCACAAAGGTTAAGGATGTAAGCAAACATGCAAGCCCTTGCTTTACCTGTCTGTTGGAATCAAGTTAACAGAAGACACACCGACTAGATTCCCAAACTTAATAGGAACAACCATTTATTATAAATAAGTGAATTCTAATCACACGTAAGCAGCTATGAGCTATCAACATATGTCTCTACTCGTCTAAACGCTGACCCTTTCTCAAACCTTTACAGCCAAACATGGACAAACCAAAGAAGACATCAGTTTTTTTTCCCCTCCATTCATAAAACTAAAATGCAGTACGATAGCACCAGTCCCATGGGGTTCCCTGAGACTCTTGTTTTGCTTGTACAGACATTTTGTTGCATAATCTTCTTTCTTCAGGTTGTTTCACATCTTCCTAGGACACAGCGCTCTGTTAGATCACTAACTGCAAGGTTTGACTTATTGGCTGATGGCATCAGCTTACACCAACAGTGGGAGGAAATAATGGACTTGCTTCAAGTTTTTTTTTTTGCTGAAGAGAGGGAGAGGCACACTACCTACCCTTCCACCCCTCCAAATGCTTCTTTATGAATTGTTCACACCCACAAGTTATTGATCTGCCAAGGAATCAATTGAAGAATCCCTACAGTGTGGAAACAGGCCCTTCAGCCCAACAAGTCCACACCAACCCTCAGAGCATCCCACCCAGACCCATTCCCCCTGGAACCTACTTAATCCACTCATCCCTGAGCACTATGGGAAATTTGGCATGGCCAATCTACCTAGCCTGCACATATTTGGACTGTGGGAGGAAACCGGAGCACTCGGAGGAAACCTAGGCATGCGCAAGGAAAACGTGCAAGCTCCGCGCAGACAGTTGCCCAAGGGTGGAATTGAACCCAGGACCCTGGTGCTGTGAGGCAGCAGTGCTAACCACTGTGTTGCCAGGCTGATGACCTTTGCATCCACGACTGGTCACAACTGGATCAGCAAATCAACAACTATTTGCTGGCCAAATCTCTCACTGAAAACACACCCTAGTTCCATGCTAACTCGAAATATTTTTCTTCCCCTACCCAACTGCCACCACTCCCCATGGAATCAACAAAGTAGCAGTGTAAATACTGTACAATAAGCTTCAGCAATTTGTTTTCAAAAGCGCTGAAATTCCATCCACAGTCCTTGGTTTTGATACAGACCTTTTATTCCATTTTAGTATAGAAAATAAAATTACATAGCATTTATAATGCATATCACTGCAGCTGTGTGTTGGTGCAGGGAGTGAATGTGAACGTGAAGGTGCTGAAGAAGCATTTATTACCAAACATCCACATGATTATGAAATAAATCGCAAATGTGATAGAATGTTTGCACGTGCCAACAGCAGCTGAAGCTTGACCCCATTCTAGATAAAGCAGTTCATTTGATTGCCACCCCATCCATCACCTTCAACATTCACTTTGCACTGCTGACAAGAGTGGCAGCACAATGTGTGCCATCAATTTAATGCATTTTAGTCTGCCTAACTTACCAAGACACCATCCAATCTCTATCACTTAAAAGGGCAAGGGCAGCAGACAGATGGGAACACCACCTACAAGTTGTCTCCAAGCACCCCAACAATTCTGATTTGGGACTATGTTGTCATTCCTTCGCTGGTGTGTGGAAATCCTGGAACACCCTTCACAACAGGACTGTAACATCTCAAGAAGGCTGTTTACCTGGCCAATAATGTCCAAATCTCATGAGCAAATTTTTAAAAATCACTAGGAAGCATAACCATTACCTCGAGTTAACTAGTGATGGGCAGCAAATACAGTGTTGCCCACTACCGTGAAATCCTAAAATACTGCAATTATTAATGATATGAAGCAGTCACATTTTAAGTTATGTTTTCTTTGAAAAATTTGGCCTTTTGTTTTTACTTGTAGGTTGGTGACATTGTCAGAATAGAAAAAGATCAAACGTTTCCCACAGATCTAGTGCTGCTGTCAACTGATCGAGAGGATGGGACGTGCTATGTCACTACTGCCAGTCTGGATGGAGAAACAAATCTGAAGGTCACAATTTTTCTCCTATAACAAATCATTTCTTAACTGCCTGTGAAAGAAGTGGAAGTTTTAGTGTGCTTTTAAAATAACTAAACAGCAATATTCCTTTATTTAAAAGGATTTAAGATGACATGATACAGATTTTGTAACTGTAAAACCATTGTTTAATTATTGTAGTGTGGAAGTGTTAAGCTTAAGTTAGCTTTACTTCAGTGCACACAATATATATAGCTTTGTTTCTCGCAAGCCAAATACTTGTTAGATGTTTTATTATTTTTTTTGGACTAATGACTTGTATTATTTTGTTCATTAAATAACTAGATTTATCTTAAATTTATATTTAAGTTGAGCTCCATAGGCATTTTTGTCATTTTGTATAAGCTAGATGTAATCAGTTTTGGAATACTTTTCCATTTATGAACATACAGCCTGTTCTAAGTGATGTGAAGTGTGTTCAGTAAAGCTGCTTTTTTTAATATAAAAACCAATCTACAAAGTACATGTTGACACAGATTGACTAAGCTGAATGGTGTGTTTCCATGTTATGATCTCAATGTCTACAAGTACAGTCAAGGTTTTCAAAACATCCTCATTTTAAGAGTTGCAGGTATGTAGTGTAATTTTCAGAACATCTTTCTCTACCTTGTAACAATCTTAAAAATAATTCAGTGTTTGGATGAGATTTGGAGTATCTAGTCAAGTTTGTGCTGAGCATTGTTCAATGGATATAGGAAACCAGAAACCAGAAGCGTGAGCTTTGACTGTCTTGCTAGAATAATCCAGTTCTTTAAAGCTTTGAATGAGCTAGCTAATTGAGAACAAGGAAATTAATTTCTTGTTTTGATTATCTCAGCAGCTAATACATAGCCCATCACAGCTTTGTCTTCAGAATTTGTCCAGCTTTGTTATGCTGGTAAGACTTGGCCGCTTTGATATCGCTCACTCAAAATAGTTGTACCCTAACTTCCCTCAATGCCTATTTCACAGTGCTGAATATAAAAGCCTAGTCATTTCTCAGTTGAGGGGGCATAGGAATCATCATTCAAAAAGAAGTTTATTTCGTTTTTCTGTCCGGAAGCAGTGAGACCTCATGAACTTCGGAGACAATAATGAAGATTGAGCACCAAGTCTGTTAGGTCTGTTAGATCTGTTTTTGTGGGATAGGCTATATTTAGAGAGGTGAATAAGTAGTGTGTAAAGTTAGTTGGAAGATATTACTGTGAGCACATGTTTCCCAACTTGGCTGTCAACTTTTTTTAATCATTCGGGGGATGTGTTCTTCTCTGGCTGGGTGAGCACTTATTGCCCATCTCTAATTGACCTTGAGGGTCATGTTGAGTTGCCACCTTGCAGTGCATCCTCAACATGGTGCACATTAGTGCCACTCTGCATTGGTGGTAGAGGGAATAGATGGTTGTGGATATGGGGTCATGGGCTGCATTGTCTTTAGATGGTATCAAGCTTCTTGCCAGTCTCCAGATGCTAATGAGGAGGACCTTGCAGGATTAGTGCAGAAATTCAATATTGCTCGTGGATACTTGGCTTTCTAGGGAGTTCCTCACTATCCGGATAGCAGAAGGCCATGAACCTGTTGTCTATTTTTCCCACTACCTCAAATCCTCTCCTCTTCTAAGTTCCCCTAATTCTAACAGGGCGTCTATTTTACCCCAAACATCAAGTCAACTTAGTTCAAACGGCTGCTGTCTGTAATTTGAAACCCCATCTCCTGACTTTACCTTGTGAGCTCTGATAAAGTTAAAAACAGTGCTGGGGGTGCTTAGCAGATTTGACAGCACTAATGCAGCAAGAAACAGAATGGACTCCATGTTAACTTTGTTTTTCTGTCTCTCCACAGATGCTGCCAGACCTGCTGAGTTTCTCCAGCAATTTGTTTTACATTTCCAGCATCTGTAGTTCTTTTTGTTTTTTTCTTGGTTTAGAGCTTCTCTGGCTCTTTGTTTTCAATTCAGATCTCCAGAATCCACAATACACAACTTTTATTTGGTTTCTGTTAAAGATCTGGAAAACACAAGTATGTGGCTTTCCTCTTGTATCTAGCTTCAAATTTTTGGATTTCTATAGATACTGAGGGCATGTTTCTGCATTGTACCACAGACTGTAACATACTCTGATTCTGTCTATAATGTGCTGCTTTTGGTTTTGATCTGCGACCTGTGGAAAAGACGTTGGTTTCAAATTCCTGCACTTATCAAAATAAAACTTCTGCTCTCGACTACATTGGTTATACTGTAAGATGCATCTACTGTCTACTTGTTGATTTTCTTTTTACATTACTTAAATAAATAATTTTGCTTATTTTACTGCCCCTACCTCGCCAGACCTGTGGCTAAAAGATTCTTTTCCACTGAACCTGTCTGGCAACTGCTTGTACTAGTTTTTCAGCTTTAATTTGTTCCTGGCCAGAGAACTACTCGCCTTCCTGAAGAACCAACTTCTGCTGCTTAACTTTATAATGTCTTCCAGCTTTGCTACCATCTTTTTATCCTGTTACGCCCTCTAAACAGTTCTTGGATCTGTGTTCGTATTAAATAGTTGCCTGTCGAATATCTACTGCATGACATTCACTTCTCGTTTAGACCACAGCTTTTTGTACTGAGCTGACTCCACTCTATCTAAGTCATTGTAATCTTGTCTTGGGATCCCTGGCTTTAGATGTATTCCTGTTAGCTCCTATTTAGCTTGTATTTCTTATCAGATGTTTACGCATTCTAATCTTTATGCAGCCCAGGTCTACTTCCACTTACGGTTGTGTGCATAATTTGGTTACTGCTCCAGATCCAAGCCTATCTTTATTCTTTCTTTTTGTTCCGTTTAGCTACTTTTCTTTTTACCTCTCCTAGATTGTTGTACTATTATCATGCTTCCTTTCACCTCCACACCTGCCCTTCATTTACCTACCTCAACCTTTCAGGACTCCTCAACCTTCCTGCGCACTTGCTGCTGTCTCAGGCTTGATAGCCTTGTTCAAATCTACAGCTCCACTTTCTGCCCCTCTTCATCCTTCTCTATTGGCCTCATGGAAGCATTTGGTGACTAATTGTGGGCAGCAACCCTACAAGCTACATCCCACAATCTAGTTGACCTTGCTGGGTGCTCATCTTGCTCATCTCCATCCTATCCAACTCACCTTTCTCACAGCTGACCCTGTGAACTCTGTCAGTGGATCAGCTCTCATGACTCCTTCGCATCACTTGTAATTGTTCCCTTGCTAGCTGTGAACTGTGCCTGATTGCATCGATGACATGTCCTTAATGAAAGCACTGCGTGGAGGTGATTGTTTGTGTCTTTAATGAAGCCTCCTTTCTGCCTAGCTCAAGCTCCCAAGGCTTCTCCTGAGACCAACACACATCATTGCCTCCTTGCTCTCTGTACTTCTCCCAAGTCCTGATGGCTCAGCGCCTTGTACATCAGCACCTTGTATAGCAGGCAACCTTTTTTCTCTACTCCAAGCAGTTGACTGACTCACAGTCAAAGGTAGCAAATTTCTTTGACTGCCTCCATCCAACTAATTAAATGGAGTGTGTTCATTAACTGCTGAAGTATTTTGGGTGACCTGTTGAAAACATTGCAACAAGCCAAACCCTCCTTCCCATTATTAAACATGGCTAATGTTTTAAAGCTGTAAAGTACAGCGGTTCCTTGGAATGCTTTTCCCTGCATGTTACAAACAGATTGCTGGCTTCTACAGAAATCAAATTGACATGACTTTCTAAAAAAAAAAACACTCATGATAGGATGGAATCACCTTTGATTCTTCTAAATTCCAATGAAATGCGCAATTAAGTTGTGTTTCTGTTCCAGAATGCAATCCGGTGAACCTTTGGTGTAATGCCTCCTATGCAAGTATATCCTTCCTTGGATAACGAAATCAAAACTGTACACTGTATTGTCGATGTGTTATCAGCAAAGACTTGTACAATCATAGTAAAGTTTATTGGCTTTAGTTTTCTAGTCCGGTTGGAAAAAGTACACGTGCCCTTTCACTTACTGTGTAGACTTGCAAAAACACTTAGAACACCAAAACAGGACTGAGGTCTCTTCAGGCCAGCAGTGGTGAATAAGTTGTTACAGCTGCCACAACCACCATCAACCATTACTGTTTTTTTTTTGTGGTGAATGAGAGCAGTGACAAATGTCGTTTGTGCAGAAATGGATGTTTTGTTGGTAGGATGTAGGGGACATGTTAGTAGCTTGAGTTAACTGGCATTATTCTTGTACAGCGTTCAGGTATCAATTCATTTATTATGGAACATTCATTGTATGAAGAATGTCTATACAGGGACTCTACAACTTGTTCAGGAATGAGATTTTCAAGAACCTGGAGAGCTCAATAATGGAGATGGTTGTTGAAAACTTGTGATAACTTACATGGGAAGTAAGGGTTTAAATATTAATGACAATCGTTGGAGATGGATTGTATAAAAGGGTGAAATATTTGACTGAGAGGAGAAATAATGCTAATATGTCATAGAGTCATAGAGGTGTACAGCGCGGAAACAGACCCTTTGGTCCAACTCATCCATGCTGACCAGATAATCCTAAACTAATTCAGTGTCATTTGTCAGCTTGTGGACCATATCCCTCTTAAACCCTTCCTATCATAAACCCATCCAGATGCCTTTTACATGTTGTAATTGTACCAGCCTCCGTCACCACCTCTGGCAGCTCATCCATACGTGCACCACCCTCTGCGTGATAAAGTTGCTCCTTAGGTCCTTTTATTAAAAATTTTCCCCTCGCCATAAAGTTATGCCGTTTAATTTTGGACTCCCCTAGCCTGGATTAAAGATCCCGGGTACGATTTTCAAACCTCTATAATGTCACCCCTCTCAACCTCCGATGCTCCAGGGAAAATAGCCCCAGCCTATTCAGTCTCTGTCTATAACTCAAATCCTCCAAAATCCTTGTAAATCTTTTCTGCATCCTTTCAAGTTTAACAACAGCTTTTGTGTAGCAGGGAGATCACACTTGAATGTACATTTCCAAAAGTGGCTTACCCAATGTCCTGTACAGCCACAACAGGACCTCCCAGCTCCTATACTCAATGCACTGACCAATAAAGGTTTCCCTACCCTGTTTACGTGGACTCCAGTTTCGAGGAAGGAATTTGAATAATTATCCCAGTGACAGAACCGGAGGTGGTAACATCTTAGTATTCTACTGCACTGTATTTGGTGAGTGTTGTAGGTGAATCATTCTTCAGGTACTGAAATGGTAGTAAGAAGTGTTGTTCTTGATTGTCTTAGATTAATGCAATTTCATAATAACATAGCCTTTAATTTTACCACCCATGACTCCAACAAATTGCATCTAATTCACATAATGAGGTTCTTACCCAACTCCCAGCACTGCAGAGAAACAAAACGTGCACCAAAACTCAGCATTCTTAGATACGTAGATAGATATTTGTTTACCTTGTTTTGGCTGTTTCCTGCCTCAATTGAGGCTATCTACAAACCTATCCACAGCTTTCCACCTACATATTGGTGATCTTGTATATGAGACAAGAAACATTAAATGAAATTCTTTTTGTACACCTTCATGTCTATTTTGGTGCTTTGTTAATGTTGCGATTGTATTCTGTACTTGACATTTGGGAGCATTCCTGAAGATTTACTTGATTTTCAATGGGGATGTGTGTTTTGAATAATGTGGTTTCACTTAATACAGTGATTTTAGGATTGTAACTGCCATGTTGATCAAGGACAATCTACATAATGGTTAGGAAATATTACCCAATTATAAACAAAATAAATGGAAGCTGAACTTTCCTTCGAGAAGTAATTGACTTCTGAAACAGGCAACACTCGTCTCTCTGGATAGGTGAATTTAAATGGTTGAACAGCCTTACGCATCAGTAATCATCTTTCCATTCTCAAAAAATGGTTATTTCTACAAGTGACATGTTAAATGCAGATGGGCAAATGAATGGACATTTTAAAATGTCATTCAATAGGACTTGAAATGATAAGAAAAAATCCTAGACTTTTAGAATTTCATGCAGTTTATTGAATAGTAGACTTTACACTTCTATTTTAATCCTTGTTATGCTCTCTTTTAGACACATCATGCAGTTCCTGAAATAGCTAAGTTGCGCACTGTTCCTCAACTAGACACATTGAGGGCTGTCATAACCTGCCATCAGCCAGAACCAGACCTGTATAGGTGAGGTGAAAGAAAATGATTGTATGACATGGTCTGTGTGAACCTATTCTGTAGCAAGTTTAAGCTTTATTTTCTTTGTATTTGCTCTGTTTCAATATTTCATAACTTTCTTTATAGGTTTGTTGGCCAAATTAGAATCCAGCAAAATTCAAACAACATAGTGAGGTATGAGAACTTGCACTACCTGTTTTGCTATAAAATTATAAAGAATTCCTGTCATAATTAAAAATATTTATATAAATTATTCACAATTTTTGAGGAGAGCCAGTTATAAAATACCAATGGACAGTAAGGACTGCAGATGCTGGAAGCCAGAGTCAATAAACATGGAGCTGGACAAACAGCAGGTCAGGCAGCATCAGAGGAGCTGGAAAGTCAGTGTTTCAGGCTGAAACACTTTGTCAGGACTGGAGACAGGGAGGGGAGGGGAGCTCAGAAATAAATAGAGGGATTTGGGTGGACAGGGGAAGGGTAGGTAGGATGGTGATAGGTGGATGCAGATAAGGGATTACAGTGATTAGTCAGTGGAAAGAGTGGAGCGGGTAGGTGAGTAGGAAGATGGACAGGTTAGGACAGGTCAGAGGGGCGGGAGGTGAGTTAAGGCTGGGGGTGGAGGGATTTTGAAGCTGGAGAAGTCAACATTCAGGCCGTTGAATGTAAGCTCCAGTTGTTCTTACAGTTTGTTTGGCCTCATTCTGACACTGGAGGAAGCCAAATACCAGTTATAGTTTTCCAGGATGAAAGCCATTTTAACATGTGGTCTTAATTTGTAACCATGTTCTGTTTATACCTGTACATGGTTTAAGAATAAGCAGCTCATTTTGGGAACGGTGACCATAATTCTATAAGTTGTAAGTTCTTTATCCATAAAGGTAAAAATGTGCGTGCTGAATTGGAAGAAGGCTAATTACCACAATGTTAGGGAGGAGCTGGGGACGTCAACTAGTGGCAGCTGTTTGAGGGTAAATCCACATCTGACATGTTGGAATCTTTTTAAAGGCCTGTTAATTAGGGTTCAAGGCTAGCATTTCCTGTGAAAATAGAGAATTGAGACCTTAGTCAAAAAGCAAAAGGAGGCATACATAAGGTGTAGGAAACTGAAGACAGAAAGAGCCCCCAGAAAATGCAGATAGCAGGAAAGAATTCAAAACAAGGAATAAGATGGGCTGAAAGTGGCCGTTAAATGTCTTTGGCAAACATGATTAAGGAAAATTCCAAGGCATTATATACATATGTAAGGAGAAAGAGAATAGCTAGGGAAAGAATAGATCCACTCAAATGACAAAGGAGGGATTTTATGCCTGGCGCTGGAGGAAGTCGATGAGGTCTTTAATGAATAATTTGGATTGGCATTCACAAAGGAGAAGGACATGGTGGGTGGTGAGTCTTGGGAGGGGTATATTGATATGCAGGGGATGTGAATATAAAAGAAGTGGTGGTGGATGTTTTGAAAAGCATGAAGGTAGGCAAGTCTCCTGACCTGATGGGATCTATCCCAGAATGCTGAGGGAGGCAGGTGAGGAAATTGTTGGGGCCTTGAATCCACCTCCGCCACCACTTCTGGCATGCGTTCTGGGCACTTGCCACTCTGTGTATGTGTATTTAAAAAAACTTAGCCCTTTTTTTAACCTTATACCTATATCTCCTGGTTATTGACATTTCTACCCTGGGGGAGAAAAGACTGACTATCCATTCTATCCAGGTCTCTCATAATTTTGTAAACTTCTATCAGTTCACTCTTTGTCCTTCAACATTCAAGTGAAGACAAGCCAAGTTTGTCCAGTCTCTTCTCATAGCTAATGCTGTCCAAACCAGGCAACATCCTGGTAAACCGTTTCTCTCCAAAGCCTCTACGTCGTTTTAAAGTGACCTGAACTGTGAACAATATTCCAAATGTGGCTTAACTAAAATTATATACAGCTGCAACATGACTTGCCAATTTTTATACTCTATGCCCTGATGAGAGCAAGCATGCTATGTGCTGCCTTGACCAAGTTATTCATTTGTGTTACCACTTTGAGGGATCTGTTAACCTGTGCGCCTAGATCCCTCCATATGTTGATGGTACTGAGCATTGTGCCATTTACTGTATACTTCCCTTCTGCATTAGCTCTCCCAAAATGCATCACTTCTCATTTATCCAGATTAAACTCTGCTATTTCTCCACTCGAGTCGCCATCTATGTCTTGCTGCATCCCTCTGGCAATTCACCTCGCTCTCTGCAGCTCCCCTAAACTTTGTGTCATCTGCAAACATACAATCAGGTCACATATGTTCTACTCCAAATCATATATAAAGCAAACAGTGGGGGGTCTCAAAAGTGATCCTTGTGGGACACCCCTAATCACAGATCTCCAGTCAGAAAAAACACCCTTCCATTGCTACTCTGTCTCCTATGACTAAGTCAGTTATGTATCCATCTTGGCAACACACTGTGAGTCTGATGTGACTTCACCTTTTGTCTCAGCCTTGCCAAAGGCCATGCTAAAGTCCATATAGATATACACCATTTGTCATCATCAATCATCTTTGTCACTTCCTCAAAAAAACTCAATCGAGTTTGTGAGACAGGACCTTCCCTGCACAAAGCCATGCTTCCTATCACAAATGAATCTGTATTTGTCCAAGTGTGAGTAAATCCTATCCCTAAGAATTATCTCCAATAATTTCCTTACTGTTGGCAAAGGGACTGTTCTATAATTTCCCAATTATTCTTGTTACCCTTCTTAACCAAAGGAGCAACAATGGCTATTCTCCAGTCCTCTGGGACCTCTGTTGTGACGAAAGAGATTTCATTCAAGGCCCTAGCAATTTCCTCATCTGCCTTCCTCAGCATTCCAGGATAGATCCTGTCAGGTCCTGGGACTTGTCTACCTTAATGCTTTTCAAAATACCCAACACCTAATCATTTTTATTATATTGATATCTCCCAGAATATCAACATACTTTTCCCAAGACTGACTATTTACCATGTCCTTCTCCTTTGTGAATACCAATGCAAAGTATTAGTTAAATACATCATCAAATACTTTATCTGGCTGCATGCATAAATTCTGTCCTTTTGTTCTTGAGTGGACCTGCCCTTTCACTAGCTACCCTTTTGCTCCTTACGTATGTATAAAATTCCTTGGGATTTTCCTTAATCTGGTTTGCCAAAGACATTTCATGACCCCATTCACCCTTCCAAATTCCTTGTTCGAGCTCTTTCCTGCTATCTTTGTATACTTTGAGGGCTTTGTGTCTTCAATTTTGTAAACCTTACATATGCCTTCTTTTTTCATTTCATGCTCATCATTCCTGTAAAATAGCTGCAGTTGGAAAGTACATGTCTGTGAACACCAATAATAACTTGGGCATTTATAAAGATCTTAAATGTAGCAAAGCTCCCTGAAAGGATAGTGGAAGCTACTCCAACAGCAACTTTCATAAATGAATGGAATAATTTTTTGGAAAGCAAGTCTGTTGAGAAAAAAGCTGGAAAGTGGGACTAATTGAATTACCCTTTCAAAGAGCAGACACAATGGCCTCCTTCTGTCGTCCAAATCCTTTAACAATCATAATTGGATAAAGAAGGGGCACTGAGCCAGAAAGGTGGAAGAGCAAATTTGGTTGAGGGGCAGAGGGCTTAAGATTGGAATTGAAGAATATGCTTGGATGACTGAGGCATGCTGGTCAATGATAAGGTGAAGGAGTGGGGATGGAAATGCAGGAGTCCTGAATTTCAGAAACTTGAGTCTACGTCATGAATGTAAATTTTAAGGATGTTACAGAAATATAGGAAGGTGAAGTGTTTGAAGGTGACTGGTAGTGGAAAAACAAATGCTGAGGGGTTATCTTTGCTGTCCCATCTGTTCTGCATTTAGTCTTCTGTTTACTTCAATGTTTGTGCATTCAAAAATCTCTTACACCTCACAGCCTACAGCAGTGGTTGAGGTTTTACAGCACATTGTGATGGCCAACAATGCATAATGCACACTATGCTGAAGTTTATCGCATTGAGATTTGGAGGTATGCGATTGAGGGTAGTGAAAATGAGGACCAAAGCTGCAGGATTGACTGGAATGAGAATGGGTTGAGGGTTTTACTAGTGAGTGTTTCCCAAAAGGCATCAGATTCAGTACCACACAACAGCTTTATAAGAAAAGCTATAGCTTATTTTTTTAAGTGGACAGTCACAGTGTGGATACAAAATTGACTGAATGAAAGGAGCAAAGTAAATAGGGAAAAAAGTCACAGATAACCTACATGCTGCTAGCAGAAGTTGTTCTTAGTTACCTTCCAATAGCATGTGGACTATCTATGTTTGAGTGTGGTTATCTCTTTATACAGATGAGAATGTGGTTTTCTCCTTTATATTAATTCATGGGATGTGGGTGTCACTGGCTGGACCAGTGACTATTGCCCATCTCTAATTGCTATTGAAACGGTGGTGAGTTGCCTTCTTGAACCATTGAATCCCCTTTGTTGTAGATAGGCTCACAATGTTGTTAGTGATTGAGCTCCTGAACTGCAAGGAATTTTCCCAACTATTGCCAAATATCCTAGCCAGACTACCAAAGTTGCCACTTCAGAACGTATTTGCCTTTTGTTAGCTGTGCCTTTCTGGTAGAAACCAGGTGTATTTGCAAAAGGGAACCAGGTTGTCTTTCAGAACTGCTTCCATTGGAACACCAGAAATTACTTGCTTTAGTACTAGAATGTCAAATGTTTAAGTCTTTTGAACAAGTAAAAACTACCAAATTTGTACCGTTGTTGACAGACTGTAGATTTAGACAGAAATGTTGCTGAAAAGTAATGTGACGTTTTTGTGTCATCTGTTTTCAGACCTCTGGGACCGGAAAATCTTCTACTTAGAGGAGCAAGTTTGAAAAATACAAATGAAGTTTACGGTACAAAGATTTGTTTCTGCCAATTTGTATCCACTCAACTGAATAAAATTTCTTTTGCCTACTGTCTTCGTGAAATTTGCAGTAAAAGAAACTCACAAGCAAGTTCATATTTTAGTCAAAATTAAAAATGTTAATTAAAAGTTAAGATATTCTTGTATATTTAACTGAAAATTATTGCAAGTCTGCTCTTGTGAATATTTTTACGTACACTGCACCATTGAGATAGTAATACATTCAATGAGTTGAGCACCATTTTGCTTAAATTCAACTAAGCAATTTAATCGAGTAAAGATTCACAACCTTTTTAATGTCTCCAATTTTCATGTACAAATTTTTGTGCCTTCCACTTTTATTATCATCCAGTTGAAAGGAAACTTTTGGTTAAAATTCACTGAGACACGAGTAGGTTGTTCAGCTATTTAAACCTGCCCCACCAATCAATATGATCATGGCTGATCACTACTTCAATGCCTTTTATCCCCCACGCACTCACTACGTCCTTCGCATTATTCGAAATCTGTTAATCTCTACTTTAAAAATACTTAACAGCTAAGCTCCCAAACCCTCTGTTATATTGAATTCCAAAGATTCATAACCCTCGGACCTTCTCTTGGGAAATAAGATGGAAAGTGACTGAAATGTTAGTAGGGGAGCACTTTCGGACTAGTTAGTTTTAAAACAGTTATTGAAAAGGATATGTCTTGTATTAAAGTTAGTTTTAAATTGGAGTAACGCCAACTTTCAAGCGTTGTTTGGGGAGTAGACTGGCAAGTTAACGGATGACTGGCAAGTAGGAGGCTTTCAAAAGTGAGATAGCGAGAGTTCAGAAGCAGTATGTTCCTGTAAGAGTGAAGGGTAAGGCTGGTAAGAGGAGGGAACAATGGAAGAATAAAGATATCGAGGCTCTCATCAAGGATAAAGGGGAGGCTTATGTCATGTATAGATAACTGGGATTAAGTGACACTCTTAAAGAATGCAAAGGCAGTGAGGGCATTCTTAAGAGGGAAATCAAGAGGCAAAAAAGGGATATGAGATAGCCTTGGCAGATAAGGTTAAAGATAATCGAAAGAGATTGTACAAGTATGTTAAGGTCAAAAGAACAACTCGGGAGAGACTACTGCCCCTTAAAGATCATCTTTGTGTGGAAACAGGAGTTTGGAGAGATAGTAAATGAATATTTTGTTTCAGTATTTACAGTGGAGAAAGACATGGAAGCTAGGGAACTCGGGGAAATAAATATTGATGTCTTGAAATCAATCCAATATACAGGAAAGGAGGTGCTGAAGTCTTAAAAAACATAAAGGTAGATAAATCTCTGGGACCTCATCGGGACATCTTGGAAAGCTGGGGAAGAAATTATGGGGCCCCTAGAAGAGATATTTGTATCATTTATGGTGATGGGTGAAGTGCCAGAAGACTGGAAGGTTGCTAATGTTGTGCCTTTATTTAAGAAAAACTGCATAGAGAAGCCTGGGAACTGTAGACCAGTGAATCTGAAATCAGTGTTGGGTAAGTGGTTGGAGGTGATTCTGAGAGACAGGATTTACATGCATTTGGAGAGGCGAGGAATGATTAAGGATAGCCAGCATGGCTTTGTTTATGGGAAATCATGTCTCAAACTTGGTTGAGTATTTTGAGGAAGTAGCCAAAACACTTGAGTGCAGAACATTAGACATTGCATGGATTTTAGTAATGCTTTTACAAGTTTTTGCATGGTAGATTGTTTAATTAAGTTAAATCACATGGGATTCAGAGAGAGCTTGCCAGTTGGATACACACTTGGCTTGACAGTAGGAGACAGAGGATGATGGTGGAGAGTTGTTTTTGAGACTGGAGGCCTGTGACCAGCAGTGTTTTGTAGGGACCGATGCTGGGCCCACTGTTGTTTGCCATTTATGTAAACACTTTGGATGACAATGTAGGAAGCATAGTTTAGTAAGTTTGCAGATGACACCAAAATTGGAGGTGTAGTTGGCAGCAAAGAAGGTTACAAAGTGTAGAATGGGATCTTGATCAGATGGGCCAATGAGCCGAGGAGTGACAGACGGAGTTTAATTTAGATAAATATGAGGTGCTACATTTTGGAAAAGCAAATCAGGGCAAGACATGTATCCCTAATGGTAAGGTCCTGGGGAGTATTGTTGAACAAAGAGACCTTGGAGTGCAGGTTCATAGGTCCTTGAAAGTGGAGTTGCAGGTGGGTAAGATAGTGAAGGTTGTGTTTGGTATTCTTGTTTTTATTGGTCAGTGCATTGAGTACAGGAGCTGGGAGGTTCTGTTACAGCTGTACAGGACATCGCTTAGGCTGCTATTAGAATACTGTGTGTAATTCTGGTCACTTGTAGGAATGATGTTGTGAAACTTGAAAGGGTTCAGAAAAGATTTATAAGGATATTGCCAGGGTTGGCAGGTTTGAGCTATAGGGAGAGGCTGAATAGGCTGGGGCTATTTTCCCTGGAGTGTCAGAGGCTAAGAGTTGACCTGGTAGAAGTTTATAAAACCATAAGGGACATGGATAAGGTAAATAGACAAGGTCTTTTCCCCAAGGTGGGTTAGTCCAAAACTAGAGGGCATCGGTTTAAGGTGAGAGGAGAAAGATTTAAATGGGACATAAAGGGCAACTTTTTCTTGCAGAGGGTGGTGCATGTATGGAATGAGCTGCCAGAGGAAGTGGTGGAGACTGGTGCAATTACAACATTTAAAAGCCATCTGGATGGGTATATGAATAGGAAGGAGTTGGAGGGATATGGGCCAAATGCTGGAAAATGGCACTAGATTAGTTTAGCATAAATGGTTGGCATGGACAAGTTGGACTGAAGGGTCTGCTTCCGTGCTGTACACCTCTATGACTCTGGTGGTATAGTAGATAGTGAGGAAGATGATCTAAGATTAACAAGAGATCTTGATTAATTGGGCCAAGGAGTCGCAGATGGAATTTAATTTAGATAAATGCGAGGTGTTGCATTTTGGTAAGGCGAAAAAGGGTAGGACTTGTACAGTTAATAGTAGGGCCCTGGGGAGTGTTGTAGAACAGAGACCTAGGGATTCAGGAATGTAGTTCATTGAAAGTTGCAAGCAGACTGGTAAAGAAGGCATTTGACCTGCTTGCCTTTTGCTCGTACCGGTGAGTATAGGAATTGGGCTGTCCCTTTGCAGCTGTTCCGGATGTTAGAAGAGGCCATTTTTTTTTTTGGAGTACTGTATACATAGAGTCCCTGCAGTGTGGGAGCAGGCCATTCGGCCCAATAAGTCTGCACCGACTAATCCCCCACCCAATATTTCCCCATGGCTAATGCATCTAACCTACACATCCCTTGCCACTATAGGGCAATTTGGCATAGCCAATCCACCTAACTTGCACATCTTTGAACTGTAGGAGGAAACCGGAGCATCCGGAGGAAACCCACATGGGCACGGGGGAGAATGTGCAAACTCCACATCGATAGTCACACAAGGGTGGAGTCGAACCCAGCTCCCTGGCACTGTGAGGCTGCAGTGCTTACCACTGAGCCATAGTTCTGGTCTTCTACAGGAAGGAAATTATTAGATTGGGGAGGGTTCAGAAAAGATTAACGAGGGTGTTACTGGGACTGGAGGGTTGGACAAACTGGGACTTTTTATTTGCTGGAGCGTAGAAGGTTGAGGAGTGACCTTTATAGAGGTTTATAAAATCATGAGTGGCGTGGGTAAGCCAGGGTAGGGGAGTCCAAAACTAGAGGGCAAATGTTTAACATGAGAGGAGAAAAATTTAAAGGGGACCTGAGGGGCAGTATTTTCAGTGGTGGTTCATGTGTGGAATGAACTGCCAGAGGAAGTGGTAGATGCAGGTACGCTTACAATATTTAAGACATTTGGACAGGTCCATGAATAGGAAAGGTTATAGAGGGATATGAGCCAAAAGTAGGTAAATGGGACAAGTTTAATTTGGGAAACTTGGTCAGCGTGGACTGGTTGGACCGAAGTATCTGTTTCCATGCTGAGAGTAAAGAGATTTTCTTCTTGGTCCCAAGTGATTTTCCCTGTTACTTTGAAGTTGCAGTGTTTGGTTCTAGACTGCACCCCTCCTCCCCAGAAAAAAAACAGGGAGGACTATCTTGTCTGCATCTACTGTATTTCTCTGTATTTTGTAGGTCTTGATGAGATTACTCCTCATTCCTCAAAACTCTTAAAAGTCCTAATTTCCCCAATCCTTTTGCATATGACCGATCTGCCATTTAGTGAATAAGTCTGGTGTGCCTTTGCACTCCCTCTTGGGCAACCGTATCCTTTCGAAACTAAAGGGACCAACGTGTGGTTGAGTGAAAGTTCTGTGTAGTTGAAGCAAGACTCCTCTACTCCTGTAAATGCTAACTTACCCATTAGCATTCTTAATCGCTTGTTGCACCTGTGATTCGTTGACAAGGGCACCCAGCTGCCTTTGCATGTTTACACATCCTAAACACTTGTCACTTATGAAGTACTTTGACCATATGTTCCTCCTACCAGATTGGATAACCTCACTTTTTTGCACATTATGTTCCGTTAACAACACTAATTCCCACTCATTGTCAGACTTAATCATGTTGAAGCCACTTTGCTTTGTGTTCACTGCATGTTCCCACTTAACATTATGCCATTCACGAATTGGGGAATATATGTATTCCTCATAATGCCTGTTTTCTGCCTGTTAACCAGTCATTAATGCATGCCAATACAATGGCCTGTATTGGATATATTTTGGTTTTGCAAAACTTGCTGAAATTCTATGCCCTCCCTCATACACTAATTCTACAGTCATATATTCAATCCACTTGTTCTTTTGCTCACTAGCATGTGGAACTGAGAGTAATCTTGAGGTTACTGCTGTCGAGGTCCAGCTTTTAAATCTACTTCTTAAACTCTGCTTTCAGGTCCTCCTTCCTTATCCCTTTCCCCTCCTGTGCTATTAGTATTGATGTGGACCACAACCTCTGTCTCTTCAGATTTTCTAATCATGCTGTTCAGAGATGTTGTTACATACCTCTGGAGCAGCTGGGACTTGAACGCAGACCTCCATGCTCAGAGATGTGGACACTGCCACTGCAACACAACAGCCCTATTTTTGACTGTTCACTGTCTCCCAGAGAATCTCCTACAGGTGCTCCATGGTATCCTTGGATCTGCCATCAGGGAACCAACACATCAGCCTTGAGTCACATTTACTGTCATAGATTATTGCCACAGGTTTTCTTAGAATGAGGTAGTTCTATCTCTGCCTGTGTGCTTAGAATAATCTGCACATACCTCTCTGTTTCAAAGATGCATCACAATGACTCCAGCCACCACCAAAGTTCCAAAACCCACAGCTGAAGCTTGTGCAGCCAAGTGACCCTTCCTGGTGATATGTTTGTAAAGAACTTTATACACACATTAGACGATGTATGTTCCACTTGGCCAAACTGACTTTGTATTTTTTAACTTTGTAAACTATTTATTATAATTAGAATAAGTATAAAACTTGCCAATACTTGTGAATCAGCTTCTTCACTGGACCAAACTAAGCCAATTAGTTGTCGCTGAAAGAGGCGGATAAAAAAGAGCACCTCCTTCCTCTCTGTCAAACTCACTCACTTACCAAGCTCCCATTTCATACTGTGTACCCAAAGCAACACTCGCTGCTGACCAAAACAGCATTGAGGGAGAGCTCCTTTTATACTACCTGAAAAATAACAGAACATGACCTTCTGAAAACTAAGCTTTAGTCATTAATTGGCTGGCTGACAGTATATACCCTTGTTTTAAGGCTGGAATAGAACTTGACTTGTCTTATATAAAGTGTACTTTTTTTTTTAAGTTATTTACTAAATTGAAGAAAAACTTGATCCTCAGTCACCTTGGCCAGCTCTCATTGCATACTCATGTATGTCTGGTTGACCTCATACCTGTTAGAGGTCATGGATATGGAAGATGTTGTTAAAAAAAATCTTTGGTGTCTTGCTGCACCACACCTTGTAGATGGTACACTCTGGCGAGAATGAATGTTAGAGATTGTGAATGAAATGTCAGTTAGGTAGGTTGCTTTTACTTGCATGGCGACTTTTATGTTCCTGGGTGTTGAACCTCTTGAATGTTGCTGAGCTGTATTCGTCTGAGCAAATTGATGAAGTGCCTCAATTCATCTCACACTATCACATTCCTGAACTGTGACCTGTAGATCATGGAAAGGCTGTGGAAAATCAGGACCTGATTTACCACTGCAGAATTCCCACCCTCTCAACCTGCCTTTGTAACCATGGTATTTAAATGGCAAGTCCAGTTAAACCCCTGATCAATGACGATTCCCAGGCTCTGAAAGGGTATTCAAAATTAGTAATAATGTTGTACGTCAGAGGGAGCTGTTTAGATTCTCATTGCCTGATAATTGTGTGAATGAATGTTACTTACTAAAAATCTAAATATTGTCCAGATCCTGCAATATCTGGACAGGGACCATTCCATTATTCCGAGTGAAACTGAATGGTCTCCAATCACCAGTGAACCTTCATCGCCTCTGACTTTATGATGTTGAGAAGGCCAAAAATGAAGCAGCTTAAAATATCAGTTTAGGAAACTGTCCTTTGCTGAGACTGACTGCTGAAAATAAAGTTTCTTGTGCATTTTTTTATTTTGGTTTTCTGGAAGAATGATCCTCCTCATCTTTGTAAGAAGTGAACCAAGAGAGATTTATTGCTCAATCATGGTTGTCTTGAGACAAGTACTACCTGCTTCTAACTGCAGTCACCGTGCTCTTTTCCAGTTGTGATTGACCTTGTCTAAAATATCACAGCAATGATTAAGTGTGACTACAGTAAGTGGAGAATATCCTTAACTAACATGTATTAGAGTCTTGCAAACAGTGACCAGCATGCAGATTCCTTCGCTTTTTGGAGCGAGCAATATAGTAACATCCACTTTAGCATCAAAGTTCAGCCTCGACCACATAGTTTTAATCCTAATTCTGTTCATCAAATTTTTAAATATCAGAGTTTTAAGGAGAACAGTTCATGACTGTCTCCCAAAGCAAATAGTTACTGAGGTTTTGCTGGGTGTAGGAAGTGGATGATTGTATCCCGGAGCACTCTGCCAGCCTCTTGAAATGGAAAATCAGTATGCCAGCTCTCCTACCTTTCTTTGTTTAATGCAGTGACCATGCACAAAAGTAAAGGCAACTGATTGTTGTTAACCCTTACTGTTAAGTTTCTCTGTTTGCATGGATTCCTAATACTGTAGGTATTGACTCAGCTGGAAGACTGAATTCTTAAAACCTTTAATTGATGACAATTTGTGATTGAGGCATGTTTAATGTAATAAATTTTTCCAAGCTTTTTTATTTGATTGCCGATGTTGTGGCCATTTTAAAATAGCCAGTCTTGAGTCTTGGGTAGAGTTATTATAGATTTTATTTGAGCAAATACGAAAGTTTCAGAACAGTTATAATTCCCAACCTAACTCAGGGTCACTGTCTTATCTTAGCATTGGCCCTGGGTCTACAGGTCTCTGGCAACTTAATCTTTTAGTTATCCCTCCACTCTATGGTCTGTGCAGCAATGGATAAATGTTGCATCTTCCATCCTTAGCTAGATTCACACTGGAATGGAAGCATATCCCTTCATTCCCTGAGAATTGGCTATGTTTTTCATCATGCTTCAAGAAAGTGCTTATTTGTTTATTCGTGTCCATTAGTGTGCATTTCAGTATCAATCTTAATCAATTGTCTCATTTCACAGTGTGGCAAACTGGTCTTCTCAGGGATTTTGAGATAATGATCTTTGCACTCAGTATTAGAAAAATGTTGAAGCTGTTGTAAGTGGATAACGTTAATCTACTGGCCTTGCAACCATGACTAAGATTTCAAGGAACTCGGATAATTTGATTTGTCTTTGTTAGAAACACTACTTGACCAAGAACAAGCTCGCAGTATTTATAGCCAATAAATAGAATCATTGAATTTCTACAGTGCGGAAATAGGCCGTTCGGCCCCTCATGTCTGCACCGAATCTCCGAAAAGCATCCCATCAAGACCTAGACCCCACCCTGTCCCCATAACCCTGTATTTACCATAGCTAACCACCTAGCCTGCACATTCCTGGACATTACAGAACAAATTACCATAGCCAATCCACCTAACCTCCACATCTTTGGACTGTAGGAGGAAACACACATAGACATGGGGAGAAAATGCAAGCTCAAATCTTGGCTCACAATCTGCCTTTCCCAGAAATGTTAATAGGAAAAGGAAAATCACCTGATCAAAGCCCACTGGCATGCATCATTTTAGCACAGTCAGTCCTTCAGTTATTCATAAAGGATAAAGTAATTTCTTTTGTACATGAAAATTGATTTTTCTGTTTAAACACACAACTTGGTCAACGCCTTGTGCCAAATGTCATTAATTGAAACAGTTAGATATTTGTAACCACTACACATGGTAAATTCCTCTGGCAGAAGGGATTATTCTTTCTAATCTGGTTTCAAAGAATACGGTTCAAGGGTTTTTAATTATATATCATTCAATAATCTGTTTCAGTTTCAGTTTGCTTTTCCATTGTCATTTTGAATTTTGCAAATGATACATGTAGCTGTTATATGAAACACTACATACAAGTCATTCTTGAGGCAGGCAATTTCATACTAGTGCCGAACTGAAATATTTTGAATCAACTAACTGAGCTTTAAGGTTTTGGAGTAGATTTGTAGCTCGGGTTGTGGGTGTTGAGGTTGGTTGGCTCGCTGAGCTGGTTTGTTGTTCCGCAGACGTTTCGTTACCGTGCTTGGTAACATCCTCAGTGCAGCCTCTGATGAAGCGTCGGTGTGTTTTCCCGCCTGGCTTTTAAACTCTGGGGTCCATTGCAATGGATTGCCTCACTTCCGGGTTTCCTCTGTAGTGGAATGTATGTGGGGTCGAGTTCAATGTGTTTATTAATAGCCTGCTTCGTGGAGTGCCATGATTCCACGAATTCTCGTACTTGTCTCTGCCTAGCCTGTCCCAGGATCTTGGTGTTGTCCCAGTCGAAGCCGTGGTTCTCCTCATCCATGTGGATTGAGATGAGTGAGTATTGGTCGTGTCTCTTGTAGCCGGTTGGTGTTCATGTACTCTTGCTGTTAGTTTCCTTCCTGTTTGTCCGATGTAGTGTTTCTCGCAGTCTCTGCAGGGGATCTTGTAGATGACACTGGTCCTGTCCATGGCGGGGAGTGGGTCTTTAGTTCGGGTGAGCACTTGTCGTAGGGTTGATGTGGGTTTGTGTGCCACTCTGATGCCCAGGGGTCGTAGAAGTGTTGTGGTGAGTTCTGACGTGTTCCTGATGTAAGGTAGTGTGATGAGTGCGTCGGGGCGTGTAGAATCTTTCTGATGCTGTTCCTGTAGGCATCTCCTGACCCAGTTCTTTGGATATCCATTATCCTTGAACACTTGGAAGAGGTATTCCTCCTCCTCCTTGG
>JAHRHZ010000017.1:23474890-23607619 GCA_024137785.1 Ginglymostoma cirratum | reverse complement strand
GTCAGCTTTCCTGCTCCTCTGATGCTGCTCAGCCTGCTGTGTTCATCCAGCTCTACGCCTTGTTATCTGAGATTCTCCAGCATCAGCAGTCCCCACTATCTCTAAATAGTAGCATAGCTTTACAAAGGTATGGATACTTAATAACTTGACATTGTCCAGCGTGAATATGATTTGCCAGTGGTAAACTTGATCGTTTTTCCAGTTAGCTAAGAAATGATGGACAATATGTGCAAGTGAGATGATTATAAATTGCAGTCTGATAATCCACTTAGCAAAAGACATACTATTTTTTATAATTTTACATTTAAGGTTATTTTGTGGACAGTAAGTTCTTTGAACCAATTTACATGCACAAATTATCCTACTGAATGAAGAACTATAACTGTTCAACAAACTTGTATCCTAAGAAATATTTGTTTAATTGAGAATTTGTAACACATGATTGTTCCAGGAACGAAGATACTCTTCACTAAAGGTGCAGAATCATCCATTCTGCCATTAACCAAAACCGGGGAAATACATACAACTAGTGCACACGTGGATGAACTTGCGATGGTATGTGATGCGCCCTTTTTGTAGAATTATGTGGGATGAAGTGGGTTGCACAAAACCATGCTTAGATACTGGTCTGATTCCTAATGCTGAAATGGAATGTGAGATTTGCACACGTACGTGCCTCTGGGCACCAAATTTGTAAAGAGGTATATTTGAAACCTAACTATTTCCAGCAGCCACCAGAGCAGACAGATTATGATGTTTTTTAAAATGCCTGGCGGTGGTGCCATTTTTGAGTGCCAATGATCTCATCCTTCGTATAGCTAAGCACAAACTAAATAGTATGAAGGAACTCATGCCCTGCTGTATAAAAGATCATTAACTACCGATATATTATTTCTTCAGATTGCTGGTGTAAGACATTTTCATCTGTTTTTCTATACTGAACTAACATTTGAAAAGTGTACTGCAAGTAGTCTGGCTGGCACTGATGTCATTTTTGTTTCAAGCATGAGATTTTAAGTCAACTGAGGGCCAAACGTTTAACTGCCGGTATGGGTGGTCAACTAAAACTTTGGAAACCAATATGATTAGCACACTTGCAAGTTTGCTGGACTTATATTGAGAGTAGCAAAAAACACTGATGCTATCTGATCAGTAATTTAAGTAATCAATTCATAGAATCCCTACAATGTGGAAACAGACTGTTTGGCCCGACTGTCTGAAGAGCTGCCCCACCACACTCCATACTGACTCTAAGAAGCAGCGCATACTTCTAAGTTGCAGAATTACACATCCTTAAGTATTGCTGTGTCCATGAGTAAAAACCTTTTACCTGAAAGCATTTTCATGTTTGTTAGTCTGAGCCATAAAAACACCATAAAGCCATAAACTTATGACCAACTTAGATGTCGGTGTATGACTTTGTTCTTTAAAGAACATGTTTTACAATTGATTACATTTAAAATATTGATTAATTCCTCACTTGCTCAGTAAAATCACAATTATTCATTATTGAAAAATAACTCAGTGCCATGTGACAGTTTTGTGTGTGGAGATAGGTGAATGGGCGGAGCTGTCTGATGTCTTAGCCTGAAGAGTATTGTGCAAGAAAATGCTGGAGAAGTAGAGTTTGGGATCTGACACCTGAGTATTATGCCAAGCACCTTTCCTCTTTAATTAAGTTACTAAATCTTCTATCACATTACAGCATTGCTTCCAGTTGCAAGAACCCACACTCTTGTACAGTGTTTCAGTGACATCCAGCCATATCCACATGCTTTTGGCTGGCAGGCCTCTCTCTGCTATCTACTGGAGTTAGTGGATTTTTTTGGGTCCCTCACCACACCAAACATGAGCTCTGGGGAAGAGCCACAGATATACAAGACAAAATTCCACCATCCTTCCTTTCTACCACTAGCTGCATCCATTCTGACCCTTCACGAGTCCCTTAAAATGGCGGGTTATCATTATCATGTTGCATTCTGTATTATTGGGCAGGAAACCTGGAAGCGGAATGTATAATGCGTGGCAGAATCAAACTGTAAGAGAAAACAAAAACTGCAGATGCTGGAAATCAGAAACAAAAACCGAAATCTCTGGAAAAGCTCAACAAATGTTCTAAAGAAGAGCCACTAGACCTGAAACATTAACTCTGTTTTCTCTCCATCGATGCTGCCAGACTTGCTGAGAATTAAACAGTAATCAGTTTCTGGAATAAAAGCAAATGGCTGCAGATGCTGGTGATCTGAAATAAAGACAAGTGTTGGCTGACTCGGCAGATCTGGCAACATCTGGCATAAACAAAATTTAACACTGAGTCCCATATGATTTCTTCTGAACAATGAGGCTGGAAAAATGTGTTTTTTATACTGTTGACAAAAGTGGGGAAGGAACAAGTGAAACAGATAATGAGGGTGCCCAGAGCAAAAGACGGAAGGGAATGCTAATGGTAGTACAGAAGACGTACAGCCCTGAAGATTATAAAATACCAAAACAGAAAATGAGATGATGTCCTTCCAGTTTGCATTGAGTTTTTCTGGAATGCTTCAGCAGGCTTAAGGCAGAATTATTAGCATTACAGCAAGATGCTGTACTGAAATGAAAGCAACTCGAAGACCAGGGTCATCCTCACTGACAGTGCAGAGGTGTTTCACAAATCTGTCACACAGCCTGTTTGCTGTTATTAATGTAGAGGAGACTGCATTCTGGAGTTTGACTATGCAGAAATGCAGCAATCGAGAAGTTGCTGTCACAGATTCTACATTTATCCAAAGGTGCACTGTTGAGCCACCCTACAGTACAATCAAAGGGTAATCATAAACAGAGAATTCCTGCTCTTAGGTTTATAGTCTTGCTTTAAAAACACTAAGAAAAGTTGCATCATTTTGAATGTGGTGCAGGTGGGTTTATAACAGTACACTAACTTCACAAATATTGCTAAACATCTTCCCTGCACCTCTCATCATTTTATCTTTGTGCTTTCACTTTATTTAAAACCATTATTTTATTTTTATTTTCCATTTTATTCTAATCAGGATCGCCTATATCACTGTGTCAGCATTTATATGTGAAGGATTAAGTGCTTTTAATTTTCTGTTTTGCTATGTGTGGATAGTTTAATGTGCTTGATTGCATGCAGCACTGGTGTCAAAGAAATCGTCTCAACTTGACACCAGATCTAAATGGGCCCTGTACCATCAGGAAATGGGAAATCTGCATCCGAGATCTTCATCAGGTTTCTTTGAGCTCAATGGCAAGAAATGCTGCTTTGCTCTTGCCTGTAAAATCCACTGTAATGCTCCTTGAGGAACACTGCTGTGCTCCAGTTGGACGCTATGTCTTTCTACATAATAATTACAACAATTCAAACGTTAAGAACCTCATTGGCTACAGAGGTTTTGAACACACTTCAAATGTAAGCAGGTCTATAGAAATCTCAAATTTTATGTGTACTTTCTAGAAGGGATTGCGAACACTTTGTATGGCATACAAATATTTAACCAAAAAAGAGTATGAGGAAGTGGCATCGCAACTTCTTGCAGCCAGGACATCTCTGCAACATCGAGAAGAAGAAGTAGCCAATGCTTTCAATCTTATTGAGAGAGACTTGCACCTGCTGGGAGTTTCTGGTGTGGAAGACAAGTAGGTTTTCTTTGTCATTAATCCACTTCGGTATCTATAATTTCTTCTATTTTGCCACAAAGTAATAAATTATGTAGATAAATTTAATATGAAGTATCTGATGATGTAATTATTCTGACAAATTCTGTATATTAAGTGCTAATGCTGCAGGTATTGCTGAAATGGTTTGGTATACATTAAGTTGTGGAAATTATTTTCTTCTGTTTTGAAGATAGTGTCTCATTTCATGTAACATTGTAATTTGTAATAAAAATCGGGGTTCTTTCTTTAAGCTAATGTCACTGTAATTTCTGGAATGTGCTAGAAGCATTAGTCAATTAATACATTTTCATCAATCCAGTTATTTGTCATTGAAAGTTAAGAATTCGTAACAGATGTCTTCTCCATGATGTATTTCGCCATATTCCTTCAAAATAGAATAATTAAGTTATTTTTGGAATTGAAATTCAGGTTTGTATGTTTTCCTTAACATTAATCATCCTGCAAGTGCAAATGGGAAAGTAAGGACACTTCAGGAGGTGGTAGTTTTCATGAAAGAAATCAAATCGATAACAGACACACAAGAGAAATGAACGGCATATTTGTAAACCACCAGTTCCTAATGTTTATTTTTAAAACTAATTTAGTCTTCATGTACAATTAAGAATTGCTGTTAAGAATATTATGCTGTTCAAGTGAGGAAGCCTTTTCCCATCCTTTCTCATAGTGTCACTGAAGGTCCCATTTTTCGGTTTTCTTTCTTAGTTTTGAAGTAATGAGCAGCTTCCCGTATAACTATATATCCCTGTGTATTTGTCCTTAATAAAATTTAGTCTCATTTTAGTCTTTAAGAACACAACAATGAACTTGTAAAAGTTTTGAGTAACTATTTTTCGACAACCTGGAATGCTATGCTGGGCAATCTTATCCTATATCACTTTAGGTTGCTAATTGGCTTCACTTTCTTTGTGAGATGCCATAGATCTTTGTTGTGAAAGTCACCGATGATTATTCCAGATTTACAACAAAAGTAGAACATAATGGATTTAATGATTGAACTACTTTCAATTTTAATTCAGAATTAATTATGGATTTTGTGTATTTGTCCAACTACCCTGTCATATCTGAATGTACTGCTTCATATTTACTTTCTCTTACCAACTTAGGAACCTTGTGTAAGTTCAAAGGATCTATATAAGAATATAAGAACTAGGAGCAGTCGTAGGCAATTCAGCCCCACGAATCTGTTTTGCCATTTGATAAAATCATGGTTGACATCATCTTGGCCTCAACTCTGCTTTACTGCCTGCTCTTCATAAATTTTTAACCCATTACTAATTAAAAAGTGGTCTATCTCCTGAAATTTACTCAATGCCCCATGACCCACTGCAATAGTGGATTCCACAGATTCACAGCCCTTTGAGAGAAGTAATACAAGGTACTTTGTTGAGTAGTCAGTCAAGGTGTTATTTATGCATCTTCTCTTCAATGTCAAGTTAACTAGTTTACGTGGAATTCCACTACTCAAGGGCCTGGATCTGTGAACTTTTTTTTTGTAGAAAGGTAACATTCAATCTAAAGAGAATCAGACAAAGTGAAAATAATGTTTTTAAAATACAGCCTGTTTGTTGTACTAGTCTCACACATCCAGCAACATTAATTTGAATGTAACTTTGTTTTCATGGTTTGTTTTCAAATGGTCCCATTTTCCTTTTACTTCCAAAAATAAGGACTCTTTGCGAGTATAATTCTAATGTAACTGGCTTGTTGGTAACTGACAAATAGCAATTTTTAACTCCTGTACGTTCAGGAAATGAACGTGTGCCTTGTTGTTGACCATGGAGTATCAGAGTTGAGCCCTTTCTGAGTTGCTGTACGCTTAGTTGCTTACTTTGCCAGTGTTACTGAACAGCCATCAGAAATTGAAATTATGTATATTTATGTTGGTTTTTGTAAGTATTATAACTGCTTTGATTCTTGTTCTAGATTACAAGACAAAGTTCCGGAGACCATAGAGGCTCTTAAATTGGCAGGAATCAAAGTATGGGTTCTTACAGGTGATAAACTGGAAACTGCAATCAGCGTGAGTTTATCAAGTGGACATTTTCACAGGACAATGAATATTTTGGAGCTTACCAATCAGAAATCTGACTGTGAATGTGCTGCACAGCTTCAAAGGCTTGATAGAAGGTAATCACATTCTGTGTGTTCTCTTTAACATATTACAGACAATGCTTCTGTATTTTGTCATTCTGCAGTGAATTATTTCTAGTAAAAACCATTCAGTCAGAAATTTAAAACTGTAAATATTAAAGTTTCAGCAAAAGTTATGTTGGTTTTTCATATTAATGTGGACTGTTCGTATTTTTAAAAATATCTATCTATCGATAGCAATTTGCATTTATGTAACACCTTTAATGTATGAAACCTCCCCAGAGCAGCAAGACAAGACTCTAAGATGCAGCAACCGACGTAGACCATTCCAGTCTGTTCTCCAATTCAGTGAGATCATGGTTGATTTGATCATTCTCAACTTAACATTCCTGCCATTTTCCCATAAACCCCATTCTCTCAATTGCCTTACAAATTCAAAATGTGTCTGTTTCTGCCTTTAATATACTTAGTGACACAAACTCCATAGCCCTGTGTGGTAAAGAATTCCACAGATTTGTTTCTGTGAGAAATGAAAATCCTCATCTGTCTTAAATAGGTGAGCTCATATTGAGATTATTCCCTCTGTCCTAGAGACTCTCGAGGAAATAATCTATCAGTATCTACCCTGTCAAACTCTCTAAGAATCTTGTATATTTTAATAAGGTCACTCCTCATACTTCTAATGACCAATGAGTGAAGGCCCAACCTACTCAGCCTGTCCAGATAAAATCCCTCCATGTCTGGGATCGACCTAGCTTTCCTTGGGTAAAGTGACTTAAACTGTTCAGTATTCTAGGTGTGGTCCAATAAGCGTAGGAACTTGACAGAAGGTTATCACATTCTCTGTTCTCTTTAACCACAAAATCATAAGATTATAAGATACAGGAGCAGAAATTAGGCCATTAAGCCCATCGAATCTGCTCCACCATTCAGTCATGGCTGATAAGTTTCTCAACGCCATTCTCCTGCTTGATCCCCTTGACAATCAAGAACCTGTCTTAAATATACTGAATGAACCTAATCCTTAACCTATCCCACATAAATATTTATACATTTTATTATTCCGTAGTGAAGTAGTTCCAATAAAAACCATTCATCAATTTAAAATAGTAAATATTAATTTTCAGCAGTAGTTACAACTGTCCATGAGTAACAACTTGCATTGATGTAGCACCTTTAACGTAGAAAACCTTTCCAAAGTAGCATATAAAACCTGATGTGAAGGTGCCGGTGTTGGACTGGGGTGCACAAGGTCAGAAATCACACAACACCAGGTTATAATCCAATGGGTTTATTTGAAAACACAAGCTACGTTCTGAAAGCTTGTGTTTGCAAATAAGACCATAAGATGTAGCAACAGAAGTAAGTCTTGTATCATTTTAGTAAGACTTCGCTATTTCTATATTCTGTTCCCATCAAAATAAAGACTAATATTTCGTTTACCTTCCCTATTATTGGCTGAGCTTGTGTGTTTGCTTTTTGTGATTCATGCATGAGTGTTTCCAAATTCCTCTGCTGCAGCTTTCTACAGTTTTTCTCCACTTTACTATTTAGCTCCCCTATACTTGCTGCAAAGCTCAATAACTTCACATTGTCCCATATTGTATTCTGTCTGCAAAGTTGTCTTGCTTATTCAGTTAATCTGTCTGTATCCCTCTATAGACTGTGTCATCTGCAAACTTGGCTAAAGTACATTCATTTCACTCGTCCAAGTTATTAACATGCAATGTAAATAATTATGCTGTAGTGCAGTAGCACTCTTCTATTTATAGGTCGCCACCTTGAAAATGCATCTTTATCCCAACTCTCTTCTAATGATTAACCATTCCTTTATCCATGCTAATACACTATCCTCAACAGCATGGCCTCGTATCTTAAGCAGTCTTATGTACAGTACCTTATTCAACACCTTTTGGAAATCTAAATGTTATATCTATTGGTTCCCCTTTATCTGCCCTGCTTGCTGCCACCTCAAAGCATTTTAACAAATTTGTGAGGCGCATTTTCCTTTCATGAAGTCATGCTGACTCTGCTTGCTTTGTATTATGCACTTCAAAATGCTTTGCTTTAAATACTTTATAATAGACTCAAACGTTTACTAATGAAATAAATTAATTGGCCTATTATTGACTTTTCTGGCCCCCTGCCTTTTTGAGTGTTACATTGGCAGTTTTTCAGTTCTCGAGGACTTTCCAGAATCTAAAGATTGTTTGAAGGTAATGACCAGTGCGTCTGCTATCTCTGCAGCTACTTTCTTTCTAATATCCTAGGATGTAACCTACCCGGTCCAGGAAACATATTGGCCTTTAGTCCTATTAATTTCCCGAGTACTTTTGTTTTCTCCAGTGATGGTTACTATATTTATTTTCTTCCTCCTTTCCCCACATGCCCCCACACACCAGCCCTTGATTACTTATTACTTTTGGAATGCCATGAGTGTATTTTACAATGAAAATTAATGCAAATTAGTCAGCTCCTCTGCTATTTCTTGGTTTCCCACCAATATTAGTCCAACCTCATTCTCAAGGGGGCTTCTGTTCGTTTGTGTCCATTTTTATTATGTGCTAGTTTGCCTAGTTTATTTTCTGCATCTTTTTAGTATATCATCATTTGATCATCATTTTGAAATAACTCTGCATAGGCTGGTATCCGGTCTTTGACGCTGATCCAGCTGTAAGTGAACAGGATATCTGACACTCCTGTTCTTTTTGTCAGCCAGGGCTCCCTGATAGGGCCAGGTTAACAGCCCCAATCAGGAAACTCCTATTCCGAGATTCACCTTCGCCGACCTTGTTACAGCCACTAAATTTTTTTGTTCTTCAAAACATTCGAAGTCCTATGGTTTACCAATAACCTTTTGCCACGTTATTTTTTCTTTCAATTTGATACTAGCTGTACTTCCTTGATCAATCATGGTCAGTTTATCATCTTGTTAAGTTCCTCCTTCCTTACTGTGATACATTTGTGAGAGTCATAACTACTTACCTAAAGCTTTTGTCACTGTTTGTCAACCATTTTTCCCAGACCACTCCAACCAATTCAGCATTATTCCTTTCTAATTATTTTCATTTCTATTTAGCGCAGTTGTTTCCAAGCCAATTATGTGGTAGTTGTTGTTTCCTAGGGGATCTTTTACTCCTGAGATCATTTACTAAATTTGCATTGTTGCTCATTACCACATCCAAAATAACACAATTGCTGCTCAAATCCACAACATATTTTTGTTGGCAATAAGAACAGAAGGTGCTGGAAAAATTCAACAGGCATGGTAGCATTTGCAGATAGAGAAACTACATTAATGTTTTAAGTCTGCTATACTGTTCTTATGAAGCAATCCAAATCTAGACAATTTATTAATTTATTTTGTTCTGACTACTACTTGAATTTAAGTAAAGAATGATTAATTTTGCCTTTTTGCAATTTCTTCCCCCCAACATTTGCTGCTTTTCTGTGTTGATATACTGTCTCTTCCTGTCGCACTCTGGGTATCATTACCTGAATAGCTGCCCTGCAAGCTGCTACATCCTTTTGCTTTGTAAGCCTACATATCCCCTTTCTGAACCCCCATTCCTCTATTTGGTTTAATGTTATCTCAACCGCCCTACTACTTCAATTTGCATGGACAGTGGTGCCAGCTTAATTCAAATGAATCCTGTCCCACCAGAGTAATGCCCTTCTACCCAAGTATTGATGCCAACAGTACATCAACTGAAACCCATTCCTCACACCGATGGTTAACTCATTGACCTTATTTACCATATGACAGTTTGCCAGGTTTTGGTTTGAATTTCCAATTTAGCTCCCTAGTGTTCAGCTTTCAGTAGAAATTTGTCAAAGATCCTTAGACAGCACCTTCCAAGCTCTCAATTACTTTTGCATAGAAAGATAAGGGAATGCCACCACCTGCAAGTTTCCCTCCAAGCCAGTCACAATTATGACTTGGAAATATTGCCATTCCTCCACTGTCTTTGGGTCAAAATCCTGGAATGTCCTCACTAAAGGCATTGTGAGTCTAACTACGCCACATGGACAGCAGCAATTTAAGAAGGCAGCTCACCATTACCTTCTCAACAGCAACAAGGGGCGGGCAATAAATGCTGGCCAGCAGGTGACACGTACGCCCCATGAATAAATAAAGAAAAACATTCTTTCAAGTCGTATCAATGTTGTTAGTGTCATCATGGACAATGACAACTAAACACTCATTACACCTTTCCAGCCCCAAGGGGATGCCATTAACCCCAGCACTGTGCAGATAACATAGCATTTAAGAATCATGCTCACAGCTGCAGAGAGTAGTAACTATCCCCCTAACTGTCCCCTATAACTACACGTTCCTACTTCCATACCCCTCCACCCCCAACTTGAATGACTCCCTGTATGTACCACAGTGACGTGGTCAGGTTGCAGGTGTTAAAGATTCTCAAACACTGCTTTCTGAGTCCCGATACCTGCTTCACTGCATTTGCACCCTCCCTTCCTGATCACAGACCATATTTGATTCCTAACCTGATGAGTGCAACTACTGCCTGGAGCAAGATGGCCAGAAGCTTTCCCCCTCTCTGATGTGGCACAATGTCTGAAACTTGTACAATAGTTCCTCAACTTGTATCTGAGGTTTTTCGAGCTGTGAAAATTTAGTACATATGTTTTTGCTCTGGATCACCTTTGTGTTCTCCTGTCCCCTCTTGCAGCATGAACACACATTTATCTTTGATCATTATTGTATCTTGTTTAATTTATTTATTATTTACCCTAGCATCCCTGCTTTTGACACTGTTGTAATTTTTTTTACACCTGTATCAACCTTCTATTTTACCAGCTCAGTCAAGTGAGAACAAAATACATTAGATCTAAGCATAAACTAAAGACCTTACTTTACTTTAAAATCTCACCAGTCCTACTTGCCAATCGGCTGCTTTCCTTGCACCCACGTCACATGGTTTGTGAGTTCACACTGCCGATTGGCTTACCTGCAGTGAGGCTATCATCTCAATCCACAGCTTTTATTCTCTCCACTCATCTTTTGCTCAAAATAGACTATTTTGAGCTTTGGGAATAGAATAAACCTTGATCACTCACCAGTTGCTTATCAATTAACCATCACCTCCTTCTCCAGCAGAGTAGATATCAATTCCTGAAGGCTGAAAAGGGTTTAGAGAAAAGCAACCAAGAGCCTCCCTTTGTTTAACTTCTTGAAGTTTTCAATTCTACTCACTCAGTGCTAAGTCACGTTAATATAGCTACATAGATACACTCTTCTAACACAAAAGGCCTTTCTGAATGACTTAATCAGGACCTTGATCCAGCCAGTTCTTAATTAAGTTGCAATTCCAGTGATACCTTTGAAAAAATTCTGCTTAAGGCTAACAACTGCAATAGTTAAACTAGCTTTCCATTCAATGCCAATTGAAACTAAATTAAAGACTGGAGGTGTGATCGGTGAAAGATAGGATACAAACTGCTGAATTTTGGTGTGTTTTTGGAGAGTTGAGAATCGAATGCAGAACAAGATAGTATGAACATAATTGCTTTTAGGTTAAAGCTATTGATAAGGATTTTTGTTAACAGCTGGGCTAAGGTCGGGGCAGATGTTAGATGTTAACAGAGGCAGGCAATCCCAAGAGAGTATATAGGAGCAAACCCTCAATATGGATCATACGGGACATAGAGTTTGCATGTGGTTGGCTTCAAAATGAAGGCAGCGACTGGAAGGAGGACAGATTCAGTGATGAGTACAGGTTTTGCGATTGGCCTAAAGGCAGTGACCTTTGTTTTCCTGCTGCTTAACTGGAAGAAATTGTCATTCATCCAGGACCATTGTCAAGGTGCTTATTGGACTTTCTCAGAGGAAACGTCAAAGGCTGTGGGGCACTAGAGCTAAGGCTTGTCGGTACTCCAGTGGAACCTAAACCCCAGTCTTCAAATAATATTGTCATGGGATAGTATGTAGATTGGGGAGGAATATAGGGACAGACTAATGATGCTGTTTAATATGAATATGTTCAAAGGAACTGTGGTAAATCCATGGTGCTGGTGAATTCAGGGAGGGCATCAGGGAAGATGGGAAGGTAGTTATTAATAAGCAGTCGGTATGTTGCAGGGTTCTTTGTGGCTTGGTGGATAAGGGAAATGTAGGGATCCTGTGTAGGTAAATGATTGGTTGGTCTTTTACTTGGTGACAAAGAAGTTATAGAATCAGAGTTATACAGCAAGGAAACAGACCCTTGGGTCCAACCAGTGCATGCCAAACATAATTCCAAACTATACTAGTCCCACCTGCCTGCTTCTGGCCTGTATCCCTCCAAACCTTTCCTGTTCATTTATCTATGAAATGTCTTTTAAACGTTGTAATTGTACCCACATCCACCACTTCCTCAGGAAGTTCATTCCACACGCAAACTAACTCATGTCTTTTTAAAATCTCTCTCCTCTCACCTTAAAAAATTGTGCTCTGTAGTCTAACTCTACCATTAACTCTATCTATATCTCTCATTATTTTATAAACTTCTTTCAGGTCACCTCTCATCCTCCTACACTCCAGTGGAAAAAGTCCCAGTTTATCCAGCCTTTCTTTATAACTCAAAACTTCCATACCCGGCAACATCTGGGTAACATCTCTTCTGAACCCTCCTCAGCTTGATAATATCTTTCCTATAACAGGGGGACCAGAATTGGACACAGTATTCCAGAAGAGCACTCACCAATGTTCTGTACAACCACAACATGACTTCCCAACTCCTGAACTCAAAGAACTGAGCAATGAAGGCAAGCATGCCAAACCCCCTTTAACCACTCTGTCTATATGTGACACAAACTTCAAATAATTATGTATCTGCACCCCTAGATCCCTCTGTTCTACAACTAGTCCGTACCGTTAATTGTATAATCCGTATCCTCGTTTATTGTACTAAAATGCAATGCCCCTCATTTATCCAAATTGAACTCCATCTGCCATTTTTCAGCCCATTGATCATTTGATCAAGATCCCTTTGAAATCTTAGAAAACCTTCTTCACTGTCTACAATGCCACCAATTTTGGTGTCGTCCATAAATGTACTGACCATGCCATCTATATTCTCTTCCAAATCATTTATATAAATGACAAACAAAGAGGATCCAGAACTGATCCCTGTGGAACACCACTGGTTACAGGCCTCTAGTCCGAAAAGCAACCCTCCACTATTACTCTGTCTCCTGTTGTTAGGCCAATTATGTATCCAATTGGCAAGCTCACCCGGAATCCCATGTGACCTAACTTTACTAATTAGTCTACCATGCAGAACCTTGTCAAAGGCTTTACTAAAATCCAAATAAACAAAGTCAACTGCCCTGCCATCATCAATCTTTTTGTTAACTTCCTCAAAAACTCAATCAAGTTTGTGAGACATAATTTTCCTCTCACAAAACCATGCTGACTATCCCTAATCAATTTTTTTCCCCTCTAAGTGTCCATAAATCCTATCTTTTATAATCACCTCCAACAATTTACCCAAAACCAATTGTCTTTTCACTTGGCTGTAGTAAGTGAAACAGCTAACAGGAAATGAGAACAAAAACAAAGTTGCTGGAAAAGCTCAGCTGGTCTGGCAGCATTTGTGAAGGAAAAAACAGAGTCAACATTTAGGGTCTGAACTGAGAAAGGGTGAAAAGACAATTGGTTTTGGGTAAATTGTTGGAGGTTTATTTCTTTTTGGTGTTCGTAAGGTATTTCTCACTTTAATATATTAATGAGAGATATCATTGCTAGTGTGCATGCTCCTGGATGTCATCAAGCGTAGCCAAATAAAAAATGCAGGAGAAATACTTAATGAAGGCAGTGGGTGATAACAGAACAAGAGTTACCAGCATGAGGTACAATAAGCAACCTTGATATGTTTCAAAAGGAGTTTGACAGGTTATTGTTAACAACTAGAATTTCGGATTCTGAGGAAGGGTCACCAGAACTGAAACGTTAACTCTGGGTTTTTTTTCATAGATGCTGCCAGACCTGTTGAGCTTTTCCAGCAACTTCTGTTTTTGTTCCTAATTTATAGCATCTGCAGTTCTTTCAGTTTTTATTTAGTAATATGAAAAAAAGGACATGTAATTTTCCCATGTTTAGGTGCTTGTTCTAATCTATGAACCAATTAACTGCCAAAATTTAAATATATGTCAAAAGGCACTTCTGGTTAAAGAAGCAGCAACTGTTGTAGTCAAGTAGATCTCTCCAACAGATAATGGGATAAATTGGTCACCCTACTGGGTCATAAGTGCAGTTTTTTATGCAAGTGAATAGAAGATATGTGATCAATCCATTCATGTGGATCTATAACTTTTGATGTAAGCTTCTACGAAGAAAATAAAATTCTACTTTGAACTCAGTTAAACCTTACATACCTTAGTGAAATACGTTAACACAGGTAATGCTTCATCTGACGTACATATACATGTTAACTACGCAAAAGATTCATAAAGCTGTGTAATATTTTTACAAGTATGTTATGATTACAGGATAAAACATGATCATGTGATTCAACATGGCTTGGTTGTCGATGGAACCAGCCTTTCACTTGCGCTCAGGGGACATGAAGAATTGTTCATGGAAATTTGCAAAAACTGCAGTGCTGTATTATGTTGCCGGATGGCACCTCTGCAAAAAGCAAAAGTATGTTGAATACTCCAAAGTACAGTTTGAATAAGAAAAAATCAAGTCTACCCATGCAATTGTTGCATTGCTTTGACATTAAATTGTGGTGTAGTATGATAATAGAGACCAAAAGTTCTCGAATGCTCTTTTCCTCCAGTAAATTTTTAGTGAAATAGAAACTAATTTATTCTATCTGATGAAAATACCAGTGTCTAAAGTTCAGTTCCCTTGATGGCTCAAGGTAGCAGCAAATGCATTTCCTATCAGATCAGGCCGCGAAACTATCCCAATATTATTTTGGTTTCATGTGTCTCTTTACTTTTTTGTGTTTTCATTCAATATTTGGTTTTATTTTTGTTCTAGTGCTCCATGAGGGGCTGTATAATCTAATTGTTAATGTGTTTAAAAGAGCAGACCAAGAAGTTGATGTTTTGATCCAATTCTTGAATAACAATTCCTCTGTTATCTCAGATTAGTGAAAAGAATAGCACCTTGTATCTGATTGGAGATCACTGTTAGAACTTTGTATGTCAATCGAGGGGTAAGTGATTACAAGTTTAGTCAGGTGCATATGTGATGCAGTCTCTTCTTCATAGACATTATTTCGTAATTTAGGGAGGGTGTTTTCTTGAAAGTCAGAATGAAGACATGATGCACTTTTGAACAATATGTCATAAAATTTTTTGTTTGCTGTGATCACGAAGGCCAGTGAAAAGTTTTTACCAAAAGGTTCACAAAGTAATTGGATGCCTCTATTTATAGAGCCTCAAGGACAAAAGCAAAAAAAGTATAAAACACTGGTTCTTCCTCAGTGAAATATGTTTATTCTCCAGGAAAGCTATGATAACTCTAGAGGAATGCAGAAAAGATTTGCAAGTTTTTTTCCCAAGTGTGAGAAACTTCAGCTACATCTATGAGTTAGAAAAGCTGGGGTTTTTTTTGGAGATCAGAGGGGATTTGATAGAAGTGCTCAAACTCATGAGGGGTCCCAACAGAGTAGATATGGTAAATTTTTTCCCATTGGCAAATGTCATCTGGAGAGCCAAAGGATACCAATTTAAGGTAGTTAACAAAAGAACTAGGTACACTGGAGAAAAAAAAATGTAGAAAATGATAAGGATCTGGAATGCACTACTGGAGAGGGTAGAGAAAGCACATTTGCTCCTGGTTTTCACAAGAGTATTGGATTAGTCTCCTCAAACATGAGCACACTGGAAAAGACTGGAGAATGGACTAGCTGAATTGCTTGTGCAGGGTTAGCATGGATAAATAGGGCTGCCTGACCTCATTCTATGCTGTAAGGATTTTATGATTCTATCCTGTAATGGTTGACTTGGGTTGAGTTTGTGCTGAGGATGATTTTACATTGAAGTGATTGTCATGTCACAAGTAATTGTACCCAGCAAGCTGTCAATCCTCATTGATCTAAAGACTGCACATAGTGAGGTGATGGGAAATGTCAAAAAATCTGAAGAAATGCAGACAACCGTTACATTGTGCTTTTCCTAATGTCTGATTCTGCTGGTGGTGCTTACAAAGTAACTTTTTGTAATTTTACCACAAAGAGGCTGTGTCTGAATCCAGTGAGATTAGTAGCTCATGAAAGTGTCTTCCCCATAATTGAGAGTGTGTTTTGCATGACAGGTTTTGACATAACAAGTCAGTTGAGAGCTATTTTACTAGTCTTTGGAAAGGTATTTTTCACAGAAGTTGATTTCAGCATGCAAAATCTGTCTTCCTTTCGATAGCTTTGTCACAACATAAACAATATACTGTGCGGTTCAGGAATAGAATCATTATGACCTCTGTTTTAGACTGTGACACGTCAGCCATCTTAAATGCAACCTCTGCAACTTCACTTATTCATGCATTTGCCCATTGAGGCAAGTCAGAGGCAGTTACCTTCCAATGTTGCATACAAATAACTACCATATTCGAGTTATAGCTGCACTGCCTGCTTACTTCTCTTATGTTCAAACATCCATTGAGAGCGTTTAACAGAAAAAGAATCTAATGTCAGATTTTTCACATTAATGTTTTGAAATCTTGCTTAGATGTCTGTGTAATTCTTTATGTACTTTGTCTTGTACCTTGAACTTTGTGACTTAAACTCTGTTATTGGTTTTCTATATTTTCAGGTAGTCAGGCTTTTAAAGACATCACCAGCCAAGCCTATTACCTTAGCAATTGGTGATGGTGCAAACGATGTCAGCATGATAATGGAAGCAAATATTGGCATAGGTACTGTATTTAAAGCAAACTTGCCAGTTGTTTGTATGTTACAACTGTGGGTCATGTGAATGAGCAGGATTGTAATGGGGTCAACAGTTCTGAAGGATATTGGCTGAAAGTGAGCTATGATGCATCACATAGTATCTGGACTTCTGCTGATAAATTAATTGGAATGTTCTTGGTTGTAATATATGAATGTGATGTATATGAAATATATTTGTCACAAAATTGTAACCATTTCTGTTCTTCTTTTTTCCATGGGGATGTGATAAAAACTATTTTGAAGTACTTAACATGTGGGTTTTTTCCTCTTAATATAATTGGCTGTGCAATATTACCATTATTTGTTGAATAAGCCAGTAAATGGGGCTGAGCCATGTTTTAAGCACGATTTGAGCTTCCTGCCAATCAAACTGAAGTAAAATCAGAGAAGAATGCGGAAATTCTCCAGTAGTTCCTTTGAACTTTCTGATTAGTAAACCCCTATCTAAAACTAAATTGTAGCGTTATTTTGTGCACACGAGATAATTACGTGGATTGTGAACTAGCATCTGTAATAGACAATTGAACTGATTCATACCCTCTAATTGGAGGTGAATTGCGTGTTCGCTGATTCTCAACATGGTTTGTACAACATTTAATTCATTCAATATCCTGCACTTCTCACTCTGGATTACATTGCAACACTTTTCCACTCCTGCGCTCATTCATTAATGGCAGAGACTATAAGCCAGGAGACACTCCAACTGCAAAGCCAGCACAAAATCCACCTCTTAGCATGACTAAGACCTTTTTATAACATTTCTGTCAATGTGTGCTGAGTGTGTGATTTGTATTCATTATGAAGTGCCTTGGCATCTTCTATTTTGTTGTGTTTAAAGTTTTACATTTTACAATTTTACACAAACTTTATTTAAAAACATACATTGCATATTTTGTTAACCGGTTATTGTAACCGATTTAAAGGTTTAAGAATTTTAACTTAGAAATACCACCTTATGCGGTCTTAATATTTTCTGTCCACAGGTATTATGGGCAAAGAAGGAAGGCAAGCAGTGAGAAATAGTGACTATGCAATAGCAAGATTCAAATTCCTTGCTAAGTTACTCTTTGTCCATGGCCACTTGTATTACGTTAGAATATCACATCTTGTACAGTACTTTTTTTATAAGGTACGTTGTCTGGATGATTTTTAAGAGAATGCCATGGGTGATTTTGTTTACATTTCTAATTTTACCTACCAATTAACAAAACATTTTTCTCTACTTTTTTCTTTCCTTTCTTCTCCCTTTCTCCTAACTTCTGATGTTCTGTGTGCAGTTTTATATACGTAAAGCTTACATTTCTAAAGTCCCTTCTATAACTAGGAGAGCACTTATTAGTTAAGTATTTTTGAAGTTTAGTCACTGTTCTACTGGATACTGAAGATAATGGACATTGGCATGGCAGCAGGAATGTCTCTGATAGCTGTGACCTATGGAGACTGACTGTTTGAAAGGGCTTTCGATGAGCGAGCGGAAATGAAGAGCTCAACTGGCTGAGAAAAGGGCCCAGGAAAAAGAGACGCCAGTGAATCGTACACCTTAGCCCACTGCAGCAAATCTGGCAGAGATTGTGTGGCTCCTGAGCCACTCCAGCTAATATTTAACACTTGTTTTACATGACACAAGCTGCCACTACTGTAACGTAGAAAATGCAGCAGCCAGTTTGCACAGAGCGAGATCTTTACACCTAGCAATATTATAATAATAGCTATACAATCGATTTCTGTAATGTTGGTTGAGTAAGATTTAGCCAGGATGCTGGAAATAACTCTGCTATTTCTGTTCAAAACAATACCACATGACCTTTTACACTTGGCTGAGAGAATTGGCTGGGTTTCAGTTTAACTTCTCAACCCACAATGTAGTGGTTCCTCACTGGGGTATTGCTCTTTGACTTGGATGTTTGAGGCTCTGGAGTGGATTTTGAACTCTCAAACGTCTGACTTTGAAGCTAGAGTGATATCAACAGAATCATGAATATTCGGCTGTGTCCAAATGCTTAGTCTGTGAATGGAGATGTTAAATGTCAGCAGGCTGTTTGGAAGAGAATGCTGCCCAACCGATACTCATGTTTTTGCCCATTTCTATACTATTCATGAAAAGTTGCAATTAGGAAAGTGAAGCAGTACTTTTTCACCCTTCGTTGACATAGGGCTATGTAGACATTGTTCCAGCTCCGTTTGGATTGGTCAGTGCTTATTGTGCTGATATGGGCAAAATACTGCTCGACTGTGTCAACAAGAGAGCGTTTAAAAAAAACTTCTGCAGAAAGGTAATCTAACTTCAGGGGCTGAACAGAATCAAAATTTAGATATGTGAATTTTGAAATATTTCATATGCCTACATAATATGTATTATTTTTCAAAGGTGTCTGATACCATATTAAAATCAAAACTAACCAAACCCGTGTTCTTTTCTTTTCCCCCTAGAATGTCTGTTTTATTACGCCTCAGTTTTTGTATCAGTTCTTCTGTTTGTTTTCGCAGCAGGTAAACATTACTTTTCATGAATTAATGATTTTGAGACAAGACTTTATTAACTCTTTCTGCTTATGTTCTACTCCTTGCAGTTGTCATTTAGTGGGTATTCAAGCTTCTGAAGATAGAAGCAGGTTATTCAAAGTGTAAATTGTACTTCTTGTGGCAGGGTATTCTGGATTTCAGTTGCATTTGTTACAGTTTTCATCCGAGGGTGTTTTTGGAATGAACTTCAATTTCTTAACCCAGGATAATATATACATATTTACAAATGAATTTTTAATGTATGTGTGGCTATATATTTTTATGTAGAGGCCAGAGATAATTCAAGAAAGTAACTGTAGAATTAGTAATTCCTGTATTACTACAGGGACACATGATATGTGGCTGGTGAGCTTATTTATTTCATGGCAAAGCTTGAATGATACTACACACAGTTTATGCAAAGCTTGTTGAGGCTTTGTGAAATTGTAGTTTGCTAATTGGATTAACAATTTAAATATCTGGAGACATTTTTCTTAACAATTGTCCATGACACAACCAGATGGCTGCACTTTTGGTTATAGGAACAAAGGAACATCGGACTTAGAGCTGGAGTAAGTTATTTGGCCCTTTCTGAACCTGCCCAGCCATTTTGTAAGATCACGGCTATCTGGTTGGTCATGGCTTGTCTCAGCTCTACTCTCCTGTCTGCAGCACATAACCCTTGCCTCATTACCTGTCAAAAATCTATCTAACTCTACCTTGAATAAGTTTAAAGACTCAGCCTCCACAACCTTCTAGGGAAGAGAAGTCTACTGTCTAATGACTCTGAGTCAAAATGTTTCCCCTCCTCTCTAACGCTTTTTTAAGGAAAAAGGAGACCTCTTATTCTTAAGCAACGTGCCCTAAGTTTAGTGTCTTCCCATAACAGAAAACAGCTTCCAGCTTATCCAGTCCCCTCATGATCTTGGATTTCAATAAGATCACCTCTCTTCTTTGATTTAGGCCTAATTTTTCCACACCATTTTTCATAAGTCCTTCATCCCAAGAATAAGTCAAGTGAACCTTCTCTGTTTCTGAACCAATTTTATCTACTTGTTCTGATAAGTAAACCAAAACTGTACTCAGCACTCCAGGTGTGTCTCAGCAATGCTTCTGTACAGCTGCACTAAAACTCCCCAATTTATATTGTAAAGAGAATGGAATAAAGAAGATCACGTTTCATTTGCTTTTTTGATCACTTGCTGTGCCTATATACTGACTCTGATTCATGTACCTGGCCATTCAGATTTATCTATCACCAAATTCTGCACCCTGTTTTCACTACTTTTATATTTTTCCTGACAAAATGAATATGCTCTTACCACGTTATATTCTACCTAGTAGATTTTCGCTGATACACTGAACTGGTCTATATCTGTTTGCAGATACACTACCTCCTCTTGACAACTGCCTTCCTTCCTATCTTGAGTCATCAGCAAATTTAGCTACCACGTCTTCAGTCCCCTCTCGAAATCATTGATGTAGATTATAAAAAGTTATAGTCCTAGCAATTATGTTCGTGGTTCTCTAATAACAATAATAGCTTGCTAATCCAAAAAAGACCCTTTATCCCTATTCCCTGCTTCCTGTTAACTAACCTATAACTTATTGATGTTACTAGGTTGACCTCTACACTGTGTGCCTTTATCTTGTGCGGCAATCTTTGTGGTACCTTATCAAGTATCTTTTTGAAATTCAAGTACACCACATCCCCCAGTTCTCTCCATCATGACTGTTACTTTGACAAAAAAATTTTAGTTAAGTGTAGGTGCGTTTTTCCCAACATGGGACAAAGGCAGCATTCAGGCAAATGAAGATGTTTATTCAAGCAGAAGCCAGTTTTTGCAGGGAGTGGGCCAAAGGATCTTCCCCAAATCTGGCTTTGGAAGATAGATCAATGACACACCGTCTGTTTTTTACAAAAAAAACGACATTTTTATACGTTTTGTGTTACAGTAATCAAATACAATATAGTCATCGTCCTTCCCCTTAATTCAAACACCCAATCCTGTGGGACATCTAATCAGTGTTGGGCACTTCCATGACAATAAGTATGATTTCCCTTTGACAATGCCATGTTGGCTGTGTCTGATCGTGATTTTCTAAATATCTTGTTATGATCATAGGAAATGTATTGGAATCCATTACTATTACAAGTATTAGGCTAACTTGTCTAGAACTTCCTGCTTTCTGCCTCCCTCCTTCCTTAAATAAAAGGGTTGTGATTGCAATTTTCCAACCTGCTGGGATCCTTCTAGATTCTGAGGAATTTTCAAAGGTTATAATAGGAATCCCAAACTCCATTTTGCTTCTTTCAGCATAGCAGTTAGATCATTTAAATCCATCATCTGCTTTGAGATTACTGTTCAAACTTCTATTTTTGCTTTCATACAGCATTGATCATAAATGAAGATTACAATAACTATATTACATAAACAACATACTTGTGTACATATAACCATCTTTAACATAGCTGAATGTCCCAGTGTGTTTCATTGGAGCATTTTGAGACCAAGCCAGTATCGGGACGGAAGCTTGGTTGCTGCCTTTTGATCTACTATCTCTACTCTGGCTTGCATTAAGCTCCATTCACCAGTCAGGCCTGTGTGCTCACTGACCCACATTGGCTACCAATTTATGAATGCATGAACTTTTAAAATTTAATCCTTGCTTTCAAATTCCAACATAGCCTTGCCCTTCCCATTCTATGTAACAGCCTTTAATCCTGCACTTCTGCACAGAATCTGCATTCCTACAATTGGCCCTCCTAGGACACTGCCAGTACCCATTTCTCCACCATTTGCCGGGTATACCTTCAGCTATCTGGATGATGATTTCTGGAATTCTTTTCCTAAACTTCATTAAGCTGCTCACTTAATAACCAATTCATAGAATGTAAAGTGTTTTGGGACATTTCAAAGGTGTGAAAAGCATTTTTGTGTTTATGTAATATATCTATATTGTTCCTCATTTCTGAAATGTTAGGATTCTGATATGTCAGGTTTTTAATGCATATGAAGCAATCTCCTACTAGTCATCCTGAAGACAATGCTTTCCTCACTTAAAGTTGAACCTCCTTAGTGTTCAACTGTAATATATTTTCTACAAGTCCTTGTTTTGTTCTGGATAGCAGGAATGGATGTAATGTATGTACGTATGAGTTCCTAGCTGCAGAGCACTGCATTAATTTATTTTTCTTACAGACGTTGTATGACGGTGCTTACCTGACATTGTACAACATATGCTTCACTTCCTTACCCATCCTCATGTACAGTTTGTTTGAACAAGATGTGCAGCCTCACATACTCCAGAGCAAGCCATCATTGTACAAGTAGGTTGAACTTGAATATAGCTTCTTTTGCACCTTTTCCACATGCTGAATGAAAGAGATTGCTTCAATTCAGATTAGGAACCAATGAAATGTATGCCGACAGGGGTAAGTAAACGGGCCATTTCAACCTGGGAACCAGAACAGAACCATAGAAACATAGAAGCTAGGAGCAAGAGGAGGCCATTTGGCCCTTCAAGCCTGTTCCACCATTCATCACGATCATGGCTGATCATCCAACTCAATAGCCTGATCCTGGTTTCTCCCCATAACCTTTGATCCCATTCGCCCCAATTGCTATATCTAGCCACCTCTTGAATACATTCAGTGTTTTGGCATCAACTACTTCCTGTGGTAATGAATTCCACAGGCTCACTTGTCTCCTCATCTCCATCCTAAATAGTCTACCTTGAATCCTCAGACTGTGACCTCTGGTTGTGGGATCATCCTCCCTGCATCTACCCTGTCTAATCCTGTTAGAATTTTATAAGTCTCTATGAGATCACCTCTCATTCACCTGAACTCCAGCGAAAACAATCCTAACCTAGTCGATCTCTGCTCATGTGTCAGTCCCGCCTTGCCCAGAATCAGCCTGGTAAACATTGACTGCACTCCCTTGAGAGCAAGAGCATAATTCCGCAGAAAAGGAGACCAAAGCTGCTCACAATAGTCTAGGTGTGGCCTCTCCAAGGCCCTGTATAACCACAACACATTCTTGCTCCTGTACTCGAAACCTCTCGCAATGAAGGCCAACATACCATTTGCCTTCTTCACCGCCTGCTGCACCTGAATGCTTACTTTCAGCAACTGGTGCACAAGGACAGCCAAGTCCCACTGCACACTCACCTCTCCCAATTTACAGCCATTCAGGTAGTAATCTGCCTTCTTGTCTGCTTCTGAAGTGAATAACCTCACATTTATCCAACTTATACTGCATCTGCCGTTGATTTGCCCACTCGGATGAATTTCAGTTGAAATATTCATATTGATCTGAATTTCAAATTGTGAATAAGTTAAGATATGCTTCAGGTCTCTGCAAGCTGCCATATTTGGGCAGACAATTAACTGAAATCGTTCTTGCTGTTTTGTATAACTTCATTGATATTTTCTATTTTTACAGAGAGATTAGCAGAAATGAGGTCTTGTCCCTCAAAAGATTTCTGTATTGGACACTGCTAGGATTTTGTCATGCCTTTATATTTTTCTTTGGTTCTTATCTTCTGAGGGGAGATGATGCATCCATGATGGGGAATGGTCAGGTAGGACTACTTCTTGTTAAAACTAAAATTCTCTGAAGCCTTTCTTTGTTCAATCATAGCAAATAAAGTTTATTTCATTTTAAAGTATGAAGAAAAGCTGGGAACTGTACATCTTTTAGAATTTCCGTCATTGCTTACATTCTGAATAGAATAAATGACTGAAATCATGTTACCTTTATAGCATTCAGATGAAGTATGCCATATCATATATAATGTAAATTGTGTTTGAAATGACTTAACATTGAAGAGGATTCAACATCAATATAATGTCAGAAGTAATGGAGTTCAGTTAGCTCACTTGGCTGGAAGGCTGATTTGTGATGCAGAGTGACACCAGCAGTGTGGGTTCAATTCCTACACCTGCTGAAGTTACCGTGAATGTTCAGGTTTTTCAACTTTGCCCCTTGCCTGAGGTGTGGTGAGCCTCAGGTTAAACTTACCACCAGTTGCCTCTCTTTGAGGGAACAGCCCTATGGTTTTCTGAGACTATGGCAAGTTTTTACATTTAACTTCAGTAGAAATAGCTAAAGGTTTGGTTCTGAAACTGGGGTAAGGCTGGCTAGTCTAATTGAAATGCTATCCTGTTCATAAATAACAGCATCAGATACAGTTGGAGAATTTGAACCAATAATTCATCAGTTATAACACCTGTTGGAATTGTCCGAAAATATGATGAGGCCTTAACCAATCATTTTTTCTCTTTTTAGAAGGTGCAACATGGGATAGAATGACGTGTTGTAATTTGTTATGTTGATAACTTTGTAATTGATACATTTTTCTGAATGCTTGCAAATATTATTCAGCTTTAAATGAGCACTATTTCTGCTTGAAATTTTGGTTTTTCTACTGTTTTTTCCTTTCCTCTCTTCCATCGCATGCATGACTTCAGATTTTGAAATCTAACAGGCAACTGGTAAGAGTTGACTGTTTTGGATTTTGTATTGTTTGTGGGGTGGGGCAAAATGTGATAAAAGGCTATACATTCTTCATATTTCTCAATTCATGGGGATACAATCGGGTTTAGTTTTCTGAAAATTACAAACATTCATATTTTAGTCATTCAGGATCGCAAATTTGTACTTTGAAACTAGAGCTTTGCTTTCTTAGAATTACTTCCAATATGTGAATGAATGGAGTTCAAAAAAGTTGCATAAATCTGTTTTTGCACACATGATAGAAAGTGTAGTCTTTATTGATACTTTAATGAATAATGTAACAGGTTTTATCCTTAAATATATAACACTAAAACCTGTAAAAGTGCGCTCATGCTAAAATGGTCTGTATAGCCTACTGTAGTTTAGAATGTGCTGGAATTATCCATTATTTTGTTAAATTAGAGGACCACTTAGTGCTGTACTTGACATTCAAAACAAGAGTAGTCATGTGAAACAAATACCTACTTGCATGCAAACATGTACGTTTCAATCTGTTACTAATATGTAAAGGTAGTTCAATATAGCATAAATGTGATAATTTACAAATAGTATTACATTCTAGTAGGTAAATTTAAGTTCTTAGTAAAACAAAAGACATCATTTCTATGAGTACTGATCTAGAAATAATAGATAATTCTAGAATACTGAGAAAAGTAGCCTTGTTTTGAAATTATCTTTGTAAATAAGTATTGCCATTGCTGCCAGGAAATTGGTAGCCATTCCCGTTCTAGGAACGCCAGTTGTCATAGGGTCTATTTTCGTGTTGTATGACTCTTCGGTCCAACCAGTCTGTGCCGACCATAATGCCAAACTGAACTAGTCCCACCTGCCTGCTCCTGGCCCACATCCCTATTCGTGTACTTATCCAAATGTCTTTTAAACATTGTAATTGTAGCCGCATCCACCACTTCTTCAGGAAGTTCATTTCTGCATATGAACCACCCTCTGTGGAAACAAAATAAAATTGCCTCATGCCTTTTTAAAATCTCTCTCCTCTCACCTTAAAAATATGTCTGCTAGTCTTGAAATCCCCCATCCTAGGAAAAAGACAGCTACCATCAACTCTGTTTATACCCATCATTATTTTATAAACTCCTATTAGGTCACCTCTCAACCTCCTACACTCCAGTGAGTTCCAGCCTTTCTTTATAACTCAAAACTTCCATACCTGGCAACATCCTGGTAACATCTCTTCTGAACTCTCTCCAGCCTGATAATATCCTTCCTATAACTGGACGACCAGAATTGGACATGGTATTCCAGAAGAGACCTCACCAATGTCCTGTACAGCCTCCACATGACTTTCCAACTGCTATACTCAGTGGACTGAGCAATGAAGGCAAGCATGGCAAACACCTTTTTAACCACCCTGTCTACTTGTGACATAAACCTTAAAGAATTTTGTACCTGTGCCCCTAGGTCCCTCTGTTCTACAACAGTACCCAAGGCCCTACCATCAATTGTATAAGACTTTTCCTCATTTGTTGTACAAAAATGCAATACCTTGCATTTATCCACATTGAACTCCATTTGCCTTTTTTCAGCTCATTGACCCATTTGATCAAGGTCTCTTTGTAATCCTAGAAAATCTTCTTCGCTGTCTACTATGCCACCAATGTTGGTGTCGTCCACAAATGTACAAATCATGCCTTCTATATTCTTTTCCAAATCATTTATATAAATGACAAACCAAAGAGGACCCAGCACCAATCCCTGTGGAACACTGCTGGTCACAGGCCTCCAGTTCAAAAAGCAGTCCTTCACCATTACTCTGTCTCCTGCGTTAAGCCAATTATGTATCCAATTGGCAAGCTCACCCTGAATCCCATGTGACCTAACTTTACTAATTAGTCTACCATGTGGAACCTTGTTAAAGGCTTTACTAAAATCCAAATAAACAAAGTCATCTTCTCTGTCCTCATCAATCTTTTTGTTAACTTCCTCAAAAAATTCAGTCAAGTTTTTGTGACATGATTTTCCCCACACAAAACCATGCTGACTATCCCTAATCAATATCTGCCCCTGTAAATGTCCATAAATCCTATCTTTTATAATCACTTCCAATAATTTATCCACAACCGAAGTCAGACTCTCAGGTCTATAGTTCCCTGGTTTCTCCTTATAACCTTTCTTAAACAAAGGTACATCATTAGCCACCCTCCAGTCATCAGGCACCTCACCCTTAGTTGTGGACAATGCAAATATTTCTGCAAGGGGTTTTGCAATTTCCTCCCTTACTTCCCACAACATTTGGCTTATCATATATATTTGGGAGGGCTGTATAATGAGAGAGACTAATGAGTAAGGTTCTGAAAATATGATTGTAGAGACTTTTATAATTTCAAACTACAAAGTTATTTTGAACATGTATGTTATTGCTTCACATTCATGAAGTAGAACTCAATATTTTCATGCGGTTTGTCTGAATATAACCATGCAAATTCCACTGTTTACTTGCAGGATGCCTCATTTGTCATCTGCAAGGTTATGTCCAAATATATGACAACTGGGTTACTCGTAAAATCCAAATTAAATAGTTGAATGTTGTTTATTAGTTCTTTCATAAGAGTGAGTGATGGGTCAGGTGTCCTATGTGACATGTTGCAGTTTGAAGACCTGTCTCCCTAATGGAAATCTGTGGTTTAAAGAGCACCATTTTGTTACAGTGTAAGCTTAAAACATGTATTAGGCCATTGGAATCAAGGAGATAAAAGAACTGATCTCAGCGAACATAAGAACATAAGAACTAGGAGCAGGAGTAGGCCTTCCGGCCCTTCGAGCCTGCTCTGCCATTCAACAAGATCATGGCTATTCTTTTTGTGGACTCAGATCCACTTACCCACGCTCTCACCGTATCCCTTAATTCCTTTATTGTTGAAAAAAAAATCTACCTTAGCTTTAAAAACATTTACTGAAGTAGCGTCAACTACTTCACTTGGCAAGGAATTCCATAGATTAACAACCCTCTGGGTGAAGAAGTTCCTTCTCAATTCAGTCCTAAATCTGCTCTCTCTAATCTTGAGGCTATGCCCTCTTGTCCTACCTTCACCTGCCAGTGGAAACATCCTCTCTACTTCTATCTTATCTATTCCCTTCATAATTTTATATGCTTCTATAAGATCCCCCCTCAATCTTCTGAATTCTAATGAGTATAATCCCAATCTACTCAGTCTCTCCTCATAAGCCAACCCCCTCAACTCCGGAATCAACCTAGTGAACCTCCTCTGTGCCCCCTCCAGTGCCAGTACATCCTTTGTCAAATAAGGAGACCAAAACTGCACATAGTACTCCAGGTGTGGCCTCACCAGCACCTTGTACAGCTGCGACATAACCTCTCTGCTTTTAAACTCAATCCCTTTAGCAATGAAGGACATAATTCCATTTGCCTTCCTAATTACTTGTTGTACCTGCAGACCAACCTTCTGTGATTCATGCACAAGGACACCCAGGTCCCACTGCATAGCAGCATGCTGCAACTTTTTACCATTGAAGTAATAATCCTTTTTACTATTACTCCTGCCAAAATGTATGACTTCACATTTATTTACATTGTATTCCATCTGCCAGACCTTTGCCCACTCACTCAATGTATCTATGTTCCTCTGCAAAGTTTCACATTCCCCTGTACACTCTGCTCTGCCACTCATCTTGGTGTCAAAGTTTGCAGATGACACTCTACTCATGGTGCCCAACTCCAAATCATCTATATAAATTGTAAATAATTGCAGTCCCAACACTGATCCCTGAGGCACACCACTAGTCACTGATTGCCAGCCAGAATAGCACTCATTTATCCCCACTCTTTGCTTCCTATTGGTCAACCAATCCTCTATCCATGCTAATACTTTATCCCTAATGCCATGCATCCCTACCTTATGCAGCAACCTCTTGTGCAGCACCCTGTCGAAGGCCTTTTGGAAATCCAAGTACACCGCATCCATTAAGTCCCTGTTGTCCACCTTGCTCGTAATGTCTTCATAGAATTCCAAAAGATTTGTCAAGCATGACCTGCCCTTCATGAACCCATGCTGTGTCTGCCCAACGGGACAATTTCTATTGAGATGCCTTGCTATTTCTTCCTTGATAATAGACTTGAGCATCTTCTCCACTACAGAGGTTAAGCTAACCGGTCTATAATTCCCCGTCTTTTGTCTACCTCCCTTTTTAAACAGTGGCGTCACATTTGCTGTTTTCCAATCTGCTGGGACTGCCCCAGAGTCCAGCGAATTTTGGAAAATTACCCCCAGTGCACCTGCTATTTCTCCCGCCATCTCTTTCAGTACCCTGGGATGCATTCCATCAGGGCCAGGAGATTTATCAGTCCTTAGCTCCATTAGCTTGCTCAACACTACCTCTTCTGTAATAATGATTGTTTCCAGGTCCTCACCTACCTTCATCTCTTTGTCAATTACTGGCATGTTATTAGTGTCCTCCACTGTAAAGACCGATACAAAATACCTGTTCAATGCCTCGGCCATTTCATCATATCCCATAACTAAATTCCCCTTCTCATCCTCGAAAGGGCCAACGTTTACTTTAGCCACTCTTTTTCGTTTTTTATATATTTATAGAAACTTTTGCTATCTGTCTTTATATTCTGTGCTAGTTTTTTCTCATGTTCTATCTTACTTTTCTTTATAGCTCTTTTTGTGGCTTTCTGTTGATCTTTTGAAGTTTTCCTAATCTTCTAGTTTCATGCTGTTTTTGGCCACTTTGTATGCCTTCTCTTTCAATTTGATAGCCTCCCTAATTTCCTTAGACACCCATGGCAGATCACCCCTTTTCTTACAGTCCTTCTTTTTCACTGGAATATGCTTTTGCTGCGTGCTTTGAAAAATTGCTTTGAAAATCCTCCACTGCTCGTCAACTGTCCCACCATAAAATCTTTGTTTCCAGTCTGCATAATAGGATGCTGTAGTAACCTAAATTCGGTAACAAGAACTAAAGAAATAAGAGCAGGAGTAGATGACTCAGCCCCTCAATCTTCCTCAATCATTCAACAAGACTGTGGCTGATCTGCTCAGTCCCCCACTCCTCTTTCATGCCGACTCATAATAGCCCTTCTCTTCCCAGTGTTTCAAAAATCTTTCTACCGCCTCTTTCTAAATACTTTCAGAGATATAGCCTCCACAAGTCTCAGGTAGAGAATTCCAGACATCCGTTATCATTTTGGGGTGAGGGGGCAGGGAATTGGAAAGAGAGAAATTCCTTTGCATCTCAGCTTTACAAGTGTCCCCATACTCAATAAAGATGGTGAGAAAAATGTAGAAATTGCTGGAAAAGCTCAGCAGGTCTGGCAGGATCTGTTCCAAGGAAGGATCACTTAACCCGAAATGTTAACTCTGCTTTCTTTCCCCAGATGCTGCCAGACCAACTGAGCTTTCCAAGATAGATCTGTTTTTGTCTCTGATTTACAGCATCCACAGTTCTTTTGGTTTTTGTTCAATAAAGATGATTCCTAGATCAAGATTCACCTACAAAAGGAAACATTTTTTCAACATCTACCCAGTTAGGCCCTCTCAGAATGTTGCATATTTCAACAAGATCACCCCTCATGCTTCTAGATAATGAACAAAAGGACTAACATATTTATCTGTTCTTGATAACTCAACCCTTCCATCCCAGTGAATCTCTTTTTGAACTGCCTCCAATGCAAGTACGTCACTCTTTTTAAAAAAAAAATGATTTAAGGAGATGAAAATTGCATATAGTATTCCAGGGTGCAGCCTCGATTGTAACAAGGCTTCCCTATTTTTAAACTCCAACTTCCTAGCATGAAGGCCACAACTCTACTGGCCGTATAATTACTTGCTACCCCTCTAGGCTGACCTTTTGTATTTAGAGTCATAGAGATGTACAGCACAGAAACAGACCCTTCGTTCCAACTTGTCCATACTGAACAGATATCTTAGATTAATCTAGACCCATTTGCCAACATTTGGCCCATTATCCCTCTAAATCCTTCCTATTCATATATCCATCCAGATGCCTTTTAAATGTTGCATTTCTACCAGCCTTCACCACTTCCTCTGGCAGTTCATTCCATAGACATTACCCTTTAGGTGCCTTTTAAATCTTTCTGCTCTCGCCTTAAACTTATGCCCTCTAGTTTTGGACTTCCCTACCCTGAGGAAAAGATCTTGACTATTCGCCATATCCATGTCACTCATGATTTTATAAACCTTGAGAAGGTCACCCTTCAGCCTCTGATGCTCTAGGGAAAATTGCTCCGGCCTATTTGTCCTCTCCCTACAGTTCGAATCCTGGCAACATTCTTGTAAATTTTTTCTGAACCTTTTCAAGTTTCACAGCACCTTTCTTATTGGAGGGAGACCAGAATTGAATGCAGTATTCTAAAAGTGGCCAAACCAATGTCCTGTACAGCTGCAACATGACCTCCCGACTCCTATACACAATGCAAGCATGCCAAATGCCTCCTTCAGTACCCTGTCTACCTGGAACTCCACTTTCAAGGAACTATGAACCTGTACTCCAAGGTCTCTTTGTTCAGCAACACTCCCCAGAACCTTACCATTGAATGTATAAGTTCTGTCGTGATTTGCCCTACCAAAATGTACTGACTCACATTTATCTAGATTCAACTCCATCTGCCATTCCTTGGCCCATCAGCCCATCTAATTGTGGTCCCATTTTACCAAGAGGTAACTTCCTTCACAGTCCATGACACCACCAAATTTACTAACCATACCTCCTATATTTCCATCCAAATCATTTATGTAAATGACAAAAAGCAGTGGACCCAACACCGAGCCTTGCAGCACACTGCTGGTCACAGACCTCCCGTCCAAAAATCAGCCCTCCACGACCATCCTCTGTCTCCTACCCTAGAGCTAATTTTGTATCCAAATTCATGCACAAGAACACCTAGATCCCTCTGTGCTGCACTTTTTTTGGAGTTTCTCTCCATTTAAATAATGTTCTGCCTTTTAATTCTTTCTACCAAAGTGACCTCATGTTTTCCTATATTGAACCCCATCTGCCAAGGCTCTACCCACTCATGCACCCAATATGTATCCCCTTGCAGATTCGTTTTGATTCACTTACAAAATGCCCTTCTAGCTACTTTTGTATAATTTGCAAATATGGACTCATTACACTCTACCCTCTTCTCCAACCTGAAAGGACTCATTAATCTAATTCTGTCTTGTGTTAACCAATCCTCAATCCATGCTGATACTTTACCCCAGTATCGTGAACTGTTGTCTTGTGAAATAACCTTTTTATGTCACAACTAATCAAATACTTTCTGAAAATCCAAATGCACCATATTTGCCAGTTCTCCATCATCAAATCTGCTTGTTATTATCCTCAAGAACTCTGTCAAATTCGTGAAAGATGATTTTTCCTTTTAAAAAGCCATGTTGAAAGTTTGATTTATATTAAGCTTTTCAAAATGTCCTGCTATTTCTTCCGTAAACTTCTTGAGCTTCTTTCAGGAGTTAGCCTGATCCCCAGCTGACAGCCACGCACAACGAACCTGAGTTCCTTTGACATGGTCTTCACCAAAAATGCCACATGTTTGCATAAGCTCCTTAACTCATTCTGGATAAGCGAGATTCACCAATATTACCTTCATGTAGCAGAAGTAACTACAACAATTGTGTATTTGCTTATTCTCCAGCTCTGTACCCTGTCATTTTCTGCTTACTGTTTTATATCACGAGGCTCATCAATTTCCTCTGAGCTAGGATTGATCAGCTGTCCTTTTTGTACTTTCAACCAAGTTCAGCCTATCCAAAGAGGGTTTGGTTTCCAATCTAACTTTACATTTTTGTTTCATTAGCATCTAGGAGGAACAATTTTGTTTCCCTTTTCAGTTACGGTCCATCTCAAAATAAGTACAAGCTTTGAAACCACAGGATTCTAGTATAGTAGCGGATTAGCAGTCTTGACTCTAACGAGTCGCACTTTGAATCCCAAGTAGAGTTGGTGTGAGACTTAGTGATGAATTTACACTTAATGATGTGCCCCTTGACATGGCTGGATAGGGTTAGGCAGTGATAGTCCCATATTATCTCTTTAAAATACTGTAATAGCATGTAAGCATCAGTAACATTGCCAACATTTTTAATTAACCATCCCTAATTGCCCTTAAGGTATTGGTGAATCATGTTTTTGAACTGCTGCTGTCAATTGGTGTAGGAATACCCACAGTACTGTTAAGAACATTATTCCAGGGTTTTGACCACATGACTTGAAGAAACAATAATACAATTCCAAGTCAGGATGGTGTATGGCTTGGAGGGAAGTTTGCAGATGATATCCCCATGCATCCGTTACCCTTGTTCTTCTGGGCAAATGTGACTATAGGTTTGGAAGGTTTTGTTGAAGGAGGCTTAGCAATTTGTTTGATGACACAAAATTTTAAACCACGTCATAAAACTAGAATATTTGAATCTTTGTGCATGTATATTAGTGAAATTATAAGAACTTGCATCTGCTTTACAAACACAGGAAGTGACAGAATTAATTAATAAATTAATATACCAGCTACACCAGACTTTGATCAATTAAGTTCAGGAAAATTCGATTCATATCTGTGATCATGAACTGAAATTGACATGAAGCATTCTCAAACAAGTTATCTTGCACTGCTTGGCTAAATATTTACATTTAATTGTGATCACAGCGAGTATTAACTTTCATGTTTTGAGGTTTAAGGAACACTATGCAGCCTTCCTTTAAGGTTTAAGTGTTTGAAAACGTTTAGCTGCCCATTTGTCTGTGATGTGAAACTTTTTATTGGCTCTGTTTTACAATTGAGCAGAATTTTGTGTGTATATTGAAACGCGCTTAAGTCCTGCTTTTCCTGAAAGCAATGTAAACATGGTTTTATACTTTTATGCTATTGACTCCAAGCTGAGCTCCATGCAGGCATCAGGATTGAACCAAGTCTTCAATTTGATGAGAATTTGTAATCATTAACTACAAAAGTGATTTTAGTTTACATAAACAAATGAGTAAATTAGGCTATTTAGATTGCTATCCCATCTGTTTAATATTATAATTATTGAAATTTACAGAGGAGAGATTTCTTGCTTTCTAGCAAAGGTAATACTTCATCAATTACTTCACTTTCTTAGTCATTAATATGCATTCTTTGTGAGGATTGTAGAAGATCAGAACTTGTGTTTTAACTTGTTTCATCTTGCATTTAGATGTCTGGAAACTGGACATTTGGCTTTCTGGTTTTTACAGTGATGTTTATCACGGTTACTTTAAAGGTAAGTACATGGTATTAAAGCTGAGGGCCTAAACAATACGGGGAAGTTTATTGAAGTGCGTTTCTGCCAATATACATTTTTCTGTGCTAATTTCATTTCGTGACACAAATTGTATAAATCAGTACTGATAAGGGGCATCATAAAATTAAGAATTATTATTAGATTTTGAACGCTACTTTTTTGTTGGCTCTGCATTATGTGGAAAATATAAAAATTTGTATCGCTGAGTGAAAGCTAATTCAAGCAAAAATGTTACTTTGGCCTGTTCATGCACTGTGAATCCTTTCAGCCTAGTCAGTCTCTTTTTTTAATACTCCACACAGTCTCCTTGCAATGCATCTATCTTATTTCAGCCTTTCACCATATTGTTATATTCTGTTTTTCATTGATAAGCTCATCTAGTTTCTATTTAAAAGCACCAAACGTTTTTTGCAATCAATTCCTGTGGTTGTGTTCCACACTCTAACAAGTAGCATAAAAACAACGTAAAATAGTGCCAACTAATTCTATGTGTGTGTATGTGTATATCACCCTTTGAATTGGTTATTTTCATACAATGTCAAATGATATATTACTTTATATAGAATGGGACAATCATACCGTGTCCTAGCGTTACACTGTTAATGTGAAGTGGTGTCATTTTTACAGCCACAAATTCAAACTGTTGAGTAAGCATATCCTTGAGTCATGTTGTACTTAATTGCTGTTTGCTTAAGAGAGCTTACAAATTTTGGTACTTTCAACATCCTGAATCCAATAACAATCATAGTGAATATACATCTAAGAGCAAAAAAAGTCTAAGAATTGAGCGAGTCAAAATGGATTGTTTACATTAAAATTAAATACATTTTTATTTCTTTGGTAACTATTTTCTCGTAAAGAACTGGAGTTTGAAATCTATTTATTCCCGGCTGAGACCAGCTGACTCTCGACTTCAAAGTACAATTATAATCTGAATGGTTCCTCAGCAGTACGCCACAAACTAAAATATACAGCAGCTATCTAAGAGCATTTTAATTTTGTTGGTTTAATTTACTGAATTTGCTAATGTTTGGTTATGAGAGATAATAAGCTTGTACCTATTTAGTAAGGACTTCCCTCGTACATATCATTTAAGACCATAAGATATAGGAGCAGAATCAGGCCATTTGGCCCAATGGTCTGCTCCAGCATTCGATCATGGCTGATATATTTCTCAACCCCATTCTTCTGCCTTCTCTCCAAAACGCTTGATCCCCTTTATTAATCAAAAACCTATCTATCTCTGTCCTCAATACTCAATGACTCGAGGTCCACACCCTTCATAAGAGAGTTCCACAGATTCACCACCCTCCGGCTGAAGAAATACTTCCTCATCTCAGTCCTGAATGGTCGTCCCTTTGCTGAGGCTGTGTCCTCTGTCCTAGTCTCTCCTACTAGTGGAAACATCTTTTTCATATCCACTCTATCCAGGCCTGTCCGTATTGTGTAAGTTTCAGTCCGATCATCCGAATTCTTCTAAACTCTGACTACAGATCCAGAGTCCTCTGCTGCTCCTCGTATGACAAGCCCTTCATCTCTGAGATCATTATGTAAACTACTTCTGGACCCCCTCCAATGGCAGCACATCCTTCCTTAGATACGGTGTTCACAAATGCTCAGTATTCCAAACATGGTCTGATCAGAGCCTCCTACAGCCTCAGCAGTACATTGCTGCTCTTCTGTTCTCAGCCTCTTGAAATGAAATCTAACATTGCATTTGCCTTCCTAATTGACAACTGAACCTACATGTTAGCTTTAAGAGAATCCTGGAACTAAGACTCCCAAGTCCCTTTGTGCCTTAGATGTGTGAAGCTTTTCCATGTTTAGAAAATAGTGCAAGCCTCTGTTCTTCCTACGAAAGTGTGTAACCTCACACTTTTCCATATGATATTCCATCTGCCACTTCTTTGCCCAATTTCCTAGCCTGTCCAAGTACTCCTGCAGCCCCCTGCTTCATAAACACTGACTATTCCCACCACCTACTTTTGTCATCTGCAAACTTAGCAATAATGCCCTCAGTTCTCCTAGATCAGTAATGTATAAATGAAGGTTTTATCTCCTGTTATGGGAACAGGAAATTAGGAAAACCCTTTTTCACTCTGATCTAATTCACGTGCTCCAAGAATTTGTCCACCTTTGATCTAAGGTATAATTATCCTTTAGATTTATGGCCCTGGCATTGAAATTTCTTTGGGTACATTTCAAGCTCACCAGCTATCAGTGGAAGATCCTTTCTATTTTTTTTTAAATTCATTCAGTTAGCATTTATTGCCCATTCTTAATCACCCTTGGAACTGAGTGGCTAGCGAGGGCTGTTTCAGAGGGCATTTAAAAGTCAACTATTTTGGTGGGAGCCTGGAGTCATATGTAGGCAGACTAGGTAAGGATGGGATTTTCTTCCCTAAAGGGAATTATTGAACAAGATGGGCTTTTACACCATTTGATAATGGTCGCATGGTCACCATTAAACTAGATTTTTTTAAAATTCCTTTTTATTGAATTCATATTTCACAATCTGCAGCTTGTCCATAGAATCTTAAACTGGGACTATAGATCCCCCAGTGTTTTGTCTCAGGCTCTTATTGAGTCACTGAATATTTGGGATCCAACGCATACCTCTTCACGGAATCATCTGCTCAGGAGCTGTTTTAAAACCCTTTGATCTGTATGCACTAAAGAATCTTTAACATGAAATGTAGTTGTACAATTTTTGAAAATAAGATATGGTCACTTATGAGTAAATTTGTTTTAATTTCGTTATGTTGGCACTGTTAACTATTTGCCCTTAGTAGAGTGGCATTACAAGTAATGGTAAATAATAAAAATTTCTTGAAGATCCTGAAATAATCACCTCTACATGCGAAGTGAAAACCTCATAATTAAACTATTAAAAAATGAATGTTGTTTTCCATCATTAATTGTTCACTTGACTGGTTCATAATGTTGACAATGACTTGATTTCATTTGAAGCTACTAACATAGAATTTTAAGTTCAAGACAACAAAGTTTTTAATTGGAATTTCTTTTAAACCATTTTACTTCATGCCTGACATGTTTGCTGTTTGCCCTGTAATGCTTTTAAAAAATTAAGCCTGTGTTTTCTTTTTCACCCCATCTTCTATTTTCAAAACAAAAATCAGCTTGGAATTGAGACACACTATTGGACCTGGATAAATCACTTTGTTACGTGGGGTTCAATAATTTTTTACTTCGGATTCTCTTTGCTTTATGGAGCAATAATTTGGTGAGTAGTGATTTGTACTGACTGACAGAATATTTGAATGTCTGTGTTCCATTATGAAAAGTACAACTAGATATTTCAATAAATTGAATGTAAATATTTAACGTTATAGGAATATAGAAACAAGATTAGGCTATTCACTCCTTAAGACTGTTCTGCCAAAGCAGTCAGATTGTTGATCTGTGGTCTAATACTGTCTAATTGCCTTTGGCACATATCCCTTAATAGCCCTGCTCAGCAAAAAAACAAATTACCAGTCTAGCATCAACTGCCATTTGTGGAAGATGGTTTCAAATCTCTACCACCCTTTGTGTGTAGAAGTGCTTTCTAACATCTTTCCTGAATGGTCTGGCCCACATTTACAGACTATGTGCCCTGGTTCTAGAATCTCCAACAAGTGAAAATAGTTCATCTTTATCTACTCTGTCATTTCCTGTTATTATCTCGAAGACTTTCATCAGATCACTTCTTAACCTTCTCAATTCTAGAGATAGCAGGCCTAATTCGTATAATCTCTCCTCAAAATTTTAAACCTGGGAATCCAGGTGTCACCCTTGGAAAACTGTTGAAGGGTTACACTAATCCGTCGCGTAATTATTGATCTTGTATGTTAGTTTATTTCAATTCTGTTTTTTTTTTTGTCTGACCATTCATCAGCTCTTTTCAATGGTGAAATACAATAGTCACAAAAAAAAATGTGGACTTTGTTTTAGAACCAAATTTTTTAACATTTAATATTATAGTGCTGTAAAACAAAACTGAAGCAAAAGTTTGAAAATGAAGAAAGATGGTGTGAATATAAAGCAATCTCTAAATGAAGAATAGCATAGTGAGTTAAATTGTTACTTCATGTCCAATGGCTTGATCAGTAATCAGCCCAGTTAAGGGAAAGAAGCCTTTCCCTTGTGCTGCTTGTAGTGATTTTTTTGGAAATTAATTCCAGTCATCTCAATCCAGTCGTGACCAGTCAGAGTAAAGTCATGCTATAAGTAGAATCAATGAAGAGCTGAACCTCCAGCCCTGGGCTCTTCCTCCTGCCATTTACTGTTCATAGACTGAGTGTATGAGCAACAGATGGGAGAGAAACAGTCTATTGTGGGTGAATTGAGCAGTTGCCTGAGCAAGGATTTTCAAGAACAGTTGTTGGAGATGATGAGTAAGCTGTGCTCCTCCAAATTTGAAATGTTCAGTGGAATCCCATCTACTCCTGTGGCTTTTCCATTCTTCACGTCTAATGGCACCTTCAACTTCTACCACACTAGGTGGGATTCCAAGATCATCTTTGGAGAATTGGAGGATTTCCTCAAGCACAGCCTGTACAATTGTATCATTGTTTAAGAGTTCTTTAACATGTTCTGTTCATCAGAGGCTAATGTTTTATTCTTTCTATCGAAAGGGTTCCGTCCTAACTGCACACCAGTTTGAAGGCAGAGGTGCTAGGCCCATTTATTGCCTTGGTTGCACTGAAGAACCCCCAGAAATTGTGCCTGTTGACAAAGAGTTACAGCTGCTTAGCTTTCTCAGTCCATCAATGGTTCTAATTTCCCTAATTCTTCTTTGTAACTCTGCCTTTTGCTGTTTGATAGGTTCTCCTCTTTGCCATGCTAGTGATAGAGTTTTATCAGGCATGGAGATCTTCCTTCTTGTTCTTGAGAGCATCTTGGATAATGTGGTCATTCTCATCAAACCAGCCTTGGTGTTTCTTGGTCTTGTAGCTGATGATTTCTTCACAGCATTATATGATGTTGAAGACCCCAAGAAGGATAATTTTATCTTCTTTCCTGTAATTATGGTGTCCAGGTTGGAGTATAAGCCTTCTTTGGACTTGTTTATGTAATCAAGGGTTGAGGCATAATAACTCACGACCATTCCCTGCTTGTTCTGGACAAGTTGCAATTTGAGAGTAACGAGGTGATCTTTGATGCCACCAGGGAGCTTGGAGTTGTTTGATGAGTTTGTTTTTGATGGCAAGTCTAATTCTATTCGTACTGGGTTGGTCTTGGTGTTTTCCACTTCAGTAGGAGGTGTAACTACCACTACCTTCCTAAGCTGCCCTTCATCTGCTTTTCAAGTCTGCTGCAAGGCAGTGATATCTCTGAAATGCCTAAGTTAATGGTTGACAAGGTCAGTTCATTGTTCCAGACAATATCCTGCTCCGAGATTTGAGTTTGACTTCAGTTTTCAGACTACAGGTAGATGACCCCACTGGTTGTAGTTTTCCAGCCAGGTTGGTGACGGAACAGACTAATTTTAGGGCACATTTTCTAGCCCCTTCCCTATGCACAGTGAGCAGAGTGGATCCTCAAGAGGGCTGCTCTGTCATGAAGAAAACTACTGAAATGATCTCCTGCTCTTCTTTCTCGTACAAAGTGATTTAGGTCAAACTCCACTGCTTATGTGCCAGTCTGAAGCTAAGAGACTGCCCAATCTCTCAATCCTGTCCCATCACCTCTAGCCGCAGGACTTGTCTTAGTGTGGGGGTTGGGTTGGATTTTCTCTAGGTGGCTGCCGTGTGCGGGACACCTTTTAATGTGGGGAAGAAAGAACCAAAGAACTGCCGATGTTGGAAGCCAGAAAGAAAAACAGAAATTGCTGGAAAAACTCAGCAAGTCTGACAGTATCTGTGGAGACAAAGCGGACTAAACATTTTGGGTCCGGAAGGGACCTTAAGAAGGGTCAATGGTGTGTTGTTCCCATGTATCTGCTGCCCTGGTCCATCTAGATGATAGTGGTCATAGGTTTGGAAGCTGCTTTTTAAGGAGTCTTAGTGAATTTCTGCACTGCATCTTGTTATTAGTACACACTGATGCTACTGTGAGTTAGTAGTGGAAGGAGGAAATGTTTGTGGGTGTGGTGCCAATTAAACAAGCTGCTTTGTCCTGGATGGTGTCAAGCTTCTCCAATATTGTTAGAGCTGCTATCATCCAGGCAATTGGGAAGTAGTTCATTACACTCCTGGCTTGTGCCTTGAAAATAGTGGGGAGGCTTTGTAGAGTCAGGAGGTGAGTTACTCATTGCAGAATTCCTAGCCTCTGCATAATCTTGTCACCCTATAAGGCTAAGATAACAAGGTGTAGAGCTGGATGGACACAGCAGGCCAAGCAGCATCAGAGGAGCAGGAAAACTAACGTTTCAGGTCTGGACCCTTCTTCTGAAACGTCAGCTTTCCTGCTCCTCTGATGCTGCTTGGCCTGCTGTGTTCATCCAGCTCTCCACCTTGTTATCTCAGATTCTCCAACATCGGCAGGTCCCACTATCTCTGAACCCTATAAGGCTAGTTCAGTTCAATTTCTGATCAATGGTAACCTGCAGGAAATTGATCACAGCGGGTCCATAAATAATAATCCCATTGAATGTCAAGGAATGACAGTTACGTTCTCCCTTGTTGCTTTCTATGATTTGAAGTCCAAAGTGAAATGCAAATGTTATGTTCGCTTTGTTTTAAGTATATTAGTTTCATTTAAGTGTGACATTACACTTAACTTGCCTAAGTATAAAATGCCACATGCAATTATGTAGTTCATTCATATGTGTAACTATTTTGATTTCAAATGTCATTATGTATCCAGATTTAAAGCACGCACTTTTTCTGTTCATTTTAGGCTATATTTTTTTCCATCTGTCTGTTTGGAGTCCACAATAACTCATAGTTGAGATATGGTGTAATGAATGCCCATTTGAAAATTAATTTTGTTCTCTAATTCTACTTACTTGAATAAAGTCAGAATCCTACAGCACAGAGTCAGTCCCTTTGACCCAGACCAGTTCATGCCGACCAAAATATCCATCCATGCTAACCCCGTTTCCCTGCACTTGGCCCATATCTTTCTAAACCTTTTCTATCCACACATTCATCTGAATGCCTTTTAACTGTTGTTCATGTACCCGCCTCAACCACTTCCGCTGGCAGCTCAATCCATATGCGTACCACCTTCTGTGTTTGAAAAAAAATGTTGCCCCTCAGATTCCTGTGTATTCTCTCCCCTGTTACCTTAAACTGATTCCCTCCAGTCCTCATGTCTTTTTCCCAGGGTTGGAGAATTGAGTGCATTCACCCTATCCATGCGTCTCAAGATCTTATACTCTTCTATAAGATCACCCCTCAGTCGCCTACGCTCCAAAGAAAAAAGTTCTAGCTTGTCCAACCTCTCCCTATAACTCAGTCCCTTGAGCGTTTAAGGTTTGAGCTAAGATTTGTTGCTCGGCTTGTGGGTGAGGCTATTGACTTGCTCACTGAGCTGGCTCGTGCTCGTTCTCGTTCTCGTTCTCGTTCAGATATTTTGTCACCATGCCAGGTAACATCATCAGTGAGGCCTCCGATGAAGCGATGTTGTTCCATTCCATTTGGAATTTATACTGTCCAGTCTGTTATGGTGTATTGTGTCATTTCCAGTATTGTTTGGTATGGGTTTGTATATGGGGTCCAATTCTATTTGTTTGCATTATGGGTTGAGAACCATGCCTCTAGGAATTCCCGTGCATGTCTGTGCCTGGCTTGGGTTACTATGGTTACATTGTTCCAGTTAAACTGATGGCCATTATTGTCTGAGTGTACTGATATTAAGGAAAGTTCGTCATGTTGTTTTGCTGCTAGCTGATGTTAGTGTATTCTGATGGCTAGTTTCCTTCATGTCTGTCCGATGTAATGTTTGTGGCAGTCATTGGATGGTATTTTGTAGACTACATTGGTTCTGCACATTGTGGGAATGGGGTCTTTAATCCTTGTGAGTGTTTGTCATAGAGAGGCTGTGGGCTTGTATGCTACCATGATTCCTAGTGGTCGAAGGAGTCTTGTTGTCAGTTCTGATATGTTCTTGATGTAGGGCAATGTGGCCACTGTGTTAAGGCATGCTGTGTCCTCTTATTGTCTATTTAGTAGGCACCTGCGGATGAAGTTGTAGAGATATCCGTTCATAGCAAAAATTTTATATAGGTCCTCTTCCTGTTTCCTGTGTAGTTCTGGCGTGATGCAGTGAGTGGTGGCCCATTTAAATAGTGGCCTAACACAGCTTTGTTTGTGGATGTTGGAGTGGTTGCTGTGGAAATTGAGGATTTGGTCATTGTGGGTTTCTTTCCTGTATACCGAGGTTTGGAAGTCCCCATTGGTCACATGTCCAACTCTGACATCCAAAAACAGAAGCTGATTGTTGTTTTCCTTTTCTCTCCTGAATTTAATCCCAGTGAATATGTTATTGATGAGGTGGTGGGTCTCTTCCTGTAGTAAGATAACCAAAACTGAACACAATATTCCATGTGCAGCCTCACCAACGTCCTGTACAACTGCAACATAGCTTCCAACTTCTGTACTCAGTACCCTGACTGATGAAGGCCAGTGTGCCAAATGCCACCTTCACTGCCCTGTCTACCTGTGACTCCACTTTCGGAGAACCGTGCACCTGCATTCCAAGGTCCACCTTTTCCACTACACTCCTCCCATTCACCATGAAACTCCTACCTTGATTTGTCTTTCCAAAATGCAGCACCTCACACTTGTCTATTATTGTATGTTCAGAACAATTGATAATTTGTACATAGTTACAGTGGTCCGAATAACTGTTAGGCCGTGTAAGTTCTTAACAATCAGTGAATTATGTAAAAATAACAAGTCCTAGACCAAAAATAAAAGTTTGGATTGGATTATCCTATTAAGAACTGGGTAACATAAAATGGGAACAGATGCTGTCAGGGAAGAGCACCATAGAAATGTGGAGATTGTTTAAGGAATGCATACTGCGTGTGCTCAATATCTTTGTCCCTAGCAGGCAGGGAAGATGCGTTCGAGTGAGGGAGCCTTGGATCTCGAGAGAGGCCGAACGACTAGTTAAGAGGAAGAAGGATGCTTATATAAGGTTTAGGAGACCAAGATCGGAAAAGGCTGCAGAGGGATACAATTTAGCCCGGAAGCAGCTGAAGAAAGGGCTTAGGAGAGCTATAAGGGGGCATGAGAAAACCTTGGCAGATAGGATCAAGGAAAACTCCAAGGCTTTTTACACGTACGTGAGGAATAAGAGAATGACCAGAGAAAGGGTAGGGCCAGTCAAGGATTGTAAAGAGAATTTGTGCATGGACCCTAAAGAGATAGGAGAGGTCCTTAATGAATACTTTTCTTCGGTATTCACAAGTGAGAGGGACCTAGTTGTAGGGGAGGACAGTGTTAAACAGGCTGGTAGGCTAGAAGAGGTCGATGTTAGTAAGGAAGTTGTACTAAGAATTTTGAGGAACTTGGAAGATAGGTAAATTCCCCCGGGCCTGATGGGATTTATCCAAGGATTCAATGGGAAGCAAGGGAAGAGATCGCAGAGCCTTTGGTGATGATCTTTTCGTCCTCACTGTCCACGGGTATAGTGCCGGAAGATTGGAGAGTGGCAAACGTCATTCCCTCGTTCAAAAAAGGGAATGGGATAACCCCGAAAACCCCGGGCCGGTTAGTCTTACGTCAATGGTGGGCAAATTATTGGAAAGGGCTCTGAGAGATAGGATTTATGATCGCTTGGATAGGCAGTTTGATTCGTGATAGACAGCATGGATTTGTGGGGGGTAGATCATGCCTCACAAACCTTATTGAATTCTTTGAAGAGGTGACCAAACACGTGGATGAAGGTAGAACAGTGGATGTGGTATACGTGGATTTAAGTAAGGCGTTTGATAAGGTTCCCCATGGTAGGCTCATGCAGAGAGTAAGGAGGCATGGGATAGGGGAAATGTGGCAGATTGGATTCAGAATTGGCTGACCCTTAGAAGACAAAGGGTGGTAGTGGATGGAAAATATTCAACATCGTGCTCAGTTACGAGTGGTATGCCACAAGGATCAGTTCTGGGTCCTCTTCTATTTGTGATTTTTGTAAATGATTTGGACGTAGGAGTGGAAGGGCAGGATTAGAAGGATTAGGGCAGACGATACGAAGGTGGGTCGAGTTGTGGATAATGTGGAGGACTGTTCTAGGTTATAAAGGAACATTGATAGGATGCAGAGCTGGGCTGAGAAGTGGCAGATGGAGTTTAACCCTGAAAAGTGTGAGGTGATTCATTTTGGAAGGACGAATTTGAAAGCAGAATACAGAGTTAATGGAAAGATTCTTGGCAGTATGGAGGAGCAGAGGGATCTTGGGGTTCATGTCCACAGTTCCCTGAAAGCTGCCACCCAGGTTGATAGAGTTGTTAAGAAGGCGGATGGTGTGTTAGCTTTCATTAATAGAGGGATTGAGTTCAAGAGCCGTGAAGTTATGCTCCAACTACACAAAACCCTGGTTCGGTCACATCTGGAGTACTGTGTCCAGTTCTGGTCGCCTCATTACAAGATAGATGTGGAAGCATTGGAAAAGGTGCAGAGGAGATTCACCAGGATGTTGCCTGGAATGGAGGGAAGATCTTACGAGAAAAGGTTGAGAGAGCTAGGGCTTTTCTCTTTAGAACGAAGAAGGATGAGAGGTGACTTGATAGAGGTGTACAAAATGATCAGAGCTATAGATAGAGTGGACAGCCAGAGACTTTTTCCTAGGGTGGAGATAGCTATTACGAGGGGGCATAGTTTTAAAGTGAGTGGAGGTAGATATAGAGGAGACATCAAAGGTAGGTTCTTTACTCAGAGTGATCGGGGCGTGGAATGCATTGCCGGAGAGGGTAGTGAAGTCGGCCTCATTGGGAGCATTTAAGCGGCTATTAGAAAGGCATATGGATGATAGTATAAGGTAGGGGTGGAGGTTAGATTGACCTTATGTTTAGGGTAAAAGTTCGGCCCAACATCGTGGGCTGAAGGGCCTGTACTGTGCTGTACTGTTCTACGTTCTAATGTGAAACTGTTATCATTATGCTTTCATAGATGCATATTAAAGTTTTGAATGTGTTGTACAAACATCTTGTTATGTGACTCTTGTCTAAATTAAGTTTATGTATTTGGGATTCATCACAGAGAGAGATACTTTCTTGAAGAAAATGGTATGGGAGTAAAGACGAGCTTCATCTGAATGTGGAGCAGCATATGTGCTTACCATATGTTCAATTAATCTCCAGTCTCCTTCTTTACAGGCCATTTTTGCAGTCACAAGACATGTACTGTGTCTTCATACACCTGTTATCCAGTGCTTCAGCCTGGCTTGGCATCATTGTTATAGTAGTTGCTTGCTTATTTCCTGATGTCCTAAGGAAAGTATTCTGGAGACATGCACGACCTACCTTGACACAAAGATCACAGGTAAGCGTTGAGTTGAGAAGAGCACATTTAAATGCATTGTGATTTATTTTTTGAAGTTTACATTTTTATGCATGTTTGCGGAAGAATAATCCAGTTGCATTATATTTGATATTTTAGTTCATTACCATTTTCCATGAGTTTTATAGATGCAAGATGGTATAAGCTTGCAGTTCATATTAGTTGGCTACCATATAGTGATGGTGTTCTGTATATTTTTTACTGCTGTATAAAAATACAATACAATTTACACAATGTTAAATAAAAGTTGTCAGTGGGTTTATCTTTCACATTGCATAACACTCTTTCTCAATTATTACAGTACGCAGGTGATGTGTGTAGCTAGTTAACAAGTTGTGACTTGATTTGTGCATCGGATTAAATAAAATATCATACAGGAAGTAGTGGTGAGCCACCATCAAAATGGAAAGTGAAATGAAACATGAATATTTATTGGTTAAACATTTAAAACGAAAACGAAAACATAAATATGTCAGCATAATGTAAAAGTTGAGGCATTAACCTCAATGTAAACTTTGTTAAATACATGGACCAATCAGTTATCTATGTATGTATGTAATGTGTCAAGAGTAAGAGCACAAATATCTTCAAAATCGAAATGTTTACCTTGCCATGATAGGTTGATTGCCTGATTGTTCATTTTTCAAAATATTGAGTTGTCATCATGCTACTTATCAACATAAATATGGAACCAAAGCAGACCGTGATTAGTAGTTCATAGATGCACACATCCTAAAAACTGAAAGGCTATTCTGATTTAATGTTTACATGATAGGTAGCATAGTAAACAGCATGCTTTTATTACAGCAAAAGTACAGTATACTTTTACAGCATGCAAAAAGTGTTTTTTCTTAAAATGAGATTTTGCTTTTTCATTTCAGTTAGTAATGCACATTTATCAATATACCAGTTGCAAAAGAATAGTGCTCAATATTCACAAGTTTCAAACAACAGACTAAATTTCAAATTAATGAATCTTTCCTTCACTGCATATTTTAGCAGAAACCTAGAATGTGCAGGAAAGATTACACAAAATCCACTGCAGTTAACACTTGGACAGCAGGTCTCAGGCTGAAAAGTGACAACTAACATTAGTGCTGGCAACAAATTTCCAACAAGAGAGAATCTAAGCATCTCACCTTGACATCCAGCTCATAATTAACAAGGCAGGTGTCAAGAGTGTGAGGGAATACTCTATACTTGTTTGAATGAGGGCAGCTCCGACAATGGGTCAAGAGAGTCAATACAATAAAAGACAAAACCCTCTTGATTGGAATACCATCACCAGCCTAAGCACGTATGTCCTGCACTGATTGATGTAAGCAAGTTCAGCTCCAAGTGAAATACCACCCTGACTTGGAACTATATCACAATTCCTTCACTGTCACTAGGTCAGAATCCTGGAACTACTTTCTCACTGTGTGTACAGCTACACCACATGAGCAGCATTGATTAAAGAAGGCAGCTCATCACCACTTTTTCGGGGCCATTAATGTTGGGCAATAAATTGTGGCCTCACCACAACACCCACATCCCAAGGACAAGGAAAATCACAAGGAATTGGCTGAAGTGTGCATTGAGGAATTTCTATTTGATGTTGACTAGGTTGAATAGTGAATAAAAACAAGCTCATATTGAATCCACATTCATAAAAATTCTGCTTTTTGTGCTAAAGTTCAACCTAAATGGGGATCTTAGATTTGCTGGTTGTATGGTATTTACTGACGCAGTGAACATAAGGCATATAGGAGCACAAGTAGGCCATTTGGTCCATTCCATCTGCTAAGGTTTTGCCCACTCACTTACTTAACTATCTCTATAGACTGTGTTAATTTCGCCACTTCTCTTCACATCTATTTTTGTGTTATCTGAAAACTTGGCAATAATATCTTCATTTTCCTCATCCAAGTTATTAATATCTATTTCAAATATTGTAGCTCCAGACCTGATCCCTGTGGCACTCAACTAGTTACACATTGTCATCATGAAAATACCTCCTTTATCCCAACGCTATCTTGTCTTCCTTAACCAGTCCTCTATCTGTGCTGATATACTACCCCAAACATAGACCCTTGTCTCACTAAATTACCTTTTGTTTGGTCCCTTATTGAATGCCTCTTGGAAATCCAAATACATTAGATCTGCTGGTTTCTTTTTGTCTATCCTGCTTGTTACCACCTCAAAGAATTTGGATAAATTTGTCAGGTATGATTTTTGCCTCATGAAGCCATATTGACTCTGTTTTGTGATATTATGTATTTCTAAATGCTTTAGTATTGCATCCTTTAGTCTCATTAATTTCCCTAGCACCACTTCTTGTGTGACAGTTATTGTCGTTATTTCCTCTTCTCTGCCCTACTCTCCTTTGCCTCTTGAATTAATATTTTTGGAATGCCCTGAGTGTCTTCTACTGTGAAGATTGATGCGAATTGTTTAACTCTTCTGCCATTTCCTGGTTCCCTAGCTTCATTCTCAAAGGGACCTGTGTTCATTTAGGACCTCTGTCTTCCTGTTTATATGTTCCAAAAAGCTTTTACTGTACATTTTGGTATTATTTGCTCATTTGCCCTCCATTTTAATTAAGAAAGAAAGGCAAAGCTGTTTACAACTGACATGAGAAGAAACTTCTTTGCTTAAATATTGGTATGTCTTCAGAATTCTCCATCCCAGAGAACTGTGGAAGCCCAGTCATTGAGTATGTTCTAGATAGAAATCAACAGATTTCTGGATACTAATGACATCAGGGTATATGGGAATAGTGATGAAAAATTGTGTAGAAGTAGCCATTATCTGTTTGAATGCGAACGAGGCTTGACAGGCTGAATAGCTAACTCCTGCTTCTGTTTTAATTTCTTAAAAGTCTGCTCTTATTAACTGCCCAATTATAAGAGAGTTCATTACATTTGTTTACATTTTGCTTTTTGTTTTCCTTAGTCTTGAGCAAATTTCCATGTTGCACTAAGCATGATTTTCAGAGCATCACAATCTTAACAATTAAATATCCATCTGCATTTGTCTCAATTGTCAGATCAGGGTCTCTTGGGGTGAAGTTAAGAAACAGCTCCAATTGCAGAGTGGTAGAAATTCAGAAATGTCTTTTACAAGTGACAATTTGCGCTGGTCCAAGTGTTTATTGTAGATCTGAAATAAATACCTGTTAACCAAATGCATTAAGGGAAGTGAAGCAAAGGCAAATATATGGAGCTGGATCACAGATCAGCCGGATCGGTGAAATGCCAGAAAAGGCTCAAAGATGAAATGGCCTGCTTTTGATCTGATGTTCCTCCTTATAAGTTCATTTTCTTTCTGTATATTGAATAAAGCTCCATTTTCATGACTTTGACTGAGACCAATTGAAACTAATGTAAAATCAAAGAATCATACAGCCAAGAAAGAAGCCATTCACCCTCTCTTGCCTATACTGACTCTTTAAAGGAATAATCAGTTTAGTGTAACAGAGTAGCTTTATCCCCATTTAATTCATTAATTAAAATTAAATTCAAATTAATGAAAAGAAATGAAACTATTAAATGTCCAATTGTGTTTTTGAACATTCCATTGAATCTGTTATATGATTTGTTATCAGATCCATTCTGGACCTCAGACATTTCTCCTTATTTCTTTTGTCATCTGTTTTTAATCTAATACGTCTGGTTAACAACTCTCGTGCCAAAGGAAACTGTTGCTTCCTTCTTTAAAACTCATCAATCGCTATTAAATCTCCACTTAAAAGTTTTCTATAGTAATCCAAGTTCCTCCAGTTTCCTGCCATAACTGAAGTTTCTCATCCGTTGTGTCTTTTAGTCAAATGACAGACCACCTTCTCCAAATCTTTGACATCCTTTCTGAAGTATGGTGTCTGAATTGTATATAATATTACCAATTGAGGCCTAACCTGAAAATTGTAAACCTTCAGCATGACTGATTTTTTTTATTGTATTTACTGTCCCTGTTTCTAAACCATGTATGTTTTGATAACTGCCTTATCAAATTTCTATGCCACTAACAAAGATTTGCGAATACACAGGGTTCTGCTGCTTCTTCACCTCTCAAAATAGTGCTATTTATGTTATAAAAACAGAAATCGCTGGAAATGCTTAGAAGGTCTGGCAGCGCCTGTGGAGAGAAATCAGAGTTAATGTTTTGGGTCCAGTGACACACTCTTAGAACTGAATTGGGACTGTTCTCCTTGGAGAGGCGGTAGTTAAGAGAAGATCTGACTGAGGTTTTCAAAATAATGAGTGGGCTGGATAGAGCAGATCGGGAGAAACGATTCCTGCTTATAAAGGGAACAAGAAGGTATAGATTTAAAGTGATTTGCAAAAAAAAAACAAGGGTGATATGAGAAAAAAAATATTTTTCAGCAGCAAGTAGTTGGGGCATGGAATGTCTTGTCTGAATGGTGGAGGTAAGTTCAATTGAGGCATTCAGGCATTCAAAGGATGATAATCTGGATAGAAATAAAGGATATGCAGATAATAAGCAAGAAATTGACAATGGGTAATGATGCTCGTTTTGAAGAACTGGTGCAGACACAATGGAATGAATGGCTTCCCTCTGTACCATAACCCTTCTCTGATTTCTGTTATATACTTTGCTATAAGTAATGTCTTCAGGGTTTTATCCCAACACTCCAGATCTGGGACCAAAACTAACTCCTCATTCTGAGATAAATGACAGTAAATGCTGGTATAGCTTGTGTCTAATGAATTTATACAAAAAAGGAAAATGGGTCTAATTGCTTGACAGGGTACAAATGGGTATGTGTCAAACGCGTTGGAGATTGAAGGGGGAAGCAAATGAGAAAATATGTAATTTAAAGAACTTTTAAAGTGTTTCAAGATGTTTCATAGAAGTAAACCTTTGATACCAGGTCACTGTCTTGGCACGTTCTCTCCTTTTGTGCTATAAATGCAGTTGTATCCTCATGCTACAGGACAGTTGTGGTGAGATAACCCACATTCCCTTTTTCATAGCACACGTTGCTGTATTCTGTGAGTTAAATGTCCAGCAGCACATCTACGTTGATAGCTCTTGTGAAAGGGTGAGTAAGGTGAGTGTGAGGGTTAGATCCCAGTTGGGTAGGCTGAAAAGTGAAAATGGTACCAGTTAAGTGACTGAGTATTTAGGGTAGTTGGTTGGCAGAGTCCCTGGGGAGAGGAGTGTCTGGTCTAGTGCCCTTTGAGAAGAGTGGCTGTTGGGTTTTGGGGGTCTCTCAGATCTTCAAGAGAAGAGTATGTTGGGTTCCAGCAGCAGGGGCTAGAAAGATGTGTTCCGACACAAGGGGAGCAATGTATGTAGTCATGTCCCAGAGGAAGGAAGGTGGTGTCAGCTTCCCTTGGGGTGAGGTGTGTTGTTTGGTCTGGCATCGGGTTGTGGGATTTATTGGGTCACAGGAGGGTATGGTTGGTGTCAGCCGTTAGGGTTGTCAGGTCGGGGTCTGGGGGAGGTATAGTTGGGGTGCCAATGGTACATTGCGTGCTTAGTTTAATAGTTGCCCTGAAGTTAAACTAGGTTTTTAATTGACCTAACTTTACCTGGGTAACTGTTGACATAACTACAAGGGAACCCTCTGATTCCTCTAATTAAATGGACAATTTTGGAGGGTTTCAGGAGTAGGGGAAGTGCCCATTTTTATTTTCTCTTCACTTTCCCAGGCTATTCTCTCAGATTCTGCAAATCAGGGATTCTATTATGTCCCAATGTACAACTCCCATCTACACTAAAGAATTAACTATCTGGGAATTGAAAAGTCTGAGCTGATATGTCCATGGATAACTCAGCTGTATACGGCAAAGGAAGAACAACAGAAGAGTAATAGTGATGTAGGATTCGTCAATTAGGGGAACAAATTGGCATTTCTTGGTCACCAATGTGACTCCAAGCTGATATGTTGCTTCTCTGGTATTGGGATCAAGGATATCACGAGTGACTGTAGGACGTTCTGCAGAGGCGTTTGGCAAGAGTGAACAAGGGGATGCATAGTTCATATTGATTCCAGTGACTTTGGGCAGCAAGGGGAAATGAAATCCTGAAAGTAGATTTCGGAGAGTTAGGAAAGAGAATGGGAAAACAGCATCTCAAAAGTAGTAGTTTCAGTATTAGCCCCCAGTTGGCATGCTGATGAACACAGGAATAAGAGAATGAGCAATTGAACATGTGGCTGGAGTACAGGTGTACAGCAGAGGGCACCAGAATGTTTAGACATTGGGATCAGTTCTGGAGTCGGTAGGAACTGTACAAGATATTATGATCCCAGCTGATGGTTCTACTAGACAAGTCAAATCCCTGAATGAAACCTTGTCTGAGTTTTTCTGTTTAGTTTGTTAACAGGGTGGGTAGTCACCTGAGGCTTATTCACATGAGGCTGCAGATTTTATTTAAAAATAGAACAGGAGTTTATTAGACAAAGAAATAAAGAAAAACAAGCTATCTAAATATAGAAAATAGTTAGATCTCAAAGCAAGGTGCCACTTGTTCCCCAACACTGTTACAGAAAATCAAGTCCTGAGAAATGACATGCCTATCTCAGTTCTTGAAGTTCTACTTAACTAACACCTTATTGTTGCTTTGCTGTGAACAATGGAAACAATATGATGAGCTCTTTCTAAGTCTGCCAGCGTGAATTTCTTATAAATCTGAGACCCTAAACTTTCACAATTATGATAACCTGCAGATTTCTAACTGGACTGTGCTGATTTGGATGTTTTATGAACTAAAACCTTCTGCTGATGTGACTTGGTCCCTAACCTACTCCTAGTAGAGAAATTAAACTTCTAAACTTAATCCTGATATCGTCGAAAACTAAATTGTTTAAAAAAGACTTGTTCAATCTTAGATTCTTCTGAACTGTAAACAAAGCTTTATGGCCTTGTATATTTACCCCACCTGCCATAAACCCAACAGCATAAACATCTTTCTATTAAGACCACAGGAGTCTGCAGTCACATGCTTTATGGCAAATGCTAGATGTAGCCATTGTTCTGGAAGGACTCTGTAACCTTGTCTTTTTTTTTTAAAAGACACCCTTTTGCAGAAGTAACCAACAACTATCTGCTTCAGTTTTGAAATCTAGCTTCCAAAATGATTTAATGTATATAAATCATACACTTTTCATCACCAGGATGGCCAAGTTGCATCCTGCCATGACCAGACTAACATTCTTCCAGTGGGAACAAAAACAGAAATTGCTGGAAAAGCTCAGCAGGCAGTAGCTGTGAAGAAAAATCAGAGTCAACATTTCGAGTCTGGTGACCCTTCCTCAGAAGCCATTAAGAAATGGATGAATTTCTTCATTTAGATTCTGAGACATCATTGGAATTCACTACCTTAGAGAGCTGTGGAAGCTCAATCATTGAGCGTATTCAGATAGAAGTTGATAGATAACTAGAGACCAGAGGAGTCAGGGAATATGGAGTTGGTGTTGAGAAGCAATATTGAAGTAGGTAATCAAGAATGATCTAACTGAATGTTGAAAAGGCTCAGTAACCTTGAATGGCTTTCTTTTGGTCCTTTGGTTGAACTGTACTCTTAGAAAAGCCAGCAGCGATGTCCTAGGGCTGACATGATTGACTTCCAACAATCATAGTCATTGTCCTTTGTATGAGGTATGACTTCAACCAGTTAAGCTTATTTCCCCAATTCCCAGTGACTTCAATTTTGCTAGAGGACTTCTATCCCACTTTGTCAAATGTACCTTCATACCTAAGATCTAAGATGAGAGGTAAGACTCTTGTTTCACCTTGAGCCTTAGATATGAAGGTAACTTTTGATAAACAGGGAATTCGAAGTCCTCTAGCAGTCATGGAATTGAGCCCTCTATTTCCTGTGTTTGTAGCAACACTGGAATGAGGTCCAAGCTGATTAGCCCTAGTTGAACCCAAACTAAGCGTAGAGAGAAGGTTGTTGCTGTGTCAGAACAAATACCAAGAAAAAGATAAGTCCAGTCATTGTGTAGGATATCTACCATATTTAGAAATTATTTTAGCATCTGAACAAGCAGAGCAATTTTATAGTAAGATTTTCTAAATTAAAAGCCAAAAAAGGGAGAGACAGGACTTGAATTCTTGCAAATAGTTCTTAAAATGCCACATTCTAGATCTTGATAGGAATATTGGAAATGATGCAGAGCTAAGTAGAAGCAAGTACGATCCCTTCAAGGGGAAAGAATATTCCGTTTGCCGTGGCTATACAATTCACACGGACTATTTAGAGTCATCATTAGACTCTTGGTCATCCTGTTTGGAAATGGTGCAATAAGAAGAGGACATAAAGGTGATTATATTAGATTAGAGACAAATGTGTAAATTATTAGCTCAGTTGGAGTATATTAGTAATTTGTATGCAGAATTTTCTTTATTTAGTACAAATATGCAACTGTTTTCCTTTTATCTGCTTTACATTACTTTTTTAACTAGATCACGATTGTGCCGCTCTGTAAAGGAGGATGCAAACCTCCCGGACAGTCCTCTAGCAATAGAAGAATTATTAGCCGCATTCGCTCAGTTATCCATATGTAACCACAAGTGGCAATAAGCTGGTTTTGTTTCGTTTTATTTTTGCATAAGAAAGGTAACTCTGTTTAATGAAAGCTTTTACCTAAATATATGTTCAGATCTTATGAAAGATATTGTGCCCTTAACATATGGTCCATTTGTTGGTTAACCATACAGCCTTTTGTTGTAACCACAAATCAGTGCTTTGTTCAGCACAGATGAATAAATCCTGGCTTGAAATAACAACTTATCCATACGTAATATGTTTCAAACCATGTATAGTTGATTAGCAGATGATACAAGAAAGTTCATGAATAAGGTATTCAGCACATAGTGCTGTTTTTTAGCCTGAACAATTTTGAAGGCCCAAAAGAAATGGACAATCATACTTTTTTTTTTAACAATGATAATTAAGTACTTCAACTGTATAGTCTCACATAAGATCTTTCAGAAGAAATAATCAACAATGAGTTTATGGGATGTAAACAAAAACAGGAAATGCTGGAACAATGTGTAGTTCGTCAGCATTCATTGAGAGAAAAACAGAGTTGATGTTTCAGGTCAGTTACTAATTTGCAACATAGAAGGTAGTTCAAGCTGGTAATGTCATTATTATTTACTCCTCCATTACATACTTAGTTTTGAGTTGTCCATTAACTTATCATTTATATTTCAGTATCCATCATACAAAAGCTTTGGGAGCTCTGTCTTTGAATGCAGGGTCAATGTGTACTTCGAAGGCAGGTTTAATGGGCCTTTCTTTAGAAGGGAACCAAAGGTGTCGGGATGGATCAGAATGTAATTAGAACCAGAAGCAAAACAGCCATGATCTTATTGAATGGCAGAGCAGACTTGACAAACCAAATGGCTTACTTCTATTCCGTATGTTTGTATAAACAGCAGTTTTGTTCATCTGAGTGAGATATTAAGCAGCTGCTGAAACAAAGAACATGTTCCATGTGTTACTTAGCCTGAATGTGGTAGGCCACTTCCCTGTGGGGCCCTTCAAACCCCCCACAATCCAATTATCATCAAATTGGCCAATACCCTCACCTTTAAAAGGCCCGAGAACTTATCATCAGTGTGCAATTAAAAAATTCCCTCAAATGAAGACTTTCAATTGAGTTGACTGATTAAGTTAAATTCACCGACAAAGCGTTTCAAACGAGTGTTATCAGACAAAATTTTGCATTTTGATGCTCGGACAAATAATCAAGTTGTAGATTTTAAGAGACTAATTTGGAGAGGAGAGCATTCAAAGGGTGGACATGTTTAGAGGTAAATTCTAGAGCTTGAGGCTGATGCAGCAGAAAAGTTTTTTGGTTTTAGTTTTAAGCCCCATAAACTCCTGTGGAAATATTCCTGTATCAGACTGATCTGTCAGTTCTCCTGAAGTCTCTCATAATTTTCTTTGTTTACTAGTCCTGCTGCTTTTATATCTTTTATTAAAGGTATTGTGCATCCTGTGGCCAAGTTGAATTTTTTAGCTTGATTTTTAAAAATAGCCCAGATTATACTTGTTTCACCAAGCAATACCCATTAATCATTCCATTGTTACTCTTTTATTGAATATGATGTTTTATATCATTATTGAGCAAATTCTAAAAACGTACATACGCCTACTTTGTCATCTTTGACTATGTAGTCAGTCACTTCAAAAAGTACATTCTGGCCTTTAACATGCCCGTTCTTGCTACCAGTGAATATGCATCTTGAAATATTAATTAACTTGATTTTAAATCATAGATTCTAAGTTTTGCCCAGTAGTCATACTAACTGTCTTGTAGTCCCAGAAATCCAACTGTTACTTCATTTACAAGCCTTGTTTCTTTTGCTGAATCTTTGGCCGTCATATCTGCAGCTGTTTGGACCTTTAGTTCTAGAATTATTTTTTAAACCCCTCAATCTCTCTTCCCTTAACAGCTTTCATAAAAAACTATCTTTTAATTCGTTTTATAACCCCTCCTAATATCTCTTTGGACTTGGTGTAAATTTTTATCTAATATATTTCAGTGGAATTCGTTTGGATGCTTTTCTACACAGAAGTATGCTATGATTTGTAGTTGTGATTTATCTTGTTTGTCTATGTGTAAAGAGTATATAATGGTTTTCTTCCAATTCCACGTCACAGTTTGCATACCTAAGGACTGAAAATCTGTGGTGAGAGCTGGTGTTATATCGTCTCTGCCTTGCATGTCTTTGCAGCACAATAATCTATCCATCTTGGACTCCAGTCTATTTCTCTTCTATTTAACAGCAATTTCCCTTCATTCTCCAGAATACCTATATACATTCTCACTACTTCTACTTCTGTTAGTAAGTATGGATATATATTAAATGTCCCAGCTACAATTTTACCGTCCTTAACTTCATACAAAGTCATTCTAAAATGTGATTATCATTTTAAATGTTTGATATCTGTTTACAACAAACTTTAGTATTTACTGAGCTTCTTTCAAATTCTGAATTATGCCTTCTAACCTCCTTTTCATTCTCAGTGTTCATTCCCCATGAATTTATTCTGAATTATTACCCTTCGTTTTATCATAGACATCAACTTAGATTTCAGTATATTCTCAATCTGTCTTTATCCAACACTATAATGCTAACATTGATGTATTCCTTTTCAATTTGTATTGGAAAGTGTTAACACTTAAGGCCAGTGACCTGAGATGACCATACTTCAAAAGTTTTGAGAAAGGGTCGCCAATCTGAAATGTTAACTGTTTTTCTCTCTCCAGATTTACCAAGTTACCAGACTTGCTGATAATTTACAGCAGTTTCTATTTTTATTTCAAAAATAACCAGTTAGCTGTATTGAACTTTGAGACACGGTCATGATGTGAAAGATGTGCTAAGTAAAATATTATGCATATATTTATTTACCCAGAAAGATAAAAAGAAACTGCCTGTAGATTTTCACAAAATGTTTAAAAGAATAGGATCGTGAAACCAAATAAGTTTGGGAACCAAAGATTGATGGTCCTCAAAGTGAAAAATGTGACTCAGTTTGAGTAGGATGTATCCTACTTTACTAAGGAAAGCATGAGTGGAAATAGCTATGGCTTTCATCACTGTTATCCAGTCATCCTTCGATACTGAGTAGTGCCAGAGCACTGGAGGATGGCAGATGAGACACTTAGTTTAGAGAAAGGGATGTATTTGGGAGTTTCAGGCCACTGTGGGGTGGGGGGAACAGGGGTGAATAGTGTTCAACAGTGGTACAGTGCTAATCTCACCAGGCTGGAAATCCAGAAACCAGGCTAATGCTTTAGAATCAAAAGTTAATCTCTATTTTGGTGACTGTGAAACATATCAATGGTTTAAAAAACAAACCATGTGATTCACAAATGTCCTTAGGAAAGGAAATCTGTCACGCTTACTTGTACTGATCTATGTGTGACTGCAGAGCCACAGCAATATGGATAACCCTTAACGTCTCTGAAATTGCCTTTCAAGCCACTCAAATCAAGGAAAATGAAAGCATGTCCCATGAAAAAATTAAAAAATGGTGATTGTGAACTTTTCAAAGACAATGACTTGGCACAAGACTGTAGAAACATGGTGAGTACAACTCAGGAAAAGTCCCTTTTGCCCACCATATCTGTGTCAACTACGATGCTATTCTAACCTAATCCCATCTGCCCGCACATGGTTCATAACCCTTAATTCCGTGCTTGTTCGTGAGTCTGTCAAATGCCTCTTTGATAACATATCTGCTTCGACTACCTCCCCTGGTAGAGCATTCCAGGCACCTACCACCTTCCGTGTTTTAAAAAAAAACTTTCCTTGTGCATCTCCTTTAAACTTTATTCTGTCACCTTAAACCTATGATCCCTAGTATTGGCATCTCTGGGGAAAAGACGTGGACTATCCACCCTACCCATGCTTCTCATAATTTTATATACTTCTATCAAGTCGCCACTCAGCCTCTGACACTCAAACGAAAACAATCCAAGTTTGTCCACTCCTCTTATAGCTAATACACTCCAACCCAGACAACATCCTGGAAAACCTCTTTTGCACCCACATCCTTCCTATAGTGTGGCAACCAGAACTGCACATGACACTCCAAATGTGGCTTGACTAAAGTCTTATCCAGCTGCAGTATGACTTGCCAGTTTTATACTCAGTGCCTTGATTGATATAGATAAGCAAGCCATATGCCTTCTTTTACCACCTTATCCGCTTGTGTTGTCACTTTCAGGGAGCTATGGAATTGCAACCCGAGATCCTTCTGTACATCAATGCTTCTTAGGGTCTTGCCATTTATTACTGTATACTTTCCTCTTGCATTTGACCTCCCAAAGTTCATGACCTCTCATTTGTTTGGATTAAATGCCATTTGCCATTTCTCTGCCCAACTTTCCAACTGATCTATATTCTGCTGTATCCTTTGACAAACTTCCTCACCTTCCACAACTCCACCCACTTTCATGTCTTCTACAAACTTACTAATCAGATAATCACCTATATTTTCATCCAAATTATTCATATATAAAAAACAGAAGTCCTAGCATTGATCCTTGCAGAATACCACTGGTCACAGACTTACAATTCGAAAAACTACCCAAGCCAATTTTGGACGCAACGTAACAACTTACAATGGATCCCAAGCCACTTATTGTGTGGACTAGCCTACCATGAGGGACCTTCTCAAATACTTCAGTAAAGTCCATAATAGACAACATACTCCGCCCCATTCTTATCTATCCGATAATCTTCGTCACTTTCTTAAACTCAATCAAACTAATGAGACAAGGCTTACCCTGCATAAGACCATGCTAATAACCTTACTAAATCAGTTTTTTTTCCAAATATGAGTAAATCCTGAGAATCTTCTCCAATAAATTTCCTACCACTGTTGTAAGTCTCATTGGCCTATAATTTCCTGGATTAACCCTTTTGCCTTTCTTAAACAGGGGAACAATATTGGCTATTCTCCAGTCTACTAGAATCTTGCCTGTATCTAAAGGGGGTACGAAGATCTCTGTCAAGTCCCCAACAATCTTCTCCCTTGCCTGCTTCAGTATCCTCAGATAGACACCATCAGGCCATGGGAACTTATCTATCTAATGTTTTACAAGACAGCCAGCGCCACCACCTCCCTTGATATTCTGAGCATGTCAATATTTACATATCCCTCCCTAATCTTACCATCATCCAAGTCTTTCTCTTTGGTGAATACTGATGCAGAGTACTCATCAAGGACCTCACGCACTTCACTTCTTGTGGCTCCACACATAAATTCCCTCTTTCTTCTTGAGTAGACCTTCCCTTTTCCTGGTTACACTCTCACCCCTAATATGCACAAAATGCCTTGGGATTCTCCTTAATCTGTCTTGCCAAGAACATTTCATGGTTTGTTCTAGCCCTCCTAATTTATTGCTCAAGTTATAGAGTCAGAGTTATACAGCACATTCTTTTCTGCTTCTTTTATATTCTTCAAGGGCTGTGTTTGATTTCTGTTTCCTAAACCTTATAATATGCTTCCTTTTCTGTTTTAGTCTAAACTTCCAGTATCTCTTGTCATCCAAGATTCCCAAATCTTGCCATCCTTATCTTTCATCCTTACAGGGATATACTGGTCCTGAACGCTGATCAACTGGCTTTTAAGAGACTCCCACATGTCAGATGTGGATTTAACCTCAAATAGTCATTCCCAATTTAATTTTTTCCAATCAACTAATATTTGAAGAAGTATGGGCTAATAAACGAAAGTATAATTTGGTGAAGATTAGTTGTGCTTAACTAACTTACTGGAGCTATCTGCTTGACATCCATTTGAAACCCACATGCCTCATTGAGAGACTTCCACCCCTCACTGGGGTGGAAATCCTATTTTTCAGGAGCTACCGGAGGTACTACAAGCTCAGTAATGGGTGCTGCTGAGACAGTTGTATGAATTAGGAGCAGAAATGGGCCATTTAATCCTTCGAGAATGCTCTACAATTTGTAAAATTGTGGCTGATCTGCTTGTCTTCTGAATTCCACATTCCCATCTATCCCCAATAATGTTTGATTCTCTTGACAAGAAACAATCTTCATCTGCCTTAAAATGACCTCACCTTCCAAGGCAGCACAGCCCTCTCAGAGAAAAGGTGTCCCCTCATCTTTCACCTGAAAAGGCGACTCATAATCTTAGAACTTTGTACCCTGGTTCTGAACTCACCCACAAGAGTAAAGATTCTTTAGACGTCCACCATGTCAGGGCCATTCAGGACGTTATAAACTTCAGTTAGATCATCCCAGCTATTCTGAAGTCTAGAGGAAACAAGCCTAGTCTGACCAGTGATTCCACTTAAAACAACCTGCTCATTCTAGACATCAATGTAGTAAATGACCTCTGTAGTGCCTTCAGTGTATTTATATCCATCATTAAAGAAGGATACCAAAACTGCAAGTGTTATGATTTTTGGAAATCCAAATAAGTTACATATACTGGTTACCCATTTACCTATCTTGCTTATTGCATCCTCAAATAATTATATTAAATTTGTCAGTCATGATTTCCCCTTAGTGAAGCCTTGCTGACTCTGCTTGATAATGTATTCCTAAATGTTGTGCTGTTACATCCTTTATAATGGGTTTCTTTTCCCCATTTCCTTCCTTTTTGAATAAGGATTTTACCCTGGCAGTTTCCCAGTTCTCTGGGTCTTGGTCTAGAGTCCAAAGATGCTTAATTGATTACTACTCGTGTACCCACTATCTTTGAAACTCCTTCCTTTAATATCCGAGGATGCAACCTCTCAGGTCCAGGGGCCCCTTCGACTTTTAGTCTCCCTCGTACTTTATCTCTAGTGATAGTTATCGTATTTATTCCTCCCCACGCCCCCAATCCCCAACACTCCACCCCTTTAGCTTCTCATTTCTCCATTATTATTTACCTCAAAAGTGTCTCTGATTAATTTGATAAAAATAGAAACAAAGAACTTCAGATGCTGGCAATCTGAAACACAAACAGTGCTGGAGAAACTCAGCAGGACTGGCAGCATCTGTCAAGAGAAGCAGAGTCAACATTTTGAGCCCAGTGAACCTTCAGTAAAGTTCACATCACTGGATTGGAAATGTTCACTCTCTTTTTCTGCTTACGGATGTTGCCAGACCTGAGCTTACCAAGTACTTTTTATTTGTCTCCCCATTCACTTTGGCCTCTCTCTTTTTATCCATTCAAAGAAACTCTTACTGTCTATTTTAATATTCCTTGCTGGTTTACTTCCTTTTTTGTCTCTTTTATTGGTTTTTAAAACTTCCCCAATCTTTTGTGTTATCATTAATTTTAGCTACGTGTATTGTTTTAAAATTTGATACTATCTTCGTCTGTCTTGGTTAACCATGGTGAAAGCAAAATGTTCTCTGATGGTGTTGCCGAAGGGGAGCATGATAACGAGAAATTGGGAAAGATCAAGTACACCGAAGATGTCAATGTGGGATCAGAAAGACATTCCAAGTGAAGTTCTGAATATAATTAAAACGAAAAGAACCACGGCTGCTATAAATCAGAGACAAAAATAAAACTTGTTGGAAAAGCTCAGCAGGTCTGGCAGCATCTGTGGAGAGAAATTGGAGTTAATGTTTCAAGTGAAGGTTCTGAGGAAAGGTCACACAGCAATTTCTATTTTTGTCTCTGAATATAGTTGATAAAGATGAAACCATGCAAGAATTGTCTGACCCAGCTGAATGACGATGGCAAGGTACTGGGGAAGGCTGGTGTGGTCAGCTGTGTCAGTGTTTACAGACAGTTCAAAGGGTGAAATTTTTCCCAGCCATTTGTGACATTTGATGAGAGCTATGTTGTTACTTTAGCAGGAGTGGAAGCCTATTTGAAAGGATTCAGACATAAACCCAGCATTGATCATTGTGCTAATCCCCCATCCTCATTCAGCCTATCTGCATCACTGCTTTCAGCTGCCACTTCTCCCATTTCCTGCACAGGTAAATGGCTCTGCAAGAGAGCAGCAAAGGGCCAAATGGCTGCCTCCTATGCTACATAATATGAAATAGAAGCTTTTCAGAATATCTGTACTTACTCACATCCTCTGATAAAACAACAAATCATATTTGCGAAAGTGAGATGGGTTGACTAGCTTTATTGGTTGGCTGAAAGACAGGCTAAATCATGAAAATCTGCCAATCAGTGGTGCTGAAACTTGTAAAAAGAAAGGCAGTTCTTATTTGTTGCTTTGAACTAAATTTTGTTCCAGTGTTATTTTCAGTATATTACTTAGTGTAACTCATTTTTTCTTTAGAAATGTTAGAAAATTGTAATTTGTTTTAGTTTACAATTGCCTCTCCACAATACGCTTTTTCATTGCATCTAGGTTGGTTTTGTATGATTTCCAAAATTACCTCAATTTGAGCTCACTTTTTGTGAAGAGGAGCACTGTTCTGTAAATATGTCACTTAACTGCATTCGGTAAGAGATCACGAATTGAGCATTGAGTTAAAAAAAATCATCTACTAAGAGTTAGATAGTGAATTTTAATTTGGAGTAGCTTTCTATGGTGAGTTAAAATTGTAGTCAGCTCACCTTTTTGTTTGAATTGCTAATACTGCATCGTCACCAATTGCCAGGTATCATTGTATGTTAAATTGAATGAGGGTTACTCTGCTACAGAGCTTTGTGGCAGTGATTAATCAGTTTATGGAAACTGGTTTGGTTGCCATGCTGAAGGAATTAAAGAAACTCACCACTGTTTATCAAACAGAACTGAAGTCTTTGGAATTAGGTCCTGGCTAGGGGAGTCTTGCCTGGCCAATGGCTCCTGCTCTTGCCCAGCACCATAGAGGAGGCCATCATGAGCAAGGTAAATAATGTGCGTTGAGGAGGGTGAGTTGGAATTGAGCCTGGGATAGGGTGCTCTCAGCAAGCAGCCTGTGATGTTCATGCCCTCAATCAGGCACATTCTGCTTTTGAAGATCCCACTCTCCCCTGCTATGTGCACACTTACTTGCACCCACTCTCATGTGCTTCAAACAAGTGTACATTATGTTTTTCTTCTATGAGCACTGCATGTCATCACCCCCAACCATACCCCCCCACCCCCCAGACAAAGCTGGATTATCCCAAACATGGTGTGAAGAGATTGACTGGTCTTTAATTGGCAACTTAAGGGTTGGAGTGGGGTTAGAGAGTTAACCATAGATCTTTCTGCTCAGAACCTAATTCTGATAGAAGTGTTGGGGGTTAATGTGCCACCAATCCACCTAATTAATTACTCCCTAGCCATATACCATCCAGATTCAGAACAATGTTGCTATTCCTTCACTTTTTGGGTCAAATCTTGGAATTCCCTTCCTAGCAGCACTGGTGTCCCTATTCCCCCAAACTGTAGCCACTCAAGAAGATAGCTCATCACCACCTTCTCTAGGAAAATTAGGGATCAACAATAATTGCCAGCATAGCCAGTGACACCCACATTCTATGAATGAAAATAAAAAAAATGCAGTTCTTGCCACCTGTCTCACTAGCTTGGAGAGTACAAGATTCCACCCTTGTGTCAACACTTTCCAAAGGCTAGACATTGAAAAGAATGACTGACTGTCTCAGACTATTATGAACTTGTTGAGTGAAATGATTGATACTTTCCTAACAAAACAATTCAACTTTCTTTCCTCCTCATCTGAAGCAGTTTTTCATTTTCAGTTTTGCTGCAAAAGCAGCGACGGCCCTCTAGTACCTTGCCTCTGCAGCAAACTGATTTAGAAATACAGCCAATGCAATGTATGAAAAGAAAAACAAAGTTAGCGTAGGTCTAATGTAGTTTGGTGTTTATTGGTTGGCTTAGACATGGTGGGTCAAAGGGCCTATTTCTATGCTGTATGACAGCATAATCATCACAGTGCCCAGCTGAGATAAGCATATTTCAAGAATCAAGCCTAGAATTGTCTTGAGATTTATGACTGTCATGTCATATTGCATGTTAAATTTGACTTATGAAATCAGAAGAGCCCAATTCATAACCCCAATAATTAATGTTTTGAAAAAATGTTTATCCTCTTTGGAAAAATAAAAACTTGCATTAAAAATACTGCCTTGATCTGAGATGATTTGTTTTTATGGTCATCTTGGAAAAGCTATTAAAATTGCTCAGTTTTGTCACTTACATATTATGTGTTCCTTCACTTTTCTGTTCCTTTATAGATGTACATCAACAGAGTTGCTTTAGAGGATGACTACATTGCTCTACAGCCACTGGCCAGGGCCAGGAATCAACTGAGAAAGATTAGGTAGAGTGGAAGGAGCAGCTGCTCAGTTATTTGCATGGCAGATATGACTGGACTATAAGCAGTGCTTAGGCAAGGACATGATGGCATGAATGTTGGGGTGGGTGAAGAAACGACTACCTGCATGCAGGATAACCGCTTAACAAGCACCTGCTTTAGGGCCTTACTGCTTTCCTATTAAGAAATAGCAACATCAGCATGAATTAATACATGAATAAAACTGGTTTGAGTAACCACTTAACACTTTTGTTACAATTAAAATACTTTTATAAACCAAAAGAGAGATTGTTGCATTTGAAAATTGATTTTTATGAGAATATCCAAATTATTGCACTTTTTAATTTTGTATATTGCAATTGGCAGAATTCTTAACTTTAATAGTTGTAGTTTTTGAAAAAAAATTACAACTGGCAGTTTGAATGACTTTACTTTAACTAGAGAATGATTTATGTCACTATCAAAGAGAATTCATATCTCTCCAGAGTAACAGTACCAGATTGGTTTTTAACTAAGTAGTTATACACGTTTTCTAGTTGTTGTTCAGAGCTGTTTTGAGCAAAAGCTTGCTTTCAGTTTTTACCACTGAAATTGAACAGACTTGTTCATATCCCATCCTCTTACTGTTAGTTGGAACCATCTTGTTAGGCAAGAATTGTAGAATTTATTTCATTAGAAAGAAGGTATTTGACCCACTGTACCTCGGCTGCTTCTTACAAAGAGTCAGCAATCAGTCCCATTCCCCTCTCTTTCTCTCATATCCCTGCCAACTTTTTTTTAAAATATTTATCACAATTTTTAAAATGGTACTGATGAACTTGCTTCCACATTTACTCGATCAAACCCTTCAGGATTTTTGAACACCTCCTTTGAAACTTTTTATTCTTCTTGGTCTACAGAGAAGAATTTCTCAAATATTCAGAAATGAAGTTGCTCATGTATAATGCCGTTTAGTAAAAACAAAATCTAGATGCTGGAAAATTAAAAATAGAAATTTCAGGAAATATTCTGCAGGTCAAGTAGCATCTGTAGAGAGAGAAAAACAATTACCTCTCATCAAAACAGTGTCTGTTTTCCTCCCCACGGATATTGCATAACATTCTAGTAAATCCCATTTTTATTTCCATTCCAAAGTGTGGTACCAAGAAATGGCCACAAAATTCCAGTTCAGGCCTCAGCTGTATTTTATTAATGTTTGGTATAACTTCTTTGCTTTTGTACTTGTTCTCTTTTTATAAAGTCAAGGATCATATTTTAATAGCTTTCTCTACTTGTTCTGTCACATTCAAAGATTTTTGTGCATAAGCAATTGCACCTTCAAGTTTATTATTGCTTCCACTCATTATTTCTACCATGAGGAATCATTTTACACTTCTCTGTGCTAAAGTTCACCTGAAAATTTCAAAAGCCTGCCTACATCCTCCTGAAATTTGACACCATGCTCCTACTTTTTAAAAAAAAACTATATTCTCAAAGAACAGTAGTTCCAAAACTGACCACCAAGGAGAGACCACTACAAAAGCACATGTTAATCACCCGTTTCCTGCTTTCTGTCCTTAACAAAATTCATATCAGTGCTGTCCTTTTAATCCCTTGAGTTTCAAATTTGCTAATGGGTCTGCTAAATGGTATATTCTCAAACTCCTTTTCCTTATCTACGCACAAAACAATCACACCGCCCTCATCTTGTCCAATCTGCAATTGCTGGATTTATCCCCCTTTTTTTTGAACAGGAGTGAAATAATTGCAATCCTGCAGTCTCCTGACACTAACCCATACCTGAGGCGGATTAGAGGATTGTTGTCAAAACCTCAGCATTTCCCACCCTTCTGTCCCTCAGCACCAAAGGATGAACCCCCTCTGGATATTGCTCAAGATTTTTTTTTAAATTCTCAGAAGACTTGGCAATTTTTACACATTGATACAACCGAAAATGTAAACTGCACTAAATGCTGCCTTGTAGTGCATGTGTTTAAATCATTGTTGAAAATGAAATTGTTCAAATTGTAAGTCATATTTCCTGTATGGCTTAGAATTGCAGAATCAAAATTTTGCAAAATTGCAAAATTATCAGTTGTGTAATTGTGACTGCATCCAAGAGGGGAGGGTGTTCTGATTGTGCATACTTTCTTTAATTGGCACACTTTACAGTGAACTAACATGATATAACTGTGAAATATAGCTTGAGAGAGACTCAGAGATCTACTTTAGCTATCTGAAGTGACTGTTTGCAATAATGAGTTTGCATTTGGTAGAATTGGAAAAGAAATAGGATGTTTTTGCGTGTTCAGTTCTGTGTTTTGAAGGGACATACAGTAGATGTACTTATATTCAAATATTATCAAACGTTTTTAAGATATAATCTTACATTGTGTTAAATTTTTTGAAAGTAACAAGGGTTCCATTCATATTTTAATAATAAAATGATTGGGAACCTTAATGCAATGTGCTTTTCCGCTTAGCATGTTTCTGTACTAAATCTCTGCGCTTAAAATATTAAAATATTAGCTGTGGCGCATTTTTGTTTGCGTTGCATGGACCTAAGGAATATTTCTGTTCATAACTGAATGTGGCTACTCTTTGAAATAGCTTGCAGAACTTATGAAAACATAAAATGAAAATGCTTGAGCTGTTTTGAAAATCAATGTAAGTTTTTGTCTTGTCAGCGAGTGCCTTGTATTTGTCTTCTGGAAAAATGCAATAATGTTTTATAGAAAAGTTGTCTTATTTATATGTTTATTGTAGAGTGTTTCTTTTTAAAACTAAATATAAAGGAGCCTTTTCTGTAATGATTTTCATATTTTTTAAGCTATTAGATTGATTCATTACAAGTACAATCTGTTGATGCGGGAAGGTTCCAATGTCTTTAAATGGAAATTATACACGCACTCTTAAATTCAGACTACAGCTAATGTACACTGGTAACATTTGATGTTTACATAATTAAGCATTTAAGGAAGAAATTTATTCAGTTTCTACATAAAATATTCTAGTCAACCTGGGGATGTGGGAAGCAATCTCAAACAAACAATGTTCATTTTAAGAAGTTTGCAACACATTAATTCATGCAGTTTCTCAGAACAGTCTCTCTCCATTTTATCCCATCAAAACACGTCATTTTTTTTGAGTTGGCAGTAAAAAGTATCTCCTGTGACCTCTGGATTTAATCATGACATGAAGGAACTTATCCTGTTCGTTAATTTTTTACTTCCATAGATTCTCATTGGTATCAGTATCAACTCATTGCACTCATTCTCATTCCTACATTTCCTATTATCTGCTACTTAAGCTTCTGGCCATTGCTAGTCTATGGTTTTATAATTTGTGTTGATCTCAAGACTGTGGTGATGCCTTTTGCATTGTTGTACCTCTCTGAATGGTGGAAGTTATGCAAGGCACTCAACAGGATTCAAAGTGATTTGAGTGCTAGAATATGATTCTTATCGCAGTAACATTGATACTCTTTGAGACGTTTGACTAAATCTATCTTCTTTTGAGTTTTAAAAAAAGTGGGAAGAATTCATTAAAACATAAAATCTTTGAAGAGCATTACAGGATAGTACTGGAAAGATGTATCCCACGGCTGGGAAATGTAGAAATAAAGTAAGAGTCTCGGCATTCGACTATCCAGGACTGAAATGAGGAGAAATTTCTTCACTCAGTGTTGTGAGCCTTTCTAATTCTCAATGAGAGAGCTGTGGATGCTCCAGTATTGAAATCAGCGATTTTTAGATACCAAGGGCATTGAAGGATTTGGGAATAGTATAAGAAGGTGTAGATGAAGTAGAAAACCAGCTGTGATCTTATGGAATGGTAGTGCTATCTCAAAGAAATGAATGGCTCATGTTTGCACCTATTTCTTATGTGTTTAAGTTCTTAGAGAAACCAAATGTGGAAAAGGGCTAATCAAACTGTGCATTAATGTTACTTGTGCTGCTTATTAGCAGAGTGGAGCTCAATGGAAGAAAGTTAAAATTGCTCCGCTGGAGCAGTGGCTACTTTTGTATTCTGTGAGGTTTGAAAGACAGATACCTGGAACTGGATAAAGTTTTCACCAAGATTACTGTCTTGATTTAATACCTCAGCATGAGGGACAATTTAGTAGAATGTTCACATTACTCATCGTATGAAGAGATGATACCCCAAAAGGTTTCTACTATGGAATAATTGAAGTGTGTAATATGTAAAGTTTGATCTTTCAGAGAATTGAGCAGGTCATATCCTGAGTAAGTGCTCTAATTTTCTTTTTGCCTGTGTTGACTTTTGTGTTCAGTTTTTCCACTTCAAAACAGTGGTAATGTGCCTATCTAAGTTTTAAAAAATGAGCGTTTCACTTTTAAGAATTTATTGAACAGTTTAATATTTTTCCCATTCTTAAAACCAAGAGAATGAAGTGGTACTCTAAAAAGTAAAGGGTAGAAGTGAGAAAAGGTAATTTAAGCAAATAGATTGTTGGAGAGATAGTCAAAGGAGACTTGAGTTCTTTGTTTAGCAGAACAATCAATCTTTATTCAGAGCCCTTTTACCATTCAGCATGGGAGAGGTCCTAGAACAATGTCCACTGAACACTCTGGCCCTCCCAGTCAAGTACAGCATTTTTATACATTTTGTGTTACAATAATTGCATGCAACATTGATATCATTGTTAGCCATGTCCCCGCAGTCTATCTATCCATTCCTGTAAACATGTAATCAATGATGGACAGCCTTAGGTTCCCCATGATGTCACGATGTTTACCAGACATCATTAATGTCAAGCCTTGGGATCTTACAATGTACCCCCATTGATTTCCATTCCAATGTCAATGGTTATTCTGTTTCTCAGACATTTGCAGACTTGTTTATCTGTAAGGAATGTTCAAATTCTGTTATTCATTGTATTTGTTACTATCTTTATCAAATTCTGATACCCATATTTTGTGCTGTCCTAATCACAGAAGATATGAAAAGATGCAATTCCTATTAATTGCTATAAAATTCATTATATCAGTTTTAATATAACGTTACTTATGTATAATGTTATATGGTTCACCTAATGTTGGAATTCTTTAGCCAACGAATTGTGTGCAGCATCTGTCCCACCTGACCATGGAAGGTTAGATAAACACTGTCTCTCTATCTTGCAGCTGCAGCTGTGACTCCTTCTATTCACATGCAGTCTGTAAGTGTGTTTTAAACAGGTGAAATTCACTGTCCTTACTTGTAATATTTCTACACTAATTCTTATACTTAATTGATTGTTGTCACATGTACTGAGATGCAGTGAAAGTGTTGTTTTGTGTGCTATACAGGCAGATTATAACCATGCAAAGTGCATCAGGGTAGCAGGACAGAGTGCAGAATACAGTGTTATAGCCGCAGAGAAGGTGCAAAGAGAGAGCGATCACAATTAACATTTGAGAGGTCTGTTCAAAAGTCTGATAATGGCAGGGAAGAAGCTGTTTTGAATCTGTTTGTACATGTATTCAAACTTTTATATCCTCTGACCAATGGAAGAGCGTATAACTGGTGTAGGAGGGGTCTTTGATAATGTTGGTCACTTTCCCAAGGTAGCGGGAAGTATAGATGGAGTAAATGGTTGGAAGGCTGGTTTGCGTGACGGACTGGTTGTGTTCATGACTCTGTAGTTTATTGTGGTCTTGGGAAGAACAGTTGCCATACCACGCTGTGATGCATCCAAATAGAATGCTTTCTATAATAATTGGTGAGTGTCCCTGTCCACATGCCAAATTTCCTTAGCCTCCAGAGGAAATAGAGATGTTGTGCTTTCTTGATGATTATTTCGAAATGGATGGACCAGGACAAATTGTTAGTGATCAGGAACCTAACGCTTTCAACTATGTCCACTTAAGTGCCGTTGCCCCAGACAGGGGTATGCCCTCCACACTACTTCCTGAAGTCAATGATCAACTCCTTCATTTTGCTGTCATTAATGGAGAGATTGTTGTCTTTACACCATGCCTCTAAGCACTTGATCTCTTTCCTGTAAACTGTCTTGTCATTGTTTGACCTACAACAGTAACGTTGTCAGCAAACTGTAAATGGAGTTGGGGCAGAATTTGGCCACACACTTGTAAGTGTATAAGGAATATAGTAGGGGGCTGAGTACGCAGCCTTGCGGGCACTGGTCTTGAGGATTATGGTAGCAGAGGTGTTGTCGCCTATTCTTACTGATAGTCTATAGGTCAGGAAGCCAAGGATCCAATTACAGATGGGGGAGCCAAGATCTAGGTCTCAGAGTTTAGAGATGAATTTATTTGGAATTATGGTCTTGAAGGAAGTACTGTAGTCAATAAGTAGCACCCTTACGTAGGTATCCTTGTAATCCAGATGTTCCAAGGATGAATGTGGGGCATCTGCTGTGGACTTTATTGCACCGATAGGTGAATTGCAAAGGATTAAGGCAGTTTGGTAGGCTGTAGTTGATGTGAGCCTTAAGTAATCGTAAGAGTAATCTCTTGAAGTACTTCGTAATTATGGAGGTCAGAACCATGAGGCAGTAGTCATTGAGGCACACTACGTGATTTTTCTTTTGGCACTGGGATGATGGTGGTTTTCTTGAAGCAGATGGGAACTTCAGATAAGAGTAAGGAGGGGTTAAAGATGTTTGCGAATAGCACAGCGAGCTGGTTGACACAGGATCCGAATGAATGACTGGGGACTCCATCTGGGCCAGTCGCTTTCCATTGTTTAACTGTCAAGAAGGCCAACCTCTCATCTGCAGTGGTGATCATGGGTACGAGTGCATCCGAGGCTGTTGGGACAGATGACAAAAGTTTCACTGATCTTCCGCTCAAAACGAGCATAGAATGCATTGAGCTCGTCAGGTAGGGATGTACTGTTGGCTGTGATTCTGTTCAACTTTGCTTTGAAGTATGTTATGTCACGTAAGCCTTGTCATACGCGACGTGTCTGTGTGGTTGTTACTGGGGTATCAAGCTTATTTTGGTCTTGCCTTTTGACGTCTCTGATGGCCTTACAAAGGTCGTACCTAGATTTCCTGTATAGGTCAGAGTTTCCTGACTTGTATGCCTGAGACCTGGGCTTCAGTAGGGAGTGGATCTTCTGGTTCATCCAAGGTTTCTTGTTGGGGAGCTTTTGGATTAAGTTCTTCGGCACACAGTCTTCTATACAATTACTAATGAAATCTGTGAAGGTAGGGGCATAGTTGTTTAGGTTGGCTACTGAGTTCTTGAGTATGGACCAATCCACTGGCTTGTAAGCAGTCCCATAGAGGCGCTACTGTTGATTTAGGCCAACACTGCACTACTCTTTATCCAGGACCCACAAGCTTCAATTTCTGTGTGTAAGCTGGGAGGAAGAGCACAGCATTGTGATATGATTTTCCAAAATGTGGGTGGAGCGGTAGGCATCTTTAGTTGTATAGCAATGGTCAAGGATGTTTGGACTTCTGGAACAGGAGACGAGTTGATGATATTTTGCTGGCATGTTCTTGAGGTTGGCCTGGTTGAATTCACTGGCTATGATGAACAAGGCCTCTGAATGTTCTGTGTCAAGACTGTTTGTTTGTAGCGTTCTACACTTTGTCAAGTACACTCTTCACTTGCGCATGGAGTGAAATGTAGACCACTGTCAGAATAACAGAGGTGAACTTATGTGGTAGGTAGTAGGGAAGGCACTTTACTGTAAGATATTTCAGATCCAGGGAGTAGTAACTTGCCAGGATCGCCATATCTGAGCACTGGTAATGTTGATCAGGCAGCAGACCCTACTGCCCCTTACCTCACCCAAGGATACAGAACAGCCCATTCGATGAACTGAGAAACCCTCAGGTTGTAAGGCACAGCATATGTAGCAGGAGTGAGCCATGTCTCTTGTGAGACAGAGCACACAGCAGTGTCTCAATTCACTTTGGAAGGTGAGTCTAGCTTTAAATTCATCCATTTTGTTCTCAATGGCTTGGATATTTGCCAGAGGGGTTCTTGAAACTCTGAAGTTTCAGTCTCACCTGAAGTCCAGTGCGTATCCCATGTTTCCTGGGAAGGTGGCTGCTCCTAGTCAATCATGGGCATTGTTGAGGGAAGTCCGCTGCTCTGATAGGTTAATGTGTGATCCTGATGAGGTCTTGGGCACCAGTCACGGATTTGAGCATTCCAGAGGGCCCTGTGATTGGTTAAGTCAAGCCTCCTTGATGTAGGGTCACCATAGGGTCAGGACTTGTTGCTGTACTGATCAGGCCTCGGTTCTGGGTTTCCGTGAGGTTGGGGAGGTTGGGCCCGCAAGAGGCCAGAAGGCCTTTGGGTTTGCGGTTCCAGCAGAGACAAGTTAAGAGGTGCATCTGATGGGGTCCCGGGCACTATTCTCGTTGCTGTGGTTGGTTTGCTTGCTGAGCTGGTTTATTAGTTTGCAGATGTTTCCTTACCCTCCTGGGTAACATCATCAGTGCAGCCTCCAATAAAGCACTGTTGTGTTTCTCCACCTGGTATTTAAACCCTGGGGTCTGTTGGGTTTGATTATCTCATTTCTGGTTTTCCTTTGCTGTGGTGTTTATATAGGGTTAGTTCTAGGTGTTTGTTGATGGCCTTCTTGGAGGAGAACCAGGCCTCTAGAAATTCCCGTGCTTGTCTCTGTTTGGCCTGTCCTAGGATCCTGGTGTTGTCCCTAGTGGTTCTCCTTATCCTTGTGAATGGAGATTAGTGAGTATTGGTCGTGTCTTTTTGTTGCTAGTTGGTGTTCATGTACTCTTGTGGCCAATTTTCTTCCTGACTGTCCAAAGTAATGTTTGTTGCAGTCCTTGCATGGGATTACGTTGGTTCTGTCCATAGTGGGTAAAGGGTCTTTGGTTAGACTTGGCAGTTGGCGTAGGGTTGACATGGGTTTGTATGCTACTCTGATGGCCAATGGTTGTAGGAGTCTTCTGGTCAGTTCGGATATGTTCTTGATGTATGGTAGTGTGATGAGTGTGTTAGGGCGTGCAGTATCTTCCTGGTGTCGATCATGTGATGAGCATCGTCAGACCCAGCTGTTTGGGTATCCGTTGTCCTTGAATCCTTGGTGGAGGTACTCCCCTTCTTTTTGGCGTAGTTCCAGGTTGCTACAGTGTATTGTCACTCGTTTAAATAGTGTTTTCACGCAACTTCATTTGTGGGTGTGGGTTGGTTACTGTTAAAATTCAGTACTTGATCAGTATGTGTGGCTTTCCTGTGTACCTTTGTCAGGAATTCACTGTTGGCTCTGTGTTCGTTCTACCATGACGTCCAGGAATGGGAGCTGTTCGTTTTTTCCTCTTCCCTGGTGAATTTGATGCCAGTGAGAGTGTTGGTTATTAGTTGATGTGTCTCCTCTAGTTTGGTCTGTTTGATGATGACGAAAGTGTCGTCCACGTATCGGATCCATAGTTTGGGTTGAATTTGCGGAAGGGCCATGCTTCCAAGTCTCTGTATCACTGCTTCTGCTATTAGTCCGGAGGTAGGTGACTCAATGGGTGTCCCGTTGATCTGTTCGTAGATTTGCCCATTAAAGGCAAAGTTAACAGAGACAGGCACGGGAATTTCTAGAGGCCTGGTTCTCCTCCAAGAAGGCCATCAACAAACGCCTAGAACTAGACCCTATATATACACCACTGACTGATGTTATCCAGCAGGGTAATGAAATGTCTGCTAACTAACGAACCAGCTCGGCGAGCGAACCAACCACAGCATCCACAGCCTAAGCTATAAATCTGCTTAAGAACTATTCTCGTTCACGAGCAGTCTCCATTAATGTCAGCAAAATGAAGGAGTTGATCATTGACTTCAGGAAGTAGTGTGGAGGGCATACCCCTGTCTGGGGCAACGGCACTTAAGTGGACATAGTTGAAAGCGTTAGGTTCCTGATCACTAACAATTTGGGAGTGGGGGAGGGTGAGGATGGTGGGAAGTGGTCCTGCATTCGGTCTGGTTGGGCCTGGCTCGGTTCCATGAGGATGTCGGGCTTGCAGGAAACAGCAGACACTTAGATCCCTGGGCTTGTGATTCCAGTGTCAGTAGTCACACCTCGTCAGTCGCAGAATCTTTAATCCTGAAAGTAGATTTAAAAGAACGTCGTTATTAATTCTGATAGACTTAGAATTGAGGTATGAAAGAACAGAACAGTTATAAGATGTAGAAGAATAAGATCTGCAGTAGCAGCTTGCAAAATGTCACCATGCTCAGTTGCCATCTTGAACAGTCATTAAGACAAATTAATAAGACAACAGCTATTCAAATTCTAATAATAAGACTGAAACTCAACCACTTTCACAGCTCAATAAACTTGTCTGAACTCTTAAGGTTTTACAAAACACATTCTGTTCCTCTTTTACCTTATCATTTGTCTCTGTCCTTCCTGCCTTGGTCCTTGGATGTGTGAATTAAGTTGAGCTGTCTCCATCATTATTATATAGGTTTGTTTATTTAGGTTGTGAACCTGCCATTGTTCATTTTCCCAAAGTAAAGCTTGTGCCTATTCCCCATTTGTTGTTCAGCCCTCCTCACTGATGGGATGAGGACTCCACTTGCTATCTATAGCCCTTTGAAGGAATTCAGCCAAATTTCTTAACATTAGGTGTAGATTGGATTTCTTGATTTCTCAATACTCAATTACCGAAAGAATCTTTATTATTGTGAGATCATGCTTTTCTTTTAATTTGGGCTGTCTGTTCCCAGACATCATCTTGTTACTATCAATCACAAACATCTGTAACTGTGGGTTTGTACAATAATCGTTGTATTTTAATTTGAAAGATACTTCGTTCTGCCCAGACCTTGTTACCTTGGAGTTATCTTATTCTGAAAGCTGCCATCGTTCTAACATGTGATCTCGCCCTAATGCTGAACTAAACAAGCTATTTCTGTTACTACTGCTAAAAATCTTCTCTGCCATTTTTATGCCAACTCCATGTGCAGTCATTTTGTGCCACTTCTGGCCATGGGCTGCCCCACAGAGATGAGTATGAGTAGGTAAAACAAGGCAGAAGGAGGGTATTAAGCAAATGGAATATTAAATAAGAAAACATTGAAACACATTTTTATTCGGTAATATATGTATTGAAAATTGATGTTGATTGGGGTCTTTCACATTCAAATGATATGTGAAAAGTTCAAATTAATTACACTGTGTGCTTTAAGATAGAAAACAACAATCTAATAATATGTCCAAAGTCAATGTCAGTGCCATATTGATTAAAAATGTGTTTGTATAAAGGGACCTGCTAACACAGTTTCACATAATCCCTAGCATGGAATAATTTCCAATTGGAGGAAAGTTAAATGATGCATTTGGAAATAACTTGTTTCTATTTTAAGTAAATTAAACATGGATGTTGCAGTAACTGCATATCCGAAAGCATTTTTGGAGAAAATGCTGGGGACCTGTACGTGAGTCATTTAAATTCTGTAACAGAATTTAGTTCCAGTTTGGAAATTAAAACTGGTTACTGATGCTATAACTCCTTCCTGATCATTTTCGCGGGCTGAACCAAACTGTTTTAAACTTTGGAGCCCTGTTCAGCTTATCTCAACTGAACTTGCAGCACTATTTCCTCACCATAATTAAAAAGAAATCTAATTCCTTCTCTGTATCTCACTCATCTGGTGCTCAAACCTTCGTTACTTGCTTTTGTCACCTCCACTCTCCGCTACGCCAATGCTTCTTGTCCAGTTTGTCATTCCTCTCTCTCAAAAAGGTTGAGCTTATGCAAGGGTCTGCTACCTATATTCTAGCCCACATCAAGACATCTTAGGAGAGAATCTTTTTGTGGTTTTACCTTTCCCTTTCTCTGTAATGTCCTTCAGGTTACAACTATCTAAAAGTAACATTTGTACAATATACGTCAGGCAATAACCATCCACAATAAGCGAGACTCCATCCATGGCTTCTGACATTCAATGGTGTTACCATCACTGAATCCTCTACTATCAACATCCTGTGAATTACTGTTGACCAGTTGCTGAACTGGACAAGCCATATAAATATGGTGGTTACAGGAGCAGGTCAAAGGCTAGGAATTTGGTGAGTAACTCAGCTTCTGACTTCTCAAAGGGTGTTCATGAACCTTGAGTAGAAGTCTGGACTACAGCAGTATACTCTCCACTTGCCTGGATGAGTGTAGCTCCAATAATGCTAGAAGTTTGACATCCCATTTTCCACCTTAACCATTTAACTCATTCCACCGATGATGCCTAGTGGCAGCAGTATGTGCAATCAACACGATGCACTGCAGCAGCTCAAGACAGCTTGGACAACCTGTGATCTCTACCTCGTAGAGGGATAAGGGAAGATAAGGGGTTTACCCCTCCCAGCCATACATCCCGACTTGGAGTTGTATAACTCTTCTTTCTGTGTGGCTTGGTCAATATATTAACTCCCTTCCCAACAACACTAAATATACTTACACTATATGGACTACAGCAGTTCAAGAAATTGGTTCACTGTCACCTTATCGTTGGCAATAAATGTTGGTGTAGCCAGAGACACACTCATCCCATGAATGAATAAATAAAATGTTTGCCTAATTGTCTGCATGATAGGTGCCAGCTAATCTTTCGAGTCTGGCTAAGCAAACATCTCCGCCTGTTCAGACAATCAGTGCCTTTGAGCTTTTTGACTTTATGTTGGTGGCAGATCAAGCTGAGTTCACTCGATAATCATGCATGAATGCACTTCCCCCAAGTTTTCCATTGCTAATATCAATAGTAGGTGTTGTTGTGCTCGGACATTGTCCAGTTAAATGCACCTATTCCTGCTGAGAAGAACAAACAGAGGAGCAACCCTTCTTGAGATCTTCCTAGTTTGTATTACTCAGTCTCATTGTGTTTAACGTACCCATTCAGTAGTTTTTAGTATCTGTTCCTGTCATCTCAATTACTAGTAATAGTCAATAATAGCTGCTCTGTCATTTGCCTTTTTTTGTGAAAGCTCATTGGAAGTGTGTGGGAAATTGATTTGATTTTTATGTCACAACATGCATAATAGTGGAGAGAAATGCTACGTAAAAATGATGGGAAAAGGATGTAATGCTAACCATCAGCTTTTACAATCACAATTTTTATTTTGAATTGTGGCTGATTCTATTGTATTGAATGTGTTCGGAGGTTTTCCGTCTGTGCTGACAATACAGTTTAGAAGTTACTTTTGTGGATCAGCTTATAACCATAACCAAAGTCATTGTATCGTATGAACATTTATATGCCATCTTTATATATAAAAAATATGAGTTTGCGGTTGGTCAGATTCCAGGGTAATTCGGGAATCATTTAATTTTCTCAAATTGGTCTTGCAAGTTAACTTTCTAATAAATTAACAAACAGCAACTTTCTGATAGTTAATATAGTGAACTTATCTACAGTGAATTTAAATGTGCTTTAGTTGCATGTTGTATTGAATGGGAAAGATTTCTTAAGAGTAGTTTTTTTTTCTCCACTTCTTTCTCTCCTCATTAAAAAGACTGACACTGAGTTTCTGTTCTTTGGAGTAAACGCAGTCTTCTTGTATAATACATCAACTCGGACCGCACACTAGATAACAAGCAGCTGCAGAAAATTAGCTGCGGGACTCACTACAGCCAAACTCAATAATAGGTCCTCACCTACAATATGTAGTTTGCACATTGTACGTAATTTTTATTTTGAATTCCATTTCAGGTGACGAAAATAAAACAAATTTTGCCTATTCTCAACTGATATTAGCTGACAGAATGTAGTATCTTTCTGCTGTATGATTTAGAACCACATCAAGTATTTACTTCTATCCACCAACTGGAAAAGCTTCAGAAGAAATTATTTCCTCAGGTATATTTGAGGAAGAGAAAATTTAGATTTTGGTTATGGATATTAATTTCACTGAGCAGCAAAATATTTCCCTATTTTTTCAGGAATTAATTGAAACAAAGTGCATTTTTGGTTCAGCAAGTTAAATTGATAGATTATTTTCTCATCATAAGTTTCAGTTGAAACTTCATCAAACAATTTAAGGTATGTAGAATGAGACTATGGCATACTTCCGTTCTAATCCAGAAACTTAACAAATAATCCGTAGACAGAAGCTCAAATCCCATCGTTGTGGCTGGTGATTTAAAAGCCATTTATTCAAAAAGGTCTGCAGTAAGTTTCTAATGTTAACCTGACCGTGTATCTTCCGTACTCAAATGTTTTTTTTTTAAAAAAGTCTGCTTCATGATCATCCCTAAGGTACGGAATCTGTCCTTAACTGGTCTGGCATGTATGACTCCAAGATGGTCAGCAATGTCGTTTGCCCTGATCTGCCCTCTGAAATGGCCAAGTAAGCTCCTTGATAGCCAAAGAAACGGCTACCACCACACTCTGGAAGACATTTGGGCAGAGGCAATAAATACTGACCTTGCCAATCTATAAAAAGAAAAACAAACTAATGTACCATTGTCTATTTCAGTCTTATATCCTAATACAGAAGCAATGAGTTCATCAGTACAATTCCGTACACTAGCATTAGATTCATGCGCTAAGATAGCATTCTGCACTGTGCCATGTCCGGGATGTCTTTAGTCCTGAGACTCATGGCTTTTCTATTCTTTAGAAGGAAGAGGACCAAAGTAAAGTCAGCTCAGGATATGCTGCTGCTGAAAGCAGGAACAGAGGGAAGAAGAGTAGGTGACCGCTAGTTCATTTTTCCAGCTAGCAAGAAAGTTCTTAACTGTAGGTAGAATTTCTATTCCTACTGGTGTCAAGACATTTGTCTTTTGTGCATTGTCTTGCTTCAAGTTGACTTTGAATAGCAGCTTGCTACAATTATGAATGTTGGAACTTATTTTTGACTTGCTTGGAACAGGGTGCATGCTCTTATTTTGTTTTTTAATTAAAACATTATGTCAAATGCCTGTTAATTTTTTAAAAAATGTATTTGATCCCATATGAAACTCATCCATAGAATTCTTGACTAACGATGTTTTATTTACTTTTTTTTACTTAAATGGGATGGCATATTAGTTTTACGCTTTTTGTGGTAAATCAACTTTTCACAATGCATGTGATGTATGGAAATAAAATCAAATAATAAGAGGTCGAAATCACTAGAAATTTGTCCAGAATCTGGCAACATTCTTTGGTTTCTTCCTCTCTCTTACATTCGCATGATTAATTTATTCATGATTGTCATTTGCTATATTTTTTAAAATGTGGTTAAATGAGTTTTGGGTTTGATGCCATAGTCATGGCCAGTTTCAGTATAAATTGGAGTATCTGGGTTTTTAGTATCTAGCCAACCTCTGTATAATATCATACTGTATAAATTCTATGGGAAAATTTCAAGGGAGCCACATTTTAAATGGGAAGTTAAATCAACACTGGCTGAAATAAATATATAGTTTTTGTTAGATAATGTGTAATTTGGAACAGATGGCCTATATCAATTCTAAATTGTGTCCCTTTTGGTCCACCCTCCAACATATTACTTTAAAATACATAAGTTCCAGTTTGCCACTTCAGTCAACAATGGTGCTGTCTCAAACGAAAATGTCAGAAAAGTAAATGAGGAAATCACAACCTTAAACAGATCCAAATCCAAGAATTGCAGTATTTGAACAGCTGTACTGTGGCTTTATTTAGGGGTTTAAAGAAAACTTTAGACTGAGATTCTCACTTTGTTGGAATATTTCTGGAAATATTTGCACCATTTCCAAAAACGTCACACCCCTAGCAGGAAAATGTTGTCAAGCATGCAGGTTCAACTTGTACCTGACCAATTTATTGCTGCACAAATCAATTGCTCAGCACACAATGTTGATGATGGATGAGTTCAGTCTACCTTTCCTAACCTCCAAAGTCCTCTTTCTGTACTTCTGAGTCATATCATTATACTGTGTCCTCCTTTGCCTAGTTTGTAAGGCTAAATGTGTTACAATGCATTTCTCCAAATTGTATTCCATTTTCTATTTTCTTGCTAAACTGACCAGTCATTGATAGTCCAAGGCGATCTGCAGCCTCCTTCCTCACTATTAACGTAAACATCCAATTTTTGTATCACCAGTCAGAATTGTTTTCAATAATTTGCCTAACTGAAGTTAGGCTAATCCAACCTCTGATTATTTCTTTATTCCTTTCTTCTTTTTAAACAATAGTAGAAAATGGAAGGACCACAGCACAGTGAACAGAAATGATTGAAAAAATGATAAATAAAGCCTCTGCTATTTCCTCCCTTGTTTCTCTTGACAGTTTAAGATACATTTCATCTGCAATTTAACACTTTCAAAGCTGTTAAATCTCTTAATATTGCCCCTTTTTACCGAGATGACATCAGTAGCTCATCCTTGTTGCCTATTTAGGGAACCTGACTACCCCTTTCTCTTAAATAGAGTGACCAAATCTGAATAGCTCATCTTCAAAATTAGGTTTAAATTGTCTATCATTGGCATTTTTTCTTAATTAAAGCCAATGATACAATTTTATATTTAATACAAAATATTCACAAAACTGCAAACCAACTTTTCAGAGAAAATCTAATCAGATTTTGCCTTTATGTAAATAAGATACTGCTAATGTTTCATATGGGATTGCATTCCAACTGCACAAATGTTGGTATTTAATTTCTCTTGGCACAAATGTACCTTCTTGGTTCAGCTTGTGGCACCAAAGTGTTCTACTCCCAGGTCAGGTACAAAATCCAACATTTCATTACATATAGACCACCTACCCACACAACATACACACTCAAGTAAATCGAAGAACTCCTGATGCTGGAGATCTGAAACCCAAACCAAAATAGAAATTACTGGGGAATCTCAGCAGGCCTGGAAGCATCTGTGCAGAGGAAATAAGAGTCAATGTTTGGAGTCCAGTGATCTTTCTTCAACCCTTGACATATCTTTTTCTCAAAATCTACAAACTGTACTGGGCAGGTAAATCACTTGTTTCTGCTCTGTAGAACTTATTTCTTCTGACCTTGAAGTGCCGATTGGGCAACCACTTTGCAGAACAGCTTCATTCGCCCTGCAAGCATAACACCAAATTACCAACCACCTGCCATTTTGGTTCTCGACCTTCCTCTGTCACTGCCATCAATTGCTGCAGGGTTCCAGTGAAACTTAATTTCAGCTCGAGGAGTTGCACCTTGTCTTTCAATCTGGCACCTTAAGCCCTCTGGACTCAACTGAGTTTACCAATTTAGGATCAAAATCTCTGCCCAAGTATTGTTTCCTGTTCCAGGTCGTAACCAGACGCTGCATCTTTACAAAATAAAGTTCTTCCCCATATCCTCCTGGCATTTCTTGTCCGAAACCTTAAACCTGTGTCCTCTAGCATCATTAACTAATGCATTTCTTTTTTTTTGTATACGTTGATCTACATCTTGTACACCTCTACTAAATCCCTGTTCAGTTTCCCTTGACACCAAGGAGAACTCCAGCTTCTCCAACCAGACTTTGTCACAAAAATCTATCATGCCTGCAACAGTTCGAGTAAATTCCTTTTTCAACTTGTTAACTACCCTTGTATCCTTCAGAAAGTATGGTGATCAGATTTTGTACAGTACTTTCAAGTTATGGCCTGCCGAGGGCTTTATACAGGTTTAACCTAACTTTCCTGCTTTTGTACTCATTGCCTATATTGTGTAATTTTGGCTAAAATGTATCACCTCACTTCTCCATTGAATTTATTACTTATCTGCTTATTCAACCAGCCTATGTATTTCCTGTTGCAAGTGATTGGTATTGTCCTCACTGTGAGCCAAAGCTCCAGTTTTGATATTGCCAACAAGTTTTGAAGTTTTACTGCGTTCCAATGTCATACAACTTTAATGGAAACCACAGTCAACCACACTCTGTTCTAAACAAAAATGATCATGTTGGTATATTATTTTCTGTCACCAGGGCAACTTTTATTCAGGCTGACACTGATCCTACTATTCACGAGCATTAATTTTGTCAGCTAACATTGTCAAATCTTCTCTTAAAATCCCTGCATCAACATCCGTTGCATTCTCTTCATCGACCTTCTCCTGTCATCGAAGAACTAAACTAGTTTAGTCAAACACAGTCACCCATTTCTATGTCCATACTGGCTATCCTTAAGGACTCCATCTTTTAATGTTGATTTAATTCTTCTGATTTTATTAGTTGTAAAACCTCATTCATCATTGACCAGCCTACTCTGTACTTACTAGGAATATACTTCCATCCTTCCTTGAATAAGGCTTTCACATTTGTCACTTTCCAAGCATATTCAGGTTTTTCATTGTAGGGGATGTGATGGCTTTGTGGTATTATCGCTGGACTGTTAATCCAGAGACCCAGGTAACATTCTGGGGACCCAGGTTCAAATCCTGCCACGGCAGATGGTGGAATTTGAACTCAATAAAAACATCTGGAACTAAGAATCTAATGATGACCATGAATCCATTGTCAATTGTCGGAAAAACCCATCTGGCTCACTAATGTCTTAGAGGAGTACAGCAGGCCAGGCAGCATCACAGAGGAGAAGGAAAGTTGACCTTTCAGGTCAACTTCCACAAAATGGACCCAAAACGTCAATTTTCCTGCTCCTCTGTTGCCTGGCCTGCTGTGCTCCTCCAGCTCTACATTCTATTATTTCTAATTTCAGCATCGGCAGTTCTTACTATCTCTGGCTCACTAATGTCCTTTAGGGAAGGAAACTGCCATCCTTACCTGGTCTGGCCTACATGTGACTCCACGCCCACAGCAAAGTGGTTGCATCTGAACTGCCCTCCGGGCACTCAGGGATGGGCAATAAATGCTGGCCTAGCCACCAACGTCCTCATCCCGTTAATGAATAAAGACAAAAAACTTCGTATCAGTTTTCACTTAATGCATTGCGTCTGCTACCTGCACTTTCACCAATGTTTTGTCAGTATCCCCTTGGTTAACACGGCTACAACGTACTCAGTAAACATAGCCTTGCCCTGCACCTCACCTCCTTTATCCTGTTTGTGCCAACAATTTTCTATGGTGTCCCTTACTTACTATTTACATACTGGTAGATGATTTTTCAATTCCCTTTATTTTAACTGCTAATCTTTTTGTTCCCCCTCTTTGATGGTATTATTTTTCCTTTCAATCTCCCTCCTTACTGTGTTTGGTCTAGACCTCACTTGAATATATTAGCATACATCATGCACCTATTTCTTTTTTGTTGCCTGCATTCCCCCTCCCCCCTCATTCAAAGAGTTCTGGTTTTGGTTCTGTTAACGATCCACCCATTGTCACGTTACAGTTTTTCCTGTCAAACCTATTTCCATTTTAGCAGAGTAGATCCTTCTGATAAAGTAATTTTAAGTTCTACTTAAGGCTACTTGCTGGTCTCCATTGTTAATGTATAACTTGGAATAGAATAGCAATTTATTGTCACCACAGTTCAGGCAGCAAGGTGGTTCAGTAGTTAGCACTGCTGTCCCTGAATGCCAGGGATTCCAGCCACAGGTTACTGTCTGTGTGGTATGCTCTTTGGAGGGTCATTGTGGACTGAATGGCCTGCTTCCACACTGATTCTATGAATTTGGCAACTGGTCACTCTTCCCCAAGTGTTGTCACCTGCAAATTGTTCCATCCTTGATACTGCCCAAAACTGTTCTCCCGAACTTCAATTAAATTACTAATTCAGATAAATTCCAATGGTAAGCCTTAATGTACAAAACTCAGAACTAAATAACATCTGTGTACATTTTCAGAACAAAGACCACAAATCAGTAAAGAAGCTGAAATGTTCCTTGAAGGATACTTCCAACTAAAGTACTGACCCAAGCTGATTGTTCTGTCATATGTGTAAGGCTTGTTGGAAATGATTATTGCCTCCTCTTCACAGTCAATAAGCACTAGGTAATGACCTGGTGATATAATTGCTAGATTAATCCAGAAACTGTGCTAATGTTCAAATTCCACTACGGTAGATGGTAGAATTTGAATTTAGGTAGTAGAATTAGAATCTACTAATGACCATGAAATCATTGTTGATTGCCAGAAAATTCCATCTGGCTCACTGATGTCCTTCAGGGAAATCTACCATCCTCACATGGTCTGGTCTACATGTGACTCCAGATCTAATTTGGTTGACTTTTGAATGTCCTCTGAAATGGCCTAGCAAGCCACTAACTTCAAAAGCAACTAGGAATGTGCAATAAATTCTGATCAGCTAGCAATGCCCATGGTCCCATGACTTAATTTTTAAAAATGCCTGAATGTTGTCCACATCTTGCTATTTGGACATGGACTCATTAAGTACCTGATGAATCATTTTTTAAATTTATTCACAGGAAATGGGTCATGTTGGCTAAGTCAGCATTTATTGCCCAACCATAAATGCCTAGAGTCAGCCACATTGCCTTGGGTCTGGAGTCATATGTAGGCCAGACCAGGTAAGGACGGGAGTTTACTTCCCTGAAGGACATTAAAGAACCTGATGGTGTCTTCTAACAATTGGTAGTGGTTTCATGGTTATCATTTATTGAATTCAAATTGCACCATCTGCCGTGATGGTATTCAAACTCACATGCCCAGAACATTACGTGGGTCTCTGGTTTAGTAGTCTAGTGATAATACTACTAGGCCATTGCTTTCCCAAAGCTCTTGAATGGAGAAAACAGCTGTTCTTATGATAGTGGGCAAGTCATTGCTGAGGCAACTGAAGATGGTTGGACCTAGGATATTATTTTGAGAGAGTCTTGAAGTGATAAATGGTGGCTGAGAGGATTGATGTCCAATCAGTTTATGCCGACCATAATCCCAAACTAAACTAGTCCTACCTGCCTGAGCTTGGCCCATATCCCTCCATTATCCAAATGTCCTTTTAAATGTTGTAATTTTACCCACATCCATCACTTCCTCTGGAAGTTCATTCCACACATGAACCATTCTGGTTTAAAAAAATTGCCCCCTTTTTTTTTGAAACCTTTCTTCTGTCACCTTGAAAATGTGCCCCTAATCTTGAAGTTCCCCCACACTAGGGGGAAGACACTCACCATTCACCTTATCTGTACCCCTCATGATTTTATAAACCTTTATGAGGTCATCCCTCAACTTCCTACGCTCCTGTGAGAAAAGTTCCTGCCTCTCCTTATAACTCACCCGTCCATTCCCATCAGCATTCTGAACCCTGTCCAGCTCAATAATATCCTTCCAATATGTATGACTCCAACCAGCAAAGTGGTTTCTGTCCGATTTCCCAATGATTTCAATTTTACTAGGAGTACTTGATGTCACACTCGATATAAGGCTACCTTGATGTCAGGGACAGTCACCCACACCTCACCTCTTGAGTTCAGCTCGTTTGTCCACATTTGGATCGAGGCTGTCATGAGGTCAAGTAGAGTGACCCTGGTGGACCCCAAACTGGTATTAGAGAGCAAGTTATTGTTATGTTATTGTACTTGGTTGCTTTAGTACTATTATTAGGATGTTGTCGTTGCCCATAGCCTCAGCAGTATCAAGCCATTTCTTGATATCACATGAAGTGAGTCAGATTGGTTAGAGATCAGCATCTACGATGCTGGGATCTGTAGAGTAGGGTGAGATGTGTCACTCACTCAGCACTTCTGGCTGAAGATGGATGCAAACGGTTCCATAGTTTCTTTTGCACTGGTGTGCTGAGCTCCCTCATCAGTGAGGATGACAATATTTGCGGGACTGTCCCCTCTGGTTAGTTTGATTTTTCAGTATTCGAGTTGTGAACCGATTAGTTAGTTTACAGACGTCCTAACTGTCTTGTGTTCGGCTATAATGCATTGCTAACAATCACCTGAGTTAAAGTTTTGAGAGTTCCTGTCCTGCTGCGGACTCTTGTGAGTACAAGACCCATGCCAACATTCCTGTATCATTTGTGACTGGAGAAAGCCAGATGGCAGAACTTTAATCAGATCTGTTGGTTGTGAGATTACTTAGCTTTGTCTATTGTCTGCTGTTTCTACATTAAGTTAATATCACAGATTGCACTTTTATATAGTTGGGTATATTTGAAACCAAAGGTGAGGAAAAAATATGCTCAATGTGTTAATGGGAACTAATTCATTTGGCATCAGTGATTACTAACAATGTTCTCAAGTCAAACATTTAGACAGTTTTTTTGACGTAACATTCGTATCTTCTTTGTATTTAATATACAAGCTCACAAGGTTGTGAGTAATAACATAGATAGAGGGTTGGTTAACAGTTAGAATCAAACATGAAGGATAAATGAGCAATTTAAATTGGCAGGCAGTGTTCAGTAGAGTGCTCCTATTCTTGATATTCTTCATGGAGTAAGAACCTTTCAGTCCATTTCATAGCAGCTGTCCAGAGTGATCTCAAGGGTCATCAAGCACAATGTCCTGCTAGTTCACATTTATAGGGATTTTATCCGGAATCCTCAACTTTGCAGTTTGTTCATGATTCCCTGTAAAATAAAACTTCTGAAATAAATATGAAGTTTACCTTCCATTAGTTGAAACTTGTGACCTCTTGTTAAATTCTTGCGACTTAAAAAAAGAATTTTCTGTATTTATTATTTAAAAGTATTTATAACCTGTATGCTTCAATAAAGCACTTTCTTTTCATTTCCAATTTGTAAAGACCCAAATTTCTCCAGTGCTGAGAGACAACTGTGATCATCCCTATGGCACTCCTTTGTCCTGCCAGTACTTAAATGTCTCTCTTGTTTTTGATCAGAACTTTAAACTGTACTCAACATGTAAGCTAATCAGTTAACTTAGTGGTCCTAACTGACTTGTGTTCATTTATGGTTCACCGGGAGCAATCACCTGAGTTAAAGTGATGAGAGTATGTGTCCTGCTTCAGAAGCCCACGCTGAGGCAATGTTGCACTTTTGGAAATATGTTTTTTTTAGATATCTTTTGATGCCTCACTATTTCTTTCTCAAAAGAGAGGAATGGATTCCTGTGTCAACATGATGAACAAAACAAATTATTTGGGCAGTATCTTATTACCAATTGTGGAAGCATTCAGTTTGCACATTTGCTGTATTATTTAATACTAAGTGCTGTGTATGAATGAGTTATTTCTTGACTGTTACAGTAATAATTAAACACAACTTCCTTAACTGCTGCCTTGCAGTCATTAGATAATTTAAGCATCAGGTCAACTAATATTCTCAAGTGTTTTCCAATGTCATTCTTACAATTTCAACATTATTCCTGAAGTATTTAAATTGCCAATTTCACTCCTCTGATTAGTGCTTTACTGTTACAAATAAATTTTAATTACCATTGTTTTGTTGTTTTACATAATTTGACCAATTCATTGTGGCTCCATTCCACTACCCTGATAGTTTGGCATATTCTGCAAATTTGACTAATTTAGTTTACAATGACTTCAGTCTGAGTCACCAATGTAAGAAAGAATCAAAAGCAGTTTGCATCTTACTTGGTATTTTGCCCAACTCTCACCTCAAAGTAATACCCTCAACAAGTAACTTCTTGTTAATCATGAGCCTCTCACCCAGTTAATATTGAGATTTACAGTGAACCCTGCAGGTTAGAGCCTAACTAATAACATTTCACAATGTTTTCTCAAACGTATTCTGGATGTCTGTAAGGTTTATGGCAATCCACTTGGGAAGGGCCACAGAGGTTGAATTAAGTTTTTGGGTAATACTGTTTGAATTCCTGCTGACTGTTATTAACATGGTTAATATTATACATATAATCTTCAAGTTTATATTTGAGTTGTTTCTACTCATTTTTCATCAGACTAAAATTGAATTAATTTGTCTATAGTTGTCTAATATTATTGTCCTTTTGATCACGGTGAATGGTTATTCCAAGGTGCTGATTTCAAATGTGTAGCATTTACTTCTGGAGTAGCGTGGATGGTATTGTGTGAAAAAATTTATAATAATTTATCACTTAAGCTGCCAGAACAATTGTGTTGTACAGTGAATTGTTTACTTTTGAAATGGCATATTACAGGCGAGTGTGACAGCCAACCTGTATACAATTGGCATCAGATTACATGAGCAGGTTATTTGATTTTGTTAGTATTAGTTGGCAAAAGCATAATGACGTGAATGTAGCATACATTAAGGAATTAGAACATTCTGATTAGTGTTTTAAGCTGGAATTTAAGGTTTTTTTGGAGGTGTTAACATTTGGTTCCTGGTGAGACATGTCATCATCTGAGCTGTGATTGAGATTTTTTTCACTGTCAGGGAAACATCAGTCCCTGAAGACCAAATAGTTTTTCTGACATTGATGAATAAGCATTTTTGTAAGAGTAGTGGATGTGCTTTTATTATGTATTTTTAGTAAATCTACTGCTTGCTGCTTTTTCAAAAGCTAATTCATAGATGTTAGCATTCTGGCTAGACCAGCACTTATTGCTCATCCCCTAGTTGCCCTTTAGAAGGACAATACCTCCAGTACCTGACACTTTATGGGGATGATTGAAATGACCCTATAGATCCTCATAGATATTCATTTGTGAATATTGACTTGAAAAGGATTCTTTCATTCCTTATCTTGCTCAATGTAAGATCTAAAAAAGTTGGTGTTGAATCCTTTTGTGTGATCTTTTCAATTCAGAACAAGTGCTCTGACTTGTTTTTCTCCATGTCTAATATGGAACATGCAATGAGGTAGCGTCAGTACAACTCAATCTCCAGTGACTGCTTCCTGAAATTAAACAATGTGTGAGATAAAACTTAACTAGCATCTGATGTTCCAAGATCAAGTAGCTTGTTAATTCTCACCTTCAAGGCTCAATAAATCACCAAATCAATAATGACAAAATGGTAAGTATCCAACTGAAAACAGGCACCAGTGGAGCAAAACTTCGTGGAGTGCTTTATAGAAGGAAAGAGGGAGATATTTCAATATTTATTTGCTTTCATCGAAATCACAGATGGTTGGCGAATGTCACCTCTTTGCATATAATTGTTGCATTTGTCTCAGGAAATTTACTTTCATGAGTTGCATGTTTTTCTTTTGAAATGAAACGTTTATTATTTGAAACAAAAGAATTTGGCTTTCTGTGTTCAAATGACATTTTTTTTGTAACGGTAAGCATTTTTTCCCCCTTTTGGACATGAACCTTGCAGAAAGCCTTCACTGGAGATCAGAAAAAATTCTAGTGGTTATCTTCCTGCCAGGTTTGGAACTACTAAGTAACACAGGAGCTCATTGTATCTAGGTATTGACTGTTTGTGGACCAAATAGCATAAACATGTTATGCACCATCAGAACAGTAACTAATAGAAGGAATAGTGTGTATGGGCAATTGAACTTGCTCCAACATTCACTGTCACAACTGAACTTCTACATCAGCTCCACTTTTTCCCACCGTGTCCTCATCTCTTAACTCCCTTAGTGTCCAAAAGTCTATGAATCTCTGTCTTGAATGTACTCACCAATTGAGGAAACACTTTCTGGGATGAAGCCAGGGGAAACTCCATCAGCTGCAACCATGTCAAGCTGTCTAAGAGTATTATACCTTTTACTGAGATCACTTTTTTCTTGCAACTCCAGAGAATATATGCCTATGGTACGCTATTTCTTCTCAGGACATTCCCTTCGTTTGTGGAATCAATTGATTAAGACTTTGCGTCTCACCTAAGAAATGTATATCCTCCTTTAACTCCTGAAACAGTCTGCAATAATCCAGTTGATGTCTCCTCACAGCGCAATTATAATTTGAGCAAGACTTCCTTGCTCTTATACTGACTCACTTCCAAGAAAGATTAACATATTATTTGCATTCCTAATTCCTAGCTGTATCTTCAAGTTAATTTTGTGATTTGTATAGCAGGACGCTTACCTCCCTCTGAATATCAATGATTATTTGTTACTTTTAAAAAAAACTTCAACTCATCAACAGACTGGAGCTAGAAAGTATAATTGAATGTTGTTGTCCTGAAAGATAAGAGTATTACATTATTTGGTCTTATTAGCTCCATGCCCCATTCCCTTGGATACTGCAGCAGTTTCTGTGTTAATTTAGATTTCTGTGTGAAATTGAATTAATGAAAGTATATCAGATTACTTTGTAATGTAATGCTTTAGAACTAATTGATTTTCTACAGAGAGATTGCCCTGTGCCTTATCCTTCCTTTAACCTCTCTTTTGACTTTATCTTTATTGTTGCTTTTGTATTTGGCTGTAAATGCTGAATTCTTTGATCTTAAAACTGAGGGTACATTTTAGATTGTGTGGGGTTCAAATTTCTTACTGGGACAATGTTCTCAGTTGCTTTCTGCAAAGTATATGAATGATCTAATTGTATATGATCATTGGCGAGCACCATAACTTGATGGTTTAATTACATTGTGTTGGCACCAATGCACTATAGAATATGGGTTTGTATTATAATGATATTACATTTCTTCTTGATAGAATTTTGTTGTAAATGTCTCCACTTCTGGAATCGTATATACCCCCTGCCTTGACCTTGCAGTTAATTTTCTCTCCTCCCCAATTAACAGCCACAGTGTGGCTTCCTTGGTAAAGGAGTCGAGCCAAATTTGAATAAGTAGATGTTTCTTTATAGAATGTTAGTAAATTGAAGTACATGCCAGATAAATTATCATCAGATTTAGCGAATATACTTGTTATTGTATCTCATGATTGAGAGCTACATTGTGCTGGTCCATGTTTCTGATTGAGTGGCATTTGACACACATCTGACTTGTGCATTATGCATTGTGAATTGTTCAATAAAAATGTGCATTTGTAAATATTGTAGGGAGTATAAGTTTTATATGTTATTATTTAATTCACATGATCATCATCTCGTTATGTCAACTTTCACCTTCCTTCAAGATACTCTCTAGAACAAATGATGAGCCATTCTGGGCAATGTCCTTTGTTAATTAGTCTCCATACGAAGTATTCATTTGTAGGGTTGGGTGCTTATTGGTGGTTCTGTATCACCAATCCTTTTGTTTTCCATTATGTTTCTTCCACCCCAGTGCTCAAGATGAGGTGTCTAGCTCAGGACCAGAAGTGATCATCAGAGTTTGAATAGTCATTACACATTAGATTTAGAGAGTACCATTCTTAAAAGGTCTCAACTGTTTGTTCATTTTATTACATTTAAGTTGCATTTAAACACAAATTTAAATGATAGTTCACAAATATATAAACACGAGTCCAAAGTAAATATACATAGCCAAATAATGATATCTTAATGTTTTCATTATATTTGTAAGTAATGGCTCTAAATGTATGTCACTGAACACCATGTTTCTCGCAAATAATTTTTTTTATTACTTCTACCCCATAGCTCATGGAGCCCAATTCTGGCATCACCTGTATGGAATCGATCTGCTGTTACTCAAGAGGAGAAACAGCATGTTCACCTCTTAGAAGAATACTAGATCAAATAATGGGAAGATGCAAACCCTTGCGAGTAAACAGGTGTGGAATTTCTCTAAGTAGTTTGTGCTGCAAGCATTTCCCTTATAAACTTGAGCATGAGGGCCCTGCTACTGTTGACATATAGGACAATTGTAGGTGTGCCTTGATGAAACTAAAGACTGTTTCTGTTCCTAAGGATGAAAGACTCAAGTCTGCATCAGGGTTTGGGAGAGCAAGATTGATCCCAGTATTAAAAGAAAGTAATTTGAAATTATGATTTATCAAAATATTTTATAGTGTTTGCTGTTTGTGTTGAGTGTAAGTGAGAATTTCCTGTCATTCTTTAGTTTGTCTAAATGATTAGAAGTTTTTTTGGTCAAATTGGGAACTTGCAAACTGTTGTTTGTGGTTATGTGGACCTTTACGGTTTTTGTTGAGTTTACTTTCCTCTGCTAATTAATAATTGTCACCAACTAATAACTTCCAACTCTATATCTCCTAATTTTGAAATATTCTTAGTTTTATCTTTGTGGTATATTTCTGTGAAGAACTTATCTGTGCTGTCTTTTCCATCCGTTCATTTTTCTTTTGAGTTACTGATTACAAAACATCCAAATGCTTGGCAAAGGCACAATTACTTTGCATATGGTTATCCAACAAAGTGATATGATGGTAAGGTCACAATCTAAGTACCATGTTTTCCTTTTATAAAATGACCAGCATTGAATGAGCTTTTGGTGGAAAATTTTAGGATGAATACGTTTCTGAGCTAAATCTATGTCAGCAATTTATTTGCCCTATCATTGCATGAAAAATAGTGTCTTGCTAAGCTTCACGAACTTTTCAAAAGTAGTCAGATATTCTTACTGATTAACTTGAGCAAAAGAAACAGTTTAGGTCATAGAAGTATGTGCCGGTACTGTAATTGTGTGCGGTATCACTATTTTTGATATCACAGATTTGAAATCTTATTACTTTAATTAATGGTTAATTCTGTAATCACCCATTCTATTCAAGTATTCATCCTGATTTATTTTATTATTTTCTTTACTAAGTTATTGTTTGTGCTTAAAGGATAATTCTGTGTGCAGATTGTGTTTCTAATGCAGTTTACTGATGTAAAGCATTAGATTTTTGATAGGAATTACTTTTTAAAGCAGCCACTAGCCAGAAATTTTTAACTTTTTCTGGAATCGATTTTCCATTTTGTAAATTAGCTGTGGTTTGTCCCATTAAAATGTTTCGAGATTGAAAATACATGGCAAAAGGAAAATGTTGGTTCTTTTAACTTTTTTGTTAATTTCATGACAGTCATTTAATTGTTTTCAATGGAGGGACCAGTGAATATTCCATAGTCTTCTAAAAACGTAAAATATTTTTAATTTTTGTTGCTCTAAATGAATTTTCATAACTTCTTTTAGCATTAAAGCTGTTGGTGTACGAATTGAATTGATCAAATAAAGAAGCAATGGCCTTGCTTTTTCACAAATCTTTTTACGTCATTGAGATGAGTTCCCAGCCATTGAAGTTATTCTGGGTACATGGAAACCAATTTCCGTTCAGCAAAGTTGCACAAATCATAAAAAGATAATTATGGGTAAATTTCCCCCCTCCTTTTCAAAATATCAAGGAATTCTTTTGCACCCATCTAAATGGCGGGCAAGATCCACTGTTTTATGAAGACATTTCAGACAATACGATGAAAAGTCAGTCTATGGGTTCAAGTCACGGATGTTGTGCTTGCATCCATAAACTTCTGACCGAAGAATGCTGCAATTGACCCTAGATTAACTGAGATATTTTTGCCCATGTTGGGGATAATGGAATAGTTCAGTCTAGGACCGAATAGACCAAAGGATAAATATTGTGGAGTTTTGTTTCTTTCTTCTCTGGATTGAAACTTTTATGTGTAATGCTAACCCTAAATTTAAATAGTCAGGTAACGCTTAGATTGTCTGTGCTGTTGGAATATGTGGACTTGTTGGACCAAACAGTGTTTACTTAGTAATGCTTTATGGTATTATTTCCCACAGTAAGTATGGTTTTTCTAGATTTCTGACTTTCTTGTTCTTCCCAAGCATTCTATATACTTCCTTTCCGTATTCAAATTGAGTTGTCCCAAGATTCTATAGTGTAATTCACTCTTTCTCTGCGCCTCTCAACTTCGGAAGACCTTCATTGTTTTGGCGTTCTTTGGCATCTACAAGTTTTAAATCCTAACTTTAGCATCGCCTGACTTGTTTTATCTCATGTTCTTTCCTCTTTTCAACTTTGGTGTTCTGACCTATGGGCCTTCGTTGAGGTTTCTCCCATTTTAAAACAGGTTAGCCAATGCAATTAATTCAGTTAATTTGTCTGTTTAAAAATCTGAATAACAAATTGATTTGCGCAGTTACGCTCGTATTCATGCATACTTTGATATATTGAGGTTTAAAAACGTTTAAAAACGTTTATATAGAAATCAAAAGGTTTTTAAGACAATTTCACCCTCATTCAAAGTGAATGCCTGCTGTGAATGTGTGTTTTAATCCAGAGTGCTGTTTGTCGTCATTTAATTAATTTTGTGAGACACTTTTTTTTTTTCATTTCTAAAGGGTTAGAATAAATTGGTCAACCAGTCAGAGGTACATAGATTCAGTGCTGATCAAAAGCATTTAATCTGATTAACTAAACTTGTGTTAGAAAATTCCTATTAGCTAATAAAATTTTAAGTTTTAATGCAACAGTGTAATTTGTATTTTATCAAGAGTTGACGCTAAAATTTTTATTTGTTTGTCTTTTGGCTTATTAGATTCTGAAAAAATTTGCAGTATTGACTGGTTAAATTCTTAATGTGTTTACATTTGAATAATTTCCACATTACAATGTACATACCAAATTGTCAATTTTTTTCTTTAGATGTTGGAGCGACCTTGATCCCTGCTACACCAATGACAGAAGCATCTTGACACTCTCATCAATGGATGGTTCCTCAAATGCTTCAGTGGTTTAACAGTTGAGTGCAGACATGATAGCTATTGTGTCTTTATCTTCTGTTATAGTTTCAATTCCCAATTTAATTCTGAGTCATGGGGATGAATGAAAATATTTATAAAGGTCTGTCTTTGACCATCGGTTTTATTTTTGCATGTATTGCAGCCCAAAGATAGTAATAAATTGTATAAGAAAAAGGAGGAGAAAGTGACAATTAGAATTGTATTTATTTGTAAATAGTTGTAACCTCATTTTCCTCTTTTTACAAGATGTCCTATTTCTGGAGCTATATTTTTCTAATTTTTGTTTTTGGATGGGAAAGGGTAGGGAGTGGGATAGTGGAAGCATCCCTTTAATACTTTTCTTTTCAAGGCTGAATCTGTATTTTGGCTGAGTCCTTATTTTTTGACATTTGAAGTAGCTGTTCAGTCAAGAAGTGGCTTTATGGATGTGGAATTTCTGGCATATGACTTGTTCTTGTAAAACTCAAAAAATGGTGGTATCCTTATCAGTCGAATTGCTCCTGTGGCTGGATGGCCAAAACAGCTAACAAGTGGGTAGAAGCTGTACAAGCAACAAGGGATACTGCAAGTTATCACCTTAAAATGTCTACTTTTTTACAAAATGAAAATGTTGATCAATTTCTTATATTTCGTGCACAGAATCTATTTTGATCAGAAATTGGTTTTGTGGTATTTCCAAAATTAGTTACTAAAAGTGATGCATGGATCTTTGAATTAGAGTTTGTTATCTTGTAAATTTTCTGTAAATTAAACTGAATTGAAAATTAGCTTGGTGAATGCAGAAATGGCAAACCATGTCTAATATTTCTGCAATTTGCTTGAACTTCCAACACCTGCCACTTACTTAGCAGATTTGGAAATGCCAGGTGCTTATCAGGATTCCCAGACTAGATTCTGATTTATTTTTACAGATTGCCTAAATCCTCAATGAGGTAAGGGATATAACAGTTTAAGACCTTTGCTGGACATCATACTGGTGTATTCCTTTGAGACTTATCTGTGTATCTTCAAGGTTGAAAGATGATAATATACTTTCACCTAATATCCACTAAAATTAGCTCCACCTTTACAAGACATTGGTTTCTGAGAGATCTGCAAAGGAAAATCCTGTATCGTCAACAAATTAGTGAGTGCAACGACTGGTCAGAAATGGAAGTTGCACTGTTAGTAATTTGCTTCCCATCTATATCCAGGTTTTTGAAGAATACATTCAGTATTACTGAACTGAATTATATCAACCCTTACCATATACTGATTATTTAACAGCAGTTAACTAGTATATGAAAAGCAGCAAAAGCTATGATGTGGATTTTCTTTCAAAGAAGGGGTAAGTGTCAAAATGAGATTACTTTTAAATTTAATTAAATTTAAGGAATTGAAAGAGTTCCTCAGCAAAGGTTCAAAGTTTATCCTATTGGCTAGTGAAAAATTGTATAATTTCTGAACTTCCTAGCATGTTTTCTTTGAAATTGGTTTTTACTGTCCCCAAATACACAGGCAGTGTTAAAAGAATCATTACTCAACTAGCCAATCTCTAATTCCAGATGTTAACCATGTGATCATTTATTTTCTCTATATATATCCATAGTAAAATTTTCCAGTCAACAGTTCAAATTGTAAATTGAGAAGGGTGAAAGGTACAGTTGGTCAGATATGTTGTATATCACATCCTGTTTGGCACAGTTTGCAGTGGGAAGATCTGGGAATACAGTAGGCAAGTATTAAAACAAAGGGTAAATCCCACTATCTGTTAATGAATTGTTATGGTATTTAATTGCAAGGACACAGCACAGACAACCCTGCCTTTATGTAAGCTTTTGAAATTTCACTTAGCCGCAGTCCTAATTAGGAGATTTGTAAAGTAACTATTTGATGGTAACAATTGTACTCCATCACTGGTTGATCAGGCAGAACACATCTTTTATAAATTCATTTATTCATGTTTCAGTTCAAAATCATGGATACCTACCCAATGCAGAAAAAGGAAAAGTTGCACATCTACTTTAAAGGTGTTAGATTTGTAACAGTTGCTGACTTTGCGTGGATCTCTGTTAAAGTTAAATATTGAATTTAATAATTGTCTTGCAAATTTTGACATGTTTACAAATGCATTTCAATGTGAGTTGAGATTTAATTTGGATTGAATCTGAATGAAATGTGCCTTGTAAGTTTGGTTTGAGAAGAGAAAGAAATTATTTATTAGAACGTAATATTTCAAAGCTTGAACAACTTTGTAAATCTGATCCAGTATTTGTGTGATGTGATCCTGACCTGGTTCAGCATGTTTCTATAGTCCCTTTCAATGGTGGAATGGGGGTGGTCCAACTTGACTTGAAAGAAAATGACCAGCTGTCATGTGGCAAATAATGAGGATCCCCAAAGCCTTGTTTGTGTCCAGTGATATTTTAATCTGAAAGATGCATAAATGCTTTTGATATGTTTTACATTAGCAATAAAAAACTGAAAATTTTAGACCTCTGACACTGGTTCTCGCTGTTCTGTGTGTTTGCGATTGTTCCTTTGTTGATCTTTCTCATTCCTAAACCACTCTGGTACATCTTTTCCAATAAAATTTATATTCCTATTCACCAATAAATCAAGGGAAAATGTTAAAATTAGAATTTTGTGTTTTGTATTATTGTAATCCCCATCTGTTATTAACCACACAACTTCAGGACTACAAAGAAAACTTTCCTAAAATTATACTTGGTAGTAAATAGGATAAAGTTTTCTTATTTAAATCTAGCCTTTCATTACAAATAAAGGATACAAAGATGAGTATAACAAAATTTATGGAGCTTTATTTGAAAAACTGAGGCAATAGATCGTTTGATCCAGAGCAGTAAAGGCCACTGACTATAGTGATAAAGTAATCAGCTAATACTGGTGAGGTACTGTAGAACTGGCATCTGCTTGCACCATGAAGAAAAAAGGGACTAATTGAACCAGGAATGTGCATAGCTACTGGATTAACATTCATCATGGAGACCATTTGAGAAGCTGATACATGAACTGACATAAATTTCAGAGAAAATCATCCTTGACCAGTCATTTTGCAAAATTAGCTAAAACAAAGTAGAATTTTCGTGGTTTCTTTTGTGATGTTCAAGTCCCTAGTGAGAGCTGACATGAATAATCTTTTAATATTCTTCCTTTTTCAAACAATTATTTAATGTGGCTTTAAAAGAATCCAGAGACTTCTGGAGAATTCTGTATTCTAACTGTAAAGGCTTTTTTTATATTAACTATTATCATGGTAAGTACTGAATTCCTAGTCCACTTGTTGCCATCTAGTGGTTGAACTCATTCAACTGATCAAGCATGCCTTATGCTGCATTCATCAAAGCTACATAAGGTACTCAAGTCAACTCATGAATTCTGATCCAAGAAAGTTGAATCCAGGAAGAAGAAAAATGAAATCTTGCTATTTTTTTCCAAAAGGTAACACAAACTGTTTGCCGTTCCTCCTGATAAATTCACACATTTTTGTATGCACTTAGCCTTTTTTAAAATTATTATTTTTGTTGAATAGGAAGAGTCCCGCTAATGGTTCTTAAATGTTACACAAACCCTAGCTTCAGGATTAAGCATAGCCTGGTCATGCATATGGTCAAGTATATACACAGGAACAAAAACAGAAATTGCTAGAAAAGCTCAGCAGGTCTGGCAGCATCTGTGAAGGAAAAAAAACAGTTAACATTTTGGGTCCGGTGACCCTGAGAACTGTTCTTTACAGTTCCTTACGGACTTCTGCTAAGTCCACCCCAAACAATATCAGATTAGAGTTCAATGTAACATGAACTCCTTCAGAACTATTATCTTGTAAACTCCCTGCAAGCTTTTTTCTCTCTGAGTTAACCTTAACTATATATTTACCACTATCCCATCTCTTCCCCAGCCCTGCACACCCCCACAAGACTGTGACTTCAGTTATAATCTAAATAGATCACATTTTCCCATAATGCACACTTATGAGGAATGGCAGCTGTTTTGCATGGGCTTGATTCCAATCTGAGAGTAATTTATCTGCTGAAGGATCTTTATGCCTTGTATTTTGTTTGTGGAGGACTTTGTTCCTTATAGACAGAGTCTGGAAGACCTTTAATCGCCTGAATTCTATTCTGCCGAGGAACTTTTTTTTGAAGTCAGTAAGTGTCTCATAATATCTAGGGAATATTTAATTTTACAATTGTCCATTACAGAAGGCAATTGCTCTGTTACACCAAGTACTATCTTTCTTGCAGTATCCTGGATTTTTGGAGCAATACCTTTGTGATTTCAAACCGATTTTCACAGTTTTGCAGGATTAGGGAAGCTTAACCAGGTAACTTTGTCTTTTTGACTGTCCCCCTCAATGTGGACATTTGGTCCGGTTCCATTGGAGTTGTACAAACACAAATATGAGTTAATTTGTTCAGTCTCTGATTTACTGTTTAATTTTTAAGCATTTCGGTAAGAAGTCTTCACCAAGATGTCCAATGATGTGTCCTGCGTGGTCCATTGCTGACCTTGAATCTTTGGATAAGTATTATTTTCCCTTCCATTTCTTTTCCATGTGCTCACTCATTCTTATTATAAAGCTGTCTTAATTGTAACATTTCAATACTGCTTGCAACCTGCTGTTTCAAATTCTCTTGCTGTCAATTTTGCTAGACTGTACTAGAGCTGTGTTGGAGCAACTTCCTTGTTTGCCAGTCTATTTAAACTCTATTGCAGTAGTGCAGTATTATAATTTTCAATAAGGCTTCAAATTCTGTTGAGTGGTAGTTCTGTGTCTGTTTAAATCTCTTTCATTTCCATATAGCCTCTTGGTACGGTTTACTGGGCACAGTACAAACAGTTCTTCCTGCGCCTCTTACCAGTTACTTTGTGAAGAGATTTGATGCGATGGTGCTTCCGTGGCCTCTGATGACTGTTGGTTTTTTTGTGTTTTAGCTTCTGACTGTCCTCTTAAAAGAGGTAATGTTCTTAAGGAGACAAATTCACTTCAGAATTTCATTCCTCCTTCAGGGTCAAATGAATTCTGTTTTCCTGCCACTGATCACCATACTGATTTGTTAGTTACCACCACCGTTAACATAGGGTAGTCTGATTTATGTAGTTCATTGGTCATCAATCCTCCTATCTATTTGCCTAAGGGTAGACCACAGTCTAAACAGAAGAGGTATTTGTCCTAGGTAACAAAGTAATTTATTACATGATAACAATGAATGCAGAGTCAGCCCCAAGTAGTCTAAGACTGAACTCTGGGGAAAACCCACAAATTCTTATCTCTTTTGTACACTTTAGGACACTTACTGAACTTTATTCTGGTCAATTCACAATCGTAGATTGCACAGATGTCCAAGTACTGTTCACATCTACCTAAGGCTAAGGCTACATCCTTCTTCCTCGTACCCATTCTTGGGCCTGATCCTCATCCCTTACCCTGTCTAGTGAACACCTGCTAGTCTTCTGTTCTGCTTACATTTATTTTACCAAAAATACCTTGAACTGAAACTGGGGAGTGGGAAGGAGTTTGGTGGATCAGGTGAGGAGAAATTTAAACTCTATTGCCTTTTAAGATTCTAATGGTCTTGTGATAAACCTTAGGTGTGACACCCAGGTCTACTTCATGAGGAGGATTCACTGGCCTTGGAGGAAGTACAATGCAAGTTTAATAAAAGTTAAACCTGGACTTCAGGGGTTACAAGTAGACATTGTACAAATTAGGCCTGTTTTTTCCAGAATTTAGAAAGTTAGGGATGATCTGATCTAAGTGTTCAAGATAGAGACGTAAGGTATCTAGATTTGCTGACAACACAAAGCCTTCACGGAGATAATAGGCTCAGTGAAAAGGCAACAGGATGGCAGATTTAGTATAAGGTGGAAGGTTATTCATTTTGGAAAGAGTAGATTTATTTCCCCAAAAGCATGTAACTTGTAACTGTTGCTGTTCAGAAAGAGTTAGATGTGTTCATCAGAAGAAAACAAAACCATAGCATGCAGGTACAACGAAGTCAGGAACGCAAGGTGATTAGAGTACAAGAAAGAATATGAAAGTTTTTCACTAATTGTATAGAGCTTTGGTAAAATGATTGATACCTGCCATAACTATGGAAACTAAAGTTGCACACATTAAAGAATGGTGAACTTACTTACAGTGGAGCTGCTATTGTAAGTGTCATTAGAATCACTACAGTGTGGAAACAGGCCCTTCAACCCAACAAGTCTACACATCCCTAAACACTACGGGCAATTTAGCATGGCCAATCCACCTAGCCTACACATCTTTGGAGGAAACCCATGCAGCCACAGGAAGAATGTGCAAACTCCACACAGTTACCCAAAGGTGGAATTGAACCTGGGTCCCTGGCGTTGTGAGGCAGCAGTGCTAACCACTGAGCCACTGTTCCTGGGTTGAGTATGTTCACTAAAGCTGAGTAAATTGAACTTGCGCTCCCTGTAGTTTAGAAAAGAGATACTGGGTAGGGTAGACACCCTGACTGCAGAAACTAGAACACTCAGGACAGGGGGGCTAAATTCGCTAAAGGGTTGCAAATCTTTGGAAGTGTCCAGCTGTGAAGTTTGGGTACGCTGTATTTAAACGTTAGTTAAGACATGCTTTTGGTCGCTCAAAAAAAAAAAAAAATCCAAGATTATGCAGCCATGACCCTATTAGATGTCAAGCATGTTATTGGGCTATAACATCTGTGTTTAGGTTTTGTACAAGTTACTTAATTGATCAAGTTTTGTCTGACTTGGGGTGAATTTTTTAAAATCAGATTGCAGTGCTGAGGATTGTCAGCATGTATCAAATACTCAGACTCAAGCTTTAGGCAAGAAACGATATGGTTAAGATAAGCTACTCATTGTGGGAAAGCAATTTTGTGGTACATTGTGAACCTAGCCACAAAGCTGATCTATACTTTTACAGCATACTCACTTCTGAAAATGATTTACACTGAGAAAGACAATTGTCGAATACCAAGCAAGGAAAACATTAAAGATTTTTTTTTTTGGTGGGGGCCAGCATTTATCAGAATGTACTGCTGAAGGGCAGGCAAGTAAAGTTTGGGAGAAAAGTACGTAACAGTAAGGAGAATAGTATCAGAGGGCCATGTCTGAAAGAAATCAAAGTGAGGTTACAAGTCAATTTTAGGACATGAAAGGTGAGCATGTGGGCTTTTGACATTCGGAAAATGAGTTGTGGAGGAGGCAGAGCATTTGAAAAGTCAATTAGTATTCCAATAGGGATGGTAGTAATAAAAGGCTGAGGCTGGGAATGTTGTATAAGTGGATGCAGCATAGAAAACGTTATTCAAGATCGAGCAGTCCTATAATTAATGTGAGACGGGAAGGTTAATGAGGCCACGGAGAAAAAGAAATGAATTCTTGGCTGATCTAGATCTTGGTATTGGCTAAACAGCAGCAAATCACACTGGGAAGCTGATCATCAAATTTTGTCTGAGCACATGTCAGTTTTCTGCAATCTTAACCTTGGTTTAAATATTAGCTCTATCCACAAAACTGGCCTCATGTCAAATAATAAAAAGCATAACAAGTTGATACCAAATGGGACTCCTCTAATTGAGTTTTCAAAGTAAACTTAGCCAATTTGTCAAATATTTAAGAATTAACTAGAACACACCCGATGAGCCATGTACATCTTTTCCAGGTTATCCACAAGTGGAGAAACAGACTCTTCATTTGAAACTATTTCGGATAAGCCCATCTTCATATTTTTTAATGCAATTAAAAATATTTCATTATGCTAGTCTAGGAAAGTTTTACATGATTATGAAAATGACTTTGTACAAACTTGATTCATTCACAAAGCTAGCAAAATTTGAGTCTAGGTTAATGATTGAAACTAAAGGATCAAGACAAGGGAAGCAATTTTTGTTTAGAACCGGGAAATACTGGAGGCAGAATGAAGCATAATTCAGATTTTTAAAAATGAGAGTGAGGAAGTGTTTTATACAGTACTACAAAAGATCTGTGGGCTACAGCTAAATAAAGCATTGCATTTAAATCAGCTAAACAAGTAAAATGCATTACCAAGTTTTAGTTACATACCCTTCTGTGGCTTGGTTAGCCATTTACTGATGTAAGCAAAAAAACTCTAGTGAAAAGTTGACATGGAGTTTGCTTTCTTTGTAAGAAACTGAGGTGATTTAACTGGACTTAAAGGTACAGAGAAAATAAATAAATTTACCTGAAGCAATTTGGTTTATGTTAGTAGCATGGATTGTAAATTAGAAATTCAAATATTCAGGGAACAAGTCATTAAGGGCAGTGTTCAAGATAAAAAGAAATTTGTTTAAGTTTTAAGAGCTGCAATAAGATCTGTATGCGAGATTCGTTCTGTACTCAAAGCTTTGGACAAGGAACTAAGAAAACCTGCACATAGTGAATTGAGGAAGTGATTAGGTAAAAAGAGTAAAATCAACACTTGCGCTCTTGAAAAAAGGCAGTTACCCACATATTTATTTTGGACATTTAACACAAGTGTCTGACTTTTGATCCACAGGATTTATTACACCTCAGTTTCAGAATGTTTCTTGATTTATTCAATGCTTAGCAAACAGGCACTGAGATTCTTATAAATTGATATTTTTACAACCCTTTTATTGGCATTTCTCAGTGGACCCTGTAGATTTTCATTGTGTCGATTTACAATACATTTGCCCATAATGAGATAAAAATTTTACATAATTTACAAGACATCCATTTAAACAAGCTCTTCCTAAATAAGCTTTCAATACTCAAAAATGTACTACCTACAAGTGTACAGAATTGCAATACGTACAAAGCACTATATTAGGCCTGAATTACAATACTGTTTCCCTGTCCCATACCAGAGGACGAAGACTTCACAGTTAACAATTGTTCAGTTTGAACAAATGCTCAATTCTCCATTATCCTTAAAATACCACAAAAAGGAACAGATGTCCCCTTTTCAAGTCATATTCAAGGATGTGGCCAAACAGGACAAAAATACACCGAAACATGTTGGTTTATTCTATGCCAAGCGAAGACCATGGTTTTGGCATACTACGTAAAAACTGCAGATGATTCTGTATTCAGTCAACAGATATGTGATTATATTGTCCTTTAAAACAAGATCTCTGCTTTACATGTTCATGTGGCTGTTTAAAGAAAGTTTGAGCATTCATTAAGGAAATTTTAATAAGGAATTGCAATTTTATCATTCTAAATGCCCCACTTCCCTTTTTTTTATGATTAACATTCCTTAAAGTGTTGTTTATAATTCCAATTTTAAAGAAACCACTCATCCCTTCAAGTGACTAAGCACCTTAAATAACTATGGTAGTTGTATTACTTAAAGTCAGCTTTGATATTAAAATATGCATCATGCCATAACTGCAATCACACTTTTGTTTAAATGTGCAGACAAAATGCATTACACTGCAGGAGAAAACATAAGAAGGTTCAAGCTTCTGGAAGGGACATTTAGAGGTTGTGTCTGTGCAGTACAAAATCCATCAGTGAACAGCTTTGACGCAATCTGAAATCACTATGAATAGCTCAGTGCAGTAGTTCGTTACACCAGCATTGTTCATGAATACAGAAACAGTGCTAATTTCCATGAAAACATTTCTAATTAATGAGCACTTTGGGGCTTGCATTTTGTCACTAAGTATAACTGTAGCAAGTATGTTGTGTTTGGAACCCAAACACAAGCAGTTTCTTCATGAAAAGAAAACTGCTATGCTGAGTTAACGAAGTAATGGCAAGTTTTAAAAATTGGTCTCTGTCTACCCCTAGTTAGAAACTGCTGTGGCATGGAAGAACAAAACAATGAGTAAACCAAGTAAAAATACAAAGGCTACTAACTGGATATCAGACTTCCCAAGATCAGCAACTTAAAAAGAACAGTAATGCGGCTTTTTTTAAAAAAAAGCTATAAATATTTCCAAGGATCAAATCCAAACATTTTCATGTTTTTCTTAAAACACACCAAAAAAGAGTAAGTGCATTTTCTACATCAAACAGGCCTGGCATGCACAAACATATGGATAAGTACCTTTCTCATTTGAAATACATTCCTACCACTCAATAACACAGATAATTCTCCCACAGGGACAAGTGAGAACATTCAGTCAACAAAAATTTCCATCAGATTTGAAAGCTGGAGAATAATCCAAAGATATAGCAAGGTAATGTTCAGGCCATTCCTATGGAAAGCAACGTCACCTTGAAGGTGGAACTTAAATCCTGCTCAAAACTGCACGATTAGTTACTCACCAATAATTCGCCATCCTGCTTGCTCCTCTCTGTACATGTTGATGTGTTTTCAAGTTAACAAAATTAAAAAAAACTCATTCCTCCTTCATACACATTTGGTTACTCAAGAGGGTTGAAGATTTCATCATGATGAAATTCCAGCTGTGTGCGCTTAGACACAGAAATGCTCACGATCCATTAAAGGTTTGCATGTCCAACTGAAATGCATTCTCATTGGAAACTTGCTTAATAACTGGTTTTGTGAAGGAGAAGTCTTTCACAGCAATTGTGATTTTATGAAAACAAAGGGAAGCAGCTTCAAGACTAATATAAAAGGACACAACAGAAATAATATACAGACATTAACAGACCTGGGGGGTAGGGTCCATTTCCAGCTCTGTTCAGTCCGTAAGAAGATTTGTGCATTGAATTCTTGCATGTTTTATATAATCATTTACTGCATTAGTCAACTGAATTTCTACAGAAGCAGGCAATGAGATTGCATTGGTGAGCAACAAATCAAAATCTAGCATTTTAAATAGATTTATCTTTAATATCTTGATTTAAAAGACTATATTGGCATCAGAAGTACCTAAATTCAAGCCATATCCAAACATCATTGCTTAACCTTAGCTTTTAAATTTATTTTGTTTATAATATTCATGTAACCTCATTTTAACAGCTAAGCTTTCTTAGGAATTTTCTAATCTCATGTGCAAATGACAGTGGAGTTCTAACTGACTCCATAGTTCATACAGTACTCAAGTACATCATGTTTGCACAGTATAAAATGCAAATTAGATAAAATTTGCACAAAGCTGTATTTTCCATTTTTCTTATTTAATTAGGGTTGACTCAGTCTGCAACTTAGTGTTACCAAAATATAAACAGTAGAACTGCACTTTAAAATGTACCATGCATCTTCAAAACAAAACCAAGTAGATTTTCTACAATGGTCAGCTTTCTCTGATCATTTGAACAGTTGGCATGGACGAGTTGGACTGAAGGGTCTGTTTCCATACTGTATTACTCAATAAATGTCTTTGAATTTTTATGACATCACAGAATTGGACAGAAACATAATTGGGTAATTTAAACATTTCAAAGTTATTGAATTAAAGTATGCAATAAACTTTCAGTTTCAAAACTGTGGCAAAGCTCAAATTATCAGGCCATTAACCTTTGACAAAAACAGCATACTGCTCAAATAAGATCTGCATTTTGAATTCCAGTGTTCTAAGCAAGATGAACAGGCTTGTTTTACTCTTCAGGTGTATTTGCTTCATCAATATTGATGAACAAGTTTCACTTGAATTATTAAAACGGTTGATGTCAAAATATCACTGGGGCATGTAACAAACTGTGGAACTTAATTGAAATGCCTCTGCATGGGCTGCATATCACAAATAAATGAAAGGAATCATGTAACAGTTTCAGCATTCAAAGCACAGGTGAGTGAAAACTGATTGAAAGTCAACTGCATTAGATGGCAGTATAACATAAAAACACCTATAAATTAAAGTTTATTAAACAATTTTAAAATGCATTTGAAATTAGCACAGGGCATAACATACAGGCTGTTTTCACTGAAGACCAGAGTATGAAATCCAGATCAAGGATATGTAATATATATATATAAAATCCTAATGACTACAGTCTCTTCCACCTGTATCTGAAAAATGCATCATTAGACCAACATGGGAGTCATTTACAGTGAGAATAAGATGTTGAAAGCTACTGAAATGATTTTCTGCATATTTTAAACTCACGTCTCTATGTTTTTAAAAAAAGGCTCACCTTAAAACTGAATGGAACACTGACCTGAGAAATTAGTTTCTGAAACTTCATTATCCTCTACAAACTTATATGTATACAGGGAATGATCAATAGACATGGCAGTCTATGAGAAAGTTATTAGGGAAATTACAAGTAAAACTGCTAAGCATAGAAGTGTCAAAATTCATCTCTCATAAATAATGTTCAAATCTTTTCCCAACTCTATTGTCGATGGTTGCCAAGTCAACTTAAACATTCAGTTTTGCATACAAATGATTATCAGCCAGGGTGGAGGATCAAAACAGGTGTAAAATAGTACTTTCTTTAGAGGACAGACCATTTTAATCTTAACAAAATGAATGACTATAAACTCCAATGAAAAGACAGAGGTATTTCTAGTCCACTTACCATGAATTTTCTTGGATATATTAACAAAAAGGTCTGTTTTTTGTTAAGCATGGCCATGACCTGCCCAAGTTGAACAAGTGAAGGAATTTCAGTTACTCTGAGTCAACAGCATAAAACCCAATTCAGTACTCTTAGCTACAGCACACTGCAGTTAGAAAGGAAACCTGAAATACCTTCCAGGGTGCTGCATATTGCAAATATCCAAGGCTAAGATGCAAAATCCAGGATCAGAATGGTGACAAGGTGCCTCTTGTATTATACCAGACCTAAATATGTTTAGCAATCTGCTAATATCAGATGGTGATTGGGTGGGGAAACTTTATTCTTGTCAAAAAGAAAAACAAACAGTAAATACCACAGATCTCAATTGTAGCATTTCACCATTCAATATCACCACTTTCATTATGGAGCAGGACTGAATTTCGTGCATAGGCATGGTATGATCCAGTCTTCATAGAATAGTAAGACTTTATGTCAAGTAATCTGCCATAGAACAAGAAACAGCTGAAATATTAGCTAAAGTAAGATTCTGTGATGGTCTAACTGCCTGTTTACATAATTTAAAAAGTATTTAGATCAAATCGAGGTTTCCATTTCAAACACAGATTTCCGGAGTCCAAGAATGCTGTTCAGCTCCTAACTGAAGGCAGCATGTGCTTGATGTCAAAAAGCACTATAAAATTATCCTTTCAGAAAAGTCCTCCAAATGGGATTCCAAATAACATACAGACGGAACTCTCACTCAGTGTTGATGATATTACATAAAGAGGTCCTGACTAAGACAGAAGCCCAAACCACCATTAAATGAATACGATATGATTGAAGAAAAGTCCTTTTTGGTGTTAACAACCCTCTGGATAGAATAAAAAGGATTGATCTTCACTTCAATCCATTGATCTGAATTTTATTAACTAATTGTGAAATGACTGTGCATTATTTGCTGTATTTTTCATTCTGTACACACCATGTACATTTTGCGACAAAGCTTCCCAAATGCTACACTGTTGTACTTTTTGTCCCAGTGATTTGCGGTCGTGCAAATTCCACAAAGTCATCAATAAGCACGGGCCATGCTCCTAAAAAACATCAAAGTTGCACAGGTAAACATTTTTCAAAAATGTTAACTCCAGACATTTTACTTTATTATTCAATGCTATTCAGGAGTACAAAATTGAAAAACTGAACTTTAAACAACCCTCAACAAAAAGCACTCCAAAGGTTAAATGCAAATGAAAACTCTATACATTGCACCTCCACTCTTGCATAAATGTAATATTTATGATATTTTTGAATGATTTTGTAAGCAATTCAGGACAGTTCCAATGCTTCAGTTTGTTTGATTCATCCCCAGCAAGACTAAATTCAGTTTACCAAAACCACTTTCCTTAGATTGAAACATAATATCGTGGTTAACCCATTCCAACTCAATCCAGATGCAATGAGCAGTATCCCCATTTAATGTAACACCCATTTTTAATGTGCCAACAGTAACTGATGTCAATTTAACAAATAAAATTATTGACCATCAAATTAATTTTCTGTGACCTACATTTTTCTGATATATTCACCAGTCTATGCGCCTCATTTAAACTGACGCACCTTGATCACTTTGCCAAACATTACTAAAGTCATAGAACTCAAGTTCAGATTATGCCTAAAGTAACTCTCACTGCTAAATCATTAAGCAAAAATCTCAGTGACTGATTCCAAAGTAATTAAAACAGTTTAACAGCTAAATAATAATCGTGCAAGGCAAAGCAACATCAAAATAATCTTTGGACAGTTACTTTAGATAACATACCTTCTTCATCATAATTGGACATGTCATCAGCAATCATACAGCTGAAGTCTAATAAAAGGTTCCAGGTGTCTTTAGGTATTGATCTTTTATGATGTTCCTAAAGGCAAATATGCAAGTTCTTAAGAAATCAAAATTATAAGTTGCAACTTGAATGTACCGAGGAAGAATGAAGCAAACGTTACGGCACAAAACCTGAAATCTGTTTCTGAAATTTCTCTCATTTTCACAGCTTGAAGTAAAATCTAAAAAGTCCAAGTGAGACCAAGGAGATCTGCTGAATTCACCCTACATTCACTGAAAATGCGTGACTACTTTCTCAGTAAAATTAAGTGAATATAATATCTTGGGCAGAACTTGCCAGGACTTCAGATGTTTTGAAAACAGGCTACGTTGCAATTTATCATAAATATTGACTTTTGGAAGTTAAAGAAGTTCAATTAATATCAAAGATGAAATTTGCTTTTGCATCTACTTACTCACAGTCAATGTTCTCAGTATACACCTGATCTAAAGCACAACACAACAGGGGCCAGATTTTCTAAGAAGTGGTAATCAGAGACTGCCATTCCACATCAAATGAAACAGCTTTTCATTTTGACAGGAAGATTATACTCAGGACTCCTTCAGAAATACAGAGCCATACTTCCATTCTGACAGGTTCTTGAGTGTAAAACACTCGAGTGAGGGCAAATCATACTCTCACGGCAGTCAGATGTCTTATTCTGAAAATTACAGACAGCCACATTGACAGCTCCTGTGAAAGATTAAGTATGTAAGGTAAGTGTGAGGTTATTCTGGGGTTGTTGGAGGAGCGTAGTTAAACGGGAAAGGTAACTTGGGATATTAGTTGTATCTCCCGAGTAACTATTTTAATTAATTGCAGCGGAATCCTCCACATGTTCCAGTTTAAATTTATACTTCCAGAGGGTTCCAGAAATGGGGAATTGCCCAGAAGAATTTTCCATTTTCCAGGAAGCTCCTCCAGAGTTTGCTACAATGGGGATTCCGCAGGGTCCCCATGTGCAGCTCCCATCTATGCATCAGAAAGGATTATATTTCTGCAGCAACATTAACACTGACTATTAATAAATTTCCTTTCTCTGCTGAACAACAACTTAGTTATGGGGCATTTTGATATTGCTTGACAGGTGGGCTCTAAGCAACATTGCTAACATGTCAGCCTCAACCAGAAAACCAAACTCTAATTCTTGCCTTTTTTGACGTCTTCCAGACATTTCAGTCAAGCGAGTTTTATGATTTTGTCTATTGGCCTGAGAACAGAACATAAAGTGCTAAAAAAAAACTGATAACTAGATTCTATTATAGTTGGCATACTTATGGGAAGACAGCTCTACCAATCAACGAAACCATCACTGATCGACAAGCTTACTCCAAAAATCTATTTTGCCCTATATCCCTTGATACCTTTGGTTAACAGAAATTTATCAATTCCAGATTTTAAATTAATGATTGACCTGTTATCAATAGTGATTTGCAAAACAGTGTACCAAACATCTACTTTCTTGTATGTTTAGAAATGTTTCCAAATTTCTGTCCTGAAAGATCTGGATTTTTTTTTTAAAAAAACACAATGGCCCCTTACCCGACAAACAATTTCTGCTATTGGGGAATCAATCTATTCTGTCTCGTCTCTTCCCTTCCCTACCTTAAAGTTAGAACAAACCATCCTATAACTTCCCAAATTTCAGCAAATACAATCCCAAATTGTATAATGTCTTCTGTATTGGGAGTCAAGGTACAATTCTGATAAATCTACAAGTTTACTACCACAAAAGCCAGTATATCCTTCTTAAATTGTAGGGCCCAGGACTATTCTTAATACTCAAATCATGATCTAACTCGGACTTTATATAGCTACTGTCTCATTTCTATCACCTAATATTGAGTCCTCTTGGTGCAAAGGACAAAATCTTCCAAACTACCTAGATTCAGGGAAACGTTGTGGAGCTGTATGAACACAGCAGGCCAAGCAGCATCAGAGACCCGAAACGTCAACTTTCCTGCTCCTCTGATGCTGCTTGGCCTGCTGTGTTCATCCAGCTCCACAACGTTTTATCTCGGATTCTCCAGCATCGGCAGTTCCTACTATCTCTAGATTCAGGGAAAGTTGCATTGGATAGTAAATGTATTATTCCAAATGGAAAACAGAAAATTACTGGCCAGTTAGCTCAAATCTGACATGGGAAAATGCTAGAAGCAATTATTAAAGACACTATACCAAGATACTTTGAAAAGTTCAAGGTGATCTGGCAGAGTCAACATGATCTTGTGAAAGGAAATCATGTTTAACCAATTTAATAAGTGCTGCGGTTAAAGGAGAATTAGTAGATTTCCTGAAGGCATCTCATAAGATTGCACAAAGGTTATTTACGAAAAGAATGGTTAATGATCTTTGAGGTAACATTTTGGCATGAAAAGAAGATTGGAAAGAAGGGGAAACAGTAGACATCAATTGGCCTACTGTTGGCAGACATTACATGCGGCATGCCACAAAGATAAGTGCTGCTGTCACAACTGTTTACAATTCACATAAATTACACAGACGAAGAGACCAAAGGTATAATTGCTAAATTTGCTGATTACACAAAGATAGGTAGGAAAGTAAGATGTGAACAGGAAAAACAGTGATCTGGAAAGAAGATAAAATCATAAAAGCTCACTTGACTGAAAAGGTGATCTAAGTGATCTCAATACGTTGAGAGTGAGCAAACACTTGGCAAATGAAGTATTATTTGCAACAAGATTACATTTTCCATTTTGGCAGGAAGAACAATACAGAAGCATACTATCTAAATGGTAAGAGACCAAGCAGTTTTGAGGTGTAGAGGGGTCTGGATGCCCTAGTAGGTAAATTATAAAAATGTAGTTAACAGGTACAGTAAGTAACTAAGAAAGCTAATTGGCAAGAATGTTACAGTGTATTGCAATAAGATTTTAATATAAAAGTGGAAAGTTATGCTTCAGTTATACAGGGCACTGGAGCAATATTTAGATGCAGGCTCAATGGGCCAAAGGGCCTACATCTGCCCCTGATTTGTATGTTTGTATATTCCATTGGCTTTTTATAATCGTTTTCTTCCCTGTTCATGATATTTTAACAAGCTTTGTAACTGGATCCTCAAGTCTCTTTGGGCTTTCGCTCTCTAGCTTTTCACTATTTAGGTTATACCCATTTTTATCCTTTTGCCATCCAAAGTGGACAACTTCATGTTAACCTATACTTGTCACAAATAAAGTGGACGGGCAAAACTACTCACATCTCTTTGTAAGGTTAGAGATTCATTCACACCACTTACAATGCTATATACCTCTACACTGACAAATTTAGGCATGTGGCATTGTAACCCATAATTTAAGTTATTAAAAAAGGCAGTGAACACTCGAGGCACCAACCAGATCCTTGTCGAACATCACCCTCTCCCAATTAATAAATTTGTCCACTATTCCTGCTCTAAATCTTATTGTTCAATCAATTTCTAAGTAGATAAATAATAAGCTTAAATTTCAGCTGATGTTTTCTTATGATGGACATTGTCAAATAATTTCAGAAAGTCCACAGAACATTCAAAGACATTTCCCCATCCACCATTTTAACCACTTAAAACATTTAATCAGTCTCTCATCTGCTGAAAGTTTTTGAGTCACCCTAACTTAATCTTAGACTTCAGTCATTAGTTGGCAACATATCTTAGGCTAACTAGTTATAATTCTCTAGTTTTCCATCCTCTTGAGATTCTTGAGAGCCATGTACCATTTTCCATATTAATGAGAGTTCCCAAATTGGAATGTTGGAAAATTACATTTGAGCATTTGCAATACCCTCAATCTAGTTCCTACTATCTCCAGTTCCTTAGAATACTTTCATTCAGAGATGGATCCCATCTGTTTCTGGAAATACTGACATTAAAGAGTGGCAAACTGTATCCATTACTGTTATTTTGCTTATTGCAAATACGGACAAGATTTTATTCAATATGCCCAACATTTTCTTACTTTCATTAGCAATAACGATATTGTCAATTTTCAGAGGCCCACTCTTGGGTCCTGATAAGATTCTGACAATAGCACTGAAGACTTGTGCTCCAGAATGAGTTGCAACCATAACCAAACTGTTTCGGTACAGCTACAGCAGTGGCATTTATCCAAAAATTTGCATTTGAAAAATTGCTCAGGTATTTTCAGTTCACAAAACCCAACCAAGTGAATTATTGCCCAATCAGTCTACACTGAATCATCGAAGTGATGGACAGGAGTATTGGCTATGCTGTCAAGCAGCACTTGCAAAGGGACAACCTGCACACTGACATTCAGTTGAGTTATGCCAGTGGCACCCAAATCTTGGCCTCATCATAGTCTTCGTCAAGGACAAAAGAGCTGAATTTCAGAGGTAAAGTGAGAGTGACTGCCTATGACATCAAGTTATCTGGCAAAATTGAAGTCAATACAAATCAGGGTAAAAATGCTTCCCTGCTTGGAGTCATAACTAGCATAAAGGGAAATAGTCATAGTTGTTAGAGGTTATACAAGATCGCTTTAGGGGAATACTTGATGGAATGGAATAAGTGCATTCAAAAATATTGGGATGAAGCTAGTAAAATTATTACCTCTGGTAAATGGTCACAGATTTAAAATAATTAACAAAAATTTGGAGATGAAATCAGGATAGATTATTTAGTTGAGGTTTATAATCTCAACATACTACCTGAACATGTGATGGAATCATAATACAGAGGGACAAATCAGATGGCAATTAGATAAATATTTTACAAAAACTAAATTTGTACAATTACAGGAAAACGAATAAATTGCACAGCTCTCCAAGTACAGATGCAGGCACAACAGGCAACTGACCACCTCGTGTGCTGCAATCTATGATTCTAACTTCACAAAGACATAAATTAGTTCATTAGATGGTTACACAAAATATTGGAAATTTAAAAGAGAAATGCAAAATTGTGTGTTTTGGGTGGAAAAATAAGTAGTCATATGTATTGGATGTAACACAATAAAAAAAGGCAGGGATATTCAGAAATTCAGATACATAAATCTTAAAATGAAAGAAGTTGAAGAAATGGTTAACAAATGCATAATGGAACCCAGTATTAGATAGATAAATTAAATAGATAGATAGATTAAATATAGAAACCAGGAGAAGTAAGCAATTCAGCCTTTCAAGCTTGCTCCACCATTCATTATGATCCTGGCTGATCCTCTACCTTTCTGCTTTCTCTACACACCCCTTAATAAATTTTTAGGTAATAAGGGTGTCAATTTCTTTCTCAAATATACTTCATGACCCAGTCTCCACAGCCCGTAGTAGTGAATTCCACAGGTTGACCAGTCTCTGAATCAAGTTCTGTTTCCTCAATTCAGTTCGAAATGGTTTACATCCTATCCTTAGACTGTGGCCCCTGGTTCTAGAATCCAGCAACCAGAGCAAAGATCCCCCCTATATCTAGTCTATCTAGACCCATTAGAATTTGATACTTTTCTATCATACTTTTCATTCTTTTAAAAATCCTGAATGCAGATTCAGTTGAACCAATCTCTCCTCAAATGAAAGTCTTGTCATTCCCAGTACCAAGCTAGTGAACCTTCACTGCATTCCCTCTGTGGTAAGTACATCTTCTCTTAGGTAGGGAGGCCAAACCTGAACTCCGTACTTCAGGTGCAGTTTTATCAAGGCCAAGAAGTAACATTAAAACTACATAAACAATTCGTCAGATACACTTAAGATACTGTGTTAAGTTTTGGTCACCTTCATTTCAGGAAAACATCTAGATATGGAGATACGGGCAACACGGTGGCTCAGTGGTTAGCATTGCTGCCTCACAGCACTAGGGACCCAGGTTTGATTCCACCCTCGGGCGACTGTGTATGGAGTTTGCATGTTCTCCCCATGTCTGCATGGGTTTCCTACGGGTGCTCTGGTTTCCTCCCACAGTCCAAAGATTTGCAGTCTAGATAGATTGGCCATGTTAAATTGGCCGTAGTGTTCAGGGATGTGTATATTACGTGGGTTATAGGGGGATGGGTCTGTGTGGGATGCTGTGAGGGTGGTGTGGACTTGTTGGGCCAAAAGGGCCTGTTTCCACACTGTAGGGATTCTATGAGTTTCTAAGTGCAGAAGAGACCTAATGTGACAGTCTCAAGTTTGGTTATTGAGGCAGACTAGAGAAATTATGTCTCCTACATTACAATACAGATGATTTAGCCTCTAAAAACAGGCTTTTAAAATTAAGAGGTTTTGCAAAGAGAAAAATTGTTCTCACTAGTTACAGCTGAAGGAAACAAACAGAAGAGCATGTCCAAAGGAAAGGAAGTGGCTAGGAGAAATATATACATTGCTTTTTTAGGACAGAGAATGTGTCGTCAGAATTCATGGTGAAACAGAATTTATTAGAACAAAGTGGATAAATATCTGAAACAAAGAACTAGAGTGGAAATGGAAATAATTGGATAGCTCTTCTAGAGCTAGCAAAGGTGCAGTGAGCCAAATGATCTCTAGTACAAAGTCCTGATAATAACCTGATGCCTGCATAATACAAATTTAACTTCTTTATGGAATTTATACTCACCAATAAAAACTTATTCCATATATCTAAGAATTTGAATCGCCCAGCAAGTACTAAATTCCAGTATGCAATTGCCATTTCTAAATCTGCAAAATAAAACATTTTGTACATCTTCAAGAAAAATGCCTACATCAAGCATCAAGAATAGTGCTGCATTTATCAAATAAATCTAAGCATTAACTTTATACATATTTTTCTCTATTTTACATAGTTGCTCCAAAAAAATGCTTAACCAAAGGAAAACATTATGTAAAAACTATTAAAGTAGTAATTTAAAGCCTGTCAGCACCTGATCAATAGAAAATGCTTAGAGATTAAGTTAACTACAGATACATTAGTAGGAGGCTTAAAAATTACTGTAAATGTTCAAACCTCAATAGCCAAATGTACTCCTATTCTCATAAAATAGTTGATTAAACTGTTAACAGCTGAACTGCACCCAAATTAATAGCCCAGTTAATCGCAATGCCATAGAAGGGAAATGCTGCCTTATTTCGTAGCTTCTCAAATATCCTTCAAAATAAAGATAGAGGACAATTCAGTATAATCTAAAACACTGATTATATACAACATGCCCATCCACAACGAGCACGTACGAGCAAAGGCAAATTAGCCAAGAATCAACTGATCACTCCTGTTAAAATCAAACAGGAATAGCTGATATAAAGAATGGGTATTTCACAAATGAACTCTTAAGGAGCAATAGAAGCAACATGTTTTTAAGATGAACAAATGGAGATTTTGGATTCAAATACTGATTTTAATTTCCATTTGTAGGCAATTTTTCCTCAACATCTAAGTGGGTTTTCACTTAGAAGCATCAACAATAATTGAAGCACATCCCTGGTCCTATTTACGTCAATTTTGCAGTTGAGACATTTTAGTACAGATTTCTAACTTTTGCACCAAACAGCATACTCGGCTTAGATACAGTATTTAGTGCAGAATCTAACTCCAGCTGCCACTGTTACAACACAGTGCAAAATCGGATACTACATATAGAAAAACAGAAAGTACTGAAGAAAATCAGGTCTGGCAGAGTTAATGTTCAAGTCCGATTTGATTCTCACTACTTCAGCACAGATGCCGAGACCTGGATTTTGTCCATTAGAAATTAAATAGCCAATCATACTTTTTTTCATTGAACACGTCATGAAACTTGGTATAAAATTGTGGTGAACTTCAACTCTTCTCTGGGATTTGCCAGCTGCTATTAATTGACCTGACTTGAAAACGACAATATGTTTTAGAAACAGGTTAATGGAATAGCAGAAGTGAAACAACCAACATTCAAAAGTCCTTTTTATCCTCCACAAAATGCAAACCAAGTTAGATGGAATGCTTTGAAGTATGTAAAGATAGCTTAATGCCTTTTGCTTCCACATTTTTCAAATCTACATGTAAATTTGCATGAATAAAGAGGACAATGGTGCACAAGCATCTTTGTTAAACCTCTGCAATAAAAGTTTATTTGTCTGGTCTATTTCACTCAAAAGGGCTTGATACGTTATGAAGGTAAGATAGGAATCATCAGAAAATTATCGGACTGCTAATTTGGTGCATTAGAGGCTATGAAACAGATTTATAAAAGCAATGGCATTTCCATTCACTATCAAGTTCATTTTACAGGCAAAACAATTTCCTGCAAATGTAGCTTCAAATGTAGAAAGACAAATTGAGAGATTCACAAGGATTAAGACAGATTTATAACAGCCTAATCAAGTGAACTTTCCCCGAGCAGGTCAGTAAAGCCGTCCTCCCACATTCTGCTTGGCTGCTGAGAAAAAGCCTGGACGCAGGCACCTTACTTTTCTTTTTCTGATCCCACAAAACAAAACATACTGCTTCAGGAATCCAGATGATAGTATGTGTGTCTGGATATCAGTTGTGGTTATCATGAAGGACTCTCCTTCTCGACCTCTCCCCTTGCCAGAGGCGTGGTGGCAAACCACCACCAAGTGACTCGCTCTAATGAGAGTGCAGCCCTATGGTCCTCTGGGACTGTGATGACTTTACCTTTACCAGTACCTTAGCCTAGGGTGAAGATTCCTAAATTTGGGCTTTCACAAGTAAGTTTAATCTTTCCATTCATACTTAGCTACCAGTTTATTTAAATCCTTTGTGACCTAGTCAAATCTCCAAAGACCTAACTGTTAAATAATCAAAATAAACTGTTCAAACCATGAACTTTTATTTTCACATATTTGTGATATAACAATAAGATCAGCCAGAATACCTGGAAAAAGTAGTATTTATTTTGCCAGAAATCATAACAATTGCTTTTAAACAGGATCTTGAATGGCAAAATCACAACCAGAACAAAAGGATCAAGAATCTTCTTTAACTAATCATCTGTAGACATGTAGCAGAGGATAACAACACATGGTAATGTCCATCATCTGCAGAATTAGCATTTGGAGGTGAAGAAACAAATCGAGTCTAGATCAGTTTACATTTGAAAATCCACATACGTATGTGAATCAGTTTTGACACAGGACCTCTATATGCTAAATTTTGGCCTGCTATTTCTCTTTCCAGATGAACAATCTTCAGAGTATTTCCAATTTTATAACTTGTTTATTCTGTCTGATTAACTTTGCATTTTAGTGCGTAAAGCTCATAAATAAATTTAATTGTTTCATGGCAATTTTGTAAAGCCATGAATGGTAATCATTATATCTTCTAAACATTTTGCTAACATTATTCTATGTTTATACCTTTGAAAAATTAGTTCTGCCCCTCTTGCATTCTGTTGCATTTGAAGGTTCTGCAGGGCTGCCTCCACACTTCTCCCTACTCCTCGTTATCTGGCAGCCTAGGTCTTGTTCCCAAGCCTCCTTTAGATTTTCTGTGTTGTCTGCAGATATGGAGATAAATAGGGCGCAGATATATTTGTGGAGATTTTCCAGAAGGTGGGAAAATAGTTCATATGGGTTGATTTGGGCTAGAGTCAATTACTTTGTGTCAGAAGTAGTGAAACTGATGGCTAAGACACTAAGTCATGTCTGAGGTATCTAACTTGAAAAAAAGCTTTTTGTCAACTTTTTGACTCCACTTGCTGACTACAATGCAACATGGAGAGAAAACCATACACATAAGATCAAGTTTTTTGAAGCATCTCTTCTGGCAGAAGGGCACTAAAGATAATGATAGTCCTGACTGGGAATTTAGGAAGGGAATATTAAGTTTGTGGGTTCACAGGAGTGTTTTGTGATTCCCAGCACAACCATTAACACTGTTGAAGGTCATATCCTGCATGTGTCTTCAACTACAGCACCATTTGGAAGACTGATTCCTCCACCAGGTGAGTTAAGTGGTTCAGATAGCTTCTTTGCTGCCCAAACTGCAGGAACAGACTTAATCAGGCCATATCTGTCACCAATAGATAAACTGTGTTCATGTTGATCATTTGCTACTTAAGAATTCAGTTTTTATTAAAATAATACAAAGTATTATCAAAAAATGTCAATGTGTAACAGTGATAGGGAAAAGGTGTTTTTTATAACTCCATGGAGCTAAGTATAAAGTAATCTGCATTTCTGATACACACACATGCAATCTGATCTAAATTTCTTATGTATAGACAAAAATAAAAAAAAGTGAAAGCAATAGACTAGGACAAAAAAAATTGTTTAAAATGTTTTCATATGTTACTCCAATTGGAACAGTAAGTTTTAAAAAGTAAACAAAACCAACAAATTAAATCACTTTACTTTTCCTTAATTCTGCCGATGGTCAATCACAACTAACAACACATCAACTCCAATTTGTGTAAAACAGTGAGTAGCCAGTTACAGTAAAATGCCACATGGCATTTTCTATTCTCTTAAGCATCCCCCACTAAATACAATGTTAAAAAATTATGACAAACAAAAAGACAGGGACACATTATAAGTCTTGTACCCTTCTGCTAAGCATTTTCTCATTGCATTCAATAAAAAGTCCATTCCTTACAGGTTGCATTTCTCTGAAACAACTACAATACATAAAATCCAACAGAATGCTGTTCTTTTAGTTCTTTTTAGTTATGCACTGAAGATTTTTGAAAATCAAAAGATCTGCACTTACCTAAACCCTTCTGGCCTGGATTCTTTGCAAAGTTGAATGTGAATTGGTAAAAGTCTTTAAACTTTGCTTGATCTTTTAATTCTAGTTCCAACTTTGGCAGTAGGATTTTCAGTTTTTCTATGCTGTCACACCTTAGGCAATAAGAAAATATTTTAGTAAAAGAAATGTCATTGTATCACGTATTTCTATGTTCACATCCATTGTTCCCATGAAATCATTAAAATTTCTTCATCGTCCCCCTCTTTCCAATTGCAAAGTTGTGGTCTTTTTTATATCAAGCCTCAATATGGTCCAACTTAACACATTTTTTGATCCATTACTTTACAATGATAAACCAATTAAACAAGGGCATCAATTTATAGGTGAAGCAGCAAGTTGTTTTAAAACTTAAAAAATTTGTGTGCGTACCAATCACACTTTTAAAGGATGATTCAAATTCAGTGATTCAAAAATGCCAATGTATTTGTATGAAAGATACAAATAACTCAGATTGATAGTAAAACTGGGAAGCTTTGAAACCCTCAGACTTTTGGATGCCACCATAAGGCCCAATTCAATTACTAATTTCTCGATGGTTTCTTTCCTGCTCCTAGTTTATACATTTCAGGGCAAATGATTGGGCTGTTTAAATTTTTTAAAGAATTTGATTGAGTCAAAAGGAAGAGATATTTCCTACGGTGGAACCATTGAAGGAAAGGGGACATGACAATAAGATACAGGAGCAGAATGAAGCCATTGAGTCTGCGTTACCATTCGATCATGGCTGATACGTTTCTCAACCCTATTCTACTGCCTTCTCCCCATAACCCTTGATCCCTTGATTAATCAAAAACCTATCTCTGTCTTAAATACACTCAATGACTTGGCCTCACAGTCTTCTGCAGCAATGGGTTCCATAGATTAACGACTTTCTGCTGAAGAAATTCTTCATTTCAGTTCTAAAGAGTCGTCCCTTCATTCTGAGGCTTCATGCTCAGGTGCTAGTCTCTCCTACTACTGGAAACACATTCTCCATGTCGACTCTATCTAGGCCTCTCAGTATTCTGTAAATTACAATCAGATCCCTCATCATCCATCAAGTGTAGACAGAGTCGTCAACCACTCCTCATTTGACAAGCCCTCCATCCCCAGGATCATTCTTGAAAACCTCCTCTGGACCCTCTCCAATGCCAGCACATCCTTTCTTAGATAAAGGGCCCAAAACAGCTCAGAATATTCCAAATGGAGTTTGACCAGAGTCTTATACAACCTCAGCAGTATATCACTGCTCTTGTATTCTCACCCTCTTGAAATGAATGCTAACATTGCATTTGCCTTCCTAACTGCCAACTAAATGTGCACATTTAGTCCTAGTTCAGGATTCTCTCAAGTCCCTTTGTGCTCAGATTTCCAATGGCTTTACCCATTTAGAAAATAGTCTCTGCCTCTATTCTTCCTACTAAAGTGCATAACCTCACATTTTCCCATATTGTATTTCATCTGCCACATCTTTCCCCACTCTCCTTGCCTGTACAAGTCCGTCTGCAGTCTTCCCGCTTCCTCAACATCATCTGTCCCTCCACTTATTTTTGTGTCATCTGCAAACTTAGCAGCAATGCCCTCAGTTCTTTCATCCAGATCGTTAATGTATAATGTAAATAGTTGTGATCCTATCACTGACCCCTCTGGAAATCCACTCGTCACCAGCTACTATCATGAAAAAGACCCATTTATCCCTACTCTCTGCCTTCTGCCAGTCAGACAATCCTCAATCCATGCCACTGCCTTGCCCCTAAACACCATGGACTCTTATCTGGCAAATTCCTGTGCAGCACCTTGTTAAAGGTCTTCTGAAAATCTAAATAAATCATGGTCACTGGCTGTCCTTTGTCTAATATGTTTGTTACCTCAAGGAATTCTAACAGATTTGTCAGGCATGATCGACCCTTGACGATACTGTGCTGATTCAGTTTTGTTTTACAATGCACTTCCAAGTATTCCACAATCTCATCATTAATAATGGATTCTAAAATCTTGCCAACAACCAAGATCAGGCTAACTGGCCTATAGTTTCCTGTCATCTGCTTCCCTCCCTTCTTAAACACATGTGTTACATTAGCCATATTCCACTCCTCTGGGACTCTCCCTGATTCCAGTGATTCATGAATGATCACCACCAATGCCTCTACAGTCTTCCTAGCTATCTCCTTAAAAATTCTGGGGTGTACTCCATCTGGTCAGATGATTTATCCACCTCTTGGCACACTAGCACCTCCTCAGTGATGACCACTACACTCACTTCTGCCCCCTTTATTTTCTTTATTCATTCACGGGATGAGGGCGTCGCTGGCTAGGTAGCATTTTATTGCCCATCCCTAATTGACCAGAGGGCAGTTGAGTGTCAACCACGTTGCTGTGTGTCTGGAGTCACATGTAGGCCAGACCAGGTAAGGATGGCAGTTTCCTTCCCTAAAGGGCATTAGTGAACCAGATGGTTTTTCCCAGCAGTCAACAATAGATTCACAGTCATCATTAGATTGTTAACTCCAGACCTTTTATTGAATTCAAATTCCACCATCTGCCATGGCAGGATTCGAACCCAGGTCCCCAGAACATTATTTGGGTCTCTGGATTAACAATCCAGCGATAATACCACTAGGCCATCGCCTCCCCTGATTCTCTTGAAGTCCTGGCATGCTGCTGGTGTCTTCCACCGTGAAGATGATGCAAAGTACCTATTCAGTTCCTCCATCATTTCTTTATTCCCCATTACTACTTCTCTAGCCTCATTTTCCAGCAATCCAATGTCCACTCTTTCCTCTCTCTTACCTTTTATATATCTAAAAAATTCTTGCAATCTTCTTTTATATTACTAACTAGCTTACCCTCATTTTTCATCTTCTACCCTGTTATTGCCTTTGTAGTTATCCTCTGCTGGTTTTTAAAGGCTTCCCAATCCTCTGGCTTCCCACTAATCTTCACCACATTGTATGCTTTTACTTTTGCTTTTATGCTGTCCGTGACTTCCCTTGTCAGCCATGGTTGCCTTGTCCTCCCTTTAGTATGGTTCTTCTTGACCTTAAAAAAAGATCAAGACCACCGAAGTGAAAAGTCAGGAAGCATTTTTTTCTCAAAGGTTAGTGTAAATTGCAAAGACCGGGACAATTACTGCTGTCAAAACTGAAATACTACTTTTATTATATAAGAGTATCAAGGGATACACGTGGAGTAAAGGTGGAAACGTACAAGAGAGGAACTAAGCAACCATGATCTAGTCAAATATTGCAGCAACTGCAAAGGGAGTATTGCCACCTCTTGTTATGAGCAAAATATTACAGATGCTGGAAATCTGCAATAAAAATACAATCCTGGAAATACTTGCATGTTAAGCAGCAACTGGAGAGAAAGAGAATTAACAATCCAGGTTGATGACTTTTATTTGATCTGATGAAAGGTCAAATCTGAAACATTAACTTTGTTTCTCCAAAGATGGTAGCCAAACAAGACTCCTTCATATTTCTAGCTTTCACCAGTTCTCGTCTCTTTAGCTTTCACAGAGTCGTACAACATAGAAACAGACCCCTCAGACCACGCCAACCATGTTTCCAAACTAAACTAGTCCCACCTGCCTGCACTTGACCCATATCCCTCCAAACTTTTCTATTCATGAACTTATCCAAATTTCTTTTAAACATTGTAACTGTACCTGCATCCATCACTTTCTCTGACAGTTCATTCCACACAGGAACTGCTCTCTGTGTAAAAAGGTTGCTCCTCATATCCTTTTAAAACCTTTTTCCTCTCACCTTAACTGAATTCCCCCAGTCTAGGGAAAAGACCCTTGTCATTCACCTATCTATGCCCTTCATGCTTGTATAAACCTCAATAAGGTCACCCCTCAACTATCTAAGCTCCAACGGAAAAATATTCCAGTCATCCAGTCTATTTTTGTATCTCAAACCCTCCTTTCCTGGCATCATCCTAGCAGGTCTTTTCTGAACCCTCTCTAGTTTAATTAAATTCCAGGAGTTGGTTGTTCACTTTATTAGTTAACCAGTAAAAGTAGCTGCACTGCAGTGCACAGTGCCTAAATGGATGTGAGTGTAAGTGACTGTGAAGGTTAATTAGTACTTGAGTTTGATAGGAAGAGAAGGCTATTGGTTATAGGACATTTGGATGGTCAAATTTGTCTAGTTTGTAAGACTATATTTTCAACTCATCTACTTCCGTTATGGTTTATTGTATACTTCTATTAACATTTTGTTTATTGTAATCATACAACATTGAAAACATACAAGGGCCCAGTCCAAAACGATTTGTTTGTAATGTGTGCATGTAAGGGATACTGGACAAGGACTCACCAAATGAAAATTCAAATAGGGTAGAGAAACTTGGAGCCCATAGCATGACTCATGACAAAGCACTCGAACTTGTGAATGCTTGTTGAAAACTAGTGCAGCTGTTTCCTTAATGGGAGTATGTAAATTTTTATGATTCTGGCAGATACCAATGACTTTTAAAAGAAATTTGAACTTCAAGTGACTGACTAAAAGGAGCACATGACTAGATTTAGGTTTTGAAGCAGTTACTGTAAAAATGTAACAACAGCAATATTGATTGACTAACATCAGTTTTTGTAGACATCAAACTGCAGAAAAAAACTTATTTTACTGTTCACACATTCAAAAATCCCACATTGCATCCGTATTTTGCAGTGTCACTTAAGTGGACACTTCAATCCGCAGGAACCAATCCAAATAATTCTTAACTCCTGCAGGCTTGCTTTTCTTTCTGCAGAAATGACTTTCACGGCAATGGGATAATCACCTGCCATCCTCATGTATTTTGAGCCCCGCTATCTCTAGTATCTGTTTTCTTCTCCAGAGTGGAAGAACTAATTCACACAGATTTTCATCTCTGGTCACAGTTGAAAATAGAAAGCATAGAAAATAGGAGCAGAAGTAGGCCAATGGCCCTTCGAGCTTGCTCTGCCACTCAGTATGATCAAGGCTGATCATCCAACCCAGTACCCTATTCCCACTTGCTCCCCATATCCCTACATGTGTTTAAAATCTAAAATATCTCTTTCTTGAATATATTCAGTGACTTGGCAACCATAGCCTTCTGTAGTAGAGAATTCTACAGATTCACAACCCTCTGGCTGAAATAATTTCTCATCTCATTCCTAAATGGCCTATCCTGAATTCTTAAACTGTGCAACCTGGTTATAGACTCCCCAGTATGAGAAACCATCCTCTTGTACTCAAGGGAATACAAGGAAGGTTTATGAAATCTGTCCTCACATACACCAGTCTAATAAAGAAAGTTTTTTAGAAACATGCAAGAACCTCCATTCCTTTATCGATCAATTACATCAATGCTGCTAGATACCTGGAGATCCCCTTGACCTGAAGCCAGATTCAAACTCATGCCACAGATTGCTAAATCTTTGTATACAATTTTTTCGGTAGTCAGCAAATAAGCATCTTTGTTTCACCAATCACCAGTAAATCTATTCACTTTTCATGTCCCAACCCTACCACCTTCTGAATCTACCCTTTGTAAAGCTAACCCCAAAATAACTTACAAATGGAACTTTCAAAACTTCAGTTTTCTAGCCTTTGGCCCTCTGTTTGCCACAACATTCTTTACAGCCTCAGCCTCATCTTTAAAGTTCTGGTCCTCAGTATCACTACTTTTTCTCACTCTGGCCATCGCCTGAGTATAGTTCTCAACTCTGCTTCCTTGATCAGAGTTACACAGACTTAAAAGGATACAGTAATTAACTGGTTTAGCCATCTACTGCCAGATGTGGCTGGACCACAAAAGTACCATCTGCCTGCTCTCAGCTACTGAAACTGCTCACTATTCCATTATCATCCTGGAATATAATGATAGGACCCAGCTTCTTTTCTCTACTGCAAACTGTTGCCATAAACTCCTCTCGCCTCTATCCTCATCTCCCCATCTCATGAGAAGCTCACGGACCTTTTCAATAGCAACCCGTTCAGACACATTATGACACTCTTCTGAGGGCATCACATCCTGAAGTGGGACTTGGACTGGTCCCTCTGGCTCAGAGGCAAGACAATTACTTCCCCTAAAGCTCCCCTGATCCAGCCTTAACTGACACATTTCTCTTCAAATCACCCCACCACCCTGTCCCATATGCCTTCATCCATTCTATGAGACCCACCTCCAGTTTCCTCAAATCTTCTGCCACTAAACTGATTATCATCCAACTTCTGCTCTAGGTCCCCATGTAATCACATAGTTTATAGTCCTCTTTTTTAGAAAAACAAAAATTGCTCCCTTGCTCTTAAACATGCATTGACTCATTCCTCAAAACACAACACTCAGCTCCACCATCCTTAAGTACAATCCCATGGCCAACTTCATTTACTGTCCAAAGTCCTCGAACATGTTGCCAAATCCAATTACACCTTCCCTGGAACTTCACGCCTGAATCCCTCCAATCAGGTTTCAACCCGGACAACAGCACTGAAACAGCATTCATCAAAGTCACAAATTACATCTCACATGATAGTGACAAAAGTAACTTATCCCCTCCTAGCTATCCTTTATTTGTCTGCAGGCTTTGACCTGGTTGACCACACCATTTTTATCCAAGAGTTCTCCACTATGGTCCAGCTGAGTAGGCTGCTCTCAATTGGCTCCATTCTTGTCTACATGCAACTAGGGGGAAAAAAACTCAATGAATTCTCTTTTTGCTTCTGCACATTTAGTTCTGGTATCGTCCTATTAACCATCCTTAGCCCCTTCCTATTTAATCATCAAATTATGCCCCGTGGTGACATAATCAAAAGCATGGTGTCAGTTCACAGATGCCAATGACAGCTGGCTCTGCCTCACAACCACCTCTCTCAACGTCTTCATTCTTGCTAAGTATCTGACTGTTAACTTGACATCCAGTGCTGGAGGAGTAGAGATGTCCTCTAATTAATTACTAGGAACATAGAAATTGTAGTTTTTGGTCTCTGCTCAAAACTCTATCCCTTTTCTTGGAAACAATCCAAAGTTGAAACAAGCTACCTTGAATTGATTTCAAGAGGAGCTTTCAACCATACATACATTAGTGCCATAACCATGACTTGCTATTACTTCTATCTCTGTAGCATTGCCTGACTCCACCCCTGTTTCAGCAGCAGAAGAAGAGAGATACTCATTAATTATTTTGTTACCACTGGATGACTGTTCAGTGGACTTCTGGCTGGTCTTCCACATTCTAACCTCCATAAACTTGAGACTGTAGAACTGTCTTTATTCATCCAGTCCATTCAAAGATCACCCCCAGCTAACTACATTGACTCCCAGTCAATCAACATCTCAATTTTAAAATCCTTATCCTAGTATTCAAAATCTCTTCATGGTTTGACTGTTCCATCATTAGCAACTGTACATTCTTATGACTATGCCCTAGGTTCTTGAATTCCATCCCCAAATATCTCCATTTCTCTAACTCATTTTCCTCCATTAATCCAGAAGACCACAAGATACAGGAGCAGAATAAGGCCTTTTGGCCCAAAGAGTGTGCTTTGCCATTCAATCAAAGCTGATGTTTCTCAATCCCATTCTCTTGCCTTCTCCCTGTAACTCTTGATCCCTGTATCAATTGAGAACCTGTCTTAAAGACACTCTCAATGACTTGTCCTCCACAATCTTCTGCAGCAATGAGTTCCACAGATTAACCACCCTCTGGCTGAAGAGATTCCTCATCTCAGTTCTAAAGGTTCATCCCTTCATTCTGAGGGTCTGCCTTCGGATCCTAGTGTCTCCTACTCATGGAAACATCTTCTCCATGTCCACTCTATCTGGACCTTTCAGTATTCTGTAAGTTTCAACCAGATCCCCCATCATCCTTCTAAACTCCATCAAGTACAGACCCAGAGTCTTCCTACGCTACTCATATGACAAACCCTTCATCCCCGGGATCATTCCTGCAAACCACCTCTGGATCTCTTCCAACTGCCAGCACATCCTTCCTTAGATAAGGGGCCTAAAATAGCTCATAATATTTCAACGGAGTCTGACTAGAGCCTTATATGGCCTCAGAGGTACATCTCTTGTATTTTCACCCTCTTGAAACGAATGCTAAGATTGCATTTGCCTTCCTAACTGCCAACTGAACGTTCATGGCAACCTTAACAGAATCCAGAACCATTACTTCCAAGTCCCTTTGTGCTCGGCTTTCTGAAGCCTCTCCCCATTTAGAAAATAGCTACGCTTCTATTCTCCCTAACAAAGTGTACCATACTGTATTCTATCTGCCACTTCTTTGCCCACTCTCCTAGCTTGTCCAAGTTTTTCTGCAGCCTTCCTGCTTCCTCAACACTACCTATCCCTCCACCTATCGTTGCATCATCTGCAAACTTAGCAACAATGCCCACAGTTCTGTCATCCAGATCATTAACGTATATGTGAATAGTTATGATCCCAACACTGATCCCTGTGGAATTCCACTTGTCACCGGTTGCCATCCTGAAAAAGCCCCCTTTACTCCTATTCTCTGCCTTCTGTCAGGCAGAAAATCCTCTAACCATGCCAGTACCTTGTCCCTAACACCATGGGTTCATATCTTTCTTAGCTTCTTGTGTGGCACTTTGTCAAAGGCTGTCTGGAAATTCAAATAGATCACAATCACTGGCTGACTAACTTGCTCATTACCTCCTCAAAAGAATAATAACAGAGTTGTCAGGCATGACACAAAAATAGTAATTGCTGGAAAAACTCAGCAGGTCTGGCAGCATCTATGGAGAGAAATCGGAGTTAATGTTTCGGGCTGAGTGATCCATCCTTAGAACTGGGACTCTCCGTGATTCCAGTGAGTCATGAAAGATCACCATCAATGCCTCTACAATATCCTCAGCTCTCTCCTCCAGTACTCTGGGGTGTGGTCCATCGGGTCCGGATGATTTGCCAGCTTCCCCAGTAACAACTTCTTAGTGATGGCCACTGTGTTCACCTCTGTCCCCTGTTTGTCAAAGTTGTGGTATGCTGCTGGTCTCTTCCACCACGAAGACTGATGCAAAGTACCTATTCAGTTACTCCACTATTTCTTTTTTCCCCCATTACTACTAATTCAACCTCATTTTCCAATATTCCAATGCCCAAGTTTGCCTCTCTCTTAATTTTCAGATATCTAAAACAACTCTTATAATCTTACTTTATATTACTAGATAGCTTACTCTCATATTTCATCTTCTCCCCCCTTATTGATGTTTTAGTTATCCTCCGCTGATTTTTAAAGACTTCCCGATTCTCGAGCTTCCCTCTAATCTTCACCACACCCCTGCCAAGAACAACACTGCTGTCCGACCTGACCCAACAAGTGAAAAAGAGGTGATGGGATACACTGTTATGGTCAACCACAACAAGGTTGAGAAAATTTAGAAGGAAAAATGGGCTCCTGTTAGAGTTAATGTAGGCTTTTACTGAAAGATCTAGAGCAATACTGAAAGCAAAAATTGTTTAAATAAACAGTATTATTTATTACAGTTTAAAATCTATCTGCTAAAGAAGGTTCCAAAATTCAAAATGAAAAGCAATTGAAAATAAACACTACAAAAAAACTGGTAAGGTAAATAGCAAAGACAGCTTGAAAAGCACCAAATTGAGGAGTCAAGGTCAGAAGTCACACGACACCAGGTTATAGTCCAACAGGTTTATTTGAAATCACAAGCTCTTGGAGCGCTGCTCCTTCGATAGGTGAAGTGTAGGGAAGCACACAGGCACAGAATTTATAGGCAGAGAGATCAAAATATAGTACAAATGGTGTGAGTGGAGTATGGTGGGGTTACATGTGGCGCAACATGATCCCAAGAAGTGGATGAAGCGACGAAGGGACAGAACTCCGAAAGCTTGTGATTTCAAATAAACCTGTTGGGACTATAACCTAGCGTTATGTGACTGCTGACCTTGTCCACCACAGTCCAACACTGGCACTTCCACATCTTGAAGCGTTAAGATCAATGAGAAACTTTCCACACTAACAAAACAAAATGATCGTTTTAAGACAAGAGATACAGCTGATCAATCTTCCAAAAAGAGGTACTAACCAGAATTCTGTATTCACAATAAACAGAAACTTTGCTAAAATCAAAAGATAGAGATCACAAAACAGGGAACGAATGCAAGTGCCTGAAGTAACCCCATATCAAACAGGATATGAGCAATTTAAACAGCCATTCACTTTACAGCATTTCCTCAGCAACTGCAATTACTGTACTAGCGTAAAATGTTACCAAATCCTGTCTGAAACAAGACAGCATTACGAGTGACTACCTCTTGACTATATAGTTTCAATTTTGTTGCTTTTTGGTGTGTTCAATATGAGGAAGTCCAAGATTTGGATCTATATAATTATTTCTTTAAAACTAGTAATATGAAATAGTTACTAAAATCCTAAATACTGGAACATGAATTTCACAATGAAAAATAATCAGAAGTTTATCAAACGTGAATTTCTAATTTCGGACATATACACTTACATTTTACTTACCCTAATTCTGTCATACCGTCTATGAATTCTTGTTTTGAGAATTCACATTGTGTGGCTGCTCGAAATTTCCACGCAACAACCAGTACACTGATACTGGCTGGATCCAATCCTAAATCATCGCAGAACTGTTGAATACCATCTATTCCTATTTTGTTTTCATCTTGCGGATCTAAAAGTGAGGAAAAGTAAAAAAAATTAACTCAAAAAATGCTAAAGCTTCAAGAAGTTGTCTGCCCAACTGTTAAATGCACACATACAGTTGAGACTGAAGTTTGAGAATTCAAGCTACACTTAGAACTCAATGTCGGTTGGCATATCGGTGTGTCATTGGGAATGCTCAAATTTTGCAACACCATCCTTCAAATGAGATGTCAAATTAAGGAGATGTCTCCCTGTTGTGGGATTGGAGTGAACTTTAAAAGTGCTTTGCTGGTATACAAGAAGAACTTAGTCTCCCAGTAATCGAGCCAACATTCTTACCCTCGAGCCTCTAATGCCAAAACAAGTGACTTGCATTTATAGGACTCCTATTTACATTGTGCCTTAAAGTAATAAAATGACCTCAATGGCTCTGTAGGAGCATGATTCAAGATGGTGCCAACACAAGGCAATGCTATGCTAGCTCTCTATGGTGGATCTTATTCTCACATTTCACACCATCACTCTGCACTTTTAAACCTAACATTCTAAGTTGGTTCATCATCTTTGCAGCTATAACTTTGTATTCCTCACTCTGTTCAATCACCCCATGATCTTTGTATGTTATGATCTGCCTGTACTGCATGCATAACAAAACTTTTCACTACACCTAGGTACATGTGACAATAATAAGTCAAATCAAATTTAAGATGAAACAAAATGGGACAGCCAGCCACAGGAGGAGATATTAGATCAAATAGCCAAAAGGTTGTGCAAAAAAAGTAAATTTAAGGAGATAGAAAAAAATAGAAAGTCTGAGGTATAGAAGGAACTACAGAATAAGGGCCAAGGCTACAGAAGGTATTGTCACCAACTGTGCAGTGATTAAAACTGAATGCGCTGGAGGCCAAAAACAGATGCATAGATACAAGGATTGTAAGGGTGGAGGAGATTGCAGCTAGGAAGGGGTGATGCCATGGAATAACTTGAAAACAAGGACAAGGAATTCAAAATCAAGACATTGCTCAATAGTGGATCAGTGTAGGTTAACGAGCATTACTTGAAGTGGGCAACAGACTTTTGGACAATGTCAAGTTTAGAGGGAGCAGAACGTGGGAGACCAGCCAGAAGTGCAATTTTTACATTTATTTATTCATTTGGGAATTGGGAATTTGGGAATCATTGATCAGACCAACATTTATTGCCCATCTCCAACTGCCCTCAAGAAAGTAGTGGTGAGCTGCTTTCTTGAAAGACTGATGTCCATACAGTGCAAGAGTGGAAAACTCCTGTCCAGAGGTAATAAAGACAAGGTGAGGGGGTTTCCAAAGCAAATGAATAAAGATGGAGTGAAGTTAGTGATGTTACTGAAGTTCAAAAGGGCAATCTTACATGATGGCACATATGTGCGGGAGTAAGTCAAAGATGACACCAGGGTTGTGCTGATTGTTTCAGCCTCAGTCTGCTGCCAAAGAAAAGTGATGGGTCACGAATTAGGGCAGTAGTTTGTCTCTCTAATACCCTAAGAACACTTAACTTTTTCCAACTACATTTGGCTAAACTCTCCAACCCTGTCCTAAACCTCTCCGAGTCCCTCTCCTTTTCCTTGAACCCATTGCTTAAAATCCCTGACATTGAGGATGTGATCAACTGTTCTAACATCACCTTCTGGATGAACATAAATTTCTTCCAATTAAGTATTATGAAGTTTGAAGACATTATTTTCAGTTCCAGTCCAAATTCCTTTCCCTAGTTCCTAAATCACACTTTCTTAGAATGGAGAGAGACTAAATGTAAAATGCCAAATAAACATTAAACAGATTGAAATCAGCTCCATGACAGCATTCCAAATTTGAAGTTAAACTTGACGTGTTTGCAAGCACACTCACAGTTTCCTTGGAAATCTTAGAAAAGGTTTCCTTTGTAGGGTTCAATTATGCAGAGTGCAGTTATGATCCCACCTGATATCACAGCTGAACAAGTCAGATCTCACACGGGGCGGCATGGTGGCTCAGTGGTTAGCACTGCTACCTCACAGCACCAGAAACCTGGGTTCGATTCCACCCTCGGGCGACCGTCTGTGTGGAGTTTGCACATTCTCCCCATGTCTGTGTGGGTTTCCTCCGGGTGCTCTGGTTTCCTCCCACAATCCAAAGATGTGCAGGCTAGGTGGATTGGCCATGCTAAACTGCCCGTAGTGGTCAGGGATACGTAGATTAGGTGGGTTATAGGGTGATGGGTCTGTGTGGGATGCTGTAAGGTTCGGTGTGGACTTGTTGGGCCGAAGGGCCTGTTTCCACACTGTAGGGATTCTATGATTCTAAAATCTGACACTTTTTTAAAATGAGATAGTCTTTCAATGAAACACAAACACAATGCTACACATATGATTTCAACATCAAAATAAAAGTTATTGCTCAAAAGAAATGAAGATAAAATAAAATGAGTCAAATTATCTACAGATTACCCAAAGAGAGATTGAGAAACACTGTAAAATACGATACACCAACCATCCAAACAGTATGCCTTTAGAGTACTAAAACACCAGAAAGAATTCCTTTTTCTATCATATTTAAAGGTTTGGCCTAATTGGTGCATTCAATTCCTGATCTTGAGAGTCTGCTCGCTTCTTCCTTGAGTAGTTACGCAACTGAGCTTTGGCTTTCTCAGCTTCAAACAACCCTTTCATGGATCTAGTCAAATACCTTTGACCTGGACCTTTCAAACTAAACTTTTACACTGAAGTAACCTATTACTAAGAGACAAAAGGTACTGCAGATGCTGGAGAATCCGAGATAACAAGCATGGGGCTGGATGAACACAACAGGTCAGGCAGCATCATA
>JAHRHZ010000017.1:23426775-23474490 GCA_024137785.1 Ginglymostoma cirratum | reverse complement strand
TGACCTGCTGTGTTCATCCAGCCCCATGCTTGTTATCTCTAACCTATTACTAACTTTTCTGAACTGACTCCTTGTTCTGGAAGAAGTGTGTTCTTGCTCCTAACTTCGACCAGGACTCTTCTATGAACTTCAAGCTATGGGCTTCTCCCCCAAGAAAGAAAAAAGTCAACTGCTAATTCTAATCCAAAAACAATTGTTTTAACGTCACCTTCTGGATTAATATTAATTACTTCCAATTAATTATTCTTAAGTTTGAAGCCATTATTTTCAATTTCAGGTCCAAAATCCTTTCCTAGTGATTGCTCTCTTGCGGAATGGAGGGAGACTAATGTTTTTCGGAGATTAATGTTTTGCCAGGTTATAAAATTCTCCCAATGCAAACGAATTCCCACTGGCAAACCAGGAATTCTTTCATATTGGTTTGAAAACAAAACCTTGGTTCCAGAAAAACTGATAAGTTAATCATTAAACTCCCTCAGAAGCAAAACCAAGAGCAAAACCCACATGCTACTTGCTCAAAATCCAAACCCTAAAATAAATGTTATTAATCATATATAAATAAATTACACAATTTATACCACAGTGTGTAAAGAATCTGGTTTCTCACCAATGCCTAAATTTATTGAGTCCAGATAGAAATAAACAAAGAATGCCAAAGAATTCCCAATAAAGACACATTAATGAATTTCTTCAGTACCCACACAGAATTTGGGGATGCAATGTAAACAAAGCTGGAAAAATTACAACTCTAACCACCAGAATGAACTGGTAAATGTTCTGAATTTGTTTGCCACCTTGAGTGTGTACATTTTCTGTGATTACTCTTCCTTCAGCAGCCTTTTAACTGCAATTAATTACTTTTGTTCTTTCTTGCCATACCATCTGTTGAAGTTATATCCCTACACTACATTTCTGTACACTGATCAGTACTGAATTTTTCTATGCATCTGACAATGCACTAGATCTCTTTCCCATTTAAATGGTATGCTCTGAAGACTCTTATTTTCTAACCAATCGCATGTACAGAAATTAAACATTCTGAATGAATGGTAATGGTTTCAAGATTGATTCCAACACCACATCTTTAGGCACTAATTCATAATTTTGACATTGAATAGTTTTGAGTTTTGCATTGAAGTTGGTATCAACAGCAAGCAACGCTTTGCTTGGAAGATAGAATATTAGCAGTTACAAAGATAATTTTGAAACATCCAAGCAAGACATGGAACAGCATGGTGGCTCAGTGATTAGCACTGCTGCCTCAGTGTGCTAGGGACCGGGGTTCAATTCCACCCTCGGGCACCTGTCTGTGTAGAGTTTGCACATTCTCCCCATCTCTGCGTGGGTTTCCGTCAGGTGCTCCAGTTTCCTCCAACAGTCCAAAGATGTGCAAGTTAAGTGGACTGGCCAAGTTAAACAGCCCATCTGAGTAGGCTAGATGGGTTAGCCATGGGAAATGCAGGTTTACAGGAATAGGTAGAGTTACAGGGATAGGTAGGGGGATGGGTCTGTGTGAGATGCTCTTCGGAGGGTGGGTGTGGACCTGTTGGGCTGAATAACCTGTTTCCACACTGTAGGGATTCAATGTTCTATTCTACGTTCAAGTGAGATGCAGGCTCTCGCATAGAAGAACTGCAATCAATTTAAACAAATTTATGGACCACTATTCTGTGAACAACCCAGCATGTCTGGACAGGATGATTAAAAACACCAATAATCATAACAGACTTAAGCCTTAAAATTAAAATAAAGTGAAACTCAAAATCTTACAGGGTTTAAAAGCCAAATAGTTTACTCCTGTTCCCAAGTCCTATGTTCCTTTATGTAATAAGATCCACTGTTTTAGAAAAGGATGATCACAAACCATGAACAAAATAGCATCTCAACTTCAGCCGAGAAGACATACATCAATAAAATGAAAGGAAAACTGAAATAAGGAATCTGTTTAACTTCAACAGTGAGCATAAAGGCATACTTTGATGCCATCCCAACACCAAGCGTGACAGACGAATGCAGCCAGTTCTCAGGGAAAATATATAATTCTGAACCAACTGACATTTAAAATGAAAATGGATCACTATTTGTCAAGAAACATGACTGATGGTGTAACAGTCTAAACAACGTCCAGAAGTAGTTTAGTGTTTCTTAAAATAAGAACCAAAAGGTTTTGATGGGAATTTCATGCCAGAATAAATGCACATAAACTCCTACTGCAGTTTGTATACTTGTGGTCTTGTGTTTTTTATGTCAGTTTAAATTTGCACCTTTCAGAATATAAAATAGCATGAATAGTAAAAGGCTCCATGCCAAGAATTTTTAATTGCTGATGCCAGTTCTTATCTGAATTGCTCAGTAGTTACCATAACACTTATAAATACGCCAGTCTCAAAAAAATCTAATGGATATCGCAATGATACAGAATCTGTCACATCTTTCTCTCAAGTTTGATAGTTATAGTTTTCTAAAGAATTAGACCATAAGACATAGGAACAGAAATTAGGCCATTCGGCCCACCGAGTCTGCTCCACCATTCAATCCTGGCTGATAAGTTCCTCAATTCCATTCTCCTGCATTCTCCCCGCAACCCTTGATCCCCTTGATAATCAAGACCCTATCTATCTCCATCTTAAATGCACTCAATGACCTGGCCTCCACAGCCTTCTGTGCCAGTGAATTCCATAGATTCACCACTCTCTAGCTGAAGAAGTTTCTCCTTATCTCCATTCTAAAAGGTCTTCCCTTTACTCTGAGGCTGTGCCCTCGGGTCCTAGTCTCTCCTACCAATGGAAGCGTCTTCCCAACATCTACTCTGTCTAGGCCATTCAGTATTCTGGAAGTTTCAATTAGATCCCCCCTCACCCTTCTAAACTCCAATGAGTATAGTCCCAGAGTCCTCAATTGTTCCTCATTATGTTAAGCTTTTCATTCCTGGGACCACTCTCGTGAACACCCTCTGAACCCGCTCCAGGGCCAGTACATCCTTTGAGATATGGGGCCCAAAACTGCGCGCAATACTCCAAATGTGGTCTGACCAGGGCCTTATAAAGCCTCAGTAGTACATCCTTGCTTTCATATTCAAATCCTCTCAAAATAAATGCCAACACTGCATTTTCCTGACTACTGACTCGACCTGCAAGTTTACCTTGCGAGAATTCTGGACTAGCACTCCCAAGTCTCTTTGCACTTCAGACTTCGGAATTTTCTCCCCAGTTAGAAAATAGTCCGTGCTTCTATTCTTCTTGCCAAAGTGCATGATCTCACACTTTCCCACGTTGTACTCCATCTGCCACTTCTTTACCCACTCTCCTGACCTGTCCAAATCTTTCTGCAGCCTCCCCACCTCCTCAATACTACCTCTCCCTCCACCTATCTTTGTATCACCTGCAAACTTAGCCAGAATACCCACAGTTCCTTCATCTAGATCAGTAATGTATAAAGTGAAAAGTTGTGGTCCCAACACTGACCCTCGTGGAACACCACTTGTCACCGGCTGCCATCCTGAGAAAGACCCCTTTAGCCCCACTCTCTGCTTTCTGCCAGACAGCCAATCCTCTATCCATGCTAGCACCTTGCCTCTAACACCATGGGCCCTTATCTTACTCAGCAGCCCGTGTGCAGCACCTTGTCAAAGGCCTTCTTTAAGTCCAGGTAGATAACATCCATTGACTCTCCTTGGTCTATCTTGCTCGTTACTTCCTCAAAGAATTCTAGCAGATTTGTCAGGCATGACCTCCCCTTGATGAAACCATGCTGACTTTGCCCTATTTTAGCATACACTTCCAAATATTCAGAAATCTCATCCTTCACAATGGACTCCAAAATCTTACCCACGACCAAGGTTAGGCTAAACAGCCTGTAATTTTCCGTCTTTTGCCTTACTCCCTTTTTAAACAGGGGTGTCAAGTTAGCGATTTTCCAGTCCTCTGGGACCCTCCCTGACTCCAGCGATTCCTGAAAGATCACCACTAACGCTTCCACTATCTCTTCAGCTATCTCCTTTAGAACTCTGGGGTGTAGTCCATCTGGTCCAGGTGATTTATCCATCTACAGGCCAATCAGTTTTACTAGCACCTTTTCCTTGGTGATGGCCACTATACTCAGCTCTGTCCCCTGACTCTCAAATTTTTGGGGTATTACTCATGTCTTCCATAATGAAGACTGACACAAAGTAATTATTCAGTTCCTCAGCCATTTCCTTGTTCCCCAATACTGTCTCTCCACCGTCATTTTCCAGTGGTCCAATGCCCACTTTTGCCCTTTATATATCTGAAGAAACTCTTACAGTCTTCATTTATATTACTGGCTAGCTTACCCTCATATTTAATCTTCTCCCTCCTTATTTTTTTTTGTTGCCCTCTGTTGGTCTTTGTAAGTTTCTCAATCGTCTGGTATCCCACTGCCCTTCGCCACATTATATGCTTTCTCTTTTGCTTTTATGCTATCCCTGACTTCCTTAGTCAGCCATGGTTGCCTCATCCTCCCTGTACCATGCTTCTTTTTTCCTAGGGATGAATTTTTGCTGTCTCTCCTGAATTACTCCCAGAAACTCCTGCCATTGCTGTTCCACAGTCTTTTCTGCTAGGCTCCTCTTCCAGTCAATTCTGCCTAGCTCCTCGCTCATAGCTCTGTAGTCGCCTTTATTCAGTTGTAATACCGCTACCTCGGATTCCATCTTCTCCTTCTCAAATTGCAGAGTAAATTCTATCATATTATGATCACTGCCTTCAAAGGGTTCCTTCACCTTAAGCTCCCTTATCAAGTCTGAAAATTGCCAGAACCTAATGCAAGTTTAAGAGCACCCAAACCTTTCTTTAGAATTATTTACAATATATTAAAAACATTGAGTGTATGACATTTTCCAGAAGTAACCCTAATCACACCTGTTTCCTATATTTTCTGAACCACACAAACTACCAGTTACCATAAAAAAAAAACTTACATAGCCTGACTAAACTACTAGGTCCATCGCAGGAGATCTACTACCACAATGTATTATATTAAAACTTCTACATGACATGCACTTCCTGTAAATGTTGCACAAATCTATTTTAAAAACTAAATTTTCTTAACTAGTCTGGTTCAGTCTTTGCACAGTTCACTCCAACTTTGAACATCCTAGCTGGAGTTGCATCTTTCAACTGTAAGTGACAATGTTCTTCATAGTGTCACCCATCTGTTGCTGAAGATTGCCTAGCCAGAAACAGTCTGGCTGCTCCTGGTATAACTCATGAGCCAGTTACTGTGCTAGCCACACCCATCTATAACATGATAATACATTGAGTACCAGTTTTATGTTTTCAAAATGGTTCATTTGTTCTTTCCTTAACTTTAGTAGTTGCTTCAAAAAAAGGGATGCTCAACTGAAACGCTGAGATTTCTAGGACTTAAGAGTGGTCAGCAACAGCTTTTCTGCTAGAAGCAATCCCTTAATTTGTCAAAGCACAAAATAATCAGAAAAGATTATATACAGACCAAATGTAAATAAGACAGCTTCCACTTCATGGCTTTAAAACACCATTCTTACAAGTCCAAATTTTAAAACTTTCATGACAGAGCAGACAGGTCCATCATCCACCAAGCAAACAGTTAAAAGTAACCGCAAGCCTACTTTCAATGCTTCAAAGAATCCATCATCCAACTCAGATTCTGCCAAACGCTCATGGTCTCCAGTACATTTATATCACAGTTGCACAGATCTCAGGAGCAAATCTGAGTACAGCTTTCAATTAATTCCACATCAATTCCTCCACCATCCTACCCAGATAACGGTAGCATCCATTCCACCTTCAGGAACAACATACGAAAATTTAAAAAATATTTAGATATTAATTGAGCTCATAGCTAAACAAAAATAATGAAGAATACTGATGCATTAGCATCATTAGCAGATCCTTAGCACATTGTGTATTTCTGCAATTCGTAAGAATTATCCCTGAACAAGATCTGAATGCTGAGGTTTGATCATAACAATTAGATTTCAATTTAAGACACATCTCTACCTTAATCTGCAGAATATAAAGTTTTTGACACTTCATAATACTCAATGATAAAGAATTAGCTATGTGAGCAAAATAGACACACAATTACACTAAAATAATTATTTTGCATCTGTCTTACTTCAAATTTAACACGCACTGCACCAGACGTCAATTAGTTGCAAGACAGTCCATATTTGCCATAACACCTCACTATCAATTCCCACCTCTGCCAGCACTCTCAACAGTATACATGCTATGATCTTCTATTCAAAGTCTTTGTCATAGTTGTATATTCTCAGATTTCACTTCTGACATTACCTTTTGAGGTGGAATCTATTCCACCAACATTCAAAAATCTCCATCTTCAGCTATACATTAAATGCCCTAACCATTGTATTTATCTTGCTACATTACGTAATGTAACAGAATCAAGGTTACTCCCACAAATTACTCGCATGGTAATCCATTATTTTGGGCATAAACATGAATTATTTAATTTTCTTTTTTGAATTATCTAAACCATAATGAGCATGGCTACTTAGTTTGAAAATGGTTTCCATGTTTTACAAGTGTAATTTGTCATCTAAATACTTTTAGCATAGGCCTACCTTTTGGCTGGAAAAATATCACAATCAAATACTTCCCTCAGGAGCTTCAAGTGTTGAAAACATGACAACTGATGCATCATTCCAGCATCCACAGTATGTTAAAAGTGAGCCTACAGATGGCTCCTCAGATCTGTACAAATGCAGAGTAGGCTAAAAAGTTTTAAAATTTATTCATAACAGTATCATTTCTCAAAATAACCGAAAAGGGGAATTGGATTAAGAAATGCGTAGAGGAAAGTACTGCTAGCAAACAGTCTGGAAGGCGACAACAAAATCAACCATCTCTCCTTAACTTATTCTCCCATTATATAATCTTCAAGTTGTATTATAGCTTAAACAAATGAAACTTTTCCAGTTTTGGTCCACTAAAATGGATCAACAGCAAAAACTAAACTCAGGTAAAACCTTAAAAAATGGCATGGAAATTAGAATCACATAAATTAATCTTTCAATACAAGTATTTAAACTTTGTTTTTTGACATAAACATTACTGAGATGGAAACTTAGAGGGAACAATAATTTGGAGCTAGACCACAGCAGCTAGCAACACGATAAGATTGTTGGCAAGCTGAAAGCAAGCCATATACCTACAACCCAGAAGGCAGACTTCAAGTAAAGCTGATAAAGGGGATTCAGAAATAGAAAAAAAACGTAACTAACACCTTGTAACAGTTAAGTTTAACAGTTCACTATTAGCTTAACACTGCCTGTTGCCACTGGCCCAAAATTGGCTGCTACATCTCCTACATTATAACAGTAACTGACATGTCAAAAGTGCTTTATTAGCTGTGGGCACTTCGGAATATCCCAATATCATGAAAGGCACGATATAATTGCAAGTTTTTTTTCTTTACGCAACAGGTTACATGTTTCAGATATAGTAAGAACTGCAGATGCTGAAATCAGAGATAACACTGTGTGAAGCTGGAGGAACACAGCAGGCCAGGCAGCATCAGAGAAGCAGGAAAGCTGACGTTTCAGATCGGGACCCTTCTTCAGAAAAACATGAACCTTCAGAAATTTCTGAAGAAGGGTCCCAACCCAAAACTTCAGCTTTCCTGCTCCTCTGATGCTGCCTGGCCTGCTGTGTTCGTCCAGCTCCACACTGTTATCTACAGGTTACAGGTTCCAATTGTGCACCCCGTCACACAGATTTTTGTTATCCTTTTCAGAAATGAATATTACAAATGTTTACTCCTTTTCACTAACTTGCAATGAATTTCACAGATATCAGTGGGCCACTTTTGGAAAGGGAATTTAGCTCATCAGTGACCTGGTGAAATGAATGTGCAAGCTTAAAAAATAACTCACTCAGTTTCAGGTTCTAATTATTTCTTTCAAAAATGACAAGTTTTTTTTTTAATTTTAGGTTTTTGTACAAAGTATTAGTAGGTATTTAAAACTCAAAATAAACCTATGATGTGGAGGTGCCTGTATTGGACTGAGGTGGACAAGGTCAGAAGTCACACGACACCAGGTTATAGTTCAACAGGTTTATTTGAAATCACAAGCTTTTGGAGTGCTGCTCCTTCGTCAGGTGAAGTGGAGGGAATCACACAGGCATAGAATTTAAACGCAAAGAGATCAAAATATAATATAAATGGTGTGAGTGGAGTATGGTGAAGTTACATGTAGCGCAACATGAACCCAAGATCACGACTGCGGTCATCTTCATGGGTACGGAACTTGGCTATCAGTTTCTGCTCGGTGACTCTGTGTTGATGGGTTCTCGAAGGCCGCCTTGGAGGATGCTTACCCAATGATCAGAGGCTGAATGTCCTTGACTGTTGATGTGTTCCCTGATTAGGACAGAACATTCCTGTCTGGCGATTGTTGCACGGTGTCCATTTATCTGTTGTCATAGTGTCTGCATGGTCTCACCAAGGGCATACTTGCTTGCAGCATATGAGGTAGATGGCATTGGTTGAGTCACATGAGTACCTGCCATGAGCAAGATATGTGGTGCTCCCACATGTTCCTTACTGTTATGCTTTGACACCATCACTTTGATAACTTGTTATGATCTCTCTACCTTAATTAATTTGTACAATTTTGGATTACTTGTTACTTTGATTAGAATCTTGGCATATAACTCTAAGACTTATCATGTTATTCCAGCCATTTGGTTTTGTCTTCAGTACCATCTTATTTTTAATTTTTTGTAATTAACTCTCCTCCTCAATTAATCAGATCATAGGTCATCCCTTCACTTCCTATTCAGCTGCTGACACTTTACTCACACTACCTGACAATTCTGATCACCTGCAAAGACTTGTTCTTCAGCCTGCCAACACTCCACTCACACTATTTGTACAATCTTTTGACCTCTCTGCCTATATACTCTAGGCCGGGGTGCTTTCCTCCACTTCACCCGATGAAGGAGCAGCACTCCAAAAACTGGTGATTTCAAATAAATCTGTTGGACTATAACCTGGTGTCATGTGACTTCTGACCAAAATAAAACAAAGAACTGTGAATGCTGGAAATCCGAAACAAAAGCAGAAATTGCTAGAGAAACTCAGCTGATCTGGCAGCATCTGTAAAGAGAAAGTAGAGTCAACGTTTTAGGTCCAATGACTTTTCATCAGAACCACATTCTGCCAGACCTGCTGAGTTTCTCCAGCAATTTTTGTTTTTGTACATGAAAGTCACACTTCAAAGGAGAAACAGAATAGATTATTGGGTTTACCAAAACAATAATATGTGCTTTTATTGTTTTTTTTGAAAAGTAAAGAGACAACAGGGAATGGTTAACATTCAAAGACGTTGTCAACTGGGCATTTGAGAGGTTTGTATTTGTGACATTTGTATTCAGAAAGAACAAGACATTTAAAACAAGGAATCTAGAACATAATAATCTGGATACTGGTATGCATCCTTGTCATGCAGGGATTAGGCTTTGGTTGGAATAGGAACTCAGTACAATTATCTACTTTTTGTAATCTGCAAAGACTGAAAGTGAGGAAAACATCATCAATGTGGTATTTTCAGTTAACTCACAACAGCGTAACAGATGAAGTATTGTGTTAAAATTAAACATTATTGGATTTTTAAAAATTATTGAATATTCATATACATTTATTTGCATATAAGATAGGCTTAGCAATAATACTGCAAATGGATCAAGGAAAATCACATCCTATTTAATTCCCATGCATCAAATAGCATGTACACACAGAATCATAGTGAAAGGTGGCAGCCAGAGAACAAACATTAGACACATGACAAAATATATGGATAAGAAAAGAATCCTAGTAAAACTCACCTGTTTCTAATAGGACATACTAAAATTGACACTTCAGAGGACGTGCCCTAGAGGCTCATGTGGTGATAATTATGAATACACAGTTTAGACAATTTTTTGGAGATAAATTTCAGGATAAACCGAATTACACTTACCATTCTAAATAATTTTATTTTCAATTAAAATACTGCTATCAACAGTATATTTGGTTTCAAGCTCTGAGTACAGTTAAAACAAACAGAATTTAGCAGTAAGTAACAAATAAGCCAAGCTGGAAATTAGTACCTCAAAACAATCGTATGGATATGTTATTTCGATTCGGGTGCCAATGTTCAATCAGAAGCATTGCTAAACAATTCCTTAAACTTGAAGGAAAAAATAGTTTAGTGACCTCAGCAGTGTGTAGACCTGACGCGGATGGACAGCTTGCATATAGCAGGACTAGATGTTAAAATTCAGTCATGCAATTATAACTTAGCGTTTGTCTTTCAAAAAGAAAATCTACATATGTATTTTCATTCTCAAAGAAATGTGATTATACTTTGAACTACATACTCAATCCACAAAATGGTATCACAGTTATTTAGTTGTAAACAGTACATGAAAAAGTAGCTTTACGGCTAAGCACCAAACAGTTAGCAGGTCAACCTATTGGGATACTAATCGTCTTCGGTCCTCAAACACACCCTGCAAAACCCTTTCAATCTTTGAACAGAGTATTGGAGGGTGATCACAGCCTGCAAGAGATCAAATTTATAGTTTCCAGGAGATCTGTGACATTAAAAAGGCATACTAACAAGTCCCAATTTACAGTACAGAAGTCCTATGAAATAACAAGGCAACTGCAATAGTTATTTACACCACTTCATAATTTCTTAAGACCTTTGGTGGCACTCTAATTTCCTTCATAAGAACAGCTGAACAATGAAATATCACAACTCCACCCTGATTAAAATCAATGATAAAATTGAGTTTGTTGAATTTAATCCACTGAGTCTGCCAATGCCACAAAGATCTGTGCAGAAGATACAAACTTGGATATGTAGTAGGTCATTTGACCCCAAAAGCTTGTTCCACCATTCAATACAATCATGGTTTATCTTCTGAATTCCAAATTTCCATTTCTCGCCAAAAACCTTTGATTCATTTGCTGACAAGAATCTAAGCACTGTTGCCTTAAAAATATTTAAAGACGCCACCTCCATCACTTGAAGCAGTGTTCCAAAGATGCACAACCCTCAGAAACAAACTCACCTATGCCCTAAAAGGGCAACCCATATAACAGTACTCCATAGTGCTGCACTCCCCGCAACACAAAACACCCTTTCTATTTCCATCTTGTCAAGGCTGTTCATGATCTTGTACATTTCAATCAAGTCACCTCTCACACTTTCACACTCCAATGGAAACAAGCCCAGTTTAACAAACAATCCTCATATGACACCCATTCATTCAGGATATCAATCTAACAATCGCTCTCTGAACCACCTCCAATGCTCTTGTACCCTTTCTTAAATAAGAACAAAACTGCATACAGCATTTGACATGTGACCTCACTTTTGCCCTGTACAATATTTAACCAATACATAACTGATGTAATAACATCCTTACATTTCTGTTGATTTGCTTTCAATAATAAAGAATAGCATTCCATTAGTCTTCGTGATTGTCTCCATACTAGATTTTTGAGACTCTGTAACTAGCTCACCGAAATTGCTCTGGACCTCAGATTTCTGCATTCATTCTCAGTTGAAGTAATACCCTGCTTTTTCATTCATCCTGCCGAAGTGAACAGTTTCACATTTTCTCAAATTATAATATTTTTGTTGTGTCTACAACCACCTGCAATATCATATCTTCTATATAATATATTTTTCTAACGACCTAGGTGTCATTTGCAAATTTAGCCACTGCTTTTGATTCTATCATCCAAGTCATTGACGCAAATTGGAACAAACTGGGGCCTCAGACCAAATCCCTGTGGGACTCAATGAGTCACATCCTACCAATCAGACAAGGATCCATTTATGCATACCCTGTTTTCTGCCAAACTCCTGCCCATTCTAATACCCCCTACAACACCTTATGAAACACCTTCCAAAAATCCAAGTACATTGTGTCTACAAGATCCCCTTTATCCACAGGACATCACCTTTTAAAGAACATTAATAAATTAAGCACGATTTCCATTTCAGGAAACTACGTTGCCTCTCCCCAGTTACCTTGAAACTTTCTAAGTGCGTGGCTATACAACCTCTAATGATCCATTCAAACACCTTCTACACAACTAATGTCAAGCTGACAGGCCAATAGTTTCCTACCTCCTTACTTTCTTGAAAGTGGGATTTGTACTTTGATACTTTCAAGTCTGTGGGAACCTTTCCTGAATCAAGGGTATTTTGGAAAATGAGCACAAACATGTCCACGTCCCTATTAACTGCCAGGATGAAGGAAGTCCCTTTGTACTGGTAAAAAGTAGTAAATAGGACCGAGATTATATCACTTATGAATATGTAATAATTGCTATTTGGAAGGAAGAATGGGGAATGACAATGTATACCAAGTGTTACGATTATAAAATGGGAATAGAGACCCGATGCTTTACATACACACTTCTAAAAATTAATTTGTGATATCTGGCTGTCACTGGGAATATCAATTAAGAGTTATTCAAGTGTGATTAGGGAGTCATATACAAATTAAACCAGGTAAGGATGGGAGCATGTCTTCTCTAAAAGAAGACGAATGAACAGGATTCTTTGTCGATAACAAAAGTAGTCCCATGGTCATCATTACTGATGTTAGCCGTTTATTCCAGATTTTATTCATTGAGCTTAAATTCCCCAGCTGCTGTGATGCTGATTTGAAGTCATCTCCAAATCATGACACCAGGCCTCTGAATTAAGAGTCTAATATCATAACTGCTATGCTACTCTACTCCGGGTGGTGTCAGGCTAAGTATATAAAGCTATTAAAAGAGCATCTGGGAAATGCTTTATAAATAGAGACAGAGTACAACTGCAAGAAAGTTATGTTCAACGTTTTATAAATAACTGGTCACATCCCAGCTAGAGCATTCCGTCTAATTATGGGCACCGCTTTAGGAAGGTCGTCGAAGCCTTGAGGGGAATGCAGAGAAGAGCTACCAGAATTAAACCATGGTTTAGGGTCTTCAGTATGTGAAGAGTTTGCAGAATCTAATATTTTCTCCCTTGCAGCAGGAGAAGATGGAAGGAAAACTTAACAGTTGTTTAAAATGTTGAGGATTTTTGATAATAAATTATCAAACTATCCTTTACCACTGGTAGGCGGGTGAATAGCCAATTAGCATAACTGGCAAAGCCACCAGGAGTGATGAACTGAATTTATATTTACAATAAATAATAAACTAAAATTCACTGCGTGAAAGTGTGACGGAAGTACACTCAGTAGTAACTTTCAAAATGAAATTGGATAAATACTTGAACAGGAAAACATAGCAGGGCATTGGATTAAAACAAAAACAGGGGAGTGGGACTAGCACAATGCACCAAATGGTTTCCCAAAGTAGATTCCTATTTATTAATTTTAGTATCTTGTGGCTGGAAATAAACACAAGACAACGAACAAAGTAAATTTTGAATACCCAGTGGTTCCTAGTGTTGTCACAATAGGTAATTCGAATTGTGTTACAGATTTTTTTGTACCATGACCAACTAATGCTGTTTGCTGAGTTCCAGATTTCTGGTTACTGTCTTTATGAAAGGAAAAGGGGAGAAAAATTACAGAAGAGAAATAGAAGTATAGAAAACAAAACCTACAACTATGCCAACAAATACCGACATTTTGAAAAAGTAAAAATTTCTACCACTCAAAACAATAGAAATTGAGAGAAAACAAACAACAAGAAGTTGTGAAAGTGAAAACTCAAATTTTGTTTAAAGTGGGCTCAGCCATTTTGATCAAAATGAGAGATAAATGGAATATTGAAACAATCTATCATAATTGCTGGTTAAAATGCATTTACATGAAATGTGACAGGAAACATGAATCTCAGCAATTATCCGTAAATCTATCATGTTTACTTTAATATGCTGGAATAGAACAACAGCAAAATGCAAAATTCTAATTGGACACAGCATGTGACTCAGCAGTCTTTTTCAGGATAACGTCTACTCAGCCAAGATAGAGAGGGAGACTGCAAAAGGTGCCCTAAAAATAGTACCACACACTGTAGAATCATCATCTTTGCAGTGAAGGAAAGAAAATAAATTTTACAACTCAAAATTATAGAATACTCTCCTGACTGACCAATCATTCATAACAAGTTGTCTATCAAGCCATATCACAGTTCAAGTCACAATGTCTTGACGGTGGAGGCAGAGTAGCAGGAAAGAAATTTTGTTCTTTGGATCCCACTACAAAGTTGGATAGAGTATTCATGAATTTGAAGGCAGGAAGTTAGAATTTGTTGGTAAAAATGATTGTGCCATGATCCCTTTAAGAGCTTGTGCTTTGTCTGTGCTTCAAAGTTTTTAAGTGCAGGTGCACAGCGAGTGCCCAAACAGAAACATTTTGTATTGTACAGCCAAACAGCACTTTTACTAGGACAACAAGTTTGAATTTGGCCAATTAATTTAAACCATGTACCGAGATACAGAAAGCCAATTGAATTTAAACTGGATGGCATTGACAACCTTAAGTCAATCATTTTATAAGAATCTGATTATGTCAGTACAGATATATAATATGGGGGCATTTGGAAAATCTGGAAGAGCCATCCACCACCTGCCAGAGTTAGCACCATTCAGCTCTCAGAGAAAACCCATCTAATTAATCGAAGGCACCATGGTATTTTAGCTCAAAGTCCTCACTGAAGAAATTATAGAAATAAAACTTCCATGACAGCAGAATTAGCAGAAGTAAGGCATTTGTGAAGACAGCAGAGATGACAGAATATTCTAGAAGACCGTCTGTCTGTGTGAACTTGGAGAGATTTATAATTCATTGTTCTCTTATTATTTGGGTTATTAAGTGGGACTTGTGTTTATTTAGACAGTATTCCAGTAGAATTTAGACCAGTTCGGAAGTAGTTAGTAGTATACAGGGGAATTGTCGGTTTGTTAGTAATTCTGTTAATTTGTTCATTGTTAGGGTTAAATAAATAAATGGTTTCTTGTTATTTGTAAGGTGGAGATCAGGGATTGTCTTTCTTTTAAGAACTTTTAACAGACTACAAGGGGAAAGATGAGCTTCTCAGGCTGTTCTGGGAAGTAGATTGTGGCCCACACTTCTGAATAGGCAGCTTGCACAATAAAAAATATGCAAACATTTATTTTTGTGTTATTTGAAATTGAATGCCTACTCAGCAGAAGCTATTAGGAACATAGGAAATAGAGACGGGGGCAGTCATTAAGCTCCTCAAGCCAACTCCATCATTCAACTAGATCATGACTGATCTTCCACCTCTATTCCCTCACCTCTGGATATCTTTATTATCTAGAAAGACATCAATTCCTTCTTGAATATACTCACTGACTAAGCCATCACTGCCCTCTGAAGTAAAGAATTCCAAAGATTCACCATCTCAAAATTTAAAAGAAAACCTTGCAATCAGTCTTAAATGGTCTAAATCTTATACTGAGATAATGCCCCGGTTCTAGATGTTTCTCCAACCTGGGGAAATATCTTTCATGCATCAAACCTGTTGAGTTCTGTAAGAACTTTTTGTGCTTCAAAATATAATGATTACTATTATGTTTACATACTACGAAAACAAAGATTGGGAATGCTGCTCACAAGATGGATGATTGTATGCTGGTGCTTCTCCATACAGGATAAACCTAAGTTACCACTCTTCAACATCAATGTCTTTTCAGCCAGTTATTAACAGTATGCATGCAGTAATTTGCTTTCAAAGTTGTACTACCTTGCCTATTTTTAGTATCCATGGAATTTTGGTGAAACATACACATAATCTATGATACATAAGTCAATAAGGTCAGCCCATTGTACCATGGCACAGGAGTACCCTCAAACAATTAGTTTAATTAGTTCCTTCTTTGGTAAAGTACTGACCCTTATGGAGGCCAGATCATTGAGTACATTTAAGTCTGAGATAGATAGGTTCTTGATTATCAGGGAGATCAAGGGTTACGGGGAGAAAGCGGCTGAGGAACTTATCAGCCATGACTGAATGACGGAGCAGACTCGATGGGCCGAATGGCCTAATTTCTGCACTTATGTCTTATGGTCTTTAAGAGTGCACTCAAATACTACAACAGCTGTAAAATGGCTGAAGTATCATCAAAAGTTCCTAAAGACTAACAAGTCAGAGCTGTTGACTCAAGCTATGAAAGAAGCTTCACACTTAAATGAACTAAATTTATGCTTCATAAATACATCAGCTGCACTTACCTCTATATCTATGGTATAGCTGTTCTAATCTCTTTCTATCCAATGAACCTTTCAGACTTTCACGCACATAAAGTTCTGGATTTTGAAAAAAATTGTCTGTAGCAACATCTAATTTCCAGTCATTCTGCGATAAACAACATACTGCAGTTTTCTCACTGGACTGCGTGAAGACCATAAACTGACGCACTTTATCCTTCTGTGAGGACTTCAGCTTGTTCTGCATAGGATAAAGGAACAAATTGTTAGAGCTTTAGCTTATGCATTATTTATTTAGACAAGTTTCACAAATATGCAGATGCTTAAGTCTCACTAGCAGATCCCAGAACATACAGCAAACACCACTGCCAAAAAAGCTGATCCAGCCAACATTAAAAATTTAACTTTTAAAAAGAGTTGAAGCCTTTTAACCACAGATACCCATTGTAATAATTTACATAATTGATGCATTGCATATGGTTAATTCTTTCTTACATTCTTCACTATATTTAGCATTGGTCCAGTGTTAGTCACTCATTTCACATAATACGAAGCATTTAAAACATTACTACATATGTAAAAAGGATGCTACACTGCACAAATACTTATGGATTTAACTTTACAGAAAAGTTTAACAGTGTAAGTTCAAAGGTTGCCGCTTAACTCACTTTCAGAACTAAGTTTCCTAGTTTCGAATCAGAGTTTTAAACAAAACATTGCTTAAATTCGGGTCATTAGAAGTTGAAGAATCAGTCAATAAAATTAGTCTACTCAAATCATACAATGAGATCATGGAGGAACATAGATAACAAGGAAATTTTCCATTCAGACTACACTCAACTGAGCCAGAGGGAGTGATATAGGTAAATAATCAGAATTTTCTGTATAAAATGTGATAATCTGAAGTTACTTTGTTTCTAAACAGAAATAAAAACAAATAATAATGGAATAGTACATTTCCCATTAAACTCACCTTTCACCTCATTTATGTCAACTGAAATTATGGAAAACATATGGCAACAGATGTTGTACTAAGAGACACTGCAGAATCACTTCCTCTGGCAGTTCATACCATGCACACCCCACCCTCTGCATGAAAAAGTTACCCCTCAGGGGCTTGTTAAAATCTTTCCCCTCTCACCTTAAACCTGTGCCCTCTAATTTTGGATACCCCCAACCTAGGAAGACAACCCTGGCTATTCGCCCTATCCAAGCTCCTCATGATTTTATAAGCATCTCTGAGGTCACCCCTCAGCCTCCAATGGTCCAGGGATATAAGCCCCAAACTAATCAGCCTGTTCCTATAACTCAAACCCTACAGTCCCAGCAACATCCTTGTACATCTTTTCTGCACCCTCTCAAGTTTAATAACATCTGTCCTATAGAAGGGTGACCAGAATTGTACACAATCTTTAAAAGGTGGCCTCATCAATATCCTGTACAGTCGCAACATGACATCCCAACTCCTATACTCAATGCACTGATCAACGAAGGAAAGCATGCCAAACGTCGTCTTCACCACTGTCTACCTTCGACTCCACTTTCAGGGAACTATGCACCTGCATCCCAACGTCTACTTGTTCGGCAACACTCCCCAGGGCGCTATCACTCACTGTACAATTCCTGATCTGGTTTGCCTTACCAAAATGCAACACGTCACATTTATCGAAATTAAACTTCAAACGTCACACTTCAGCCCATTGGCCCATCTGATCAAGGTCCCGTTTTACTCAGAGGTAATAGGACATAGAACAACACAATGTTGTGCCCAACTTTTACCCTAAAACTATCTAACCTTCACCCCTACCTTATACTATCATCCATATGCCTATCTAATAGCCGTTTAAATGCCCCTAATGAGGCCAACTCCATTACCCCCTCTGGCAATGCATTCCACGCCCCGACCACTCTCTGAGTAAAGAACCTATCTCTGACATCTCTCCTATATCTACCTCCACTCACTTTAAAACTATGTCCCCTCGTAATAGCTACCTCCACCCTAGGAAAAAGGCTCTGGCTGTCCACTCTATCTATACCTCTGATCATTTTGTACACCTCTATCAAGTCAGTAATCTTCTTCACTGTCACCAAACCACCTACTTTGGTGAAATCTGCAACCTTACTAACCATGCCTCCTATATTCACAGGAAAATCAAATTCATATAAATGTCGAAAAGCAATGGACACAGCACCGAACCTTGCAGCACACCACTGGTCACAGGCCTCCAGTTCACCACCACCACCCTCTGTCTCTTATCTTCCAGCCAATTTTGTATCCAATTAGCTAGCTCAGCTTGAATTCCACGTGATCTAACCTTACTAACCAGTCTTCCATGTGGAACCTTGTTGAACTCTTTGCTGAAGTCCATATAGCCAATGTCTACCACCTTTTTCAGCCTTCTTCAACCTTTTTTGTCACCTCTTCAATTTCCCATGCACATAGTCATTATGACTATCTCCATCAGTCTTTGTCTTTCCAAATGCATGCAAATCCTGTCCCTCTGAATCCTCTCTAATACCTTTTGTACCGCTGATTCCAAACGCATATATATCTTATCTCTCAGATTTTTCTCAAGCAAGTTACCTACCACAGACGTTAAGCTTACTGGTCTATAATTCCCAGGTTTTTCTTTGCACTCCTTCTTGAAAAAGGGCACAACATTCACTACCTTCCAGTCTTCCAGGACTTCACCCATGGCTAACAGTGATGCAAATATATCAGCAGGGCCCCCACAATTTCTTCCCTAGCCTCTTGCAGGGTTCTTGGATATATCTGGTCAGGACCAGGAGATTTATCCACCTTCCAATACCTGCTCGACTGTGATGTGGACTGTCCCCAAGATATCGCCACTAACTTCCCCAAGTTCCCAAGTCTTCACATCTTCCTCCACGGTAAACACAGCGGAGAAGTATTATTTGGTGGCCTCGCCCTCTCTTGTGGCTCCACACATACATGTCCACTTTGGCCCTCTTCTATAATATGAACTCTTTTTAAGACATCAGTACTTATTTCCCCAAGTTTCCTAGCTTCCATGCCCCTTGCCACAGTAAATACTGACACAAAATATTATTTTCGTATCTCACCCATCTCTCGTGGTTCCACAATATAAGGCCACATTGATCTTTACGGGGTCCTATTCTCTCCCTATTTACTCTTTTGTCCTTAAATGTGCTTGTAGAATCTCTTTGGATTCTCCTTTTCTCTATTTGCATCAGCTATCTCATGTCCTCTTTTTGCCCTCCTGTTTTCCCTCTTAAGTAAGTGCCTACTGCCCTCATACTCCTCTAGGGATTCACTTGATCCCAGCTGTCCATACCTGATATATGCCGCCTTCTTTTTCCTTGACCCTAGCCTCAATTTCTCTAGTCATCCAACATTCTTTACAACTACCAGGCTTGCCCTTCACACTAACAGGAACATACTGCCTCTGGGCTCTCATTACCTCATTTTTTGATGTCTCCCACTTCCCAGCCATTCCTTTCCACGTGAATACCCTACCCCAAATCAACTTTTGAAAGTTTCTGTCTAATATTGTCAAAGTTTGCCTTACTCCCATTTAGAACTTTAACTTTTTGATCAGTTCTATCTTCTTCATTAACTATTAACATAAAATACAATTCTGATTAGTATATTAAAGAAATCCATTTTGATGAAAAAATACATGAATAACATATCTGCACATAGATCAAATTACAGAATTGAGATTGAGAGCAGAAAACCAGGGTTGGAAACAACAGTGCTAAATTTAAATATGGTAATTACAAAGGAATGGGGGCAGAGTTGGCAGAAGCCAAGTCAGAGTGAACTGAGTTTAGCAGAAAAAACGAACAATGGCAGATGTTAAAGGAAAAAAGTAGTTGACTTGCAATAAAGACACAGCTTAGTGAGAAAGATGGATTCCAGGTAGGAGGTAAATTCACCATGGCTTTGCTAAGGAAGCTTGAAGACTGTATGAAATTGAAAGAAAAACATACAACATGGCATAGGTTAGTGGTACCCTAGAGGATTGGTAAAGTTTTGAAAACCAATGAAAGATGACCGAAAAATTAATAGGGGGTGAAAATAAACTGAGGGTAAACTAGAAAATTATACAAAAAGGATAGCAAAAGTTTTCTAAAAAATATAAGATAGAAGTGGAAGACCCAGAGACCCTTTACAGAATGAGGCTGGCGAAATAATAATGGCAAACCAAGAAAGGGCAGAGGAGGTGAATACATGATTTGCACCAGTCTTCATAATAGAAGACACTAAAAGCATTCCAAAGTGGGTGGGAAGAGGAAATAAATACAATAACCATCGCTAGGAAAAATGTGACAAGGAAACTAATGGCCTAGTCCCCTGGATCTAATGTGATGCATCCTTGGACACCAAAGGAAGTAGCTACAGAAATAGTGAATACACTGGTAGTCATCTTCCAACAATCCCTAGATTTTGGAAAAGTCTCTGTATTTGAAAACTATCGACGTTACACCATTTTTGCAAAAAAGGGACACAAAAAAATAAGTAACTACAGGACAGTTAGCTTAACATCTGTCATTTGGAAAATATAACATATGATAAAGATGTAATAGCAAAGTATTAGAAGTATGTTATATAAGCAAGCAGAGTCAGCATGGCTCCATGAAGGGGAAGTCATACATAACCAATTTATTACGACTATTTAAGAAGGTTGGATGCAGGTTAGTTAAAGGGAACCTGCAAGTGTAATATACTCGGATTTCCAAAATGAATTTGATAAGGTACTGCACACAAAGTTACTTAGTAATATAACAGTCCGGGGTGTTGGGGGTATTTTATCAGCAAGAATAGAAAATTGGCTAACCGACGGAAGACAGAGTTGGGATAAGAGAGCATTTTCAGAATAGCAACCTGTAACTAGTGAAGTGACACAGAGATCAGTGCTAGGGGCACTGTTATTTACATTATAGATTAATGATTTCGATGAAGGAAGTGAATGCATTATCGCTAAGTTTGCCGAGGACAAAACCAGGCAGGGAGAGTGCGATGGGATGGCACAAAGAGTTTACGGAGGGATATGGTCAGGTTAAGTGTGTAGATAAAAACTTGGTTGATAGAATATAATGTGGGAAAATGTGAGGTTATGCACATTGGCAGGAATAGAGGAGTAAGTATGATTTAAATAGAGAAAGCTGCAGCACAGAGGAATCTGGGGGGCCTTGTGCACAACTCAACAAGCTAGGACACAATTTCAGCAGGTAATAGACATGGCAAATGGAAAGTTGGCCATTACTAAAGCTGCAAGACACTAGCAGACCACACCTAGAAAACTCTGAATGATTCTGGTCTCCTTATCCAAGGAAAGATATACTGGCATTGGAAATAGTTCAGAGGTACATTAGGTTGACCCTGGACATGAAAATCTTCAGATTTTCTTATGAAGGAATGTCAAGTGTTTGTTCCTACACTCATTGCAATTTCAAAGAATGAGAAGTGATCTTATTGAAATGAACAAGATTTGTGGGGAGCTTGGTAGTGCAAATGCTGAGAGTATGTTTCTCCATACAGGAGAGCCTACAACCGGGGTAGAGTAAAGAATCGTCCACTTAAGACAGAGATGAGGAGGAATGTTTTTCTCTGAGAACTATGAATCTATGGAATTCTTCGCCGCAGAGGACTGAAGGACTGTCTCATCAAGTCTATTAAAAGACGGAAATAGATTTTTTTAAACCAGTAAGGAAATTAGGAGTTATGGGGAAAACAGCAAGAAAAGTGGATTTGAGAATTATCAGATCAGCCATGACCTTATTGAACGGCAAAGCAGCCTCAACAACCCCGGATGCCAGGTATCCGCTGCTCCTGATGTGGCCTCCTCTACATCGGGGAAACCAAGCGGAGGCTTGGAGGCCGCTTTGTGGAACACCTACACTCGGTTCACGATAAACGACTGCACCTCGCAGTCGCGAACCACTTCAACTCCCCCTCCCACTCCTTGGACAACACATCCATCCTGGGCCTCCTCCAGTGCCACAACAATGCCACCCGAAGGTTGCAGGAACAGCACCTCATATTTCGCTTGGGAACCCTATAGCCCAATGGTATCAATGTGGACCTCACAAGCTTCAAAAACTTCCCGCCGCCGACCGCATCCCAAAACCAGCCCAGCTCATTCCTGCCTCCCTAACCTGTCCGTCCTTTCTCCCACCTATCCACTCCTCCCACCTCAACCCCCACCCCCACCTCCTACCTACCAGCCTCATTCCCACCTCCTTGACCTGTCCGTCTTCCCTGGACTGACCAACCCCCAACCTAACTCCCTACCTACACTCACCTTTATTGGCTCCATCCCCGCCTCCTTGACCAGTCCGTCTCCTCTCCACCTATCTGCTCCTTTATCCACCTCCCCCGCCTCTCTATTTATTTCAGAATCCCCTTCCCCTCCCCCATTTCTCAAGAAGGGTCCAGACACAAAACATCAGCTTTCCTGCTCCTCTGATGCTGCTTGGCCTGCTGTGTTCATCCAGCTCTATACCTTGTTATCTCAAGGAACCAAACGTCCTAATTCTGCTCCTATGTCTTAAGGTAACCACTCACAGCACCAACTTGTTGTCTCTGCTATGAATGCAATTGTTATATTTCTGCAAAGGGAATTGCTGATTTGGCAACACTTCATGGCTAACAAAACACATGCAAAAACTACGTTCATTAATGCCTTGAGTCATTATAAACATTGCAGAGACAAAGATTTTTGAAAAGGGACATAGCCAAAGCAAGAAATACCAGATGCATTGACTAAAAGCTTGATGAAAGAAGTGGTTCTAAAAGGTATTAAAAAAAAAGTGAGGTTGAAATGTGAAAGAGTTTAAGAGAGGGATTATAGGTTTGGAGGCAGTTAGAACGTAAGAAGTGACAAGACTTCTTTAAGGGAAGCATTTTAAATGTGAGTCATCAAGAGAAAAGAAATCAATGCAAGTCAGCAAGAATATGCAATGGAAGAAAAAAATCTTAGTGCAAGACATGATATCCACCAAGGTCAGATCATAGAGAATAACTGAGGTTGTCCCAATACTTTGTGGCTTAAACAAAGGTTGACAGTCAAGTAAGGAATCTTTTGAGAGGTGTGGTCATAAGTTCAAAAGAGTTCTTAGAAAGGTTGAGCTGGGTATCATCAACAGACTCAAGGAAGCTGATTTTTTTTTGTGTCTGCAGATATGTTGCAAATGGGTAGCATAGAGAAAAAGTAGGAAAGTTAAGGTTGGAAACTTGGGTCAGCCTGGGTTCAGCTCATCTGCTATTGAAACCCACATTGACAGTGGCTACCTCTAGGCTTGACCATTCCAACATACCTATGGTTGTCTCCTACATAATTCCCTCTGTGAATACAAGTCTATCAAAAACTTTGTTGCCTGTGTTTTAAGTCACTGCAAATCATGTTCTTCATTATTCTTGTACTCCGTGATCTATAAAGACTCCTCGTCAAACAAATCTGGACTTTAAAATTCTCCTCATTTCCAAGTATGTCAGTACTTTTTCCCTCCCCATCTCTAATCTTCATCAGGTCCACAGCCCTCAGAGTTTACCGATCTCCTCTATTCCGGCCTCTAGTGCATTACCAGTTATAATTCCTCTACCGATAATGCCCATACTTACCAAGATACTTCCACTTACCAAGATCCCATTCTCTTGAAGTCCCTAACTTTCTCATGTTAATGACACCCCTTAAAACCCCATTATTTGACTAAGCTTATGGCCATTGGACTTTGTTGCTCCTTATAGCATTATGCTTCATTTCATTCTGCTCCTCTGAGGTGCTTTTGGACATTTCATTATGTTACGTCCTAAGATAGTACAAGTTGTTGCTTTGACATCCAAGATTCAGAGGTACAAGAAAGACTGGAAGCAAAATGCTCTAGATTCAGTGAGGTTGAGAAACACATTAAATTAGATAAGAGGGAGAAAGAAAAGACAAATTTAGGTCTGCAATAAAGTGGGCTAGAGGAAAAGACAGAAGCTCTGACAATCCTTGAAGATGGAGTATAGGAGAGTTTTACATTAACGTCCACCTTAATGGCCAAAAATAGGGAGTTAAGTAGCTGAGGAAACAGTATGTTCTATGTTAGTAACAAGGAAATTTAAGGCATCATCATGTTTGTTATTAGACAGGAGGATGGTGGAAAAAAGAGAAACGTTCAAAGGAAACACAGTCTTATTTTAAACACACCAGATGATCAAAAAGAGCAGTTTTGGCAGAGAAGGAGGCCCAAGAGAGCTCCAACAAAATTTGGCAATGGATGGCTTGCAGGACTGAAGTGAAGACTGAAATTGTGAAAGGGTGCGAAGTCTCAATAATGACACTTCTTTAAAAAATAATTTTCAGAATATGAGCATCCCATCAAGGCTCGCATTTATTGTCCATCCCAAGCTGTCAATTAGTGGTTGGACATAACATTCATCAGCTCACACAAGAAAGCAGTTAAGTGTCACCATGTTCGGGTTGGCCTAGGGTCATGTCAACCATGCAGAAAATGGCACCAGGTTTTCATCCCTAAAGGTCATTAACAAACAAGCTGGATTTTACCAAAAACTTAATAGTTCATGAGCACTCTTACAGATAGCAGCATTTCATCAAAAGAAAGTTCGATTTCCAAAATCGCATACGATATTTCAAATCACATTCTCCATAGGATTAGTCCAAATTTCTGATTATTGTTTTAGACCAGTATCTGATCTCCTACCATACTATCGGGGCAGTGCAAAGAAAGGTAAGAAATGGAGGTATCTCAGGAAAATAAATCATCCTGATGAAGTTGGAAGGAAGCAGTAGAAATGAGAATTTTAAAAAATAGCTGAGTCAAGATATTATTCAAAGTAGCTACCAGAATTAGAATGAGCAGGATAGAGAGAAAAAAAAAATCAAAGCAGAGACTTAGTCTTGAGTATCATACTTCCCATGCATCAGTTTGGGTGATACAGGTGATTGAAAGTATAACCAGTTAGCGAAGCATTACTAAAGAACAAGGTTTCACCCAAAGAACTAACTTTTCTTCAAAGCCAGGATGATCTGGATATGATTCATCCATAATAAGACTGTTCAATGAATGAACAAAACATTCTAGACAGAAACATTAAGTGCAGTGATCCTTAATCCACTAGTCCAAAGGGACATCAGTGAGGGTAAGTGAAATGCAAAAGCATTTGGTGAGGTTAGTCCCTGTTGATTATAAATGGTGGCATAACGAATCTAGAGAACACTAAGTGAAGAATACAGCTAAGGCCAAGAAGCTATTAGATTGGTGTAGATGAATGAGTCGGTCTATAGAGCAGCTGCATTGAAGATCAGGAGCTTAAGGATTCAGCCCCATCAGGTCAAGCAAGTCAATGAACAACTTGAAGGGAAACAGCAAAGATAAAAACAAATAACCATCAATCAAGACAATTGAGCAAATGAGAATAGTATCCAGAATGGGATGGGAATCAGCAAAAATAGATCAGATCGAACCAAAAAATGTGAAGTCTCGGGGAGAAATGCAGTAAAGAACCTACAAGAGACACACCAGGTAACAACATAGGTGTAGAGAACTCCACTGAATACAATCTCAGTATACAGTATTTGTAAATTAAGGTAGAGTACAGAAAAACAGAGAACTGGGATTAAGTTCAGATGTAAAATCTATCCGCAGCAGAATGAAAATGAAAATCCACATCCTTTGTTCAGTAACATTTTTAAGAGCTTGCAATAACTATGTTGTAAAATATTCTTTCAGTATACAAATAAAAACAACTCAAACTTTTAAACATACTTGATTTTGGACATGACTAAAATTATACTTTAATTATGTTTTAGTTTTCCAAGATAGCTCAAGTACTAGAACAAAATATGGCCTAGGTGATCTAACACATGGAGTAAAAATTGTAGCCCAACTCTACTTATGCACAATCAAATCAAATGTATACATAAGAAGCCACAGCTTCACCGTCTCTACCTCAAAATGAATAGTGTAACAAAATGTTAGCGAAGGCATCACCAAATGTGTTTTGGCCCTCCCTCTGAAAAACTAAAAATAGCTCTGATGCCAAAAACAGGATTGATCTGGCACATCCCAATGACATTACAACATGTATTTTTGGACTGAAACCTAAGATGTAATGTATCTGGCAAATGAATTAGTTGTCATGTTGAGGTTCAGAATTCACGTGTACTTTTCAAAATGTTACAAAATCTGAAACCGCTGCATTTAATTATCAAGTGTTTCATAGCTAAGAAATAAGAAACCATAGAAATAATTGCAATGTTTAAATGGTTTCAGACGTGAGTTGTACAAGTCAAGTAAAAGCTAGAGCTTAAGATCTTAACTAACTTTAGAAATTTTATGACAGCAATTTGCAACAAGCAAATTCAAAGATAAATAGCTAACTTTAAAATCTAATTCCATAGTACCATTCAGAAAATCAGCCAAGCTAAAAAGACAAAAATTTTATATTACAATTCGTCTTCAAAAGTAAATTGTAGTCACCATGCTATGGTTTAAACAAAATTAGGAAATCCTTCATGCATAGATCAGAATTTTCTATTCAAATGTTATGCTCCAGAAGTTCACGAGGTTTAGTACAATTAACTGGAATTGTCAGCATATTCAATCAGAGGTATTAAAATGTGGATGTTTAAAATTCTGCACAATGGAAGATTGCTACAATCTGTACAAGATTCTTATACAAAAAAACTCTGTTCTAAAATCTACTGAATCAGTATGAGGCACAATAATATCACAGCCATATAACAATGTTAAGAAATATGATTCCAAGTAGGAAAAGTTCAGAATTAGTGGGATCCCTCTATTGTTCCATTGAAAATATAAACAAAATCACACAGACTTTCAAAATTATAACTTTACGAAATGCATCTAAGTGTTCCACATGTGAAATCAAAATCTAGCTTTAAAAAGTAACTTACAACAACATACTTTCTAGGATTAAATACTTACATTTTTCTTTCAAATTTAACCACTAAAAACTTACAGATCAATGCATATTGAAATGAAGTAACAAAATTTGTCCTGGTTCACCAATATCTCTTGAAGTACTGAATTCCAAAAATACACTAAACTAGAAACTTTTTTTTTGTCAATCTTAATATCTTAAGAAAAATAGACGGAATTTATTTTTGTTTTGGTAACTTATTTCCCTCCCTTTAACATCAACAACTTGTCAACATACAGTTTCACATGTCCCAGATGTTTGCGGATAGCGCTTCTGTACGGCAATTCAATACCATACAATCTTTGGGAGCATCTCAGCTGATCCCAACCCAGACATCCTTATCCAACGTCCACACAAATGGGACTTCAAAGTTAGGTTGCTGACAGCACTCACTAGTAGGAACCTGAAGATTGTTTTTCCCTCACTAACCCAGCAGCTCAAAATAAATGCAGAACCCCAAATTGCAAATTGGCTGGGATCAACTCACTCAGGCCAGGATAAAACCTAGGATCTTCCTAGGGAAAACAGAAATGTTAAAAAAAAAATCAAAGATAAACACAATGCTTGCACACATAATTAAAATTAAGCTGAAATTCTGATAGCAAAGGATCCAATGAAATTTCACTAATGAGATCCTGAGTTGGCCAAGTAGCAGGTAGCAGAGTGTGACATTCAAGAGGTGTTTTTTCTGACTAAAGCCCTTGTCTGGTGGGGTTCCACAGTGATCAGTGTTGGACCCTTGCTGTTTGTGATTCATATAAACGATTTAGATTTGAATGCAGGAGGGTCGATCACTAAGTTCATGGACGACTCAAAATTTGCTAAATAGTGAGGGGGAGTGTCTTAGATTACATCAGGATATAGACAGGCTGGTCAGATAAGCTGATCAGTGGCAAAATTCAGTCTGGATAAGTGTGAGGGGATGCATTTGAGCAGGACAAACAAGGCAAAGGAATACACAATAAACTATAGGACTCTGGGAAATACCAAGGTTGAAGAACCTTGGTGTGCATGTCTACCAGTCCCCTAAAATAGCGGGACAGATAAATAAAGTGGTTAAGGCAGCATTTAGGATTCTTACCTTTTTTAGCCGAGGCATAGAATTTAAGAGCCGGAAGGTTACGCTGGAACGGTATAAAAGGTTGGTTAGGCCACAGAGTATTTTATGAAGTTCTGGAATCCACATTATAGGAGGGATGTAATTGCACTAATGAGGGTCCAGAGGAAATTTACCAGGATGTTGCCTGGCTGGATTGTTTTAGGTATGAAGAGAGATTGGATAGACTGCTTCTTTCCCCCACTTAGAGCACAGAAGACGGAGGAGGGAAATGATCGAGCTGCATAAAATTATGTGGGACATAGATTGGAAGGAACTTTACCCCTTGGTAGAGGGAGCAACAATCAAGAGCATGGATTTAAGGTAAGGGGCAGGAGGTTTGGGGGCAACATGAGGCAATCTTTCACTCATTGAGAGGTGGGAATCTGGAACTCACTGTCTGTAAGGGTAGCAGAGGTAGAAATGCTCATGACATAAAAATTATTTAGACGTACAAGGCATGCAAGGCTACGGGCCAAACGCTGGAAAATAGGATTCGAAGAGTTTAGTGGTTGTTTTTGACCAGTATAGATTCAATGTGCCAAAGGGTACTGATCTGCTCCGTAGGCCTCAGACTATTCACCAGCAAAGCCCAAATGATCCAATAACAAACCACAATCATTTTTCAAATGTTAAAGACCTGACATCATTAAGTCAACATAAGAAAATCTGGTCTGATGAAGCAGTTAGACTTTTTCATATTAGTACAAACATGCTGAAGTGTTTGGAATTTCTGCTCAAACGTCTGCCACAAAATGAAAACTACTATTCAATGCAGTGAAATGGAGACGTGCAAAAAGTCTGTAATACAAGAGAAGTGTGAAAGTATTAATCCAGTGTTTTCCCATAGTTATCAGATCTCAATAATAAAACAAAACCTGTAACACGCTTGTTCATATCACACAGGTAATCATTTTTGCCTTCGCTTTTGTTGAGTTTCAATGCAACCATTATAGAGGGTCACTCTCAGGATAGAGGCATTTATTGTCCAATCCTTTGCTGTCTTTGAGAAAGTGGTTTCTTTTTGAACCACTGCAGTCATTATGGTATTAGTGCTCCCACACTGCTTTCATATGAGTTCTATGTATTTGGCCCACAAAGTACAAGTGACCTATATCCCAGTACGGATATTGTATAACTGGGAGCAGATACTGGAGGTGATTGTTGTTCCCATTAATTTGTTTCCCTTCTTCCAGATGAGAAGTTATGAGCTTACAAGGAGGTGACAAAAACAACCTTGGCAACTTACAGCAGTGTATCTGTGGCAGGGCACATCACAGCTACAATACATTTGAAGGAAGCAGATATTTTATCTGTTGGATGGGGTGCAGATCAACTGGATTGCATTGACCTGACACTCTAAGATGCATTACACCTGAGTATAATATAATTTGGTTATCAATACAGACATCAACTATTATCATATTCCACTTTCTGAATATACTGTGATATTAAGATACGGACTGGATGATCAGACATCATCACTCAATGAAAGCATTTGGAAACGTCAATTAGTTAGAAATTCTACAGCAAATATACATCAACATCCCCATCATTCTAGAAGGAATAGAAAAGTAAAGTCCAGTATTTAAATCATGCTAACCTTGTAAAGAATTAGTATTGTCCCATGCCATAAGTCAAAAGCAAAAGAATGGTGCAAAAATTCTTGCAACATTATTCTATCCTAAATGTGTCAGAAAGGGTTCAAGGCTATTTCAACATTTCGGTTTTGTTTTTGTTTTGGGACCATAGTTCAAGTCAAACAGTGTAGTCTTGAGGCTCAATAGAATTTGAAACCTTTAATCACACTTCTTAGCTCTTCACTCACAAGTAGCCATTTTTCTCCAAATTGGTACAGATTTGTATGATAGATACAGATGCACAAATGGGTGCAGTAACTACTTTTAAACCCACTCACAAAGCCGTTCTCAAAAAACGTTTTACTTGGCAAACCGCAAGATTCACCGAACTCAAACTGGCCACAAAATACTAAAAATATTCAAGTACGATTAAGTCTTGATACATGATCCAAACGTGGAAAGAATCACGGAACAGCAGCAAATTGGTTTTGTAAGAGCTACATAAACAAAAACGTATCCAATACAATCCTTTCAACTTTTAACTAACTAGAAAAAGTCTACCTTACTACTAAATCTAAAACAGCATCAATAAAGGCTAACATTTGCTAGTGGTGGTTGCAAGCGTTGGCATGAACGACACATTAATATTAGCCTCATTAGGAAATTAGTTGCTATTTCTATTTGTCAGATAAGTATTAACGGAGCAAAACCCAGGAAATTCTCTACAGTGGCGTAGTTTAGACAAGAAATCTATTGGGGGGGGGGGGTTGTGGAGAAGGAACATAACATTTTTCATAACAAAAAAAAACTCAAGCCCGGGAGAAGAGGATATCAGAGTATGAAGGGCAACCTGCGAAACCGACCCTCGGTCACCGCTATACAAACTCGTCTACATTTCAATTTAAAAATAAATCATGGGGGGAGGGGGTTGCTGGAGGTTAGTGATGAATTAAAGAAAGCCCCAACACACATCCATCTGGTGTAGGCCTGGAAAGCAGCGGGCCTCGCGTGATGACGGCGCCGGCCTTTTTCCTGTAGGTGCCTGCCGGCTACCGGTAAACAGCCCCCGCGGAAAGAGGCCTGTCACTCGGGAACGGCCTAATCCAAGATACCACCCTCCAGCTTCTCCCTCTCTTTTATAAACCCTTACACCGGAGGTTGGGGACAGGATGACTGTTGAATGAGGAATGTGTCGGTGAGGTGGTGGTGGTGGAACCAGAAGCCGGGCCGGACCGAGCCGGGCCAGGCCGCAGCAAACGAAGAAGCGGCCGCCGCCTTACGCGCCCGGCGCTATTACACAGACAAGACCATCGCAGAAACACTCACCATCTTCAAGCGCTCGGGCCTCTTTAAAAAAATAAAAAAGAAAAAAAAACGGACAATTAGCAGTCACCGTGGGTGACACTCATGCGCAGTGCAGCGCACTCTCCCCTTCCCAGCACACACTTACTCACTCACTCTCACACACACACACACACACTCTCTCTCTCTCTCTCTCTCTCTCACACTGAGGCTCAGACTCAGAGGTAAAGTTAGAGTCGCTTGCTGCTTGCAACCCCGGTCACTACAGTCACGACCACCCGGCGAGGACAGGGGGCGGAGAAGAAGGGGATGAGCCAAACTTCACTTGCAAACTCAACTCCTCCTCGACTTCACTCACTACCAAGAAGCAGCAGCAACCCGCTTCCCCTTCTCTGCAGCAAACTATCCGCTGCTTCGAAATGATGTTGAGGGGTGGGGAGTTGGGTTGGCCGATAACAATTTTGGTTTTACTTTGTGTCGATGGTGACAGAAGGGTCGCTAGACGAAGAGATTGAGAGGCGAAATAATTTAATAATGTGTATTAATAGAAAATAATGCACCACTTCTCTATGCATACGCACGCACGCTCTCTCTCACATACATACACAGCTCGAGGCTGTAACTTGCAAAAAGCGTCAGTGCCATGGGAGGGACTTTAACACCAGGTGATTGGCACAGCGCAGCAAATTTAAAATATTACCATATAAACATCTTTTTTTCAATGTAGTCTGGTCTGGTGTATTTCACTGGGTTCCACTACTATATTCCGCGTTATGTGCTCCGTGTCATGTCAGTGCCAGCTGTTGTGGCTTGCTGGCCCTTGGTCTTGAGGTCATAATTTGTACAGTATTCCCAACTCCACAAAAATCAAGGCTGATCCTCCGAGGCAGCAGAGAGGAAGTGATGCCTTTGGTCTACCTGCTTTTTTTGCATGTGACCCCATACCGAAACCCCTCCCCATACCCCCAAAAGGGCATAATGGTTACAGGGCACCATTTCCATTGATGGGTGTTATCTTGATTTCCTGGCCAATATTTATATTTCAATCATCATCACAAAAACAAATAATCTGGTAATTATCACGCTGCAGTTCTTTTGCGAGCTAATTGTGCCAAATTGTTTGCACACTTTCCACAAAACAATAGTGACTACACTTCAACGGTCCACTTGGAGGTCCTAAGGTTGTGAAAGGTATAATTTAATGAAGACTCAATTTTCATTCATGCATAATGTACTTCATCTCTTTTTATTAAGTTGTAGATCTACCACGATACCTGCAACCGCTTTTCAGTTAATGTGCGCTTATCGTGGTCTTCTTTGACTAAGGAATGTCATGTGGCTAAGCAGGATATATTCAACACATGGTTATTTGGTAAAATTGTTTTATCTCGGTACTGTTACCACATTTTCACAAAAATGCAGTAAAATGTCAAACTGAGCTAAATTCCCTTGTTCCTTTTGTTCTCACAGCTTTGTAAACAAGATAAACTTTCAAAAATAAGGCAACATTATTAAAATAATTCTTCGTATACTTTGTCATAAATTGTTATATTGTGATAATTAAAGCAAATACTGCGAATGCCGGAAGTCTGAAATAAGAACAAAAAATATTGTTCATGTTCAGCAAGTTTGGCACCGGTTCTGGAGAGGTAAACAGTTAACATTTCAAGTTAAATACAACATCTACAGAACAATTATAAAAATACTGTGTTAATGCATAGTAAAACTCAAACGGGGTATTGTTCATGTTATATTCTTATTCCGCAAGATCAACACCTTTCAAAACGCGAGTTTGTTTCAGCGAGTGTGCCTTTTCAAATTAGAACGGGTGGATATTAGACATTGATCAAACTCTCTCCGTGGAATACATTAGTCGTCTGAAACAATGAAAATGCCATTATGGAAATATCGGCTACTTTTCAGACTTTAGTACTGACTGTGGAATTTCGCATAATATGAGGCATATCACAGGTTGTTGGACTGGAACAGATTTTGTAACCCCTTGTCTCAGATTATGAGATACTTTTTAGGTAAAAACGGGAAGAAATAGCGGTTTTCACTAACTCATTCCATCCCAAAATGCTTCATATCCAAACGTTTACCTTAGTAAGACATCCTCATGTTGTTGTCACTTCATATAACATTAACACTATTATTGCAAATATTAATCTGAACAGAACAACAACTTGATGCATAAAAAGAACTTCTAGCTCCTTATAAAACTTGTTTTACAGAATTCCAGAGAGCCACAAATCATGTAAAAGCAATATACTGGAGAATCTGAAAGAAAAACAGAAATTGCTGGAGAAATTCTGCAGCTCTGGTAGCATCAGTGGGGGAAGAAACAAAGTTAATGTTTTGAGTCCAATGACTCTTCTTCGGAATTCAACTCATTAGCCACTTTTCCCGTGCCCTTTTCCAGCCAAGGAAATGCATTTGTAACCTTATATAAAAAAAACAGAACCTCCTTCTTTAGTAGTGAAACTATTGGAATCATACGTATTTGTTTAGGCAACATTGAAATGGAACGATTCACGGTGTATTCTGCACATTATTTGGATCAACCGTTACCAAGTTGTTAGTCAATAATGTATAACTTTCTCAAAGAGTCCAACAATATCTGCATTCCGCAAATGTGGCAAGCATGATTCATTACGCAGGAGTTCCTCCAGGTGTTCATTTATATTCAAGATAGAAATGGGTATTTTGACCCGACTTCCAAATTTCAGCTGTAGTCGTACGAAGCATGATTCTCATGTATAGATAGATGCTGGACAGCATTTGGGTGAAAATCATACCTAAACTGGTACCTTTTTGGATTGTTAGAATGTCGTCCGCTCACGACAAACAAGAAAGGAGATGGAGTGAGATGTTAGCAAAATGTGGAGGAAACGGTTATGGCGGAAGACACAGATGTAATGTCAGATTTATTGTCAAACGGATCTTTTGTGTTCACGGTGATATGGCTGGCGAGGAATTGAGTGTGTATCAAATCTCGTGCAGTAATACAAAATCTGTGCATGTCAAGTAAACGCAGCCTCAGGGTAAGCAATGTTTAGTTAATGTTTGATGCAAAGTTTTTGTTGGTTGGAACCTGCGGGTGAATTTCAGCCTCCATGTCAACAGTTGACTGTGTTTCCTCGCCAGTGTTTTGCATCCAGTCCGTGCCATTTGGTGTGTTGAAAAAAGCACCTTCGTTACAGCAAAGATGATAAACTTTCATCGCATTCATTTAGATAAGCAATTTGAGTGTTTGTTGCATTACCCCTTTCCAAAGACGACATCCTAAAATTGTTTGCAAGCTGCAGTCTATGAAGTTTTTAGGGTGCGATATAAGTTCGTGTTACTGTTGTTGTCATTTACGTGTGCATTCCGTGCTTCATCTGAATCTACAACTGGGAAGAGAATCTTCTTCCCTCCCTCCCTTTTAAATGTAAAGTAAATATAAATGTGAAAGTGGACCTCTCCTCATTGCCATGAAACTATTGAGCATTTAAGGTGTTAATGTAATTGTTGAATCTGAGTACGGACGGTATTTCAATTAATAGACACTCCCAGTAATGAAAAAAAGACATGCAAAAATCGCAAACTATAACATCGAATCACATTATTGTGAATAACAAGAGAGAGGTACGCAAGTATTGAAAATCAAACTAATAGTTTAATTCTTGTTACAGTTCCACCTAGACCAAAATATGTTTCCCAATTATTAAATGTAGGATTATAACATCGACAAAACTAGTAACAGATGGCCCATGATATGAATATATTATTTGTCGCATATTTGTCAAAAGCGTATAGAGACATGTCAAATATTCACTTGAAGGCATAATGTCATGATCAGAATCATACGAATGTGTTTAGTGATCACAATTGTGTATTACAATAAAAGGACAAGAAACTTCGTAAATATTTGAAACTAACCAATGCAGTTTCTTCACAACATGATTTGCTAGTACAGATTTGCGTCTTCTGGAAACTGAGTTTTAGTACTCGTTGAAGTGGCGAGCAAAATCATTAGGTAAAAGAAAACCTACCTTTCTACTTCCAGATTGAAGAAGGATAAATTTACCATACAATTTAGCATAAATGAGTAGTTTGAATTGACCACAATAAATACAGATTCAATTCCAGTTAAATCATTCAGATTTAGATGTTGGATTGTGACTTGAATAGACGTGAAACCTTTATTTCATGTATTTTAAAACAATGTAGTCAACAAACCAAATTAGCAGTGTGGACAAACAGGAGGCTGGAAGAACATAGCAGGCCAGGCAGCATCTGGAGGAAAGGAGCAGTCAATGTTTCGAGTATTAGTCTTCTTCAGGACCGGATGTGGGAGTAGGGGGAGGGGTGGAGGCAGAATGGAGTTGGCGGGTACCAACCGACATTTACTATAAACCCTCGGACTTCCATGGCTACCTAGAGTACATCTCTTTCCACCCTTAATCCTGCAAAAACTCCATCCGGTTTTCCCAATTCCTCCGTCTCAGTAGCATCTGCTCTGATGAGGAGACATTCCATTCCCAAGCATCCTGAATGTCTGCCTTTTTCAAACAACACTTTTCCCTGCTGTCATGCAGACAGCCCTTTAGGGCGCCTCCTTCATTCCCCACGCCACAGCTCTTAACCACCACCCCCTGCAAACATAATTAAAATAGGGTCCTCCTTGTCCTCACTTCTCACCTCACCAGCCTCCGCATCCAACATATCATCCTCAAACACTTCTGCCAATTCCAATTAGACCCCACTGCCCAGAACATCTTCCACTCCCCAACCCTCTCTGTCTTTCGCAAGGACCATTGCCTTTGCCACTCCTTAATTCTTGCAACACTCCCCACCAACCACTCCAACCTGCCCGGTACCTTCCCCTGTAGCTGTAAAAGATGCAATACCTGCCCACACACCACCTCCTTCACCTCCATCCAGGGCCCTAAACAGCCCTTCCAAGTGAGATACAGCTTCACCTGCATCTCCTCCAACCTAGTCTATTGTATCCGGTGCTCCCCATGGTAGTCTTCTCTATGTCGGTGAGACCAAAGGTAGACAGGTGACAATTTCATCGACCATCTCCGCCTGGCCTGTAACGGTCAACCTAACCTCCCGGTCACCACCCATTTCAACTCCTCACTCCACTCCCCCTCTGACGTGTCGGTCCTCGGCCTCCTCCAGGGTCGCGACTCGCAAATGCAAATTTGGAGAACAACACCTTAGCATCCGGGCACCCTACAGCCCTGAGGACTCGATGTTGAGTTCTCCAATTTCAAATAACCTTCCCACGCATTCTCCCTCCCCCACTGCCCTTCAGCCCCACCTCCGCCCTTCCATTCCAACTTCTGACCCTCCTTTCCAGCCACCAAACGGATTCATCCCTCCCATCGACCAACCAGGTCGTACCTACCACCGGGTCCAACAATCACCACCATTCTGCCTCGACCCCTCCCCCCCCCATCTTTATCTGCAGCTGCCCCGACCCCCACATGCAGTTCTGAAGAATGGTAATACCCGAAAGTTGACTGTTCCTTTCCTCCACACGCTGCATGATCTGCTGTGTTCTTCCAGCCTCCTGTTTGTCTCCTTAGATTCCAGCATCTGTAGTTTTTTTTTGTCTCTGACCAAATTAGCAGTGCGATTGATCTGAGCAGGACTTTTCAAAACGCCGTGAACAAAGTTTGTAGTTCGCGCCTTTGAAATAGGATGCTTCTGCTGTTGAAGATCCAATCGGCAGGGAGTGGGGCGGGACTCCCGAAGTCGATATTCTGTATTAGACCTTCCTTGACGGGGATTCGTGAAACAGTCGAGGAACCCGGTAGCTGTCGGCGTAAGGTTCTGGGAGCAGGTACAATGGAGAGGTACGAGGCAGCCATGGTGCTGGGAGCTCTTGGGAATGCTATTGGTTATCACAATTTTTGCAATGAGTGCAACAAACCTGGACTAAAATTGACGGAGTCAGATTTATCAAGAGAAATAGACACAATGATTTCAAAACCATTTCGGTGGCCGGCTCCATTTGATACTCTCATGCACATAGCAACTGCTGAAGCATTAACCTCTGGTGAGTTTTCTGTTGGCCTTCCATTTCCTTTCCTCTTGCTCTTTTATTTCGTGATCTTGCTTTGTCCATTTTGTTTCGTTTATCTTTTATTCTTGTTGATATTGGTAAATCCTAACTCGGCCCGCCCTTAAACACAGCTGATTTACGCGATTCCACGACAGAGGGAAGCCAATCCTCGTGTGACTTTACCTGTGAAGATAGGAATGTTGTAGTGCTTGTCTCATCACGGTGACTGTGTGTTGTATCGCTTGCCTCAAACTTATATATTACAGCATCAACTTGTACTGTACCGAGCGCCTTTAACCCAGCGAACTACCCACTTTAAACGATCAACCCTAAATCACTCTCCGTTTGCCCTGACCAGATCGTGACACTGAAATACTGAGAAACTGCTGCCTTCCATCTACATCATATATGGATATGAAAGATAAACATCGAAGTACCTGAAAGTACTAATTTAGGTACCATTTAACAATACTGTTGATGGACGAAGCTGCAGTTCGAAAAGTAGACTCATCACTGGTAAACTAAAAATGTAATTTCACCACTTTGCTTTTAAAAAAATCACATTTTTAAATCATGCTATAAGCGTGCTTTTAACAAATACTTCAAGGGGAGCTCCATCCCCTCAGCTCCAAAACTCCATCAAGGTTTTAATCTGATGAGTACTTCCAACATCTTCAAATGTATTACATTATATTCCATATATTTTTGTATGTGCTAAATATTTAAGGATCTTTCATGTGTTTGATTTATACACTTATCAAAGTCGGCCTAATCGCTCATAGTAATAAGCAGTCTGTGCCGTTCTTTCAGAAAGGGGTTCCATCCAAGAACTGTGCAGCCAGGCAGCGAAGAGATACCTCATGACACTACATAGGTATCAAAAATGTCATCCAAAAATCGTATCAGACGGAGCCCAAGTTCAGACAAAAAACTATGCATCCAAAGGATACACTTCCTTCAGTAGAAAAGGTGAAAACCATTTCATCTAATTTTCACAATGTATGTGTCTATTCATTGCGCTTCGAGGCTGCGAAATATTAGTGTAACGATTGGAGGAAATGTGGGTAGGTTAGATTTACGATGAGGTGAAAACAAAGAACAATTCGTAACCGATAATTAGTACAAATTAATATTTAGATTTCAGTTGATTCAGCTGACATTCTATAACCCATAATTGAACCTGAAGTAAGATTACAGTGAGGCAGCTATTCCTCTAAATGTGTTTTCTTCATATATTTTACACGTTATAATTTGTGCAGGTAATCTTTTTCAGATATTTTGTCACCAGCTGTTGCCAGGTTAGACAGGAATAGTCAATGTGCTTCCTGTGCTGTATGATATTCACAATGAAGATTTAGTGATTGACTGCAAGTTACTCAAATTATAATTTATGGCTGGTTACCACTAAAGCACAGTTATGCTTAATATGAATGAGAGATTCCTTTTCAAAAAAAGTGAACTATACATAAAATACAAAGAAAAATCAAAACTCTCATACATAGGGCGAAATCTTCCATGTGTTATTCACAAGTAGCTTCCAATTTGACAGGACAGGCAACAGAAGAAAATGTTCAACTGTGAACATCACAGTAGTAATTAAGGAGCAAATGGCCATAAAGTCTGTCCTGAATTTCAGAGAATGTTATATGATTTTCATCAGGGTAACCTTAGCACTGACAGCTAAGGGTTTCAAACAGGGTGTTACAAAAGTGAAATGAAGCCAGGAGGTGACAACATCCTGAAGGATTTGGGGCATGGAATGGGAATGGTGGTTAGTGACAACAAAGTATCTTGTGTATGCTATTTCAAGGAGTATGAAATCATGACAATTCTGTAAAGTTGGACACGGTACCTAACCAGCGGGATCCAATTACAATATTGGTGAGCATAGGATAGAGAAACATAACAAAATGACCACTAATTGGACAGGAGAGGCTTGAGAAAGCAAGGAATACTGCTCATAAATAAAAAACAGAATTTGAAGGAGTAATTGGAGTGGGAGGAAGACACTTCAGTCTTATAAATGATCAGGATGAGGTGAGTCAGACGTACAAAGAGTGGATATGGATAGGAGATCCAGAAGGAGATAGTAGCTAAAGTACCTGCATAGATGGTCATCCCTTTGGAGCCCAATATTTCCTTGAAATATTTTTAGAGTTAACATTTAGAGTGACAGTTGAAAGAATTTTACAGGAACCATTGTCATTGAGAAGAGGAATCTGGAATTATTGCTCATTTCCATGATGTTCCTGGAATTGTAAGAATTTGACTTTGAAGAAGGATGTTTGAAATTATTAGGAATGGTAATTCCAGATCATAAGATCACAGAATGGCTACAGCACAGACTTCTTTTGATCTTTCAAGGAATTAAAGAATTAACACAGCCCACTCTGTCTGTACTAGCCCTCTGTGAGATTAATCCATTTAGTACCATTCACATGGTTTTCCCCATAGCCTTGTAAATTTTCTTTTTCAGATAATGATGCAATTCCATTTTGAAAGCTTTGAGTGAACATACCCCTACCATACTCTCATGCAGTGCATTCCAGATCCAAACCACTAATTGCCTGGAAAAAGTATTTCTTTGTGTTTTCCTTTGCTTGTTTTGTTAATTGCCTTAAATCTGTGACCTCTTGTTCCCAATCATCCCACCAATGGTAGTAATGTCTCTCTTTCCATTCTATCCAGACAGTGGAAAACTGTAGTATTCATGGAACAAATGCACTTGAGTTTATGGCCATTCACAGTGTTCCTATTACTATTTCAAAACACTTTCACAAAATAACTTGTTTTTTCTTTAGCCGTAGAGACATATTTTGTGGTGAAAGTTGGCTAGTATAAGCATTAACAACATATGTGAGTGATACTGTAACAGATACAATTAAAATCTTAAATGTTAATAAAAATAGCAGATGAACAAGTTCCAAATCTAATCCCACAAACACCGTAAAATAGTTGAAGGTCCTAGAAAATAAATTGAGTGCCAGAGAGCAGCTAAAGTAGTGCCAATTTTTACAAAGAAAAGATTGGTATGCTGGATTAACGTAGTGTGGTTTGCTCTACATTGGTGAATGGAAACATCTTTAAGGATGACATTACAATGCATCTGGATAACAAAAAAAAGTGTTAGAAGATGCCAACACTGAATTTATAATTGTGCTTGTCATTGATTTTTTTGATGAGGTAACAAAGTTGGTAGCTAGGATGAATTTTGTGTCCGTGGACTTTAGGAGAGTTTGACAAGATACCACGTAGGAAATTATTCATGATGTTGAACGGGGTATGGAATTACTAGAAGAATAGCAATGAAACCATGCATTTTTTAGTGGGCGAAAATGGACAGTAGGAATATTTAGAGTTGCTGGAAGTCAATGGTGATGTCCCTCAGGATTCAGGTCTGCACTATTGCCATTCACTATGTTATTCAATTATTTGGCTACAGGTCAAGAGGGAATGATTTTGACATTTATAGATGATGCCAAAATATGAGGAAGATTTAATTCTTCCAAAGCTCAAAAGAATTTGTAAAGGGATATTGATAAGCTAAGGGAATAAGCTGAAAAATGACAGATGAAATTCAGTGTTAGTAAGTGTAGTGTGATTCACTTCAATTGGAATAGAGCTTGGTATAATAGAAGAGAAAAGAGGTTTGTTGGTATGTCTGCACAGATATTAAAGGCAACAGCTCCAGTTGATCAGGCTGTGAGAAAAAAATTCTAGGTTTTATCTCAAATGGTACAGGATATGAACGTCAAGAGGTCATGAAGAGCTTACATGAAATTTTAAGATCTTGGTTAGAGTATGGGACATCATACTATAGGAAATATTTTGGGACTACAAAACAGTAAAACACAGATATGGTAGACAATGTTGGGTATTAGAAAATACAGAAATGACAAAAGAATTAAAACATTGTGACTTTTTTTGTCATAACAATGAAGATTACAGGGCAATATCATATCATGTGATTAAAATTATAGAAAAAATTGCATATGGGAAATAGGAGAATACCTTTTTTTAGCTTTGAGGCATGGAGTTCATACTTTGCTGATTTAATTTCGATAGAAATACAAACAGAAATTGCTCGTAAAAACTCAGCAAGTCTGGTAGCATCTCTGGAGAGAAAGCAGATTTCAGGCCAGAGACACTGATGAGATTTTTCCAGCAACTTCTCTTTGTGTTTCTGACTTCCAGCATTTGAAGTGTTTTGTTTTATTTCATTTCTATAGAACCTGAGTTGCACATTTGTGATATACGTAGATTTCAATATACCATGAGATGATAAGGTCAGGTTTAGTTATACAGTCCACTAATTAAATATTGAAGGATTTAGGTGAATGTGTATTATCCACTAGATTGTAAATAAGTATAAGTTAAAGCTGGCTTTTTAAGGGGTAATAATTAGCATTGTTTTAGTAACACTGCTATGTACAAGTGATGTGGAATTTGAAGCACCACTGGTAATTGCTGTCACATTATCAATCCACAGAACCTAAATTTGGAGCAGCTGCAAGAACAATGTGTATTGGTATGTGCTATTCAAAGGCAGAGCAACTGAGTGACCTCCTCCAAGCCAGCATTGAATGTGGTCGAATGACGCACAGTTATCCAGCAGGTAACACGTGAAAGATTAAGTAATACCATTTCAGCAATATATGCATGTACCCCATGAACGTCAAGATAATTGTTCCAACACATTTACAAAAGCCACAAGATAAATTTGCTCATCTTTTTTGTCAATAGCATTTAAAATTTACTGGAATAAGGACCAGAGCATCAGAGACTGCACTTTGCAAAGCACTTATTCCAGCTTGACCTACACCAGCTATACAGTAGTATGTAGATGCTATAAATAGCAACAATATATTAAAGTAGGCAAGAAATTTATCATCTCTATTCTTAAGTAAAACAATTAGAAAAAGTAATCTAGAAATTAATTAGAACTGTTTTAACCAATATATTACCTCTGGTGTGTTTTATTTTGTCTAAACCTTAACGTCCATTATGTAATTCCACAGAAATAAGCCATTCCACCCAAATATTTATGGTGCTTATGCTCCACGTGTGCTTCTCACTATACTCTCCTTATTTAACTTTAACAGAATAACCTCAAATCCCTCCTAACTGAAATGCTCATCCAACCTCCTGCTCTATTTTCCAATGCATTTATAGAATGGAAAACCCAAACAATTTGTGAATGGAAAACTGCATACCTGATCCATGTGTGGCTTCACACATCATTTTTGTCTTCTCATACTGGAATCAGGTTTGTAAAGCAGCTTATGAGCCATATCAGAGTGTGAACAGAATATGGCTGCACAGGCAGTCTTGTTAGGAGATCAGCCTCAGTTCATGCCTACTCAGTTCATCTATAGCCCCTCTGTGCCCCCATGTACCCTCACCCAGTATGCACTAAATGGATTCCACAGGTTCCACGGCAATATCAATAGAAAATCTTTTGCTGGGGGAAGGGTGGGGAGGTAAACCTCCCACCATTTATTAAGAGTTGTCATATCATTGATACTCTGAAAAACGTGCATTATGACATGTCAAAAATAACTGTAATCCTTTTAGCTTGTATCAACAGACCAGAAAGTATATTAAAGAGGCAATGTGTGTTTATAACTTCTTGAAAGTGTCATTCATTCTCAGATAATGGAATACCTGCTTTAGTGAAACCCATCAACACTTGAAATTCAGCCAAGTATTTTTAATGGCCACAGCTGCCAAAACAATAGTTAATCCCCGAGAAGGGAATAATAGAAAGTCTCATTTCACATTCGGAGTAGAGTGCCTGAAAAATGAATGTAGGAGGATTAGATTTCTTTCAAGTAGAAATTTTTTCAACTGTCAAAATCATTTTTTTAATCAACAAAAGCCATTTAAATCATTATAGAAAATATGACAACACAGGCTGACGGGACATTTTGGAACATTTTTCACTACATTTATAATGTTTTCTCTGATGGAATAGCTTTGTAATGTGTCAGAATGAATGCATTAGACTAGTCAATTTAAGGATCAACTTAGTTTCAAAGGACAGATCCCTGTGATGAATCACTATGTTAAACATATTGATATTACAACACAATACGAAATTCTGAGTTTTGAAGGTACAGGCAGAAATGGAGCATTTTTAAGTGAGCAGGCAGTAAAGAGTGAAATGCCAGAATGATCAGTGCTGAGGCCTCACCTATTTACAGTTTGTGTTAATGATTTAAGTGAAGACAAAGAGAGTAATATACTTAAATTTACAAATGATACAAAACTATATGTGTAAAGGTAGGCTGTGAGGAGGATATATATAGGATGCAAAAGGATATAAACAGGTTAACAGAGTGGGCAATAATGTGGCAGATGGAGTATAATGTAGGGAAAGTATGAAGTTATTCACTCGATTGTAAGAACAAAGCAGGATTTTTAAAAGGTGTGAAACTTCGAAATTTTGATGTTCAATTTGATTTGGGTGTGCTTATACAAAGAATGCAGGAAGTAAACAATCAGTTATAACAAGCATTTGGGAAAGCCTTCATTGCAAGGGCATTGGAATCTGGGTATAAATGAGTTTGCTACAATTATAGAGAGCTTGATGAGGTGACATCCAAAATATTGAGTGCTATTTTGGTTTCAAGTTTAAGGAAAGATAGACTTGCACTGGAGACTGTATGGAAAAGTAAATTGGTGTCTGGCATGAGGAATGACCTAGGATGTGAGATCAATTGAATTTAACTTATATTATCTGATACAATAAAACAAAGGACTGCAGATATAGTTACATTATCTGATATTTAGAAGAATGATAAATGACCGAAGTGAAAGACACAAAATTCTAAAGGGGCTTGATAGAATAGACATTGAGAGACTGTTTCTGCTGTTTCAAGAATCAAAAACATAGGAGCTCAGTTTAAGGATTATGGGCCAATCATTTAGAAATAAGATAACAAGAAATTCCTTTACTGAAAGGGTTTGGCTCTTTGGAATTCTCCAGCCTGGGCGTTGTGGATGCTCCATCATTGAATACATTTAAGGCTGAGATAGCCAGACTTTTAATTCTACCAGAGGAACAAGAAGTATAGGCAACAGGTGGACTAAAGGAGTGAAATATTATCCATAGGTCATATTAAATGGTGGAACAGGCTTGATGACCCATATGGTCTATTCCTGCCTTATTTCTTATGAAAAAACAATATACACTTACCTTCCACATTTTTTATATTCTTTCAATAGATGTAGGAATTACTGACCAGGCCAACATTTGTTGTCCATCTTCAATTACTCATGAGAAAGTGGTGGTCAGTGGGTGATTCAGTGATGGCAATGGTTCAGTCATTTATGTGAAGAACGAATGGTTAGATTCTCTCTTGTTGGAGATGGTGATTACCTGGTGCTTGTGTGGAATGAACATTCTATGCTACTTGTCATCACAAGCTTGAATGCTGTCAATGTTTCAGACTGTCCAGCATGAATTCTCAAGCATTTGTAACAAAAATTAATTAGTTCTTAGAACACTTAGAAATAACAGTACATGAATTGGTAGCAAATACAGAAATATAATTACAGGGTATTTAAGGCTGGATGCTGAAGCTGTTTAAAAATTTCGAAAGAGAGAAAGCTAGGAGCAGGAGGTGTGGTAGCTCTACTAATTAAGAATCATGTTAGTATGGTAGTGAGAGATGGTTCTACCTCAAAAGAACAAGATGTAGAATCAGATTAGGTAGAGATAAGAACTAAGGAAGGTAAGAGGTCACTTATAGGAATATATTATGGACCGCCTAACAGTAGTTACACTGTAAAAAGGGGTTTACAGGAATAAATGTTGGGTTTTACAGATGGGTATGGTAATAATGGGTGAATTCTACATGTGGATTAAACAGACCAGACTGGGAAAGATAGCTTGCATGATGAGTTCATCCTGTTTTTGGGACAGTTTCATACAATAACATGTTCTATAGACAACCAGAATGCATGTTATTCCAGATCTGGTCATTTGCAAAAGGACAGCATGAATGACTGACTTCATAGTAAATGCACCACTTGGTATGATAATAACAATATGATTAAAATTCACATTCAATTTGAGAGAGACGAGTGAGTCTAAGACTAGTGTTATAAACTTAAATAAGGGCAATTATATGGGCATAAAGACAGAGCTGGCTGACATGAACAATATACTAGAATAAGGGATAGGTCAGTAGAGATGCACTGGCAGACATTTAAGGTAATATTTCATAACATTGAGCAGTGTATTCCGGGGAAAAGGAAGACTATAAGGAAAATTTACCATATATGGCTAACTAAGGAATTTAAAGATGACATCACGTTGAAAGAAAAGGCGCAAAATTCCATAAAGATTAGTAGCCAGCCAGAAGACAAACTCTGAAAATTAGAAAGAATTGCTAAAAATAAAGAGAGAGGAAAAAAGGAATGTATGGTGTAGGAGACTAGTCTAGTCTGTGCTACAATGCCAATACCCACTTCTTGCCAGTGATGTAGTTCCTTGCTTATACTACTTGATGTTTGGAAATAGTAGGAGATAGTAGGAGCTGCAGATGCTGGAGAATCTGAAATATACAAGGTGTAGAGCTGGACGAACACAGCAGGCCAAGCAGCATCAGAGGAGCAGGAAGGCTGATGTTTCGGGCCTAGACTCTTCTTCAGAAATGGGGGAGGGGAAGGGGGTTCTGAAATAAATAGGGAGAGAGGGGGAGGCGGATAGAAGATGGATAGAGGAGAAGATAGGTGGAGAGGAGACAGACAGGTCAAAGGGGTGGGGATGGAGCCAGTAAAGGTGAGTGTAGGTGGGGAGGTAGGGAGGAGATAGGTCAGTCCAGGGAGGACGGACAGGTCAAGGGGGCAGGATGAGGTTAGTAGGTAGGAGATGGGCGTGGGGCATTAGGTGGGAGGAGGGGATAGGTGGGAGGAAGGACAGGTTAGGGAGGTGTGGATGAGCTGGGCTGGTTTTGGGATGTGGTAGGGGGAGGGGAGATTTTGAAGCTTGTGAAGTCCACATTGATACCTTTGGCTTGCAGGGTTCCCAAGTGGAATATCAGTTGCTGTTCCTGAAACCTTTGGGTAGCATCGTTGTGGCACTGCAAGAGGCCCAGGATGGACATGTTGTCTGAGGAATGGGAGGGGGGTTGAAATGGTTCGCGACTGGGAGGTGCAGTTGTTTAGTGCGAACCGAGCGTAGGTGTTCTGCAAAGCGGTCCCCAAGCCTCCGCTTGGTTTCCCCGATGTAGAGGAGGCCACAACGGGAACAGCGGATGCAGCATACCACATTAGCAGATGTGCAGGTGAACATCTGCTTGATGTGGAAAGTCTTGGGGCCTGGGATGGGGGTGAGGTGGGAGGTGTAGGTGCAGGTGTAGCACTTCCTGCGTTTGCTGGAAAAGTGCCAGGTATGGTGGGGCTGGAGGGGAGTGTAGAGCGGACAAGGGAGTCATGGAGAGAGTGGTCCCCCCAGAAAGCAGATAAGGGCGGGGAGGGAAAAATGTCCTTGGTGGTGGGGTTGGATTGTAGATGGTGGAAGTGTCGGAGGATGATGCGATGGATCTGGAGGTTGGTGGGGTGGTCCGTGAGGACGAGGGAGATTCTGTTTTGGTTGTTATTGCGGGGAGGGGGTGTGAGGGATGAGTTGCGGGAAATGCGGGAGACACGGTCGAGGGCGTTCTCGACCACTGAGGGGGGATGTTGCGGTCCTTGAAAAACGAGGACATCTGAGATGTACGGGAGTGGAATGCCTCATCCTGGGAGCAGATGTGGCGGAGGCGAAGGAATTGGGAATAAGGGATGGCATTTTTGCAGGAGGGTGGGTGGGAGGAGGTGTATTCTAGGTAGCTGTGGGAGTTGGTGGGCTTGAAATGGATATTGCTTTCTAGGTGGTTGCCCGAGATGGAGACAGAGAGGTCCAGGAAGGAGAGAGAGAAGTATTAGAGATGGTCCAGGTGAACTTAAGGTTGGGGTGGAAGGTGTTGGTGAAGTGTCCTGTCATTGTCCTGTCATTGGAGAACCCAAATCTGCTGTTTCCTGTCAACAATATCTTTTGTCATGGGTGATTTCAGCAAATTAAGTGTCGTGCATGCTTTACCATGAGTGTGTGCGTGTGTGTGAGAGAGAGGTAACATGTCTGAACAATTTGATTAAAAATACCTATAATGTTCTGAGCACATAGATAGGGAGAAATATTTCCCTTTTATAAGGGGTCGATAACCAGGGAACACAGTTTTAAGGTAAGGTCCAGGAGGTTTATAGGGGATTCGAGGAAAAAAGTGTTTGCAACAAAATGTTGTAGGTATCTGGAACTGACTGTCTGAAAGTACAGTAGAGACAGAAGCCATCATGATATTGAAGAACTATTTAGATGAGCACTTGAAACATTGCTGGATACAAGGATACAGGCCAAGTGCTGGTAAAAGAGGTTAGAATAAATGGATAACAAGCATGGGGCTGGATGAACACAGCAGGTCAAGCAGCATCATAGGAGCAGGAAAACTTGACGTTTCGGGCCTAAACCCTTCATCAGAAAAAGGGTTTAGGCC